>JBBGZY010000646.1:1970000-3170000 GCA_037952925.1 Lithobates clamitans
GGGAAAGTCCCAACGGCTGGCAAAATGGGATGCCACAGTCTGCCATTCCTGTGGCGTTGAAGGAAACTGGGGAATCAAACAAGAAAACCAAAATCAATTAATTTGGAAGCTAACATTGCAAGAAAATTAGACAATTAAAAACATTATTGCCCATCATCTGTCTAACATTCAATAATTTAATTCTTCTGGAATAACTAATATGGAAAAAGGCACACTTATCAGATTGCTCACCCCCTCTGATAGAACATTGATTACATTTTAGGGGGTTGTGAAATCCCAAAAAAAAATTACTTTAACAACACGCAGGAATTTAGGGATAACAAAGGCTACAAGACTGCAGTTGTCGCACTCTGCAGGTGCAGTTGCTAACCAGCTTACAGTAAATGAGGTAATGTCAAAAGGCATTCATGTTGCAAAGAGTACACAATCACATGCAAGGGCAATTAATGAAAACACTTTGAGGCTTGCATATGATTTGATGATGGAAATCAGCAGAGCTTCTGCTCATTTACTAAAGCACTGGAACAAATGCACTTGTAGAGTGCACATGCATTTTGCAAAGTGCAACATAGATTTGCTTTATACAAATCAACACCACAGAACATTCAAGCAAATTTTAACGAGGGTGGGGGTGGGGGGGTTGTGAAATCTAGCTAATTGCTAATTAGCAGCACACTATTTGGAGTGAGTTCAGGTGGGGGGGGGGGGGTTGTGAAATCTAGCTAATTGCTAATTAGCAGCACACTATTTGGAGTGAGTTCAGGTGGGGGGGGGGGTTGTGAAATCTAGCTAATTGCTAATTAGCAGCACACTATTTGGAGTGAGTTCAGGTGGGGGGGGGGTTGTGAAATCTAGCTAATTGCTAATTAGCAGCACACTATTTGGAGTGAGTTCAGGTGGGGGGGGGGGGTTGTGAAATCTAGCTAATTGCTAATTAGCAGCACACTATTTGGAGTGAGTTCAGGTGGGGGGGGGGGTTGTGAAATCTAGCTAATTGCTAATTAGCAGCACACTATTTGGAGTGAGTTCAGGTGGGGGGGGGGGTTGTGAAATCTAGCTAATTGCTAATTAGCAGCACACTATTTGGAGTGAGTTCAGGTGGGGGGGGGGGGGGGTTGTGAAATCTAGCTAATTGCTAATTAGCAGCACACTAAATACACTCCAACAAAATACATTCAAAATGAGTAGACTAGGTGGATATGTTCCCATCACTTCATGCTGGGAAGGTTATTGAAGGAAACTATACATGCATGACAAAAAATAACAGGAAAAAATCCCAGCATGTGTGAGGATAAAAAGGGGACATTCACACTATATTGCAATGATGGGAAGTAGTGTTTGAAGCAAGAAATACATTACATTATCAAAGATTACATAAAAGAACATGTGATGCTAATAAAATAAAAATAGCTTACCTTAATATAGTCCTTCTGCAGGACCTGTATGATGGCAGAACAGGTCTCTGGGATAATGATCCCCAGAGCCTGGGGGGAGATGCCTGTCGAGAACTTAAGGTCCTGCAGGCTTCTCCCTGTGGCCAAATACCGCAAGGTAGCGACCAGCCTCTGCTCCGGAGTGATGGCTTGCCTCATGCAGGTATCCTGCCTGCTGATATAGGGGGTCAGCAAAGCCACCAAACGATCAAAAACGGGGTCCGTCATCCGGAGAAAGTTCCTGAAATCCTCAGGATTATTCTCACGGATCTCACGGAGCAAAGGCATGTGACAGAACTGGTCACGCTGAAGCAACCAATTCTTGGTCCATGAACTCCTCCTCGCCCTGTTCATGGACTGGTCTTGGGCTGAAGAATAAACTACAGCACCAAGCACATACAATGCACGAGCTCTACGACGAGTACGTACAGGTAACATGGCTTCAAAACGGTCGGCTGGTCAGAACGCACTAAACAGAACGCACTGAAGAACAGCAAGGCCTGTGAAGAACGACCTGAAAATCAGGAACGAGCGGCCAATAAAACAAAGATTTCTCAATGCCAACTGACCAAACGCACTGAAAAGCAGATACAAACCTCACAAGCACAGACTGAACAACAGTTAAAACGAACTGAAAAATACGAGTCTCACAAGCGCGAATCGTCTCTCACCAAACTTCTACTAACACGAGATAAACACGAGATTAGCAGAAGGAGCCCAAAGGGTGTCGTACGGGCTATTGAACTTCCGTTTTATAGTCTCGTCGGACTTGGTGTACGTCACAGCGTACTAAGCTGGCGTACTTTTGTGTGGTCGTGTGTGTGCAAGTCCGTTCGTAAGAAAGTCTGCCCCAAGTCCGCCGAAGGTACGCCGGAAGTATGTCGGACAGGCTGTCCGACTTTTGTAGCTGCAAAGTCCGACCGTGTGTACGCGGCATTAGATGTGACCGTGTCAGTAGAGACTATCCAAAAATCCCAGACCTTCGAGAATTTTTTGGGACAACCCCTCGCTTCATAAGTAAAGTTATATAATTGAATTGTTACTTTAACTAAGTGCTTCCAGAGATCAGTTGTAGGCGCCTGCGGAGACTTCCACTTTGAGAGGATGGCCTTACACGCGTAGAACAGAAGCAAGCCTATCAATATTTCATGGCTCTAGATATGGCCAAAAGGTGTACCAGCCCCAGGATACAAACATCAACAGATAAGGTGTGATGGAAATATCCTATGCAATTTTTGGGGAGTAAAGTATATTCTGTGAAGAATTTTAAATTGTATTAGCTTGTCCCAAATAGAGACCATTTGTTGCATAGGGTATTCCCAAATGACATTATGAAATATTTACCTTAGAACGAAGCCCTTTCAGCAGCACCCGGTCACTGCTGAGAGGGCTGACATCTTCCCCCGGCCTTTCTTCCAGGTTCGTGGGCTTCAGGCGCTGTGAGTGGTCAGAGCCGCAATGATGTCATTCCTGTGCTTGCGCGCTGGAGCCCTTGGTTCCGGCAAGAAGCTCTGAAGGTCCAGTCCTCTACATTGCATAGATACCATATGTCCTGTATTTTGCAAGACAGCCCCAGCATTTTCATAAATAGGTATGAAGATTTATATATGTTTAAAAATTGCTCCTAATCAGGACTCAAGTGCTAAATGATACACTCTTTGCTTGTTAGTCTGTGTGTAATTTTAAATATCTGTGCTCATTCTGTAAGGAAGGATGGGGCATAATTTCAGTTTTCTTGTACTGTATGCTGGGTGTAATTCTCAGTTCCATGAGGCTATGAATAATATATTATGACAAATCGTACAATCATCAAACCAATACTATAATGCCCTGTACACACGGTCGGATTTTCCGACGGAAAATGTGTGATAGGACTTTGTTGTCGGAAATTCCGACCGTGTGTAGGCTCCATCACACATTTTCCATCAGATTTTCCGACACCCAAAGTTTGAGAGCAGGATATAAAATTTTACGACAACAAAATCTGTTGTCGGAAATTCCGATCGTGTGTACACAAATCCAACGGGCAAAGTGCCACGCATGCTCAGAATAAAAAAAGAGATGAAAGCTATTGGCTACTGCCCCGTTTATAGTCCCGACGTACGTCTTTTACGTCACCGCGTTTAGAACGATCGGGTTTTCCGACAACTTTGTGTGACCGTGTGTATGCAAGACAGTTTGAGCCAACATCCGTCGGAAAAAAATCCTAGGATTTTGTTGTCGGAATGTCCGAACAGAGTCCAACCGTGTGTACGGGGCATAAGAGTGTTTTGACATGTAACCTGGACTGTAGCTTATACCTGCTGTGGAACTTTTTCCTTTGTTGCTGCTGTGTTTATCCTTCTGCAGTTTGGATAGGATTAAACTAAATATTAATCAATGCAGAAGTGCAGCAGCCATCTTTAACCACTTCCTGCCTGGCCTATAGCAGAATGACGGCCGGGCAGTGGTTCAGTTATCCTGACTGGGCGTCATATGACAACCAGCAGGATAACATCCGCCGTGCGCCCGTGGGGGCACGCATCGTGGCAATCGGTGGTAAGGCTCGGTAAAGAGCCTCTGATGGAGGCTCTTTACCACGTGATAAGCCATGATCAATCACGGCTGATCATGATGTAAATGATGTAAACAGGAAAAGCTGTTGATCGGCTTTTCCTCACTCGCATCTGACAGACGCAAGTAGAGGAGAGCCGATCGGTGGCTCTCCTGACAGGGGGAGTCTGCGCTGATTGTTTATCAGCACAGCCCCCCCTACACTGGACCACCAGGACCTCCAGGGATACCCGCAACAGAAGGATCACCAGGGATGCCACCCTAGACCACCAGAGATGCCAGTAAGTGCCCTAATAATGCCAATCAGTGCCCACACATCTTGCCAGTCAATGTCAGTCAGTCAGTGCCTGCCAGATGTCTCTTCATCAGTGATGCCCAGGAGTGTCTATCAGTGTCCATCAGTGCCACCCATCAGTGTCCATCAGTGCCACCTATCAGTGCCCATCCATGCCCATCAGTGCCCACCTATCAGTGCCAATCAGTGCCCACCCATGCCACCTATCAGTGCCACCCATAAGTACCCATCAGTGCCGCCTTTCAGTGCCCATCAGTGCCACCTTATCAGTGCCTATTAATGCAGACTCATCAGTGCCCATCAGTGAAGGAGAAAACGTATTTATTTACAAAATTTTATAACAGAAACAATGAAAAACTTTTTTTTTTTGTTTTAATTTCGGTCTTTTTTTATTTGTTGCGTAAAAAATAAAAATGCCAGCAGTGATCAAATGCCACCAAAAGAAAGCTCCATTTGTGGGAACAAAATAATAAACAATTTGTTTGGGTACAGTGTAGCTTGAACGGGCAATTGTCATTCAAAGTGCGACAGCGATGAAAGCTAAAAATTGGCTTGGGCAGGAGGGGACAAAAGTGCCTGGTATTGAAGTGGTTAAAGTGGAGTTCCACCCACTTTTACAACTCTTCAGCATCCCTCACTAAACTGTTCACTGCAAACGAATTGGATATTTTTTTTTTTCTCAGCACCTACTGTATATCTGCTGTATTCATCTTTCACTTCCTCCTCCCTGGCCGTGGCCCATCGCATCATTTCCTATTGGCAAGCTTTCTGGGAAGGGGCGGCAACTTCCTCTGACACTGCCGTTGCTATGGAAACCTGACCTGAAACCTATTACACAGCTTGTGCTGCACTGAGCATGTGCGAGATCTACAAGGATGAGATCCAGGAAGAAATACAGTCTGGCTTCAGATGCCCACACTTAAGATGGCCACGGCCTTCTGTAAGTTTATAAAATAACAAACTACTGCTATAAACTAACAAAACAGACCTTAGTTTACAGACTAACTTTACTAGAATACATTAAGCTTGTGAATTATAGGGGTATTTTTATTTAAAAAGTATAAATTCGGCTGGAACACCACTTTAAGGAAACCATTTTGCCATGCTCATCTACGGAGTGTCTCCATTGCAGACAGCAGCCATCTTGGCTGGGTCTGGATTGAGTGAATAAATGATGCACCAGAGTAAGGAGAAGTGGACTGCAGGCTGGGCTGCTGGTTAATGTAGTCCCTATAGCAGCACAACCCTACCTCTGGAAGTGGAAATGAGCCACTATATCTCCCAGAGGGCAGAGGAAATTGGTGTACTTAATTGGAGAGACATGCAGGACCGGTGCCTGAATAAGGCATGCAGGGTCTTAGGGCGCAGTGGCAAAGCTGGGTTTGGGGTTTCCCAAGAAGTGATTATGCTGGTGATGGCCCTGTTTGCACCTTTACCCAGCTCAGCACATGATGACAGGCGACACAGCATGACCCCGGGCACTGTGAACTTCAGCCACTGCGCTGCCTGCCTCCACAGTCCACTGGCTTCAACAGCTTCAGGTGCTCTCCTGAGTCCTGGCCCTACCTTCTTCACTTCTCCTCCTCTCTACCAGATGCAGGGCAGAGAGAACAAGATGGCCTTCCTCTGAGACACCCCCTCTCCTTTCAGCCCTTGCTATGCTAAAAAAAATCCCTCCCACGGACTCCCACCTGGGCAGTAGCAGAGAAAGGAATACGAACACCTCCAGTCCAGCAGCACACAGAGACAATCACTGCTGAACTGGAGGCCTTGTGAAATGAGGGGGACCCCTGGGAGGAGCCTAGTGAGAACAGGAGGAGGGCCTGAGGTCAGCAGAATGCACAGGAGGAGCATGAGTGGCACTGACACAGCATGAATGGTGATCATCACTGTGGAAGGTAGGACAAGCAAGATCAATGCTGCTTTATGATGTCTAAGTCTGACTGACTGTGTTTATTATTATACAGTCCGGCATGATGTACTGGCCCTGCCCTCTAGAGATCACCGGACGCCTGGGACATGCAGTTCCAGGCACCGGGCAGGTAGTTTTTTCTTTTTTTTAAGATTTAGCCCTGCTGCGAGGAACCATTCTGGCAGCTGCAATACCTCCAGACAGCTTCCACACACACTCCAGTAAAGTGCTCCCCCCGCTATGTATCCAGCCATGTCCCTGGGACATGGCACATTCCGATCTCAGTAAAGAGCCAATGACATGTCCAATCATATATAAACAAGGAAATTACAGTTATCGGCTTTCCTCTCCTCACATGGATAGCGGGAGAGGAAAGCCGATCAGTGGCATTTTCTCACAGGGGAGACCTGCTCAGATAATCAGGACACTGATCATCAGTGCCCTGATGATCAGTGCAGCCCCAACAGTGCCCATCAGTGCCACCAATCAGAGCTGCATTTTAGTGCCATCTCATTAGTGCCCTTCAGTGCGTCTCAACAGTGTCCATCAGTGCCGCCTTATCAGTGCCCATCAGCGCATGTCAGTAAAGGGGAAAAGTTACTTATTTACAACATTTTCTAACAGAAACGAAGAAAAAACTTTGACTGCGCAATTGTCATTTGAAGTGCGACAGCGCTGAAAGCTGAAAATTGGCCTGGGCAGGAAGGGGGTGAAAGTGCCCGGTATTGAAGTTGTTAAAATGTTTCTTATTCTTTACTTATTTGAAATAGTAGGTTCAAGATGCCAAAACTATGTAAAGAGAAGAAATTATCTGCTGCAGTTTTCAGAAAGAGAGGAGCAGAAAAAGAAAAGGCTGGGAAGCAGATGTCTGGAGATTTAATGAAGTACGTGTCCTCATGCAAAATTAGAAAGCAAGATACTCTAAAATCAGAACCAGTTTCCAATGTGGGAGACGATCCTGTACAAAAGGATATTTATGAGGAATCTTCAACACCATCTGCACTATACAGTCTGTTACAGCCCAAGAAGCTTTCGATCTGGATAATGTAAATGTAGAAGGAAGACAGGAAAAAGAAGATGAACAACCTTCCGCATCATGTGCGCACACTGTTTACCTTGAAAAGACTATTGATCCAGAAGGATCAACTGAAGGAGGAAATGGTGCAGGAGGAACCATGTTCTACTTTGGAAACTATTGATTTGTCTGATCTAGCTGATTGGACAGCTGTTCTTACAACATCACTAAGAAATACTATTGTCAGGAAAGGTCCTGCAAAGCAAAAAACTAATTTTGTTTTCCTCAAAGATGCATCCAATAGACAATTTACTAAAGCAAATTACAAGTGATAAAAACGGGCTTGTTTATTCTGTTAAGTTGAACAAAGTATTTTGTTTTTGTTGTAAGTTATTTGCAACTAAAATAACTACACATTTGACACATGGAGGCTGTAATGATTGGAAAAACTTGTCTCAAAATCTTTCCATTCATAAATGATCTAACTCTTATCTTGTCGCCTTAAGAGACTGAAATGGACTTTCTAGAAGGCTTGCATGTGGAAAAAATAATGGAGATTAACTACAACTCGTGGAAATGCTGGCCACTTTGATGTAGTCATGAAGGAACATCTGAAGAGGATCAAAAATAAGGAAATTTTCCAACATTATGTGGGGAAGGACATTCAAAATGAACTAATCAACCTTATTGCCAAAGAAATTGTCAATGGGTCTGGGCATGTTTCTGGGATTAAGCTTGGGTCCTTCTGTCTTTGGGCCGTGACTCTGTTCGCTCTGCCACTGGGGAACCTAAGTCTTGCAGTATACACCTTGCATAGTACTTCTGCTCCTAATACTCTCTAGCCCCACCTATTTTCCAGTTGCAATCAATCCAATGCTCACACTTTGTGGACTGTGCACATTTGTTAGATTTGTTTCCCTGGGTGTGTGATATACTGCTGATCTACTGAACTTCTGGACTTCGGCTTCTGCCTGCCTCCTGGATTCCTCTCTTTGCCTGACAATTCCACATTACTCTGCCAGCCTGTGTAAGACCCTGCCTTCCTCCAACCATGCTTCTGGATTGTGACTTTGTATCTTGCTGTCAAGATTTGTTGCTGACCCGGCCTGCCTTACTACACTAAATGCCTCAACTCCCAGCCAAAGCTCTACTCTGGACATAATATTTTACAGGTACCTTACAGAAATAACAAGACGCATTCTGCAGTTATTGAAAAATGCAAAGTATTATTCAATTATACTCGATTGCACCCCAGACATTACTCTAATTGAACAAATGACTATAATTGTTAGATTTGTATCCATCAAGGAGTCTCCAACTGCTGAACCAGAAGAAAGATTCCCAGGTTTTATCCAGATCCAAAGCTCTACTAGAGAAGGTATTACTGAGGCAATTTTGACAGAACTCAAAAAATGTAACATTCTGCTTGGTGATATGAGAGGACAAGGATTTGATAATGGTTCCAATATGAAAGGTAAACACCAAGGTGTTCAGAAAAGGATCCTTGATTTAAACTCGTGCCTTTTATGTTTTCATAAATTAAATCTTGTGGTGAATGATGCAGCCATATCATGCAGGGATGCAGCAACATTCTTTTCTGTTGTGCAGAAAATATATGTTTTTTGTCAGGTTCTAAACTTTGTTGGAATGTCTTGAAGAAGCACATTGGAAGACTTATGCCCCGTACACACGGTCGGACTTTCCGACGGCAAATGTGCGATCGGAGCTTGTTGTCAGAAATTCCGACCGTGTGTAGGCTCCATCGGACATTTTCCATCGGAATTTCCAACACACAAAATTTGACATCTGGATCTTAAATTTTCCGACAACAAAATCCATTCTCGTAAATTCTGATCGTGTATAGACAATTCCGACGCACAAAGTGCCACGCATGCTCAGAATAAATTACGCTTGGTCTGGTAAAACTAGCGTTCATAAAGAAGATAGCACATTCGTCACACTGCAATTTTTAAAATCTTTTAATGCAGCACATTCTCTTCTTCTTTATAATGCTATAATAATGAAGTTGTTTTGCTGCTCATATTCACACAGAGTTCTGACAAACTGATTTCTTTATTATTTCTCGTGATCTCCTGAATTATTATTTCTTTTTTTTCGTCAGATCTCCATAATAATGTTTCTAATTTTTGTTTATATATATATTTTTTTTTAATCAAGATCTCCTTTTTTTTTTTTTTCCATAGTGATCTCCATAATATTTTTTCTCGTTTTGTGTGTCAAGTTACCACAACACCATTATTATCTTGTATTTTTTAATCTCAAGGAGGTTGATGTTGGTGTCCCTTGTTAATTTGACATTGTATTTTTGAAATGTACCTGCTTACTCACAAACAAACTGTCCTTTTGAAGTAAAACACATAGGCAAGTATTTTAGAAAAATATCCATTTATTATGGGTCATAACAAAATAAAGAAAATGCAGAAATTTGCGAAGCCTTTGTAACCCAGGGCAGACATCAATAATTTTACAGTCAAAATTGGTGGCCTGAGGAGACTTATAATAGTGAGCACAATCCGGTCCAGGACTACAAGAGATCAAGAACAGCAACAGATGACATATATGTCCCCAGGCTGTGGTCATACAACAGCCTGCATCTTTTGTCAGACCAGACTGAACCCAGGCCATCACTCTCTGGTCTTCCTTACACACTATCTTCGAGGCTTCCTTTCAGGCTGTGGCTGTGGTGTTGTAGTTGTGGCAGGAGATGGATGAGGTGGAGGTGGAGGAGGAGGAGGAGGAGGAGGATCATGGTTGAGCTCACAAACGGCTTTGGTTTGTGAGTTCGCCCCTCAACCCCTTATTTAGGGCTTGTAAGATCAGATACTTACATAAGAGGGATTGGCCCTCCTCCATTTCCTGCATTTTGCAGGCTGCCATGTAGGCATATTCCTCTTGATTATTGGGGGGGGGGTTCTGAGGGCCGCAATAGCCTTCCGAAATAGGCCAATTGCAGCCTCCTCCAGGTTACTCCTCTTCCTGGGACTATTTGTTGGAATGTGGAGGGGAGGGACCGGGGATTCGGGGGCTACTGGGCCCGGCCACCTCCTGGCTGCCACTTTCCACTGCCTGGCTGAGGCTTTCCTGTGTATGAAAAAGGGAAATAGTTTTGGTTATTTGTTTAGCAATCACAACCAATTTTCAGCTCATGACTGTTGCAAATTGAATGTTAATAAATATAAACGACTATCATTCTTGTCACAATCATTTTTCATTCTTGTCACAATCATTTTTGTCTACTACTGTCTATTGATATGTAAAACACCTTGTGAAATCATAAATTAGTGATCACAAATAACATCTATTTAACATCATTAATTTGACAACCAGAAATATTTTTAGGAATGCTATACCTGACTCAAGCTGGGCTCCTCCACATGTCGCTGCCTGGAAGGCCCAGGTTGGTCGTCGGAAGCCTCAGCTGGGGGAAGGAAGCCTTGAAGGAAGAGTGGAGAGTGCTGGCCCGGGTTCACTCTGGTCTGACAGAAAATGCAGTTTGTCATAGTACCACAGCCTGGGTACATAAACGTCATCTGCTGCTTAACCTTTTTGCGCTCCCTGTTATAAGTACTCAATTTTGCCACCAATTTTGGACTTGAAATACTTGATGTCTGCCGTGGGGATCATCAGCTTCACAAATTCAAGCAGTTTCTCCAGCGCTGCCTGCCTCTTTGTTTGCTTATTAAAAAATGGATGGTTCAACCACAGACAGGGCAGTTCCCTGAACATATCAATGAATATTGCTAGAAATTTCCTATCATTGAAGGGATCCATTTTCTCTGCAAGACAAACCCTAATGTCAGACGAAACGCTCATAATCTTGACCCAATATAGGCCTCAATCTCTAAGCAGTATAGGCCACTAATGCACCAACTTAAAATTGTACCTTCGTTATCACGATCGTCGCTTCCGCTACTCCTTCCTCCGCTCACAGATCATACGTACGATGCACGTGTGTTACACTTTATATACACTGCGCATGCGTGAAACTCCGCCCGCCCCTGACATTCTTTCTAGTGTATTCCCCACCCCTTGTCTTTCCACGCAGTGGGGAGAACCCATGGCGGAGACACAGCAGGTGCATGCAGATAGCAGCAGCAACTATGAAAGCCCGGAGCCACGAACGTCCCGATCCTGGAGGAGCTTAAAGGCCTCAAATATGTTCTTTGTAGAGATGGTGGACATCTTGAAGAGGGCCGACTATGATGGGAAGCATGGACCTTACCTAAACCCAAATGTGAGAAAGGCCAAGATCATGGCTAAAGTTGTGAAAAGTCTGCACAGGACATTTGGGGTATGACGATCCAAGGATCAACTGAGGAAATGCTGGTCAGACCTGAAATTGAGGGAGCACGATCAGCACAGAAAGATCAGGAAACTGCTTCTAAAAAGTAAGTATTTGTCTTGTGTTCATATTATTATTATTACTTGCATGCTGCTCCATGTGCTTTTCTTTACTGTTGTACAGTTTAAAATGGCAACTTTCATGTTCATGGGCACAGTAATCGGTCATAGGAAACATCGTTCGTTCGCCCACTTATAAGATGTTTTTGGCAGATACAGGTTAACTACATTTGTTCAGGTCTATTTGTATTAAAATAAGTTTGTTGTCTAGATGGGTTTGTAACTAGAATGAAATGGAAACTTGATTTAGTGTAAGGAGAGGATACTCAGCAGCTGTTTACACATCTGGACACAGGAGCACTAGTGTGGGACACCAGAACAAACTTTTTAGGGTGTCCCACACAGGTGCTCCAGTGGATACTAGAGGTGTCTCCATGTGTGATACTTTAACAAAAAAGGTAGGTATTCCAGCTTTAGAAAGGAAATAAAAATGTCTTCAGCTTGGAACTCTGCCAAAACAGACAATTGTACGACACTTCCAAGCAATGTTTCATATTCCTATTTCTACCATCAAATATCTGTGTGCTAAGTATACCTTTTATTTATTCACATAGGAGAGAAAAGACTTGGCACATCTGAGGACTCCAGGGACCCCCCCACCTCCTAAAGAAGGGGAAATCCCAAAACCACAAGCAGAGGATGTGGAGGAAGGAGGGGGGGGGGGTGGGACAATGTGGATGTGCTTCCCATCTATTGCCCCTCTGCAGTTGGGAAAGTCCCACCGCTGGGCAAACTGGGATGCCACAGACTGCCATTCCTGTGGTGTTGAAGGAAACTGTGGAGTAATACAAGAAAAAAAAATGTCATTTTGCACATAAACATTGCAAGCAGATTAGACACAAACATTCTTGGCCAAAATCAGTATTAACATTTATTTGAAGGAGTATTTAAAGACAAAAAGAGAAGGTCCACTTATCAGACACTTATCAAATTCCTCACCCCCTCTGATGGCCCATTGTAAAAATTTTAGGGGGGGGGGAGATGTTTTGGACAGGTAACCCTCTCCACTTCATTGAGAGCTGAATGCATAAATAATGTGTGTTACTTTGGCCAGCCCCTCCTTACTTACACTATTGGCAGCCCACTGGACAGGTAAGAAGTATCATAATACAAAAATATGAATACATACTGTACATATTGAAGCACTTTTTTACATTCTGCAATTACCTGTTAAGATAATAGGAGAACAAAACTTTAAACAGTACCATTTAAAAGTATTCAGGCAGGCCCTTTCACTACATGCTTTGGTGAATTCATCCATAAATCTGACCACAAAAGAGGTAGGTATAGTGTGTATGGGTTTGGCAAAGTCAACAGATAGAGGATTGGTATCGGCTGACTTAGTGGTTGGGGGGAGGGAGGCACTCTGCCTGAATTTAAGACAAATAACATTTTACACATTTTAGGGGGTGTGTAGGGTAAAGTACTACTAAGGAGCTGACAAAATACATTGTTAAGTGACTAGACTAGGTGTGTATGGGCCCAGGATAGCACGCTGGGGAGGTTAGTGAAGGCAAATATGCATTAAAGACAAAAAAAGGAAGTTTTAAAGCTTCCAGCATGCATGAGAACAAAGGGGACATTCACAGCATATTACAATCATGGTAATTAGGGAATGATTAAATAAATACAATACATTAACAAACATTAAATACATATAATGTGATGTTAAAGGAGAAGTCTTACCTTAATATAGTCCTTCTGCAGGACCTGAATGATGGCAGAACAGGTCTCTGGAATAATGATCCCCAGAGCTTGGGGGGAGATGCCTGTTGAGAACTTGATGTCCCGCAGACTTCTCCCCGTCGCCGAGTACCGCAAGGTGGCCTTGGCGATGGGGAGAAGTCTGCAGGACATCAAGTTTGGGAGTGATGGCTTACCGCATGCAGGTGTCCTGCCTGCTAATATAAGGGGACAGCAAAACCAACAAACGGTGAAAAACGGGGTCCGTCATCCCAAGATAATTCCTGAAATCGTCAGGATTATTCTCACGGATCTCCAGCAACAAAGGCATGTGAGAGAATTGGTCACGCTGGAGCAACCAATTCTTCGTCCATGAACTCCTCCCTACCCTGTTCATGGACTGGGCTTGGGGGGTCAAAGCAAGAACCCCAACACCAAGCCCCCGCACAGCATGAACTCTACGACGAGTACGTAACCACAACATGTCTTCAAAGCGGTCTTCTGGTCAGAACGAACTAACAGAGCGCACTGAAAAACAGAAAGGCTTGAGAAGAGCGAGCTGAAAATCAGAAACGAGCAGACAAGAACGCACTGGTAATCAAATTCGTACTATAATAATAATAATAATAATAATAATAATAATAATACACACTGACAAACAAATGCGAACTGACTACACGCACTGAAGAACAGATACAAACCCACAAGCACAAACTGAAGAGCAGTAACGATCTGAAAAGCACGAGTCTGAAAAGCGCGAATCGTCTCTCACCAAACTTCTACTAACACGAGATTAGCAAAAGGAGCCCAAAGGGTGGCGCACTTAATTTGAAACTTCGCTTTTATAGTGCCGTCATACGTGTTGTATGTCACCGTGTTCTTGACGTTCGCAATTTCTGACCAACTTTGTGTGACCGTGTGTATGCAAGACAAGTTTGAGCCAACATCCGTCGGAAAAAAAACATGGATTTTGTTGTCGGAATGTGCGATCACGCGTACGCGGCATAACAGTAATTCCTTTGTCTGACACCAAATGGTCTTCCAGAATATATGCTGTTTATCCGTTTATGTTCCAGGTTGGAGAAATGTATTATGATGCTTTGTCTGAAACTTCAAGAGACGACTCGCACATAGCAATGGCACAATTGGACACTGAATCATTCGCAAAAAAATTAAATAACTTATAGGTTTTTTGTTTTTTTTTTGAAAAATATTTATTGAGTTTTACAGCATACAGTAGTATAAAACAGAGTACATAATAGTTATAAAGCAGGTAAACGTAAATTCTCTAAGCAGTAAGATAGTTTTATACTTAAATACAGGTAAGGGAGGAGGGGGGTCAGAAATTCACATCTACCATCTTATCATCCTTATTAAGCAAAACAGTGCTTGAGAGACTGAAACTTTACATCTTTGTACCTTCAGGAGTGGAAGCAGCGTTTGGACATAACTAGCTATAGATGAGATAAACTGGTCTAGTTAATACAGCAATACTAAATAATACTATTGAGAACGAATAGAAAAAAAAAAGAAAAAATAGTAGATGTCAAAGAGCAGTATGGGCTTGCGAACATCTTATGGCGGCTTAAAGGTAGAGGGGTCAGAAGTGGGAGATATTTTGAGGTTGCCAAGGGAATTGGTGAGATCTCTCCTTTGGTACCAATCCGTGAAACGGAATGTGTGCATTATATCTTGCATTGTTTGTTGAGTGAATGTGGCTTCCATATACCATCTCCATCTCTTGAAAAAGCGTGAGGTAGAACGAAAGTTCAGTGTGATAGTATCTAATCTCTCCAAATAGAAGGGTGAGGTCATGGCTTTTTTAACCGCTGTTAAAGTAGGTGGTGTTGCTGAGATTCAGTGAGACATAATAGTTCTGCGGGCAACTAGGAGACATAGATGAATATTTTGTAGGTCCATCGCTGATGAGGGGGATGATGGTGGTATACTGAACAAGCATAAGAGAAAGTCCTTAGATATTTGTGTTTTATGGATTTTGTTGATGTAGGCTATCACAGCATTCCAGTAAGTAGTGATATTAGTACAGTCCCAAAGACGGTGAAGCAGGGTGGGGCGGGGTAAGGAATACCAAGGACATTGCGCTTGAGTTGGGTCCGCTTTGTTGAAGCGAAATGGGAAGTAGGCCCTGTGAATGATTTTGAATTGCGTCTCCCTCCATGTTTCAGAAGTTATAAGTTTGCAGATATGCCTGTATCCTTCAAGGATTTTTTCTGGCAGATCGTTGTCACCCAGTAAGTGAGACCATTTTTGAAAAGGTTTGAGGCAATACTTCCGTGCTTGGTGTTGTATGAGGCAGGAATATATATTGGAGATAGGAATAATTATTTCCTTGAAGTAGAGTGTCAATGAAGGACATTTGAAGGGGATCAGACTCAGACCCACAGCAAGATTTTAAATAAACGGTGAGTTGGTGATAAAAAAAGATGTGCGTTGGTGGTAGTGAGAATTTCCGCATCAAGGTTTTAAAGGGTTTAAATTCACCAGGTTTGTCGTGGTATATGGATGTTATATTCGTAAGGCCCCTGAGTTTCCATTGACCAAAAGCTTTATGTAGAGTGGATGGGAGGAACATAGGGTTGTCTTGGATTTTCAGGTGGCGGGAGATGTTAGATGACAGTCTGAGTAGTTTTTTGACCTCTCTCCAGGCAATGACTGTATCTCTGAAAAGTACACTGGACTTGAGGTGGGGAGGCAGAGTATTAGGATTGGAATGAAGGATGGCTGAAAGGTCATAGGGGGAGGCCATAGCCCCTTTAAGTGCAAAGTTGGAATATTTAGATCCTTCAGTTAACCAATCTAGGCCCTGTCTAAGTAAACATGCTAGGTTATAGAAACGCATATTGGGTAGTCCCGCCCCGCCCTTCGGGAGACATAATTTCTGTAGCGCGATGCGTGGTTTCTTGCGAGACCATATAAAAGCAGTTAAGGCTTTCTGGATTTTTTCAACATCAGAGTGTTTCAGTAGGAGGTATGGTCTGCATTGGGTAAAGCAGGCGCGCAAATGACACCATTTTAAAAAGGTGGCATCTCGCAAAAAGCAAGAGGGGGAGGGCCCCCCAAGCCTCCAACTCCTTCACAATTTTGGTTATTAAGGGGGATAAATAAGTAAATATAAAGAAGATGGTTCACGTCCTATTCGAATACCCAAGTATGTGATATGTTGAGTGGCCAGGGCAAGTGGAGATAGATGTCTCCATTTAGTAGATAGGCGTGGGTGTAGTGCTAAAACCTCACTTTTGTCAAAATTAATGCGGAAGCCCGAGGAAAGTCGGATATGGGATTGGTAGAGAATAAGAGTATGTCGTCCGCGAACAGGGTGGAGCGGAGAGTTTGGTTGTCCAAGGTGATGCCACTGACCCCAGTATCTGAGTTGAGTATTCTAGATAAAGGTTGGGTCAGCTCTATATAAATTAGTGTAATACTCTGCATGTAGTTTATTAGTTTCAGTTGGCGAGGTAACCAGGGAGCCGGCCGCATTTCTCAGGGTAGAGATGTGAGTAGGATGAGTAGGATGTCTAGGTCCTGAACATAATTTAGCCAGCAGCTTGCCCGCCTTGTTACCAAACTTGTGAAAATGTAGAGTAGAGTATGATGTTTTGGCCGCTTCGTGTTGTTCTGCCCAAAGATCAAAAGTACGTTTAGCCTGTCGCCATTCTTGTATGTTATCAGAGGTACGGTTTAGTGTTAGCCGCTCATGAGCCAAGCGTAAAGCTTCGCTGGCCTGTCTGTATTGTTGTCTAGTCCGTTTTTTAAATTGGGCGGTATAAGAGATGGTTTTACCCCGTAGAAAGGCTTTGCCGGCTTCCCAAAAAAGGTTTGGGTCAGAAATGTGAGCTCCATTTGTGGAGATGTATTCCTCCCAGGCTCCGTATAGTGTGCGTCGGAAATCTTCACTATCTGCCAGGTACGAAGGGAAGCGCCAGGTAGAGGAGGGAGATGAAGGTTTGGCCTGAGTTATGTGTACAGCAATAGGGCTGTGGTCTGATATTCTGGCATCATGTATGTCTGGGGCACATATTGTGGAGATTAGAGCAGGGGAGGCAAACAAAATAATCTATGCGAGAAAAAGTGTTATGTGGGGGCGAAAAAAAAGGTATATTCTTGATCTGTATTAAACTCCAAACGTCGACGAATTACAGGGGGGTATGGGTACGCGGTCTATGTGATGGGTGATACGTGCGATCTGCCAGCGTGGACATAACAGAATTAAAGTCTCCACCCACTAGGTGTAGCATCTCAGGGGCAGTTAACACCTATTGTACCAGATCCTGAAAGAAGGAGGCGTCAGGCGAGTTAGGAGCATAAATATTGGTGACAGCTTTGTCGCCTAGGGTCAAATGTAGGGTTATTTTCCGGCCAACCGCGTCAACCCTAACATCTCTGACAGTGTGACGTAAGTTTTTGTGTAATAGGATAGCAACTCCTGCTTTTCGGCCTACTGCCGGTGAGCCATAGACAGAACCCACCGACATTTTTCGGAGGCGTATTAAATCGTCTGCGGACAGGTGTGTCTCCTGAAGCAGAGCCACATCTGCCCGGAGACGCCGCAAGTGCCTAAGGATTGACATGCGTTTATTTGGAGAGCGAAGCCCCTTAACATTCCACGAAACAAACTTTAGGTGACTCCCATCGGTAGATTGTGACATGGCTGGAAATAAACAATGTTTTGGGTTAGAGGCTTACAATGGAGCCCCTCTGTAGGTAGAATATCTACCATTTGAGAGTCACCAAAGCGCTGTAGATCTCCTGAGAACATAGGTACTAGATAGGCAAACATGAATTTCAAATATTCTAAACAACAATAGAGAACAAACATTAACAAAGCGAATTTTCGCTTAAGGGAAAACAAAGAGAACATAGTGGACTTCACTTTTTTCCACATGAGGTTCAACTACCTATCAGAGCCCCCGCCGGACGCTATCTCCTCAGGTAGGGGCAGGATGTAAGCTATGGGGGGTGGAGGGAGGGAGGAAAAGAAGGGACAGATGGGAAGGGGGGAAGGAAGGAAATGGGTAGAGGATAACAGGGAAGGGTAGTCAGAGGGGAGAATGTCGGGGAAAGAGCAACTCACATTTAGGCACTGTAATAGGCTCAGAAGAGTGAAGGCCCAGCTCATGGGTCTAAACTACGCAAGTGCAATGACTGCAATTATTGCATGAGTCCCTAGAGTGAACTTCTAAACAGATAGCATGCGGCCTTATTGGCAACTGGGGTGGTAGGCTGTAGAGCACAAAAAAAAAATGTTAAGCAGCAGGCTGATATAAGTACTGCGTCAAAAAGTCCAGTCATAATGAGTTGAAAGAACATTAAAAGTACCTAAAAAAAAAAGGAGCGAACGGAGAGATATGGGGGGGTAATATTACCCATCTGTGCAAGCACAAGTGATGAAAGTGGGTTCCTGAAGTCCTTCAGCGATTCCCAGAGCGGTCCTCCTGGTTGGTGAAGCGGCTGCATTTATATGGAGGTTTGGCTTGTTTGTTTTGCCCTCTGCAGTGGTGCTGTGTTCCATCTCGGTGCTCCGGGTAGTTAGGTCATTTTCCACCTCATCAGGTGTGTTGAAGGTGAGGCGTTCTCCTTCATGCGTTTGGATGTGGAGGATAGCTGGATAGGCTAAGGAGAAGCGGATTTGGTTGTTATGTAGAGTTGAGCAGATCAGCGAAAACACTTTACGTTGTTTCATCACCTCCATGGAATAATCCGTGAAGAGCAGCAATTTTGCACAATCCACAATTAATGAACGCGAGCGGCAAAATTTTTGCATTATGGCATTCTTGTCAGCATAATTTAAGTATTTAACTATAACATGACGAGGTTTGGCGCAGGTTTCTGAGTATTGACCCATGCGGTGTGCACGTTCAATAGTGCAGGGTATGCGGAGGCCCAGTTGCTCTGGGATGGTTTTTGTGCAAATATTCGTGAGCTGGGAAGCGAACACCGATTCTGGTAAACCGATTATGCGCAAATTGTTCCTTCACAAATGATTTTCCAGATCGTTGAGTTTATCCCATATGTCCCTGTTTGTGGCGGTGATACGTGCAATTGCGGCAGATGAAGCTGTGCATCCTCAAGGGATGATATCCTCTCTTCCACATGAGTGATTCGCTGTGCCTGAGCTTGAATTTCTATGTGGAGCTGCTCCAGTCCTCTGTGAACTGCTGCATCCACAGTAGCTGCTAATGTGGGTCCCAGCAGTGTCACCACTGCTTGTGCGATGCCAGCAGGGGAGGCAGGATCCATACCTGCCATTTCTGAAACCGAAGGAGGCTGTGGCTGCGTCTGCAGCAGCTCTGGTGTGCCCGGGGCGGCCGCCATCTTGGCTGTGTCGGCCACTGTTTCTCCCGCGGGGGGGTATCGTGGAGGATACCGCCCGTGCATATGATCGCTCTACAAAGCAATCCATAAGTGCCCACAGTGAAGCAGGGATAGAGGGGGTCTCCCCAAAGCAGTGGCCGGGTTTGTATGCCGGGTATGTGAGGAGCGCTGCGGTAGCTGGAGCTATTCACCTCCTCCTCATGTGGCGCCGGAACCGGAAGTAGATAAAGGTTTTGAAGATTTGCTGGAAGAGGCTAAAGAACTAGTGATAGAAATGGAAATTTATCCTGTGTTTCCCCCTTTAGCACGGCAAATAAAATAAAAAATTTAACTCAAGATGATACCATCAATGATCCTGCAAAAAAAATTCAAGTTTAATGGTTTTATAGCATATTGGATGTATGCAATTATGCTCTTGATGAGAGATTTGAGCACATTAAGAATCACAGCAGGCACTATCAATATCTTTATGGCATTCAGAAACTTAGAGATGTCCACAGGAAATACTGATGAAGTACTGTCTAGATTTGCAGAATGTTTTGGCTGATAAAAACTCAGAAGATTCTGATCTGGATGGAGCACAACTATGTGAAGAGCTCACAATAATGGCTCCTATCTTTAAACCTGCAAAAAAAATGCAACCTAGTCAAGTTCTGGCATATGTAGCTAAAAATGGCTTTGTCCCCAATGTCTCTATTTTACTTTGTATACTATTGACATTGCAGATATCTGTTGCTTCTGGTGAGCAAAGTTTTTCAAAGCTGAAATAAATAAAGAATTATCTTCTTTCATCAATGTCACTAGAGAAATTGGTGGGACTTGTAATGATTTCTATTGAAAACCGTATTGCACAAGACATTGATTTGCATACTCTACTACGGGATTTTGTGAGTGCAAAAGCAAGGATGTTTTTGGGGGGGTTTACATTCTCACTTTGAATGCATGCAGTATAGTTTAAAGCACTTTAGGTAAATGTGCACTTACAGACATCTTCCTCAGAAACATAGGTTTTTATGTTATAGTTTTGGAATATAGCTGTAATGTAAAAGGAATCAAGGGATTAATATTTTGATTTGAACCTTCATTGATCCTAGTTGCACTTCTTCACTCTTTTTGAGTGATAGCTTTTTGGATTAATAGCTGTTAACGTTTTTCCTTGACATTGGCTGTTTTATTGTAGCATTATCCTGTGAGTATTGTTTTTCCTCTGGTTTAATATGAATATTTATCATTCAAAAATTTTTGTGTGAACAGGAATATTGTGACTTTCTTTTTGTTTTAGTAGTTTTATAAGTTAATTTGCCCAACAGCTGTTAATAAAATGCACTTTACAAAACTACAAAAAATAGTTTTTTTGGTCTTTTTCTTTTTTTTCTGTAAGTTAAACAAACCTCCAAGCACCAGAACCACTATAGCTTAACGGTGCACAAATAAAATGTATGCTATATGGGGGTGGGGTGGATGGTGAGAGGAAGAATGGGGGGGCACCAAAATGCATCTTCGCCTGTGTCGACAAAAATCCTTGCACCGGCCCTGGAGACATTGTGGTGTAAGGGGAGAGATGGTTAAGGGCTGCTGCTGCTGTGTGGGGATCATGTGCTTCTGCAACCATTTACTTGTGCTGAGCATCTAGGAGAGAGTACCACAAGGTTGAACTGATGGGAAAGCAGTGGTGTGTGTTCAGAGTTTGCTAGCACTATCTGACGCTGTGCTCCCCAGGAGAAAAAGCACTGATCAGAGACTGCTGCTGCTATCATACACTGTGCAATGCTAAATATGAGGGGACCTGGATCCTGAGAGTCTGCACTGGGGATCAATGTTTCACTTGCTGGATGCATTAAGTGACTGTGATTATCAGCAGATCATTGACCATCAAGAGAGGACCATAGTACAGCTAGTAGTAGTTTGTCACATTGGTCACAGTCAACTAGACTTGTTCTGTGATATTGACATCGCTTGTCAGGAGAGGCCTTGCCATAGTACAGATGCTGTTTCCAAGCGCACACATATGCGCGTGCACCAGCCAAGAAAGAGACAAACAAATGTGAGCAAAAATGCACATGCACACATTTGTCACCAATGCTAGCTCCAAACGGCCTATTTAAATGGAGCTTCAGCACTGGCTAATTGCTATTTGGTCTACAGCGTTCTGTGTATGTTCCCGATTCCTGTGTTTGACCTCTGATCTTGACCCGGTTTGCTCCCGACCATTCCTGTCTGTTACTTGTCTTGACCCTTGGATTCACCCCAGATTCCGTCTCTGCCTGCTTTCAGCCATCCTGCGGTTGTCTGACTACTACCTGCACAGACTACTGGACTGTTCATAGGGCCCTTACCCCGCCGTGCTCCAATGGCTACTGTCTCACCATCAGTGGCCCTTGAGCCGGAGCTGTATAAGAGGCCTTCCTCTGCACGTCATGCTCACCAACCAGGTACGTGATATCACTTATCCAAATAGCTTTTTATAGTGTCAGGAACTGAAGAACCCACTTGGATGAATGGTAAAACATTTACAACATTACAAAAACCAAACAAAAGTCCAGTTGAATATGACTAACTACTATCAGCTTTGCCAGAGTTAATAAAAGATTAAAAAAGGTCCAGTAGCAATGCCCTTACTCCTGAAAATTATTTAGCTTAAACCTTGTCCTCTTTAACTTGCTTTGAACATCAATATTTAAAGTAGAGCTTAAGTGAAACTTTTTTTAAATTTTGTATTGAGTAAGGGGGGGTAATAACCCCTGTCAGTCTTTTTTTTGCCACCTGTCTCCCATTGGGGAGATTTCCCTTCACTTCCTGTGACATAGCCAAAACAGAAAGTGTGAGGAGAGGAAATCTCTCCAAACTGAGGGAATCCTCGGGTGTCACTAGAACTAGTACCCCATTGGAAGATTTTCCCTCCATTACTGTTCTGGTGTCAACCCAAAACTTGGGAATTGCTTTTACTAATGATGATAATGGTAAACTGGACAACTAGAGAGGGTGAATCTCTGTAATGGGAGAACAGACAGCAAAAAAAAACTGACCGATGTTCTATTTTCTCTCACTCCACTTAGTTACACTTTAAAGCTGAACTCTAGGTAAATATCAAAGACTTCTGTTCTGTAATTAATTAATATACAATTAAATATATTCTTTAAATTCAGGCTGTGAAAGTACCTGAATTTGATTTGCTATGGGCCTCTTGCAGTACAGCAGAGTTTAGTTTGTGAATGGAATTAGCAGCACAAGAAGCCAGTCAGTGACAGGACGCATGCTGATGGTAAGAGAAAGCTGAATGACAGAGAGATGAGCTCATCAGTGGCTGCTTATCCTTTACTGTGTAATCACAAATTAGGAGCACCAAAAAAAAACTGTCACGTACCTGAGAGGAGAGGAGACTGAAATGATGAGGTCAGCCTCTCTTGTATCTCCAGCCCAGGCCCCACTGGGAGTGAAACAGAGGGCACAGAGGGACAGGAGGAATACGAGTGCCTGCAGATGTAGATCGGGGAACTTGCAGCAGGAGTTGCGGTTCCAAGGCAGCAGGAGCACTCAGTAGGGAGCAGAACTGCAGCAGCAGACAGCCGGGCAGACACTTGAACGGGGCGGTAAGCCAGGATCAGAGACAGAAGCGTTGTCATAGGATTAGCCAGGTGTTGTATATGTTCACCGATTTATGTGGGACATTGTTGTGTGTATGTACACATGCAGTCAATGTTGAACAGACCAGAATGACAATGACAGAATGGTTGATTTGTCCAACTGAATTTTAACAGCTGAAGACTCTTTGATATGTTAATCTTATGCAAGTCTATTTGAACATCTCAAAGGGTATTCAGGTGGTATCTGTTAATATAATTACACATACCTAAAGGGGACTTGTTGATGTTGATATGCGGGAGTGCAAATTGGGGTGGTTCACGGCTGTTCACGGCTGGGGGTTGTTGTCTGTTTGAAAGACTAAAGCTAATCAAAGTCCAATCAAATTGCTCAGCCATTCAATATTTAGTGAATATAACACGGCATTCAGTATAGGTTTGGGGTAGGTAAGGCTCGTCTGTGTATGGGAGAGGCTTGTCTGTGTATGGCTGGGAACACTCAGACCTAAAACATGGGGTTCTGAATTATATCTACTCTGTCGGATTCTTTGTCATCTGTGGACTTTGGACTTTGTTCTGTGTTGGAAGTCAATAAAGTGCATCTCTCTGGAAGAATTGGGTTGCTGCGGAAGAGTACTTACATCATCATCATTATAATACCTAAATATTAATTATCATACCCACTCTACATCATATCACCCAGTAAATATTAATATATTCGATCACTACACTGGTGCCGTGACTCGGATATATTAATATTTACTGGGTGATATGATGTAGAGTGAGTATGATAATTAATCATGGGAGGATCCAACAAATGCAAAATAAATCTCCCTATGAATTGTCACACAGGATAGCAACTATTATGGAATTATTGGTCGGTAATAATCTTGCATTTGAGCGTGGTGGCTTGATACATATGAGTATGTTTCTAGATGCGTTGCATGAAGATATCAAACAAAATATCTTACTAGTTACCCCAAATCCTCGTGATTTAAAAGACATATTGTTGAGAGCAGACCATTTATGAAGAAAGTCAAATGAGCAGGCTGTCAAAATTGATTTAGCCACATTGTTTAGGACAAATACTGAACATAAAGATCAGAAGATAACATCCTATGATAATAGCCAGAGAGGAGACACCGGGTCAAACATAGGTGATATTAATATGAAAAACAGAGCTGACCAAAATAATAATAAGAAAAAGTCCAAGACTTGGATACCGTTCTCTCAGTTAAAACAAAAATATGACCACTTGAAAATTGAGTATGACAAGATGAGAGGGGAACGTGATAAATTATTACAGCAGTTGAAGGGGGTACAGGGTGTCATAAATGCAGAAGATGTACATTCTCCAGATCTGTTTTTGAATGCAAATGACATTTCTCTAGCAGTGGGGGTGAATTAGCTCCAAACTGTAAACGTGTAAATAGTGTTTTGTTTTAACTTCAAACAATGTTTAAGGACCTTGCTAATTAGTTTTGTTGGAGAGTTTTGTTTTTCAGGGACGTCTGAAGATGCTTGCATGTGAATAGCAGAAGTCTGAAATTGAATAGTGGGGGAGAATTATGGGAGAAATGCTGAATAGACAATATATCACTATACATGGAATTATAAAGCATTCATGGACTCTCTCGAAATTCATCAAGCAATGGACCTTTTTTTTTTTTTTTTTTTTCTTCAACGCCCTAATTTTTAATTTTTCTCCCTTTTCCTGATATATTTTGCTTTTCATTTTTTTTATTTTCTTTATGTTTTATTTCTTGAACTTTATCTTAAAACCAAAGAGAGGCATTTTAACCTAACAAAAATTTTCATAACATCTGTACATATTACATAATGCGTATTGATCAATATATTTGACATCTAAGGTGAGATGCTGTACAATGGCTTGGCATAGCATAAATTTTAGTATGTTGGGTGGTTTTCCTAAATTTATAAGAGGGGTGAGTGAAATTCATCACTCTAGTCATGATTTGAAACTTTGTTGATTCAGTTGTTTATAATATGCTAAAGGCTATGACATATATGGATGAAAAAGAAGTTTCTACCTTTCATGGTGAAGATACTGGCAAGAATTTCCACTGCCGCTTTGTCTGGATAGAAGATCTGATAAACACTGATGTCAAGCTGATTCTATCTGAACCATCGTGTGGGGGGGTATATGTATATGTATATGTTGGTATACCATTCAGGTATAATTGTGGACTGAATGATCCAAGTAACTGCTCTATTGAAGGCAATGAGGGGTTGGCCTACAGCAAATTACAAAAGCAAATTGTGGCTGGCAATCAACAAATTCTGGTACTTGACAGGTACACAACCCGGTCATCTTTGTTCAAATTGTGGAAATGGAAAGAAGCAGATGTGAATTGTAAAATGCTTGCAAGATGGACTCATGAATGTCAAGTGCAAGAAAATAGTTTGAAGCACAGTTTTTACTGCCATATCCAAACCTTTTGACCTTGAAAGTGAGTGCTGGTACATTGGTAGTTCTTCTTACTATAAAGATGAAAGTAGAGTGTTTGCATAAAAGTATCTTTAAAAATGAAAAGCTTGAGCCTGGAGATGAGAAAATCCTGGACTTGTGGATTGGAGTTCCCAGAGCATACCAAGTTTACGTTCAGTGAGATGGTGAGAGATGTGATGAAGTCAGACCGAAGAATGGACTGTGACATCAGCTCGTCTTTGCGCAATATTCAAGATCTTGATGTGATATAAGGCCTAACTGCTATATGGGCCACTGATGTTTACCAAATCCTTTTCCAGTCATGGTCTAAAAGTTATATTATCTAATAACTGTTTCATGGGGATATTTTACAGGCTGGCGAAGAGAGATGTAACCAGTTTCAACTTCATATTTTATATGAGCCATTGTAAAGCATCCAGTACCTTAAATCATAATGATATTTTTTGTTGTTTGATTTATGGGTCAGTCCTAGTAGTTAGAACCGACCCAAGTGGGGGTATATGTTGTATATGTTCACCGATTTATGTGGGACATTGTTGTGTGTATGTACACATGCAGTCAATGTTGAACAGACCAGAATGACAATGACAGAATGGTTGATTTGTCCAACTGAATTTTAACAGCTGAAGACTCTTTGATATGTTAATCTTATGCAAGTCTATTTGAACATCTCAAAGGGTATTCAGGTGGTATCTGTTAATATAATTACACATACCAAAAGGGGACTTGTTGATGTTGATATGCGGGAGTGCAAATTGGGGTGGTTCACGGCTGTTCACGGCTGGGGGTTGTTGTCTGTTTGAAAGACTAAAGCTAATCAAAGTCCAATCAAATTGCTCAGCCATTCAATATTTAGTGAATATAACACGGCATTCAGTATAGGTTTGGGGTAGGTGAGGCTCGTCTGTGTATGGGAGAGGCTTGTCTGTGTATGGCTGGGAACACTCAGACCTAAAACATGGGGTTCTGAATTATATCTACTCTGTCGGATTCTTTGTCATCTGTGGACTTTGGACTTTGTTCTGTGTTGGAAGTCAATAAAGTGCATCTCTCTGGAAGAATTGGGTTGCTGCGGAAGAGTACTTACATCATCATCATTATAATACCTAAATATTAATTATCATACCCACTCTACATCATATCACCCAGTAAATATTAATATATTCGATCACTACACCAGGGTCATCAATAGGTGGGCAACGAGGTACCAAATCACGAGCAGAGCCAGAGTCAGGAACAACCCAGGTCAGGAACTAGCGACAAGACAGAAGCAGAATCCGAGATCAGGTCAGGAGTAAGGTGGGTCAGCAACCAATGGAACACACTGGAGGTACACAGGACTCAGGGAACAGCTGAAGACCAGTTAGCAAAAGAGAACAGGCAGAAGCATCCTTAAATAGTCCATCTGGCGCCAAATACATCGCATTCCTGATAGCCGTTCTGCACATTTCTATTAGCTTAATGTCTTTGTGCATGCACAATTCTTCTAGCCAAATGGCTGGTTGGTATTCTCTGACAATAACAGCCTAAGCTCAGAAAAGCAGGGTTGAATGACGCTGGCTGTTAATTCAACTTTAAAGGCTGAGGATACCCCTTCTGTTAAAAAAAAAAAAGGCTGAGGATGTCTTGGGGCAGAAAAGAAGTATTGTACAGGAGAGCTCCAAACCTAAAGCAAATATTACAGCAAAAGTGGCTTTTTTATATTTATCTTTTAATAAGTTATTATTTTTTTATTTATGACTGGAGTTCCGCTTTAGTTAACTCATGTCTCTGGTCTAAACTTCCTAATATAATTTACACTGACATGGTACTATCCACCTGCTAGTGCCACTATTGGCCCAGACAGCAAGCAGGACTCTATTATTCTGCTTTGTAACTTGCAGCAGTGGATGGACAATAGAATAAATTACATGAGTAATATTCTTGCTGATTACTAGAAGAGTTGCGCCATTTAATATGGAATGTTATTCTGAACTTTTGACTGCTAAACAGCTGTTATATGTCTAGTATTTTTAAAGTCCTGGCTATTTCAAACTGTTGATTGTTTTTCTTCTTTTTTTTTTTTTTTTTTTTTGTAATCTTGTATGCGAAAATTCCTACTAATAAATAAGGGAGCATAGTTATTTTTTATCGATTGTTCTTTTTACTGGAAGGGAGGTGATTTTTAGTATCACTGCTATTATTTTGCTATTATATTTTCTTATTTAATATCGATTACCCACAAGTAAATTGACTCTAGCTTAGGACACATCAAATGATTTATTCCATTTTAGGGCAGATCATTCACAAAGACCTATGGAAAGCACTATTAAAGCGAAAAACCGACAACCCTTTAAGAAATATCAATTCAGCTTCCTCTTGTTTATTTTCAAAGCGTATGAAAAATAATTGAAGAAGCTTGGAAATGATCAGAATTTCTTACACTCTCTTTGTCTATGTTTCAAAAGGTGTAGGTGGCATAAGTTGTATATTGTTTGTCTACTGAATTAGACTCATTACAACTATCTTAGATTTTGTCTTATGTAGCATGGCAGTCTGTGACTAAACACCCCCCCCCCCCAGCCCTATTTTCTTTCTCTCCTAATTTATCCAGAGTTCTACATAACCGTATATTGGAAAGAACATATTTATGACAAAAAGGAGGTCAGAGCTACTATAAAAAGTATTAATTTATTTTGAGATTTTCTAATACGGCTCTTTCTTTTTCATTTTTAGTATAATGTGTACCCTCATTTATATTGTGAATATTTGCATTCATTTATTGTGTGAACATTTTCAAATCTTTTTGTAAATCAGCCTTATAATCTCACCACAATGCTTACACTCTCCGCACATCTCACATCACCATTGTGGCAGCTCCCCTGCACTCGCTGCCAATGCACGCTTCAGCCTGTTCAGTGAAGGGGCACACTTTTGAGTGCACCTATATCTTTACAATATAATATTAAATTTAAAGCTTTTAGGTTGGGTTTTAAATAATGGAATTTAAATCCAAATTAACAATTATTGTTGTTGACTGATAAAAAAGTTTTACCCAAAGAATCAACAATTATTGCTACATTTTAATACCTAACTGTTAACAGATTGATGATGCACCACTGCATCAGATTAAAGGGTGCAATTTGTGCCATGCACAAGGGCCTCAAGGGGGATGGGGTTCACTGTGTTCTCACACACCCTGAATCCCTGTCAGCTCTCCACTTCTCTCTCTCCCTTCACCACCAATGGCTGCTATAACTGTCAGTGTCCTAGTAACCGATGACACGCTTCCCTAGCATGCACAGCAGGATGAAACTTCCTCTGTGCAGAACTGCTCCACCTTCCAGCTCTGCCCCCTGACTCCAGCTCCAGCTTTATGGCTCCATCTTCTAATCTAAATGGGGATTCTAATCTAAGGGGGACTAAAATCTAAGTGGGAACTTCTGATCTAAGTGGGGCAGGGTCGTCTTTAACACAGGGAAAAAAGGGCAGCTGTCCCAGGCCCAGTCATTGTTGTGGGGCCCAAAACAGCTGTCTCTTGAGCCCTGCAGTGTCCCCAAATAGTTGATAAGAGTATCCGGGAGGGCCCAAGAATATGTTTGCCCAGGGCCCAATCAATATTAAAGATGGCCCTAAAGGGAGGGACTCTTATGTAAGAGGGGACTGATCTAAGGAGAGACACTGATGTAAGAGGGAGCTAATGTAAGAAGAGACTCCGATGTAAGGGGGCTTTGATGTAAGGAGCAAGTCTGATATCTATGGAGACTCTGATATTAGGGAGGACTCTGATGTAAAAGGAAACTCTGTCATAAGGGGAGACTTCTGATGTGAACGTGGGGGTGGGGGTAAAGGTTGCTAAGATATCACTGCATGAAAAGCATATTTAATAAAAAGTTTATTTATTTTAAATTATTGTGTTGCGTGTCTGTTAGAGGTTTTATGTAACCGTGCCCCTTTAAGACCCTCCCACTGTTAGCATAATCTGGCCACACCCAGAATTCTGAGTAGCGCACTTAGCTTTATTACTAAAGGTTGTTTGTTGATATGGGGAGGTGTTACAGTATCTCACAAAAGTGAGTACAAACCTCACATTTTTGTAAATATTTTATTATATCTTTCCATGTGACAGCACTGAAGAAATAACACTTTGCTACAATGTAAAATAGTTAGTTTCCAGCTTGTATAACAGTGTAAGTTTATCATTCCCCTCAAAATAACTCAACACACAGCCATTAATGTCTAAACCGTTGGCAACAAAAGAGAGTACACCCCTAAGTGAAAATGTTCAAATTGGGCCCAAAGTGTCAATATTTTGTGTGGCCACAATTATTTTACAGCATTGCCTTAACCCTCTTGGGCATGGAGTTCACCGGAGCTTCACAGGTTGCTACTGGAGTCTTCTTCTACTCCTCCATGACGACATCACAGAGCTGATGGATGTTAGAGACCTTGCGCTCCTCCACCTTCCATTTGAGGATGCCCCACAGATGCTCAATAGGGTTTAGGTCTGGAGACATGCTTGGTCAGTCCATCACCTTTACCCTCAGCTTCTTTAGCAAGGCAGTGGTCGTCTTGGAGGTGTATTTGGGATTGTTATCATGTTGGAATACTGCCCTGCGGCCCAGTCTTCGAAGGGAGGGGAAAATGCTCTGCTTCAGTAGGTCACAGTGCATGTTGGTAATCATGGTTCCCTCAATGAACTGTAGCTCCCCAATGCCAGCAGCACTCATGCAGCCCCAGACCATGACACTCCCACCACCATGCTTGACTGTAGGCAAGACACACTTGGCATTGTACTCCTCACCTGGTTTCTGCGACACAGGCTTGACACTTGATATTCCTTTAAATTTCGTACCTGCGGGGTGTCTATAGTATGCCTGTAAAGTGGCGCATGTTTCCCGTGTTTAGAACAGTCTGTTAGCAAAATGACATTTCTAAAGGAAAAAAAGTCATTTAAAACTACTCGCGGCTATAATGAATTGTCGGTCCGGCAATACACATAAAAGTTCATTGATAAAAATGGCATGGGATTCCCCCACAGGGGAGCACCGAACCAAAATTTAATTTAAAAAAATGCGTGGGGGTCCCCCTCAAATTCCATACCAGGCCGTTCAGGTCTGGTATGGATATTAAGGGGAAACCCGTGCCAAAATTAAAAAGAAAATATGTCGCGGGGGTCCCCCTCAAAATCCATACCAGACCCTTATAAATGCTGGGCCTGTGGAGCTCTAGCACTCTCAGGAAAAACGATGTGTGCAATTTGCTGGAAGGCAGCTACAAGTGATAAAGAAGCAGAATCATGTGATCTGAAGGCCTATATTGACCAGGCTATTACCAATAGAATGAAAAGGTTTGTGCAAACTTCACTTGCTGGCAAAAGAAGTAGGCTTCCAAAAAATGTGGAAGAAAATCCAGGATCTTCAAGTTAGGTACAGGATCAAGATGAAGATTCTTCTCAGGAAGAGTTAGAGGAAGCTGCTCTGCATTCATTTGATTTCTGCTTAGTCTCTCCTTTTGTAGAAGCAGTGTGAGGAAGAACATCTGACTCCTCCCAAGAAGATGAAAAGGTATTTTCTCAATCTTAAAAAGGAAGTTAGTTCCTTTTTTTCCTTTAATGAAAGACATAAGAGATCTGAATAAAGAAGAGTGGGAAAGACCATATAGAAGAGCCACAGTGCAAACTCTATACCCTCCAGTCTTTGGATGCAAATCAGTGGGAGACTCCCCTGGCTGTGGATGCAGCACTTGAGAGGCTTGCAAGGCATATAACTCTGCCTGTCTAAAATTCAGCTATATTTAAAGATCCCATGGATAACCGGATAGACGGAGATCCAAAGAACATTAGCAGTAGCACTGATCTTAATTTCTAAATATTAGATTGACAACACTGAAGATGCTGTTAAAGTGAATGTAAACGATCACCTTGTAAAACAATCCATTCAGTTTAAAATAATAATCAAAGTCAAAACATTTGCACATAGATATAAAAAAAACATCATAAATATTTTCCCTTTTCTATAAGTGATCACATTTCCTCTGTTCACTCTGTTCTCAGCTGCATAAGAACTGGGGGGGGGGGAGAAGCAACAGTGATGGGTTACTCTATAACAATTAATTTTGCCGCTCCAGGCAAACTCAGGTGCAGGATGGATCACAGGTGCAGACCTCGGCTCACCACCGTGGAAGACGAACAAGGCAAGGAATTGGTCGCACACTGGAACTCCAAATTATCTTGATGTCATCTTTATTGTCAAAAAAGGGTCAGACAGATACAGGCAATGGTGGACGTTTCACAAGCGATAGATTGCTTGTTCACAAATCTAGGACTGGCCTGAAGCGCAGTTAGAAACCTTTCTAACTAGATAAATCCTTGAATTGTTCTCTGGTTCTTGTTCTTCAATCAGCACTATCTATTTACATGCCTCCCATTTGGGTTATCATCAGCCCCCAGGACATTCTCAAAGATCTTTCTGGGACTTCTCAGTGTAAGCGTGTATTGTCTAATTATTTAGTCAATGTTCTGATCTTAGCGAATTCTCCACAGATCCTAACACAAAGTCTGACAAAATGTGATTGGTTGGTGATTTACCAAAACAGAAAATGGAATATCTGGGCATCATCTTCAATACAAGCAAGAAAAGGGCTTTCTACTTCATCAGAAGGTCACACAACTGATATCCTGTGACAGAAAAATAATAGAGTTCCCGTATTTGAGTACAGAAAACTCTATGGTTCTACTGGGCATGATGATGTCAGCAGTCAAGGTGGTTCTGTGGGCTCAGTGGCATATGAGGCACCTTCAGAATTGCTTTCTACTCCAGTGGGATCGAGCATCTCCTAATCAGAGAATTATCATACCCCAATTTATTCACCAAGATCTGGACTGGAGGAAGTCATGGGACAAGATGTTTTGGGGGAGAGCATTGCATTGGTTGAACTGCGACACACGTGAGGCAGGAGTGGACAAGCGTCAGAGTGTATACTCTACTGGTTTACACTATGGAGAGTGTTTCTTTTATGACATAATTCCTTATTGAGTTTGATAGCATACTGATCAGTGGGAATATAGCAACGTGGCCATTTGGCAAACGTATACACCATAACTTTTTGTAATCCATAAGCCTGACTGCCTAGTGCTTGGTTATCGAGATGAAGAGACTCATAGTTTCTGATCTACCTCGCTCAGTAACAGACACTATGCTTCATGCATGGAAACCTTCCACAAACAATACTTACCAGTGTGGAAGGTCTTTTCCTTTGCTAAGCTAACAACAATTACTTCAACTTGAACATCCTCAAAGATGAAAGCTCTTTCTTGAAAGGAACCTTACTGCATCATACATTGAGACAAGATTTTGCTTTGTCCACTTCCAGAATTTAGTCATAAAGTGTCTTCCTCTTGCCATTCCAACTAGTAATCTGTGCTTCCCTCCTTGTCAACAAGTTCCCACATTTCAGAAGATTTGCCCAGCCTAGATATGGTCAATCTAATATAATCTACATTTACCTTCTGAAATCCAAGTTCAAGCTCATTTAATGAGGGAAATAGAAACCTCTTGGGCCCTCCACACAAAGGTATCTGAAGGAAGTTATATTCAAAGCAGATAGCTGGAGTTCAGCTAACACATTTATCAGACACTATAAACTTGACATTCCATCAGCTTCTCAAAGTCAGTTTGGAAAGACGATTCTTTCCTCTGTTTGTACTCAAAAGTAAACCATTATTATGCAGCATTTTGTGTGTGTGCATTGTGTACTTTTCTTTTCTTTTTACTATCTCCCTTTTTGTCATTGTATTGTTAGTTACATCCCAGTGTACAGTATGCTGTTATGAGGAGAGCCAGGAATACAGAAAAGTGTTATCAGATACTTACTGTAATTTTCCTTCCCTGGCATCTCCTCATGACAGCATAATTCCCTCTCAGTGTCCTGTCACATAGCTAGTGATGGAACACTGGGGAAGGTATGTTAACCCCTTCACGAAGATTCTAAAATAAATCCTCATGCCTGAACACAATTTGCAACTTTGCCATGTGTTAGTAAAACTGTACATATTATTGCAACAACTTTGTGTATCTTAGTGGATTTTACCTTGTTTTTTCAGGACAAATTGGGCTTTCATTTGGTAGGTAATGTATATCTCCTGATGCCCAAAATAGTCAAAAAATATATATATTTTTCAACTTAGCTGAGTTTTTATTATGTGTTTTGTGATTTATCATAGATTCTATTTCCAATGACACTCCAGGATATGATGTAAAATGTATACACCATGATGATAACTTTTTTGTACATATAATATGAAAGCTAGCCAGTGACAAAAAGGGAGGTTCATTTAACCAGTTCCGGACCAGCCGCCGCAGTTATACGGCCGCGATGATCGGATTAGCTTCAGAACCAATCAGTCTCCAGGTCCAGGCCAATAATTTCTGGCCTGGACCTGGTGATCGGTCCTGGCAAATTAAATCCTTCCCCTGCCTGTGTAAGTGTAAACACAGACAGGGGAAGTGATGTCATCTCTCCTCGTGGAATTCTTTTAGTTCCAGAGAAAGGAGAGAAGACATTTCAGAATAGTGTTGGTAGTGCACCAACACTACACTGACACCAGTACACGTAGGTACACTTGTCACCCCCAATTGCCCCCCCAGTTAACCCCTTCACCCCCTGTCACTGTGTCACACAGTGTAGTGTTCTTTTTTTTTTTGATCACTGTACTGGTGTCATTAGTGACAAAAATGAGTGTTAAGGTACTTAGTGGTAGGCCCAGATAGGTCTAGGGACCCCCTCAAGCCCCTAATAAAGGTTTAACCCCTTGATCACCCCATCACCAGTGATCACTGTATTAGTGCCACGGGTGGCGCTGGTTAGCTAGTTATCCTTTTATAGCGTCAGGGCACCCGCCGTATATTACCTATATAAAGGTTTAACCCCGGCAGGTGATATCAGTTAGGTTTTAGTGTCAGATAGGGTCTACATCACCCCAGGCAGCATCAGATTAGTGCCAGTAGCGCTAACACCCACGCACGACCATACACCTCCCTTAGTAGTATAGGGTCTGAACAGATCAATATTTGATCTAATCAGATCTATACTAGTGTCCCCAGCAGTTTATGGTTCCCAAACATGCAGTGTTTGCGGGATCAGCCCAGATACCTGCTAGCACCTGCGTTTAGCCCCTCCGCCCAGCCCACCCAAGTGCAGTATCAATCGATTACTGTCACTTACAAAAACACTAAACACATAGCTGCAGCATTGGCAGAGTCAGGCCTGATCCCTGTGAATGCTAACAGTTTTTTTTGTAGCGTTTGAAGTAGTCGCTGACAGTCAGGTGCTCTTTTTCCTGTGAGTCTTACTAGTGTACCAGTAAATTTAGAGGCCAAATTGTCTGATCGAAAGTACAGTAGTGAAGAGGCCTACTCGTTTCTGAGCATGACAGAAAGTGAAGAGGAAGTCACCCATCTGTCAGATTCAGGCTCAGAATACGAACCGGTAGACAACAGCAGCACCCTGACAGATATGGGGTCAAGATGTATAAGATCTATGACAGGGCAACAGGCTATACATATAGTTTTATGGTTTATGAGGGAAGACATAGTCACGTAGAGCCGGAGAACTGCCCAGACTACATAGGGAGCGCTGGTAAGATTGTGCGGGACTTGGTGTCACCCTTATTCAGAAAAGGGTACCACTTGCACGTGGACAATTATTACATGAGCATGCCACTTTTTAGTCACCTTTTTGATTGTGGAATTGGCGCATGTGGCACCGTGCGATCTAATCGCCGGGGCTTCCCCCAACGGCTTGTAGAATCCTGAGTTAGACAGGGGAGAGAGCCTGCTTAAAGTGTAATAATTGTTAGCAGTGAAGTGGAGGGATTCACGGAATGTTTTCATTCTGTCCTCCCTTCACGCAGATACGACAGTCCAAATTCCTACAACGACTGGTGTTATGGAGAAACCCCTCTGTGTCCACGAATACAACCTTAACATGGGAGGAATGGACATCAACAACCAGTTGTTGGTGCCTTACCTAACTGCCCGTAAGGCCAGACATTAGTACAAAAAAGTATCTGTATACTTATTTCAATTGGCTCTGCTGAACACTTTTGTGCTACACAAATCTTCAGGATGAACTGGATCCCTCCTAAAATTTCAGGAAGAGATCGTCACAGCCCTTCTGTTTCCAGACGGTGACCTCCTATGTAAATATAAAGCGGTAACCTGTTAAGGTTTTTAAAAATGTATGTAGTTTGTGCGTAATTTTAAAGCATGTCCTGTTTGGTATTCATTTACTTGGCTTAGGATCATCTTTTTATTTAATCAAACATTTGGGCAATATAGTGTGTTTTAATGCATTAAAATTAAGAAAAGTGTGTTTTTTCCAAAAAAAATTTGTTTGAAAAATCGCTGCGCAAATACTTTGTGGGAAAAAAAAATGCAACACCCACCATTTTAATCTCTAGGTCCTTTGCTTTAAAAAAATATATGTTTGGGGGTTCAAAGTAATTTTCTTGCAAAAAAAAATATTTAAATATTTTTTCATGTAAACAAAAAGTGTCAGAAAGGGCCTCGTCTTCAAGCGGTTAGAAGAGTGGGTGATGTGTGACATAAGCTTCTAAATGTTGTGCATAAAATGCCAGGACAGTTCAACCCCCACCCCCAAATGACCCCTTTATGGAAAGTAGACACCCCAAGCTATTTGCTGATAGGCATGTTGAGTTCATGGAATATTTTATATTTTGCCACAAGTTGCGGGAAAATTACACTTTTTTTTTTGCACAAAGCCATCACTAAATGATATATTGCTCAAACATGCCATTGGAATATGTGAAATTACACCCCAAAACATTCTGCTGTTTTTCCTGAGTTTGGGGATACCACGTATGTGAGACTTTTTGGGAGCCTAGCTGCATACAGGACCTTGAAAACCAATCACCGCCTTCAGGCTTTTTAAGGGCGTAAATTTTTGATTTCACTCCTCACTGCCTATCACAGTTTCGGAGACTATGAAATGCCCAGATAACACAACCCCCCCCCCCCCCCCAATGACCCCATTTTGGAAAGAAGACACTTCAAGCTATTTGCTGAGAGGCATGCTGAGTCCATGGAATATTTTATATTTTGCCACAAGTTTCAGAAACATTAATTTTTATTTATTTATTTATTTATTTATAGAAAGTTGTCACTAAATGATATATTGCTCAAAAATGCCATGGGCATATGTGGATTTACACCCCAAAATACATTCTGCTGCTTTACCTGAGTTTAGGGATACCACATGTGTGAGACTTTTTGGGAGCCTAGCCAAGCACAAGACCTCGAAAACCAATCACAGCCTTCAGGCTTTCCAAGGGCGTACATTTTTGATTTCACTCCTCACTGAAATCACAGTTTCAGAGGCTATGAAATGCCCAGATAGCACAAAACCCCCCAAATGACCCCATTTTGGAAAGTAGACACCCCAAGCTATTTGCTGAGAGGCATGTTGAGTATTCTTCAGATCTTGCTTTTTGTCACAAAGTTTTGAAAATTGAAAAAGGGAAAAAAATACATTTTTCTTGTCTTTCTTCATTTATAAAAACAAATGAGAGCTGAAAAATACTCACCATGCCTCTTAGCAAATACCTTGGGGTGTCTATTTTCCAAACTGGGGTCATTTGGGGGTGGGGGGGTTGTGCTATCTGGACATTTCAGGGCCTCCGTAACTGTGATAGGTAGTGAGGAGTAAAATCACCATTTTACGCCCTTAGAAAGCCTGAAGGCGGTGATTGGTTTTCGTGGTCCTGTACATGGCTAGGCTCCCAAAAAGTCTCACACATGTGGTTTCCCCGTACTGAGGAGAAGCAGCAGAATGTATTTTGGGGTGTAATTTCACATATAACCATGGCATGTTTGAGCAATATATAATTTAGTGACAACTTTGTGCAAAAAAACAGAAAAAAATTTTGTCATTTTCCCGCAACTTGTGGCAAAATATAAAATATTCCATGGACTCAACATGCCTCTCAGCAAATAGCTTGGGGTGTCTATTTTCCAAAATGGGGTAATTTGGGGGGGTTTGTGCTATCTTGGAATTTTATGGCCTTCAAAACTGTGATAGGTAGTGAGGAGTGAAATCAAAAATGTATGCCCTTAGAAAGCCTGAAGGAGGTGATTGGTTTTCGTGGTCCTGTACACGGCTAGGCTCCAAAAAAGTCTCACACATGTGGTTTCCCCATACTCAGGAGAAGCAGCAGAATGTATTTTGGGGTGTAATTTCACGTATAATCATGGCATGTTTGAGCAATATATAATTTAGTGACAACTTTGTGCAAAAAAAAATAAAAACATGTTGTTATTTTCCCGCAACTTGTGGCAAAATATAAAATATTCCATGGACTCAACATGCCACTCAGCAAATAGCTTGGGGTGTCTATTTTCCAAAATTGGGGTCATTTGGGGGGGTTTGTGCTATCTTGGCATTTTATGGCCTTCGAAATTGTGATAGGTAGTAAGGAGTGAAATAAAAAATTTACGCCCTTAGAAATCCTGAAGGCGGTGCTTGGTTTTTTGGGTCCTGTACGCGGCTAGGCTTCCAAAAAGTCTCACACATGTGGTATCCCCAAACTCAGGAGAAGCAGCAGAATGTATTTTGGGGTGTAATTCCACATATGCCCATGGCATGTTTGACCAGTATATCATTTAGTGACAACTTTGTGTAATTTCTTTTTTTTGGGGGGTCCTGTACGCAGCTAGGCTTCCAAAAAGTCTCACACATGTGGTATCCCCAAACTTAGGAGAAGCAGCAGAATGTATTTTTTGGTGTAATTCCACATATGCCCGTGGCATGTTTGACCAAAATATCATTTAGTGACAACTTTGTGTAATTAATTTTTTTTTTGTCATTTTACAATCACTTGTGACAAAAAAATAAAATATTCAATGGGCTCAACATGCCTCTCAGCAATTTCCTTGGGGTGTCTACTTTCCAAAATGGCATAATTTGGGGGGGGGGGGGTTATACTGCCTTGCCATTTTAGCACCTTAAGAAATTAGATAGGCAGTCAAACTAAAAGCGGCGTAAATTCCAGAAAATGTACCCTAGTTTGCAGATGCTATAACTTTTGCACAAACATATAAATAAACGCTTATTGAAATATTTTTTCACCAAAGACATGTGACTGAATAAATTTTGGCCTAAATATATGACTAAAATTGAGTTTATTGGATTTCTCTTATAACAAAAATTAGAAAATGTCATTTTTTTTCAAAATTTTCGGTCTTTTTCTGTTTATATCACAAAAAATAAAAATTGCAGAGGCAATCAAATACCATCAAAAGAAATTTATATTTGTGGGAAAAAAAGGACGCAAATTTCGTTTGGGTACAACATTGCATGACCATGCAATTACCAGGTAAAGCAGCACAGAGCCAAATTGTAAAAAGTGCTCTGGTCATTGAGCAGCCTAATCTTCCGGGGCTGAAGTGATTAACAGAGGTTGTTTTACTGCTGTAATGTCCAACATAATATACAAATATATAAAATGGTTTTATAAGGGTATTTTATATACAATTAGCTATTTTAGTTTTAAATAAAACGATCTTTGAAAAATCTTCTATATTATCTGTTTGGTGCCTTAATAATACAACATTTTCTTGCTTTATTAAATCTTATTGATTTTGTGGATGTGGCACTTTCCATTACTGTGTACAATAAGCTGTATAGAAAATGGCAGTTATTGGTGCAAACCAAGTTCTTAAAATGGTAATATCCAAAATAAAATTAGTAAGTAAATTGATGTAAGAAAGATAACTAGTATTTATTCACATTCAGCTGGACTTGTTTAGAAAGTTATTCCATGACTTCAATAAAGGAAAATCTTTAACGACATAATGTGAAAGTGATGAGATAAAGAAAATACATTACTAATAAAAGGTATTTTGATTTTTATAATAAGAATATTGGCTGCCATCTGAAATGAACAAGTGATAACTACACTGTAAAGTTATGGTTTGTAGGGTTATTTGGTTTGTGAATATGTAGCATATTCTAGGTATGAGGAAGAAAAACTATGTGACTTTGTAGATGTTTATCTGCAAACTGAGAAATGTTAGAGGGCATGTAATTTATTTCAGATCTAGAGTGATCTGACAAAAAAAAAAAAAACAGAATAAAAAATATTAATAAAATTCTTTTATTTTACTGGCGCTCATTCCTTTTACACATGCACTGTGTTTAATTATACAGTGACAATCACAGACAAAACACAAAGGGTGAGAATTCAGGGTCAATTTTCTTTCTGGAATAGTGGATTCCTTTTTTGTTTTAATTTCATGTCATTGAAAAAAGTTCTAATCTAATGGCATCATTCTAATGAAATCAACAGCTCTGTTCAAGTCTGCATCATTCCTGGACGGGAGCTTAGCAATAAAGAAAGTGTTGTTAATTTATAATACAATTTTATTGCATGAGAGTCTTTGTGATATTTGGTACAGATTACAAGTGTATTCCTTTTAATTATTATCTACCCAAACAGCAAAAGGTGCATTAGAAACCTTTGAAAATATGTGTTAGCAGCATGGAATCATATATCTTTCATCAGGCATGCATCAGAAATACTGTACCTAAGCGTTTCTCTAAGTAACATATAAGAATAAAGTTAGTATTTCCTTCCTGGCACTCAAAATTGATAGATTGAGTTAAACTGCTGAGAAACAAGAAATGGAGACAAGAAATTACTATTATTATATACTGACTTCCTTATAGCTTTAGTACAGGCTGAATACATACTGTATATTAGAAAGATGTATGTCAAATTTGTTATTATTTCTGTGCTGACTATATTCAGACTACTTCTTAACTATAAAGTTCTGACATTTTCAGAATGAAATATTCTGCAGGCAGGATACTTTCAGTGCAGGGCTTGTCAATCACTGTAGTACACGGCAAATGTCTACTTCAGCAGACAGATACCAGTGCAGTGAGAAGATGGAAAGCTGTACAAAACACTGCAAAAGGGTAACTAAGGGCCTCTGCAAATAAGTGGTAAGCTCAACTTTGTACCAAAAAAGGTATTTTCTGAAAAGCAATTATGAAAACTGCAGCCAAACTGGTACAAATTTAGCAAACATTGCTATATTTTCCACTATCATAATGCCATACTAACTATGGAACCTTTTTCTTTATACATCAAACATAACTAAAAGTGATTAAAAAATGGATAGCAAACAGTGAACTGGAAAATGGGTGAACTGACAAATTCTCCTGGAACAAAAAAATAAATAACTAAATAGGGCAAGAAGAAAAATGAGCTGTAAAAGGAAAAAAGATTACTAAAGCACTGGTGTACAAACTGATTTCAGCCTTTAGAAATAGCCCCCTGAATGCACTTATCATATATTTATATGCTAGGTTAAATTCTACGTTTTATAAAAAGGAGCAGTAACATTTTAATGGTGAATTACATCAAGCCTTTTTGTTATTTCATATTTATCTTTTTTATTTTTATACCTTGGTCCATAGGTGGATTTTTAAATCCTTTATACACCCCGATCTAAAGCGTGATTTTTGGATGTTAGAGTGCTAACCACAGAATAACGAAATTTACAAGCCTATCCTTCATGAGTGTACACATAACCTCATGAAGAAAATGCATTTATCTCTTTCCAAACAGCAATTTTGTTAACTCAACCCTAGTGAGGTGACTACACCAACTGTTTACATACATTGGGTATAGAAAAGAATTACCCCCTTTTAAAATAATCACATTTTGTTGTTTTGCAGCCTTAAATAAAGTCAGGCACAGTTTTTGTTTTTAATCACTTTCTCAATTGCACAAAAAGCCATTTGACTTTTATAACTGTGATCAGCTGTGGTCATTTGGATTAACCCAGCTTGAAAAGAGCTTCCCTGGAGCATTTCAGTCCCTGGTAGTGCATCTGAATCAAACAATCAGCTATGGGTGGCAAAGCACTGCCAACAGGTCAACGGGCGGCACAGTGGTGTAGTGGGTAGCACTCTCACCTAGCAGTAAGAAGGGTCACTCACTGGTTCGAATCCCAACCACGACACTACCTGCCTGGAGTTTGCATGTTCTCCCTGTGCCTGTGTGGATTTCCTCCAGGTACTCCGGTTTCCTCCCACACTCCAAAGACATGCTGGTAGGTTAATTGGATCCTGTCTAAATTGTCCCTAGTATTTATGAATGTGAGTTAGGGACCTTAGATTGTAAGCTCCTTGAGGGCAGGGACTGATGTGAATGTACAATGTATATGTAAAGCGCTGCATAAATTGATGGCGCTATATAAGTACCTGAAATAAAATAATAATAAATAAAAAAAACAGGTCTCTGGGATAGGAAATGGATACAAAAAAAATTTCAAGGCTTTATCAATGCCTAGAAGCACAGTAAAGTCTATTTTTAAGAAGTTGAAAGTATTTGGTACAACACAGACCTACCCTGGATCAGGATGTCACTCCAAACTGGATGAAACAGCCAGGAGGAAACTGGTCAGAGAGGCTACCAAGAGGCCTACTGCAACTCTGAAGCTGTTGCAGGAATTTATGACAAAGAGTGGTTATTTTGTGCATGTGATAATATCACAAATTCTCTACAAATGTGGCTTGTATGGGAGGGTTGCAAGAAGAAAAAAAAACACTCCTCAAGAAAGGCCACATGCAGTCACAACTGAGCTTTGCCAAAATGCACTTTGAAGATTCCGAAGCCACATCAAAAAAATGTATTATGGTCAAATGAGACTAATATTTAAATTATTTGGCCTCAATACCAAACAATATGTCTGGCGGAAATCTAATAGAGTTCACCATCAAAATAACACCATGTGTACCGTAAAGCATGGTAGTGGTAATATCCTGCTTTGGGGTGTTTCTCTGCCGCAGGGACTGGAGCACTTGTCTGGATAGAAGGAAAAATTTATGGGGCAAAATACCGTCAAATTCTGCTGCCCTCTGCCAGAAAGTTGTCAATGGGAAGAAGGTGGTTTACCATCCAACATGATAATGACCCAAAGCATACAGCAAAGATGACCATACAGTGGTTGAAGGAAAAAAGTACTGAATGTACTCGCATGGCCTAGTCAGAGCCCAGACTTAAACCCTTTTGAAAATATGTGGAATGATTTGAAGACTGCAGTCCACAAACGATCACCATCAAATTTACCTAAACCTGAGTAGTTCTGCAAAGAAGTGTGGGCCAATATTGCAAAGTCTAGGTGTTCTAAGTTAGTAGAGATATATCCCTACAGACTAAAGGCTGTAATTAATGCAAGAGGGGGTTCAGCAAAATACTGACACAGGGCGGTGATGCTTTTTCCACCTTTGATTTCTGTTTTTGAATTTTTTTTTTTCTGACGTGTTGATGTTATATATATTGCTTGGATGTTAAGAGTTGCACTAGTAGATACAGCTAAATAAGACAAAAACTGTGTCTAACTTAATTTCAGGCTGCAAAGCAGCAAAATTTGATTATTTTAAAGGGGGGTGATTCTTTTGTGGCCACCAACTTGTTGTTGAGTGCTTCCCCGCTTTGACTGCATGCACATGGTGTTGGGAGGGACTGACGATTGGCCCCTGGGGTTAAATAGTAGAAGCAGCGATCAGGAGGGAGGAGCCTGATGATGGCGCGGGTCAGCTGTTGCTGCTGCTGAGCTTGTGAAACCCCTGTCCACAACCCGAATGCGAATGGTAATATGAGAGGCCGGCTCTGTCCGGTGTCCTCCCGACTTCACCCTCCCACCTACCGGTCTCCCTTGAGCCCTGAGCTGCGGTGTCTGAGGAGCCTCATCTGAAGGGTCAGTGCGGTGTGTGCTATCTGGGGGTATACTGATGACAGGTGGCGATTTACAGCGGTGAGCAGGAGGAACAATGAGAGCAGGGAGTGCCGTTAATCACCAGTTGAAAGGTGGAAGTAGGAGCGGGAGAGAGCGAGTGTGCAGCAAGGAGTGGAGCCAAGAGAGGGGGGTAAGTGAAAGGAGAGGGACGCGGAGAGAGAGAGGAAGCGTAAACGGCTCTGTGAAAGGGCCTACTCCAACCCCCAGACCCCTGCCTAGTTCCTGAATTCATCACTGCCCCAGGACTTGATGAAGCTGCAGATGGACCAGTAAGAACTATCTGGAGCTGGAAGGAATCCCTAAACTTCGCACCTGTACCAGTACCTGTTTCAGCAAGATTCCTGGCACAGAGGGGGGTAAGTCATGTCTGTTTTTTTTTAAGAGGTGGATTGGACTGTAACTTACCCCCGAAGACTATAAGCAGTCTGTGAGAGAGACTGAGAGAGAATAGAAAAGACTGTCTGAAAAGTTTATAGGAAACTGGGAGAGAGAGGAAGTTTGGCTCAGTGGGGGACCCCCCCTTCCCATACTCTACATATGGCTAGAAGCCTGTATATACATTGTAACTCTTATGTCCTCTAAGTGAAACGGGGCCTGCGGAACTGGATGGATGGTAAGGTGGCAAGATCCGGCAATAAGCTGGGATCCAGGTACTAACAGGACTACAAATTTTGTTACTACCCCTACCAATATCGCCTGAACTACCCTGCCGGAACCGTTAAAGCGGTTAAAAAACTGTTACTAAACTGTTACTAAACTGTTAAAGATATACCTTTAAAATTACATGGATTGAAAACTGGTTACAAGGGTGAGTTCAGAGGGTGCTGATAAATGGGGAGTACTCGGAATGGTCAGAGGTGGGTAGTGGGGTCCCCCAGGGTTCTGTACTGGGACCAATCGTATTTATTTTGTTCATAGACGACCTGGAGGATGGGGTAAATAGTTCAATCTCTGTAGAGATACTAAGCTAAGCAGGGCAATAACTTCTCTGCAGGATGTGGAAACCTTGCAAAAAGATCTGAACAAATTAATGGGGTGGGCAACTACATGGCAAATGAGGTTTAATGTAGAAAAATTTAAAATAATGCATTTGGGTGGCAAAAATATGAATGCAATCTATACACTGTGGGGAGAATCTTGGATGGAAAAGGACCTGGGGTTTCTAGTAGATGATAGGCTCAGCAATGGCATGCAATGCCAAGCTACTGCTAACAAAACAGAATATTGGCATTCATTAAAAAGGGGATCAACTCCAGAGATAAAACGATAATTCTCCCGCTCTACAAGACTCTGGTCGCACCTGGAGTATGCTGTCCAGTTCTGGGCACCAGTCCTCAGGTACATCAGGAAGGATGTACTTGAAATGGAGTGAGTTCAAAGAGGGGCAACTAGGCTAATAAAGGGTCTGGAAAATATTAGTGATTAGGAAAGGTTGCGAGCACTGAACTTATTCTCTCTGGAGAAAAGACGCTTGAGAGGGGATATGATTTCAGTTTATAAATACCATACTGGCGACCCCACAATAGGGATAAAACTTTTTTGCAGAAGGGAGTTTAACAAGACACATGGCCACTCATTAAAATTAGAAGAAAACAGGTTTAACCTTAAACTACGTACACCTACCTACAGGTGAGCCTCAGAGAAAAGGTGCAAGTAGTCAGGGGAGGCAAGGTATCCATCGAACACCGTAACATTTTTAAATTACCAAAGATATAAAACATCAATATGAAGGGGAAGTCGGGGAGAGGAGTGAACCCCCCAGAGTAAATGCTAGCCCAGGGAAAATCAAAAAAATACATAACACCAGAAGTAGGCAAAGAAATCCTGGGAAAACAAACGGGGGCCTCTAAAACTGGACAGGGCATATCTGTGGGAGCAAACAGCTCAATGACCATTAATGAAGAGCAGAAAAATGATACAGAATTTAGAACAAAAAGTCAACTTCCAACGAAAGCTGAAATGGCAGAGATGTTCTCCAGACTGGAACTATCCTTAAAAGCGAAAATGGCAACATTGCACGGAGATCTGAACAAGATCTTAAAGAGCATTGTAGAAACAGAAGAAAAACTGGAAGTACAAGTGCTAGAAATAAAAGAACTTAAGGAACAGATGCAGGAACTGCAGCGGGAACAGAGGTATATGGAGGTACAAAATAGAAGATCAGGAAAACCGCAACAGAAGGTAAAACCTAAGAATACAGCACCTACCTGAGATACAGGGAGAAGTTCTGCAAGATAAAATGGACAAAGTATTTGGGCAACTGTTGGGAAGGGCAATGATAGAAAAAATCATATTCGAAAGAGTACACAGAATTAGAAAACACATAAATATGGTTGGACCACCAAATCAGTCTAATAGAAAGTCTAATAGACAAAAGGTTTAATGAAAAGTGTGGTTCACCTCTCACCTCATCCCAAAAATATCAGCAAAAATATATATCAAGGATGAGGACCCCAGGGATTTTATGGGTGGGAGGGAAATAAGAAGTATAGATGTGTATAAAGGTAAGAGGAATCAAGGTATATAAAACTATATAATGCTTTATTCAAAGTTACACAAAAATAGAAATTTTAAAACCAATGGAGTAAACAATAACTGCACTAGATCATAATCATGAGGGTTCTAGTAGTAAAGAACACATACATAAATGATACATATGGAAGAATCCAACATGTTTCGGAATGTTTGGGATATTAATTCCTTCTTCAGGGATTTCCTGTGCAGTTGTAATATATAGTCTGCAAAGTGTATGAAAATAGAAACATACTGAGCCAAAGTACATAAGTAGTAGCAATATACATATAGTGGACACATATACATTTAGGGACTTGGGAAAGAAAGGACAAAAAGAATAATAATAGTGATAGAAGGGACTTACTAGTTCACACCGATTATGGTTGTTACATGGATCACAAAAGAAAAAAATTTATTAAAGGATGATACTTTAAATCCTGATCTCCCAGATTATAAGAAAAAAATGGCTCTATAGATAGAGCAATTCAATGCCTGAGTACGTATTTCTGCAACGTTGACAAAAAATATATATTAAGGCAATTTCCTCCATGTAATTACAGGTGGCAGCATCGCAACAGGAGAGTCATCGGGAAAACCCGGCCCATACGGTCCACAAGGAACAGCTCAAAATGACATAGATGCCAAGTCCTAAGGTATAAAGATGGTATATATAGTCAGGTATGCTATATTGCCATAGGGTATGATATATATACATAGCATATGATATGTGGAAACTGTAGGGGCTGGCTAGGCTAGTAGATGTACAGGTTGATAAATGATTAAGGTCTATATGACAATGAAGCGTATATAAACTATACTATGCAGTAGTGACCAGGAGCTTGATGCACCGACCTAAGTGGAGTACTAATCTGAAATTTACGATGACCCACAACCATAAATCCCTAACATTTCTGGATATTGATATATTTAAAGATCCTAATAACTATCTAGCCTGTAAACTTCATCGCAAACCTACATCTGGAAACACCATTTTACACTCTGATAGTTTCCATCTAAGACCGTTAATTAATTCTATCCCCTTCAGTCAATTTTTGAGGATCAAACGTAATTGCTCCAACAATGATGACTTCCTTCGAGAAGCCAGATCCCTCAAAAGCCATCTCCTAGATAGAGGGTACAGCCACAAGTGCTTGAAAAGAGCCTTTAATAAAGCTAATGCTCGCGATAGACAAGATCTATTACGACCATCTAGTAGATCCACCTCTGCTCCAAATCCCTATACCAGGATAATCACGAATTTTTCAAATGAACACATGGAGTTAAGACATATTCTTTCCAAATATTGGCACCTCCTCACTAATGACCCAACGGTGGGCCCCTTTGTGTCACCCGATCCTCTGGTCACCTTCCGACGTACCATGTCAGTGGGTGACCGCCTGGTCAGAAGTGAATTCAGGGGCCTCACTCATGGAGACCCTTGTAACACCTTGGGTACTTTCCCATGTGGTTCCTGTGGCTACTGCCGATACATGAATACAAGTAAGAATCCACACCTCCCCAATGGATGGACATTTTCTGCTAAACACTATGCCAACTGCCAGAAATACGTACTCAGGCATTGAATTGCTCTATAGAGCATATCTATAGAGCCATTTTTTTCTTATAATCTGGGAGATCAGGATTTGAAGTATCATTCTTTAATATATTTTTTTTCTTTTGTGATCCATGTAACAACCATAATCGGTGTGAACTAGTAAGTCCCTTCTATCACTATTATTATTCTTTTTGTCCTTTCTTTCCCAAGTCCCTAAATGTATATGTGTCCACTATATGTATATTGTTACTACTTATGTACTTTGGCTCAGTATGTTTCTATTTTCATACACTTTGCAGACTATATATTACAACTGCACAGGAAATCCCTGAAGAAGGAATTAATATCCCAAACATTCCGAAACATGTTGGATTTTTCCATATGTATCATTTATGTATGTGTTCTTTACTACTAGAACCCTCATGATTATGATCTAGTGCAGTTATTGTTTACTCCATTGGTTTTAAAGTTTCTATTTTTGTGTAACTTTGAATAAAGCATTATATAGTTTTATATACCTTGATTCCTCTTACCTTTATACACATCTATACTTCCTATTTCCCTCCCACCCATAAAATCCCTGGGGTCCTCTTCCTTGATATATATTTTTGTAGAACTAGAAAACCAGCGCATATCGCAGGAGAAATCCCTAGAGACGTGATCATAAGATTCCAGAACTATAAAGATAAAGAACAGATATGGGAAAGCCTCAAAGCCAAACACCCCACAAAACACAGAGAAATAGTATTACAGGTATTACCTGATCTGGCAAAAGAAACATTGGGAAATAGGAATGTTGTGGAGCTGCTGATCTCTCCGGGCTCGCTGAACCCCCCACCAAAGCAGAAATCACCATTGTGGATGTGGATTTAACTATCCTGAATTCAAGTTCGGGAAGAGTAAAAAAAATAGGATTGGGAGAGGGGAGCACAGCAAGCAAAGATGACCGCAGTGAACTTTTTGACATATAATGTACGGGGGTTAAATACATATAAAAAAGGAAATAACCATGTCAATAACACACCTTCACGCATATACAAAAAGTCGATAATCCGTCACCTACTAAACGCAGCCAGGGCCTGTATCCCTCTTACTTGGAAATCCCCACAACCGCCCTCAATTTCTCTCTGGCTCAAAAAAATTGACGAAATCAGTAGCTTTGAGGATTTGATGCTCTCGAACCAAAACAAGAGTGAGGCATACTCCAGGACATGGCAGCTATGGACTATGTTTCAATACTCAGAAGGACAAATCCTCAGAGGAGGAAACCTGAATGTCTGATTAATGCTGACATAGATAAATAGTGGGAAGTTGCTCCACAGCGCTATCCACTTACACAATACACTGAAATGAATAGATAATTTAGATGCTCCATGCTCGCGAATACCAGTACCCCTAGACACCCCCTTGTTTCCTTTTTTCCCTTTCCCCCCGTACTGCTTATTTTAAATTTTTTTTTCTTTTTTCTGGTCCTCTTTCTGAGCCGATGGTTTGTATAACAGGCTCGATTTCTTTTCTACTTGGTTATATGTTTTACGAGAAAAAAAAAGAAAAGGGAAGGAGACAAGGTATATGGAGCTACATCTCTGAACAAGGATACAATATTCCTAAACAGTTAATCACTCTACCACAGAATCATATGCTAGAAACGGGGGACATCACCTGGAATACACAAGCCTATATTTTTTTTTTTTAAAGCCTCCTCTTATATAATTCCTTGTTTATACCCTAACTCAACTAAAGAGGATTCATGCATTCCTTTCATAATACATCCAACAATATTTCTATGCTATGCCTTTTCATATGTCTGTGGCAAATTGTTGTATAACTAATTTTGTTGCCTGAATACTTGTATACCTGTCTCCAGAAATAAATAAAAAATTTAGAAAAAAAAAAAAAAAAGGAAATAACATTTTAGGAGAAAGTAATCAACTCTCTGGAGAGGTAGTCTTTCAGCAGGAGACTCATATCTCCCATGAAACAACTATACAATTAAGCTCAAAGGATTTCCCAAGATGGTTCTATGGAGATTCTACTACAAAACAGGCTAAGGGAGTGGCAATCGGGTTTGCCAGAGGAGTAAGTTTCACACTAGAAGAGAGGCAGGTGGACCCCCAAGGGCGTTACCTGTTCCTGAGGGGGAGACTAAACTAGGAGGATTACACGCTGGCAAACATCTATTACCCAAATAAGAGCCAATAAAATATTTTAATGTGGTTATTGAGAAAATAATGGCATTCAAAAAAGGGGGAGTCATTATAGCAGGTGATTTTAATTTCTGTATGCAACCTGAGATAGATAGTGCGTCCCGGGGGATGGGAATGCGAAAAGACGAGACTATACATTCCACTCCCCTGTACACGGGACATACTCAAGAATAGCTTATTTTTTGATTGAACATAGGTTACTGGATTCAGTGCTTAGTATAAATATAGAGGTCACATCTTTCTCAGACCATGCCCCAGTAACAATGAAAATGGGGATAAGTAGGGCCCAAGAGAGGGTACATTTATGGAGACTAAACAAAGAACTAATGCAGGGAATAGACGCGGAGGATAGGATAAGAAAGGAATTCGAACATTACTTTAAAACTAATGATACCGAAGAAGCAAGGGCGGCGACACTATGGGAGGCCCACAAGGCCTACATAAAAGGAATCCTGATAGCAATGGGAGCAGGTAAAAAAGGAAATAATAATGAATAGGGAAGTATTAATGAAAGAAACATATGATTTAGAACAGCAACATAAAAAAAAAAGCTGAGAAAGAAGTGTATAAGGAGCTCACCATAAAAAAAAGGATGAATTAAAAGAACTAATAGAACAAGAAACCCGTAGTACTTACAATAGAATTAAGAAAGAGAGGTATATAGGAGGGAACAAAATGGGGAAGTACCTGGCTCGAGTACTGAAAAGGAAAAAAACTCAAAATTATATAGAGAAAATCCAAAGTAGTACAGGGGAAATGGTATTTAATACAAAGGGGATAGCAGGTGTATTTCAAAAATATTATGAAGAACTGTACTCAGTAAAACAGAAAGAGACCCTGGAGCAGGAAAAATAGAGGAGAGAGAAAATGATAATGTTCCTGAGGGAAGTAAGTCTAAATAAAATTTCAGAAGACAGATTAAGCGCCCTAGAAGAACCCATTACAGAAGAAGAAATAGGTTGGATCCTAAAAGATACAGCCTCAGGGAAAAATCCAGGCCCTGATGGGATGACAATATTTTACTATAAGAGGTTCAAGGAAATATTAATCCCTAGATTATGTACGTATATAAATGGGATAGGTTTAAGTTGGGAGATGAGAAGGGACGCCCTAGCAGCACTTATTACAATTATCCCAAAGGAAGTCAAAGACGCTACCCTGTGTTCAAGTTATAGACCTACCTCGTTGCTAAATGCAGATACGAAACTATTCGCTAAGGTTTCAGCGAGTAGGATGAAAACGGTAATGAACGACTTGGTCCATGCGGACCAGGTTGGATTCATTCCAGGAGGGGAAAGGAGGGATAATGGGGTTAGAACACTGTTACTCATGCATGAAATAAAAAGATATGGGTCCCCAGGACTACTACTTTCAATAGATGCGGAAAAGGTGTTTGATAGGATAGACTGGGGATTCATGATGAAGACACTGAAGGTAATGGGAGTAGGCCCAAAGATGACCAACTGGATTAAAGCACTGTACAACCATTCAACAACTAGGGTAAATGTCAATGGGTCACTGTCTATGCCCTTTGAGATGCAAAATGGACCAGACAGGGTTGTCCCCTGTCCCCCCTGTTGTTCATTCTCTCGCTGGAGCCACTTCTGGCGGCGGCCAGACAGAGTCCAGACATAGGGTGGTCAGGATTGGAGATGAAGAGCACAAACTGGTGGTATATGCCGATGATAAGCTTCTAAAAACCTATGGGGAAATATCACATTTTAAAATGAACCCCTTGAAATCAGAGATTCTCAATATTAATGTAAAAAAACAGGACATGCGGATATTCCAACAAGAGCTCCCATTTATATGGCGAGAAAAAGAATTAAAGTACTTGGGAGTAAAAATAACACCATCTGAAGAGACAATATACCAAGTAAATTTTATTCCGCTCCTGAATGAAATAAAAACGGAAATTAATAAAACTGCAACAGGACACCTCTCCTGGTTAGGCAGGATTAATATTTTTAAAATGGGAATTTTTCCTAAGATTACGTATAAAATGCAGATGCTACCAATCCCCCTCCCACAAGTATACTTTAATACATTAAAAACATTATTACTCAGGTTTATATGGCAGAGAAAGAAGCCTCGCAGTACTGAACAAAGACAAAAAGCAAGGGGGGCTGGGGGGTGCCGGATATTAAAATATATTATAATGCAATATTACTATCACGGGTGTTAGAATGGGTACAAACGAACAAGGATAAAAGATGGGTTAAACTGGAAAACACGATAAGCAATGTTGCACTGGGGAAAATAATATGGATACCACCTGAGTACAGAGAAATAGCCAAAAATGCACACGTTATCACAAAGAAAATTTTGGTAATTTGGGACTTGATGCACATGAAGGAAAAATGGGAATTTAATTCACCCTTGATACCATTAAAAGAAACTAACTTTTTTCCACCGGGGAAAGGGAGATTGTTTGGGGAATGGATTAAAAAAGAAGACACACAACTAAAAGATATCACGAGAAAAGGTAAAATATACACATTACAGGAGTTAAAACAAAATAATTAGTTAATGGTAAAAGACGAATGGCGGTACTCCCGGCTGAAACATTTAGTTACATCAGTGTTCCAGCCAGTAAGATCTGAGGAGGACTTACGACCATTTGAGAGGTTATGCATGACAGAAGGAACAAAGAGGGGGATCTCAAGGATCTACAAAGTGCTTGTGAGATTGGAGGGGCCGAAAATACTACCATTCATAACAAAGTGGGAAGATGAACTGGGGAAGGGAGAGAAAGATCAGGATTTTGGGAAAATTTTTAAGATGACACATTCCACGGCAATAGAAAGTAACACTATTGAAATGAATTATAAATGTTTAGCATGCTGGTACATAACACTGGATAGGGCAACTAAATATCAAAAGTAAGTCTCACCACTATGCTGGTGGGAGTGTGGAGAGGTGGGAACGTTGGCCCATATATGGTGGACGTGCCCAAAAATTAAAAACTATTGGAGAGAGGTGTTGCAGGTAATTAAAGAGATTACTAATATAGAGATTGTAGAAGATCCATGGAGGTGTTTGTTTTATGGGGTAAGAATTCCCCATATAATGAACTCAGCTAAAAGTTTAATACCCCGGCAATGGCAGGAGAAGGAAAGTCCTAAGATGGGAAGCTGGTGTAAACAAGTAGATGAGATTTACAATATGGAATATCTCAGGTTTTGTGACGAGGAGGGAATAGAATGATTTGAAAGTAAATGGAAGATCTGGAGAGAGTTTAAGCAGTCAGAGAGATATGCAGCATTAAAGAAAGTAGAGGAAGGAATAGGGTCGGGAGTCAAGGCAGGGGTTTAGCAATAAAAAGGGGGGGGGGGATTAATAAAGGTAACTAGTATTTGGTGGATGTTAAGTGATGTATTTTTATACTTGGATATTTACTTGTCATTTAAAAAAAATAAAGTTATTGAAAAAAAAAATAGTGGAAGCAGAGTGAAAGTAGATGTGGGTGTTTTTTTTTCCATGAGGATACTGATAAGCAACACTTTGGCTCACAGCTCTTGATTCATGGTGGGTTATGTTTTGGCTGCTTATACCCTGCTTATACCCTTGCATTGGCTTGGGGTGCTTGGTGGTAACTTCCTTTCACTGATATATTCTTTTATCTTTGGACTGGACTCAGATTTGGGTGCTTTTGTTCTTTCTCTTTTTTCATACCACCAGGTGCTTTTTGTATCTTTCACAAATTCATCATGTGTTCCCTCCAATTTCTGCTAGATCGCAGCTAGTGTTGCACTTTTTTTGTTGTTGTTTATCACTTACTCTGACTTTAATGTTTATTAAATAGTATAATGAAAACTCCCCCCTCCTTGATTGTACACACATGGTGCTGGGAAGGACTTGCGATTGGCCCCTGGAGATAAATAATGGAAGCAGGTGGGGTGGTTTTTCGATGAGGATACTGAGAAGCAACATTTTGACTCACAGCTCTTGATTCATGGTGGGTTGTGTTTTGGCTGCTTATATCTAGTCTTTGCCAGGGCTTTTTTTCTCAGAGAATAGGTGCAGGAACTCAACCATGCCCGCCACACTCACATACCTGCCAAATGGCATCAAATAGTAGCTCTTCCCTCTGCATACAACTCCCTCCCTCCACTGCCCTCATTTTCTCCCCCCTCTTTAAAAGCTCCACTATCTGTCATATATCTTACCTTTGTTGCAATATTAAGCTGAAACACCTATCCGGCCGTAGTACCTCTCAGCATACTATACTATACTAAGGTCACTTGCAAGGGAGATTATGCAGTAGGATCATCAACAACTGGTCACCAGAGAAAAAATAGAGACCACAGAGGGTGCAGCCTACCACGCACCCTTTCCTGCCCATGACTGCACTGAAACCTGAGCACCTGTTCTGTATCTCCCTTGTCCCTGTCCGGCACTCAGTGGGATCTGCACAGGAGTTCTGACCTGTGGGAGCTACTGGGAGATAAGATGTCACTTGGTAACACTGAAGTCCAGCTTCTGCATTTACACGTGATAGTGGTGAGCAGGGAGCAGAAGACCTGATCCAGAGGTGGTGGAACTAAGTTCCCCCTAGTTCCCGCTGAAAAAAAGCCCTGGTCTTTGCACTTGGTTTTGGATGCTTGGTGGTCTATTCCTTTCACTGGTATATTCATTTATCTTTGGACTAGACTCAGAATTGGGTGCTTTTTTTCTTTCATACCACCAGGTGTAGTTTTTTTGTACCTTTCACAAACTCATCATGTGTTTTTTTTCTAATTACTGCTAGATTGTAATCAGTGCTGCACTTTTTGCACTTTATTTTGTTGTTTATCAGGTATTCTGACTTTAAAATCTATTTAATAGTATAATGAAAGCTCTTGGTGATTTACGCTTTGGCTGCCCATATTTTGTTTTTATATTCAGCTCTGGGCACTTGGTAGTCTATTTCCTTTTACTGGCACACTTTTTTCTGTGGACTGAACTTTGAGATTTTTTTGTGCCTTTCCCTTCCTTATACCACTAGGTGCAGCTTTTTGCACCTTTCACACACTCACTACTTTATATGTTCTGCCCTATTCACTGCTTTATTGCATCCAGCATTGCACATTATTTTTGTTGCTAATTACCCATGTTGATTTTGTTTTTATTATTAATTTATCAGTATAATGCATACTTAAACTTCTTTCTATAGCAACTACTTTGGACGCCATAATGGATTGCCTACCCATGTTGAATCTGCTTTCTGTTTGTCCCCTTGAGTTCTCACCGAGTCACAATTCCACCGCATCCCAGATGAGATTCCCCTGGCAATCGCCATTAGGAAATATTTTCATATTTATTCTTAGCTGATTTGTAAGTATTAGAACCCCTTTGGCGGCTTTTGAGGTTGGGATTACTCTATGTATTATGAGATACCATTAGATATTCTACATGCCTGATGGTTTATCTTTTAGATACTATACATGCCTCTACTCCTGTGGAAGTGAAGAGTCACGAAACGCGTTTTTGGAAGCAATTTTTGTTTTAATCATGTATTGACAGTTGGAGTGTATACGGTCAATATTATATTTTATCATGTATGAAATGCAATAATATGGCTTATTTACTAATCAGCTTGTTACCTATTTATCACCCTTTTGTATACAATATTTATTTATTTAATAAACAACCAATGTTTGAAACTAGTTATTCATTGGTTGTATGTGTTATGCCTCACTTAAAGTCCCAGGACAAATACATTGGTTGGTATATAGCTTTCCTATACTCACTGTATCTTGAGTGGACAATTTACTAACTGAATTTATATTCTCACACAATGGGCCTATTTTTCTGAAGTGTGAAAGCAGGTTAGGGAATCTGTCTGAACTACATACAACCAATTGCATTTAGGAGAAAACAGAGCTTCTCTTTAACATGATTATATGCCACTTCACCTCATTTCACACTCTAGTAATGTAAACTTAATGTCCCACAAAACCTAGGGCATTTCAATTCATGATATATATGGCTATATTTTTAAACGAGTGATGGAGAGAATGGGAAAGAAAAGGACTAAACTTGCTTTTAAACCTGAAATGATGAAAAATAAAATCATAATATACCAAACAAGTGTATTTGAAACTCCCCCCATGGTTTGTTGATATGTCCTACATAAAATATCTCATAAAACTTTTATATTGCTTTCATCTGGCTTTTTATACACATAGGTGATCTGCCTAGTAACAGTGAATAATGAATCTTACTCACAGACAACTGATGACTGTATAGCTGCTAGTTCATCTAAGGTCACTGCTGTGACATGACCATTCATTTTTGGTTTTATTCTGCTTCAGTAAAATGCTTCAGGACCCTTACATAGAATGTGTTTACATTAATCTAGCGCAGGCCATAAATCTGAACCTTCCTGGCATTGGCACATTCATAAATCACTTCTCTTGGAGCAGTTTTGCTGTGCACTACCTTTTACATCATGACAGAACTGGTGCAACCTTTAGTTTAACAGAGAAGACAGAGCAAAGTATTTTCTGAGTTTATCAAGTGCATCTAAAACAAGTTTATTTTCAACTGACTAAAAGTGTTACACAATGAAAAAGTGTGCCACGATTAACAGGGAGAAATCCTGAAGAAGTACATTTTTAGGAGACATATCAAGTCATTTTTCTGAGTCATTTTCTGTATATGTAAGACTAAAGCAACATTTGGGGTCAATTTACTAAAGACTAATAGTCTGTGCACTTCAAGTACACTGCAAGTGCAGTTGCTCTAGATCTGAAGGGAAGATGCAAGGAAACAAAAAGGCTGCATTTTTGCTTGCACATGATTGGATGATAAAAATACCTCATTTGAGAGCTTCCCCTCAGATCTAGCGCAACTGCACCTGCAGTGCACAGTATATTTGCCTTTAGTAAATCAACCTCATTGTCTTTTGTTTTCTTCCTATAATATATGATGTGAAGCTGTCATCAAAACAAATAGGTGCAATTACCTATACGAAAAAGTTAGACAGACAATTTTCCACAATCCAAAGTTCCTTCCCTTCTTAAAGTTCATGATCAAAAAAAGATCATCAACACTTCCAATATGTGTTCTTTAAATCATCCATTATAATTTACATAAAGTAGAAAAACAACCAGCAATTTTCTTGTTTCATGTGTTGCTCCACAGCCAAACACTCTATATATGACCAGCTTCCAAACAAACAGCATCCAGTTCATATTACTTCTGTTACAGAACTTAAAATAAAACTGACTGTTAATCATACATACTACAATGTAAGCTGAACAGTGTTGCTATTTTGCATTCTTCAAACTACATTAAAAACTCTTAGAAAGGTGACATGTATCTGCTTTTTAAACACTTTTTTATCCTTGGCCATGACATATTCACACATCTCACTGATGGAGGTCACCTGGCCTAAGGGGTTCAAATGTACTGGGTATTACACCTGCCTGGTGAATAATATATTCAATAATAATAGAAATATAAGCATAAGATAAACAATAAAAGCTAGTTAAGGGCCATATAATTTATTAAATTGGGGAAGGATCAGATGATGAATCACGTGTAAATGCAAGCTTTAGAAGATACCTGCAGCCAATAGATCTTTGGAGATAGACTGTTGAATCCTAGGGCTTCCAGACATGATTGCTGTGCAAATAAACTTTAAGTAAGAAAGACTTCCAATGAATAAATATTTTACACCCCCAAAAAATGTAAAGTATGTCCATCGTCCTATTTTTCAGGGTGAATCAGTATTTACCTAGTTGTGGTTGTCAGCTTTATTTGATCTTATTACCAGCAGCCTCAGCATGTATACAACCCAAAAAAATGTTATTCTACTGTGAAATATTATAGGGCGTTGAATTACCTGTCAACAGCAGAGATGCAGTCACAATGAACTTAACTTGGAAATATCAAAATAGGATCTCAAGATCCTCTAAATCAGGGATATGCAATTAGCGGACCTCCAGCTGTTTCAGAACTACAAGTCCCATGAGGCATAGCAAGACTCTGACAGCCACAAGCATGACACCCAGAGGCAGAGGCATGATGGAAATTGTAGTTTTGCAACAGCTGGAGGTCTGCTAATTGCATATCCCTGCTCTAAATGTATAAGTCAAGTTGTTCTTAGATGTTGCCAACCTAACTGCATTGTACACCCATGCCTACTAGACTTTGGTTGTAACAAAAATGTCTCTACCTTATTTACTATTTCAAAATTACAAAACTTGCTGCATATGTTGATGGCCAACATTTGCAGCTCTAAAACCTATTGTAAAGTAAATGTTATATCACAAGTCACGACTGAATATCCACTATGAGTCTCATTAAGCCACTTTTATTATCTGTGCTCTATTACCATAGTACCAGGGTTCTAGATTATTCATGTGTTCATATATAATAATATGTAAATTTGAGGTGTTGCAGCACTTTATCTACAATTCATGTAATCCATTTAGACATCAAATATGAGTGTTCTTTTATTACATTGATTACCTTATCTTCATAGTACATCGAGAATAATCACTGCTGGTTTTCCTGACCATTCTGAACTGCAATTCTTTAAATCTTAAATTTACAGGAGAAGAACAGTTAACAGAGATACAGTGCCTTGCAAAAGTATTCAGCCCCCTTGGCTTTTTACCTATTTTGTTACATTACAGCCTTTAGTTCAATGTTTTTTTTTTAATATGAATTATATGTGATGGATCAGAACACAATAGTCTAAGTTGGTGAAGTAAAATTAGAAAAATATATACATAAAACTATTTTTCATAAATAAACTGATAACTGGCATGTGCGTATGTATTCACCCCTTTGTTATGAAGCCCATAAAAAGCTCTGGTGCAAACAATTACCTTCAGAAGTCACATAATTAGTGAAATTATGTCCACCTGTGTGCAATCTAAGTGTCACATGATCTGTCATTACAGATACACACCTTTTTGAAAGGCCCCAGAGGCTGCAACACCTAAGCCAGAGGCACCACTAACCAAACATTACCATGAAGACCAAGGAACTCTCCAAACAAGTAAGGGACAATGTTGTTGAGAAGTACAAGGCAGGGTTAGGTTATAAAAAATATCCAAATCTTTGGTGATCCCCAGGAGCACAATCAAATCTATCATAACCAAATGGAAAGAACATGGCACAACAGCAAAGCTGCCAAGAGACGGCCGCACACAAACTCATGGACTGGGCAAGGAGGGCATTAATCAGAGCGGCAGCACAGAGACCTAAGGTAACCGTGTAGGAGCTGCAGAGTTCCACAGCAGAGACTGGAGTATTTATACATAGGACGACAATAAGCCGTATCATGCTGTGGGGATTTTTTTCAGCAGTTGGGACTGGAAAACTGGTCAGAGTTGAGGGAAAGATGGATGGATATTCTTGAGCAAAACCTGTACCACTCTGTGTGTGATTTAAAGCTAGGACAGAGGTTCATCATCCAGCAGGACAATGATCTCAAACACACTGCTAAAGCAACACTTGAGTGGTTTAAGGGAAAACATGTAAATGTGTTGTAATGGCCTAGTCAAATCCTAGACCTCAATCCAATAGAAAATATGTGGTCAGACTTAAAGATTGCTTTTCACAAGCACAAACCATCCAACTTGAAGCAGCCGGAGTCATTTTGCAAGGAGGAATGGGCAAAAATCCCAGTTTTAAGATATGGCAAGCTCATAGAGACTTATCCAAAGCGACTTGGAGCTGTGATAGCCGCAAAAGGTGGCTCTACAAAGTATTGACTTTAGGGGGTGAATAGTTATGCACATTGACTTTTTCTGTTATGTTGTCCTATTTGTTGTTTTCTTCACAATTAAAAAAAAAATCTTCAAAGTTGTGGGCATGTTCTGTAAATTAAATGATGCAAATCCTCAAACAATCCATGTTAATTCCAGGTTGTGAGGCAACAAGACACAAAAAATGACAAGGGGGTGAATGCTTTTGCAAGGCACTGTATATTATTTAGACTTGGCCCTGATAGGATCAATTCAAGATAAGATTGTAAAGATGAAATCTTATAGGAAACCCATATCAAATAACTCTTTATTGCATCCTTTCAGTTGCAATCCACAGCATATTAGTATAGCTATCCTGAGGGGTCAGTTCATAAGAATAAAATGCAACTGCTCTACTTTAGAGGATTTGGATGCAGAAGTCAAAAATATGGATCTTAGATTCCAGGATCATGGATAAGTGCATTATCTCTAGCTATTTACCTATTTTGCATGGTGGTCTTGGCTACAAGAAGTCAAATATGTAGTCAGGAAAGCTTGGACCTTAGGCAACATTATTTCTCCCAGTCTATTCACTTCAGAAAGATCAGGTTGGACTTGGTTACACACAACAATTTTTTTCAAATGCAATGTGTCTCAGTGTTCCTACTGCCAAAATACAGGGGACACACATATCGCCAGGTCATGTTCCAATGGCAGTTCTTATGAGATAAGACAACTTGTGAACCGCCAGAACAAGGCGGTTGTTTGACAGACTGCGGGATCATATTTCTAATGTCAGAACCGACAAAGACACCACTATAGCCAGATACTTCGAGTCACAACATTATTCAGATACATGAACACTCAGAATTCAGGTCATAGAAAAGGTAGATTGTCCCATTAGAGGGGAAAATTGTTTCTCTTGTCTATGTAAAAGTGGTATATAACTCACTATTATGAATGAAACTATTTCCTTCCCCCCATGTTTCTTTATTTTATGAACAAAACTATTTTTAGTTCACAGTCCCTTTTTTGGAAATATAATTTTTGACTTTTTATCCGCTTCGGTTTCTTGCATTTTTTTCTCAGCATTATGTACAGTATCTCACAAAAGTGAGTACACCCCTCACATTTTTGTAAATATTTTATTACATCTTTTCATGTGACAACACTGAAGAAATGATACTTTGCTACAATGTAAAGTAGTGAGTGTACAGCTTCTATAACAGTGTAAATTTGTGCTCCCCTCAAAATAACTCAACACACAGCCATTAATTTCTAAACGGCTGGCAACAAAAGTGAGTACACCCCTAAGTGAAAATGTCCAACTTGGGCCCTATTAGCCTTTTTCCCTCCCTGGGTCCATGTGACTCATTAGTGTTACAAGGTCTCAGGTGTGAGCGGGGAGCAGGTGTGTTAAATTTGGTGTTATCGCTCTCACTCTCTCATACTGGTCACTGGAAGTTCAACATGGCACCTCATGGCACAGAACTCTCTGAGGATCTAAAAAAAGAATTGTTGCTCTACTTAAAGATGGCCTAGGCTATAAGAAGATTGGGAAGACCCTGAAACTGAGCTGCAGCACGGTGGCCAAGACTATACAGCAGTTTAACAGGACAGGTTCCACTCAGAACAGGCCCCCCTATGGTCTATCAAAGAAGTTGAGTGCACATGCTTAGCATCATATCCAGAGGTTGTCTTTGGGAAATAGACGTATGAGTGCTGCCAGCATTGCTGCAGAGGTTGAAGGGGTCAGCCTGTCAGTGCTCAGACCATACGCCGCACACTGCATCAAATTGGTCTGCATGGCTGTCATCCCAGAAGGAAGCCTCTTCTAAAGATGATGCACAAGAAACCCGGCAAACAGTTTGCTGAAGACAAGCGGACTAAGGACAGGGATTACTGGAACCATGTCCTGTGGTCTGATGAGACCATGATAAACTTATTTGGTTCAGATGGGTTCAAGCGTGTGTGGTGGCAACCAGGTAAGGAGTACAAAGACAAGTGTGTCTTGCCTACAGTCAACCATGGTGGTGGGAGTGTCATGGTCTGGGGCTGCATGAGTGCTGCTGGCATTGGGCAGCTAAAGTTCATTGAGGGAACCATGAATGCCAACATGTACTGTGACATACTGAAGCAGAGCATGATCCCCTCCCTTCGGAGACTGGTCCGCAGGGCAGTATTCCAACATGATAACAACCCCAAACACACCTCCAAGATGACCACTGCCTTGCTAAAGAAGCTGAGGGTAAAGGTGATGGACTGACCAAGCATGTCTCTAGACCTAAACCTTATTGAGCATCTGTGGGGCATCCTCAAACGGAAGGTGGAGGAGCACAAGGTCTCAAACATCCACCAGCTCCGTGATGTCGTCATGGAGGAATGGAAGAGGACTCCAGTGGCAACCTGTGAAGCTCTGGTGAACTCCATGCCCAAGAGGGTTAAGGCAGTGCTGGAAAATAATGGTGGCCACACAAAATATGGACACTTTGGGCCCAATTTGGGCATTTTCACTTAGGGGTGTACTCACTTTTTTTGCCAGCGGTTTAGACATTAATGGCTGTGTGTTGAGTTATTTTGAAGGGACAGCAAATTTACACGGTTATACAAGCTGTACACCCACTACTTTAAATTGTAGCAAAGTGTCATTTATTCATTGTTGTCACATGAAAAGAGAATAAAATATTTACAAAAATGTGAGGGGTGTACTCACTTTTGTGAGATACTGGGGGTTATTTACTAAAGGAAAATCCACTTTGCACTGCAAGTGCAGTTGCTGTAGATCCGAGGGGGACATGCAAGGAAAATAAAAAAAAACAGCCTTTTAGCTTGCACATGATTGGATGATGAAATCAGCAGAGCTTCCACTCATTTCAGATCTACCCCTTAGATTTAGAGCGAGTGCACTTTCAAGTGCACTTGCAGTGCAAAGTGGATTTGCCTTTCATAAATAACCCCCTACATTTTTTTCCTTTTTTGCCATTTTCTGTGATGCCTTCTTGAATATGGATGAGAATGAGTGTGTTTTTCATACACACCTTTGTGCTTTTAACACGACAAAAAACTTTGACAGCCACATCACTATGGGGGTTATTTACTAAAGGCAAATCCACTTTGCACTACAAGTGCAAAGTGCACTTGAAATTGCACTGAAAGTGCACTTGGAGGTGCAGTCACTGTAGATCCGAGGGGGACATGCAAGGAAAATAAAAAACAGCATTTTATCTTGCACATGATTGGATGAAAAAATCAGCAGAGCTTCCCCTCATTTCAGATCTACGACTCAGATTTACAGTGACTGCACTTACAAGTGCACTTTCAGTGGAATTTCAAGTGCACTTTGCACTTGTAGTTTGCACTTGCAGTGCAAAGTGAAATTTGCCTTTCGTAAATAACCCCCTTTGGGGTTTTTTAGCTTTGCTAAAAAAAAAGTACAACATTTTTTATTTTATTTTTTTGGTTGACCTGCTTTTCAACTGCCAAATAATAAACTCCATGTAATCTTGCAGTCAGTTATGACAGAACGTAGTAAATTATTGTTTTGTTTTGTTTTTTCATTCTATTTTCTGCTTTTTAAAATTGCCATCGAAATCGTAATTATTGTTGGAAGGCAGATAGCTTTTTTAGCACTATTTCCATGTCTTGATTTCACAATAAATGTTATGTTTCATGTGTGGTTGATGATGCATATATCAAATTGTCTTTCTCCACTCCTTCACCTAAGCCGCGGTGGGTGGGGTGAAATGCATCAGAAGGGCATTAGGAATTCAAGGCTAAGACTGTTCATATTCCCCTCTACCTGTTGAGCTAGTGGTGTGCGGTGTCTCATCTGCTCATTTTTCATATCATTCTGGATCAAGCAAAAGACAGCATGCAGCCTAGCACCTTGAGCAGCACTATAAGTGGTTACAATGTTTTATGAGTATGTACGTTCCTAAAGGCTTCTTGGAAAGCTACCAATTGAAAGGTTGATTTATAGTTGATTTAGCCTAGGTTCACATTGCTGCGGGTTAGAAATTGTGCAAGTTCAGCTGAACTTGCACGATTTCTAACCCGGCAATGCAGTCCGACTTCAGCGGCGATTTGACAGTCACCTGTGTGGGTTCCTGCACAGATCTCTATACAAAGCGCACCCTAAAGTCGCCAAAAGTAGTACAGGAACTCCTTTTGGGAATTGGTGCAGCACCGCAAATTTGACGTCGCACCGATTCCTATGGTGCTATTGCTGGCAATAGCCGCCGATTTGGCATGCAATTTGACATGTCATATTGCATTTCAAAATCCTACCAATGTGAACCTAGGCTTAAAGCTCAACTGAAATTGTATTCCTTTTACTGTATCTCTTTATAGTCCTGTATTCCTAAGTGTTATACTTTTTGTTTGGAAATACTTTCAGATACATTTTTGTTCAGTGAATATTTTGTTTCCTGCTCTCACACTCCATTCCTCTGTGCTGGCAATGCTGCATAACAATCCTCCACCAAGCAAAGTGCCTACTCACCTCTGTGTAAATAAACAATGAGCTAATATCGCCTCACAACACGGTCAAGCGACTCCACTCCTCGTTTCCTTGTTGGGATTTATGGATCTCGTCCTCACAGAGCTCCGTGTGTACAGGAAACAGGCTGATATCTCCTCATCACCCCAACAGACAGCTCTGATCCTTCTCTCCTCTTTAGTCTGATATATGATCCCATGCTCACAACTCTCCTCGGATTATATGTATAATGAAGTAGAAGGGACAAACATAGTATAGAAAATGTATTGCCAAACTACTCTAAAAATCATGCTTACAAGAATAATCAAGAAAAATACTTGTATAAATTAAACAGATCCAGCTCACCACCTCACTAGGTGAGACTCCGGTGAACGTCACAGAACACTACGCCTCTCCTAAACGCATGATAGGTTTCCTCAGTAGGTGGAGCTTAGAGCCTCTGAGTCTCAGAGGCTCTAAACTCCAAAAGTAGTTCCTGCACTACTTTTGGTGACTTCGGGGTCGATTTTAATAGACATGAACTCGCATAGTCTCTCAAATCGTCCTCGAAGTCGGACTGAAATGCCGGTTTTAAATTGTGCGAGTTTAACTGAACTCGCACGATTTCAAACCCGCATTCAGTGTGAACCTAGGCTCACACACAGTTCTGTTAATGAGTGATAATTACTACACAGTCATTTTATGGTGCACCCACACTGGCAATTATAACCAAGCCTGGGCACAGTTGACCCATTGGTCCAGTTCCTTTGAATAGTATAAACTCCAAACTGTGCCTGGAAAGGGGGGCTTCAGGCACATTTCACTTGTGGTCTGGTATGGTTCGCTTCAGTGTGAGTGCAAAGCATGCCTCATCACAGAACTCTCCATAGAACGCTATGCACAGAAGCAGGGATCACTGTGGTCTGGTTGGCAGAGATAGTGATGTAAGTGCGCCAAGGAATACTTGGTTATAGCCCAGCGTGAATGCAAAACAGTGGGGAAGTGAGATGGAGGGACAATGGAACTCAGGATTGGTTCAGTTCAGCTATGCCCAGTGTAAGTGACACTCTGCACCACTACTATAACAGAAAAGGGAAAATAGGACTATGAATATGAAGGTTGTGAATACAATATCTGTCACGGATCCCTGTCACACTGCACTTGAGTGCTTCCGTCAGTACACTGCTTCCTCCAATCTGGACCTTGAGATATCATATATTACAGCCATATATTGTAACCAAGAACCAGACGCGACTAGCTTAGTTACAGACTGAACATGAAACAGTTTATTGAAACACAGGTACACAGAGGTAACACTCGGGACAATCCCCCCCATTGCAATCAGGGTGGGGTAGACTGTCCAATCAGCAGGGAGAGCTGTTGGAGGAATTCCCCCCTACAGCAAATACACATACCATAATAATTTTCGCACAAGGCAGACAGACACAATAGAACAATGGAATACAGCCACGCCCCAAACGACCCAGCACACAGTCTACAACAGTATGAGACAATACTATATATATATATATATATATATATATATATATATATATATATATATATATATAAATCCCAAAGTGACTCCCATCACATCACTCCCCTTTCGGCAGCAGACTAACATAGGAGGAGACCCCAGACGGTTTGACTCCAAAGTTAGTCCGTAGTTCTAGTACCCCAATGCCTGTACTCACACAGTACCCCAAACAAATTGTCCCAAACAAAGCATTACTCACCCAGCCAACCTCTGCCTCTCTCGTAGAACATACCCGCCGCTGGGGAGAAGCATGGACTGGCCCTTCTCCCTGGAGTCCTTTCAGCCGCTGGAGTGAAGACAGGGTGGCTGGGCTCACTCCATCATGCTGTGGGGGATCTGGGCCGACTGCCTAGCATCCCTGGGGTATACAGGTGGAGACTGTAGTCTCCTCCACTCTTTCTGGATGAAAATCCCCCAGTGCTTGCAAAGCATAGCTTACATCCTCCTGTCTCAGTGCTGGACCATTTTCTGTTAGTTGATGGCAGAGGCCAGCAGCACTCTACCCTGTCGCCAACCCTTCTGCTAGGTTGCTGGCATCATTCTGGGGTGCCATCTGCTGCTGGGAAGGGAAGCCGGCTGCTTCATCTCCCTTACCCTCATCAGGCTTCTGGGATGACATGTCTCTGGTACCATCTCCCAGGTGCATAGATCCTTGTGGGGGAGGAAAGACCACTTCCTCCACCTTGGCTGACTGTGGGGGAGGGAGGACAAACACCTCCTCTCTCTTTTCCCCCTGAATCTTGACCTGCTGCTGGGGAGTGACCGCCACCTTCTCACCCTGGGCATCCGGAACTGCTGCAAGTGTAGGGCAGAAGTCTTGGACCTTCTGTCCAGTTGTCAGTGCTTCAGCTGAGGAAGCTTCTGGTAACTCCATATATGCTACTGGCAGAAAATCCCAAGTCTCTGCCAGTGTTGTGGGAGAAAGGCCAACTGCCTCTTCTCGGAGGGAGGCTGAAGATGCTGTTGGTGCTGGGCAGAGCTCAGTGAAGTTTGGAGCTGATGCCAGCTCTTCTGCTGGAGGCTCACCAGGTTGTTCTTCCTCAGCAGAGAAGTCTATTAAATCCACAGTCTTTGGAACTGGTGTCTGAGGATAGAGGTTCACCATCTCCTGTCCGTAGAAGCCAGAAGATGTTATCAGTGCTGGGCAGTGGTTAGCAAAGCTCTGCCCTGTTGTCAGCACTTCAGCTTTGGGGATGGCCATGTCCAGAATGTCTGCTGCTAATTCTAGGGCATTCTGCTGAACATGTTCTAGCGGTTCTCGGTATGCCCTTTCCAGATGCTGTTCGTTCCAGGTCCGATTTAGGCTCTGAGACCCCTGCAAGACTAAGCATAGCCTCTCTGTATTCTTGCAGGTCCTCAAGGGTAGGTTCCCCTTCATAGCCAAACACAAATCCATCTGTAAGGCTCTTCCACAGCAATTCAGGGCCGCCAAAGTCACATCCCTCTGGAGAGAATTCTATTGTCTCCCCTAAATATCCCTGCTCTGCGTGCCATTAACGAGCCCGATATCGATTGTCCAGCTCCATCTACTGCTGGACCAGCCTGTCCAACTCGGACACCCATTGGTCCTGGGGCCGCTCTTCCAGGAATGGCATCTGTAACTCCCGTTGGACACTGGCTCATTGCTCTGGGTTTGCAAAGCACTCGCCCTGGTGTCTACCAGCGACCTGGAGGGCTCCAATCCAGATCTGCACCCGAATCTGCTGCCTGATCTCCAGGTACTGATCAGCAGATACATACCTGGGGATTGCTGAAAGGGCGCTTGCAACTCTGATGCCAGATACATATCTCCGCTAGGACGGCCAAAGTCTGCTATCCTGACCTTGGATCCAGGTGGAGGTTTGGATGCCCCAGACCGCAGGAAGCATCCCATTGCTTGCCACCAATGTCACAGATCCCTGTTGCAGTACACTGCTGCCTCCAATCTAGACCTTCAGATGTCAAATATTACAGCCATATATTGTAACCAAGAACCAGACGAGACTAGCTTAGTTACAAACTGAACATGGAACAGTTTAATGAAACACAGGTACACAGAGGTAACTCTCGGGACAATCCCCCCCCTTTGCATTCAGGGTGGGGTAGACTGTCCAATCAGAATCAGCAGGGAGAGCTGTTGAAGGAATCCCCCCCCTCCCTCACAGCAACTACACATACCATAATACTTTTCTCAAAAGGCAAACAGACACAATAAAACAATGGAATACAGCCACACCCAAATGACCCAGCAAACAATCCACAACAGTAAACAGTATGAGGTAATATACAATATATATATATATACACCCACACAACATTCCAGTGTGGTTTTACAGTGAGTCCGATCAAAACAGATCAGACTGGGGTTCTCGGTCACCCTGTGCCCCTAAGGCCCCTTTCACACTGGGGCGGTAGGGGGCGTCGGCGGTAAAACAGCACTATTTTTAGCGCTGTTTTACCGCGGTATTCGGCCGCTAGCGGTGCCATTTTAACCCCCCGCTGGCGGCCGAAAAAGGGTTAAAACCCCTCGTATAGCGCGGCTATAGCCACGGTATTACCGCGGTATAGCCGCGCTGTCCCATTGATTTCAATGGGCAGGAGCGGTTTAGGAGCGGTGAATACACTGCTCCTTCAGGAGATTTTTTCTTCTCCTGCCAGCGCACGGCTTCAGTGTGAAAGCCCTCGGGCTTTCACACTGAACAAACAGCAAAGGCTGTTTAGGGGCGGTTTGCAGGCGCTATTTTTAGCGCAATAACGCCTGCAAACCACCCCAGTGTGAAAGGGGCCTAATAGACACAGGGTAACTTAGACATAGGAGGTGCATGGGGAGCTAAAGCAAGGGTTTCCCAAACTCTCCAAGGGATTTTGGGTTCCACCAGCCCCCCCGCCCAAAGTGACTCATATCACAATATTTATCTATGTGCATATCAATTTCTAAGACTTCAAATAGGCTTTAAATGTAGGTAGGTAAAAAAATATGAATACATTGTGAGAGCTGTAAAGTGTTATTTCAATTCAATGACTTGTCAGGAACAGCAGAGAAATATTTTAAAGAACTGAAAACAAGCTTTAAATATTCCCACTGGTCTGTAATGTAGAAGAATGTGAAAGTGCTTATAGAAGACTACTAGACATGTACGGCTTAAAAAAAAAAAAATCTATCCAGCTCAAAACTGAACTCCAGGCTGATACTAAAACACAACTCAGTCTACTTATGTATTAATTAATAATCAATAAATGTATTTGAAATACTTAAATCTGTCTGTCCTATAATTTATATCTTTATTTTAGCTCCCTGTTACACCTCTGCTGCAGCACTTAGATAGGGATGATCAGAAACATTGTCATTTAAGACCTTTTACATAGCCATGTACTTTCAGTTTAACACCGTAAACATGATTACAGGAGGTTGGAGCACAGGTCATTCCTTGCTTTTCTAAGCTACATTGCTCAAAGTAGAAGTCCACCCTAACACTAAAATCTCTAAATCTACTGGCAACCCCAATCTAAGACTAACCTACTGTATCTATCCCTGTAAAGAAGAAATCACTATACATACCTTTTTTGAAGCCGATCCGGTCCAGTCTCCAGTGGTGGAAGCTCTGCAGAGGGGACAGCCTACAACGGGAAATAAATGGCACGTGACGTCTCCCATAGAATTACAATGGGGATTCCTCCTCTGCACCCGCCTCCACAGCCAAGCCACCACTGACAGCTCAGCGTGGGACAGGACCGGAGCGGCTTCAAAAAAGTATGTATAGCCATATCTTCTTTGCAGGGCTAGATAGGTTAGTCTTAGATCGTGGATGCCTGTAGATTTACATATTTTAGTGATAGGGTAGACTTCTACTTTAATTGTCATAGAGGTCAAAGATTTTAATTTCTGTCTGGCAGGATTTTTTTTCTAGACATTTGGCTTTAATTGTCAAGATGTACATATATATCCACTCATATTTGTCTTTCAGCGTTTCTATGGGCTAGCTCTTTGGGAACCATGGCTGATATGCTTTAAGACCTTCTCCATAGAATTTTCTTCTTGGTGAAAGAGGTAGGTCTCCAAGTCTTTCGTCAACCCTCCCCAATTTCTGAGCTTAGGAACAGCATGAAGAATGTTATAACCAGGTGCATAGCCAATTTGTACACACATACTGGGGAGAATTTAAACGGGAAGCAATTAACCAACCAGCATGTCTTGAATGTGGGTGGAAACTGGAGAAACTAAAGGAAACCATGCAAGCACTGGAAGATCGTTTAAACTTCATGCAGACATTGTTCTGGCTGAGATTCAGACCAAAGACTCCTGTGCTGCCCAATTGTCAACATATCTGAATTTAATAAAAATATACTTGAGAATTGCCTCATGCAAGGAGCAACCTACATTATAATATTCACAAGGCATCCCTTCTTTATTTCCTTCACAGATGAGAGATAGCTTCAGGATGTTAATATGTACTCATAAGGCTTCTCTAATGAAATATTCTGTTTATATACTTCCCCTGATGCAGTCAGGTATTAAGCAGAATATAAATATATCAAAAGAATCTTCGAGACAAAGGCTTCAATAAAATTTGGCAGCTGTTCTGGCACACACATGGAAGTTAAAAGAATATCTGTGGGAGATAATCATAGCAAGTTATCACAAACGAGAAATAAAGTGGCTTAAAGCAAGACTTACAGTAATTGGCCATGTTGAAATGACTCTCCTCTAAACATGAATCAATATATATAAGGTAATCTCGTCTGCCTGTCTATGGCATGAATATCCACTATTGTCTCATCTAAGTTTTTTTTTGTTTTTTTTTTTACAGTAGAGGGAAAAAAAATCACTACTGAGTTCTAATGGTCTTTTCAATTTGCCCTAAACATGCATCTGTGAATGTTTTTTTTTTTTTTTCTGCGAGTATTGTAGAAGAAAAAATGTTTTTTTTTTTTCAATCTAATTTTATTGGTATTTTTCATACAATTTTATTAAACAAGAGATATTTCAGCATACTGCAATTAAGTGGAAAAACATATTACACTTTAAAAATGTACATTGCATGAAACATATAACACATACATACAAAAACCCTTGCCCAAATAATGGCCTTGATTAATTAAGGTACTATTGAGATAAGTCCATTAATATATACGCTTATATATTAGAAAAAGAGAAACAAAATTGAATAAGATGGACTACCAGACTACTCAGGTTGTTGGACCCTTGTAGAGAATTACAATATTAGATCTCCCATACCCAAACAAGAGTCTATGAATACCTACCCCCTTCCACTTCCGCAAGACTGTAGGACACACCACAAACAAAAAAGAAAAAAAAAAGAAAAGAAAACACAACTAAGGAAAAAAGAAAAACTAATGCAATCAGGAATAGGCACTTATACATACCGACAACACCAAGTTCGTCTTGACTCTAGACCTGATTTACATGTTACAGCCGCCCCATGTATATATGTCTCATTTCAGAGGATTCCCTGAACAATTTCCAAGGAAGCAAATTTGACAGCATTGTTCATAGGTGTCCAATTCACGTGACAAGAGCGTCTCCCTCATCATAATATAGTCCATCTCCATAACCCACTCAATCAAAGGTGGGGCATGGGCCAGTCGCCAGTGGTGTGGTATAACCGCTCTTGCTGCTGTCAGCTAATGCCTAATAAGGCCTTTTTTTAATTCTTTTATAAGAGTCGGGTAAGATAGATAGCAAAGTAGTTTGTGGCGTATTGTAGACTATCATCCCAGTTGCACGAATATGGAGCTGAAGAATCGCACTCCAGAAATCATGGGCATTCCCACTAGATGTGTAATAACGAACCCTTAGTGGCATGACAACGCCAACATAGGTCTCACTCTCAAACATTTGGATATATCCGCTGAAGCAACGTAGGACATCTATACCAACAGGAGAGAAGCTTAAAATTCATCTCATGCGCCCTAATTGATAATGATATGCAGTAACTGAGGGTAAACGCCCTTTCCCATTCCTCTGGTTTAATTTGAACATTCAAATCTGATGTCCACTTATCTGTATATTCCGGAAGATGTGGCTGGGATTTCAAAATAAGAGCCCTAGATACTGTAGAAAGAATATGGTCTGGTATAGTATCCTGTAAAAGAAGAGATTCAAAGGTATCCAGTTCTCTATTAAATACATCTTTTGAAGAAAAGGAGGATACAAAGGACTATAATTGCCTATATTCCAGCCAATGTGTAATTGATTGCTGCTGTGCAGCAATCAGACTTGACAACAATGGAAGAGTTCCCTGGTAAAGAATTTGAGATATTCAGCAGCTTGTCTTCCTATTCCATGACAAGAAGCGGCTCCGCGCCACTGCCGGAGGAAACCGTGGATTACCGAACAAGGGAGTCATTGGTCCCACTTTGGGTAAAAGTCCCAATTGGATTTGTAATTTATCCCAAACACGCACAAAATGTGCTGTGAGGAAAGGTAAAGCAGAGAGTGGGCCACGAACAGAGATGTCTAAGCAGGGAAGCACCTGGAGATCGAAAGGAGCAATCGACTGCTCAATCTGAACCCATTGTTTAAGGTGAAGGTGATTGAACCAATTCACTAACCGGGTCAAAATCGCTGCAGCATGGTAATAGTATAGGTCTGGTGCCCCTACCCCATCCTTTGCTTTAGGGGGAGATACAACTCTCCTTTGTAATCTAGTTTTCTTACATCCCCAAATAAACCTTGTAAAAGCAGATTGTAAAGTAGCAAAAAAAAAAAGGGGAGCCACAATGGGTATGGTTTGAAAGAGATAAAGAAAACACGGTACTACTGTTTCCCTGAAAATAAGACCTACCCCAATAATAACACCTACCTAGATTTTCATGAAAGGCTGCAATATAAGCCCTACCCCGAAAATAAGCCCTAGTTGAAAGTGATTGGAAAAAAGTAGAATCCACTATCCTATAGTAGTACACAATTCAAAAAGTGTGTGCCTCTGCAATACAATCATATCACATACCCTTGGTACAGCGGTGCTCAGCTGATCTTTTCTCCTGGCTGTCAGCGGGGATCTTGGCCCCCCTCCCTCTGCTGGCACTCAGCTCCGCTGCTCTCCTCATCTCCCCAGTGTCAGTGGGGGATCTCGGCCCCCCCTCCCTCTTCAGGCACTCAGCTCCGCTGCTCTCCTCATCTCCAGGGTGTCAGTTGGGGATCTCGGCCCCCCGCCCTCTTCAGGCACTCAGCTCTGCTGCTCTCCTCATCTCACAGGTGTCAGTGGGGTATCTTGGCCCCCCTCCCTCTTCAGGCACTCAGATCTGCTGTTCTCGTCTCCCGGGTGTCAGTGGGGGATCTCGGCCCCCCTCCCTCTGCAGTGCTCGGAGTTGTGGAAGACAACTCAAGCAGGCCATGGAGGTGCTTGCACAATTTTATTACAGAAACACACACCCTCCACATTAAACAATCCTGTAATATTGAGGATTCCAGCATTCAGGGAGGGAGAGGGGGAGAGAAGATAGCACATTGCATGGCAAGCCCTACCCTAAAAATAAGCCCTACTGTGTTTTTGGTTGCTAGAATTAATTTAAGACCCGGGTTTATTTTCGTGTAAACACGGTATGTTCATTTTTAAGATGTTGATCCTCCCAAACCATGAATAATGTGCACGATCATACTTCTTGAGGTCTTGTATTGTGTGCTGCATAAGAGGGTAATAATTTTCCATATACAATTTAGTAAGATCTGATCTAATTCTGATACCCAGATATTTAAGCGTTGAAGTACAAACTTTAAATGGGAAATTATTACCGAGAGCTTGAACTTGATGTGGTAAAAGAGATACATTCAGAATTTCAGATCTGGATGGATTTACTTTAAAGTTACTCAAAGTCCCAAAACGCTGAAATTCATACAGAATAGAGGGCATAGACACATGTGGGTGGGTGACATAAAGTAACAAATCATCGGCAAATACCGCCAACTCCCAAAGACTGGTTAACCCGTATTTTAGCACTTGGTTTGTTTCAGAGTACCATAAATTTTTGTTACAGTACTGGCCCTAGTCCAGTTTGCACCAAGGTTTTTTCCAAAAAAGCCCAGCCAACATGATCGTAAGCCTTCTCTGCATCAGCAGAGAGAAGGCAAGCTGGTATTTTTACTGATTGAGCATAATCCATGAGCATTAGACATTTAAGCGTATTATCGTGCACTTCTCTCCCCTGGACAAACCCAACTTGGTCTGTATGTACCAAACTTTGGATAAGGGGTTGAAGACATGATCCAATCAGTTTGGCATAGATTTTAACATCTACCCCCATTAAAGATATGGGATGATTACTTGAACACAGCTTTAAATCCTTATCTGGTTTGGGAAGTGGTGTGAGATGCGCCTTAAAGAGGAGTTCCACCCAGGGGGGCTGTCAAAAAAAAAAAAAATTAAAAGTCAGCAGCTACAAATACTGCAGCTGCTGACTTTTAATTGGACACTCACCTGTCCCTGGGTCCAGCAATGCGGGGGATCGAAGCCCCGCTCGTCCCCCCCCCTCTGCTTGTCGGCGCCGCCATTTCAACTGTGGGCGCCGGGCTGTGGCTTCACAGCCTGGCACCCACTGCGCATGCGTGAGCGACGCTGCGTGCCGTGATTGGCCGTTCAATTACCTGGGACCTGTAATGGGTCCCAGATGATTGACAGGAGGGAGGGAGCAGAGCGGAGCCCTTCCTGTGCCGAGGGGGAAGTGATGTCACCAGCCCAGGCAAAGGAACAGGCAGACTACGAGGGACCACCTAGCAACAGGCATTTAGAGGTAAGTGAAAAAACAAATATCCAAATGTTTTTTTGGTTTTTTTTTTAGATTTTTTCCATGTATTTTTGTTTTTTGGGTGGAACCCCACTTTAAGTGTGTGAGCTGGAAACCCATTGGTCATAGATATACAATTATACACCTGAAGCATAGCCGTTATATGTTCCCTAAAGGTCTTGTAGAATTCTGATGTAAAACAATCAGGACAGGGACTTTTACCCGACAGTGTGTTAGTATTCTCTTCCAATAGTTCATCAAGTACGAATGGAGAATTCAAAAGAATTTCCACTATCCTCATCTAATTTTGGGATAGCGATTTCCCATATATACTACTGTATGTGAAGGTTAAGAGAGTCTAAATCAGAAGACACTGAAGGGTCAAGATTATACATAGTTGCAAAATGATCACAAAAGGCCTGTTGGAGGGAACGTGGGTCTGACGTGATTTCCCCTGATGGCAACATAATGCTTGGTATAAAAGGTCTGGAATGAACGGGAATGTACTGATCAAGCAAGTGTTCTCCCAGGCTTATTTCTGTGCCGATACCTTCCTAAAGCATGTCTAGGTTGACCACTGCTATGTGAAACCTCTAAAGACTGCAATAATGATACCCTTATCAGCGATATAACGGCCAATAGCTCTGGAGTCTGGAATTTTTTATGTGAAATCTCCAAGGAGTGAAGCTTAGACAGGGTATCTTGTATAATTTCAGATCTTTCTTTTTTAAGGCGGGCTCCATGTTGTATAAACACTCATCGTAGCACTGCTTCAAGGCTTCCCGTTGTAAGGCAAAAGCGGTCTCATTATGCTCATGATCAGCAAAAACATTGTGATCGTGAACTCAATTGCCTGATGACAAGATGGATCTGACAGGAGAGTTTCATTTAAGCGCCATGACCAGTCGGGGCATGGGGTCTGTGGAGGATATAGTGTCAAAAAAGGGGTGAATGATCAGACCCTATGAACGACCCAATGTCCATAAAAGGATTCCATTCTAATACATATGGCCCTGCAAAAAAATAATCTAGCCTGCTATAAGACTAATGTACCGATGGGTAATATGTATAATTGCGATTTTTAGGATTTAGAATATGCCAAAGATGAAGCAGTCGATGTTCAAACAACTGTTTTCTTAGGGCCCTCAAACGACTATAGGAAATATTTGAACGCTGAGAAAAGGTATCCAGCTAATACCAAGTTAAAATCCCCTCCTACAAGCATAGTGCCTTCTGCAAATTCTGCCAAGAGATGAAGGTACCATGTTATTACCATTATTTGATCATGATTTGGAATATAAAAATTTGCGATTGTAAGAACTTTGTTCCATAACTGAAATTTAAGAAAAAGATACCGGCCATTGGGATCGGCTACATGCTCCAATGATAATATTGGCAGAGACTTATCAATAGCGATGGAGACTCCCCTAGTCTTGGTAGAAGACACAGTAGACACAGGAACCATCTAGAGTAGTATCTACGGGAACATGTTGGAATACAATTTGCTTTAAAATGGATCTCTTGGAAAAGTATAATATCCACCCCGGATTAGTAAAGAGCATTTCAAATCTGGCCTCTTTTGGATTGTTCTTATAATGTTAATGGTATTAACAATCAAAGTTTCAACGAGGATGGTGATGACAATCAGTTGCCATTTCCTGGCTGCAAGAAGGGAGAAAAAAAAAGGAGGAGAAAAAAAGGGGAAGAAAAAAAAAACAAAAAAAAAAACACAACAAAGAAGAAATAGAGAGAAATAACTCCCTCTGGGCCCAGGACTACCCAGGGTCCAAAATCGAATTAAGGGGGTAATAGACAGAAGAGGTAATAGACAATACACAAAAATGAATGGAATTATCCAAAAAAGGAAAAAAATTTTTTTTTCCTCCAGGCCCTACCAGAGGGCTGTGGTGTGCCTACAGGGAGGAAGTGGATACGCACACAGGAGGCCCCATTGTGAGACCCCAGGGAAAAATCAACCTTTATCATAATCACTAACATATATCCAATATCTCAATACCCCATAGAACATATTTATTTTTTACATTACCTAGAACCTGAGTTTTCATAAAAGGGTCCAGGGATCCTCCCTGGACAAGTGTATAAAAAAAAAATAACATGATATATATATATCTCCTTTCAAGAATTGCCATTGCATATGATATTTGACTGATACATCTGCCCTAGACTATGATGGCGCAGTAACAAATTGATCCAAAGGTGATATAACCCCCACCCATCAACCCCAAAGCAAAACCCTGGTCTCTTAAAACTTGTGGCAGATAGCCGATAGTAACCACATATGGAGGAATGCTAAGAAATTTGGCATACATTTTCTCCATAAGATGTACAATCATCCCCTTGGCTCACCATATATATATATATATATATATATATATATATATATATATATATATATATACACACATGTAGTCAAGAGCACATACACACACAGAAGCGCGTGAGCAATACATGCATGCACACATACATGCATACATATATGCCCACGCCCAATCTATAGGAACCCCCGATAGCTGCCACAATTTGGGCTAATACAGAATCTTCCAAATATATATTTATTGAGGCCAGGGTGATAGATCAGTCTACAGCCTACAAATGCTGCCTACCTGCATACCACCACTCCTTCATTTCCCCCTCACGACCATAACCACTTAATTTGTAATTTCTTACTGCTATTTCCAGGTGAAGATATGCCTTCTGGAACCATATCTCTAGAAGTGAAGCAAAGGGTAGGGTGGGAATTGAATAATACATTAAAAAAAAAAATCTTATGATGATACTATAATGTAATACTATCACAACACCAGTATTGATGATAAACCTTTCCATATCTAAAAAAAAAAAAAAAAAAAATTAAGGGTGAATTGCATCCTAAATCAAGAAAAAAAAAAACTTTCTCAGAAAATAATTCATATTCTATATTCCATGGGGAAACTGCAACGCGATCCCAAGATTAGTCTGTGGGAGGACCATTTCCTGATCTTCCCAGATGATCCCCAGGAACAGAGACTCTACGCCCCTCACCCTGAAACAAAGAGTAGGTTTTGGGCCACTCAAAGGGTGGAAGCTCTGGCAACTTCAGGGTTGTTAACACCACTGGAATATCCAATGGATCACAGGTAATTAGCCACTTGCCCTCCTTTCTGATCTGCAACTGGAATGGAAAGTTCTAACGGTAAGAAATATTACAGTCTTGTAACAATGTGAGCAAAGGTTTTAGAGCCTTCCTCTTCTCTAGGGTGAAGCGACACAAATCTGGCAACAAATGAGCAGTGGCCCCCCTAAAGTCAATTGGGCCATTAGCTCTGGCTTTTCTCATGATCTCCTCTTTCACACAATAAAAATGGATTCAACAGATGATGTCTCTTGGTTTGGCTGGGTCAAGATTTCACAGCCTCAGAGCCCTATGAACTCTATCAAGTTCCAAATTACCGGCTCTGTTGTCTCCAATAAATAAGTAATAATCGCTCTGACCGTTGCTGGAAGATCCTCTGCACCCATCACCTCTGGTAACCCTCTGATCCAAATATTATTCTGCCAATTGTGGTTATCTTGATCCTTAGGAAGGGAATACAGTGTATGTATATGGGAATCCTGCACATCCATACGTTGATAATGGGAGTGAACCACCTCAGCCAGAGCTGTAACAGATTCCTCTAATTCTGATATTTTGACACGTTTTGCTTGTAATTCAGTTTTAACTGACTAAATATCTGTAGGTATCTCTGTTTCAGGTGCTGTACAAAAGCTTCAATCTCACTCTGTGTTGGCAGAGCTCTTAAAAAAATCTTGTAAATCCCGCTCATCTGGGCCATGGCTGGTAACTGGGGATAGTGTGAGCAAATATGGGGGTGAGGTGGAGTAGGAGATGAAGTAGGAGATAAAGGGGAGAGCGATGAAACTGCCAAGCGTGGCTCTTGTGGCTCCTGTGAAGCAGCTGGCAATGGGCTATGTACTGGAGAGAGAGAGTGGGATCGAGCACAGGTAACTCCATTGTGGTGTCCTGCTGCCATCTTTGCCAAAGCACTAGAGGAGCGGGTCCGCCCACCAACAGAAAAGAAACCAGGGATGCCTCTCTGTGGGGATGTGGGTGTAACACCAGACAGGTGGCCAGAAACACCTCAACCTTTCCTGCCCATGGAAACCGGGAAACAAGGGAGATAAAAGACAGGTACAAGCTGGATGGAAGATATATGAAAGCTGAATGAAGGCTGGGTGAAGGCTGGGTGACAGCTGGACAGGGAAGAGCTCAGGCACACAGACAGTCTCTGCAAACACGTCAGCGAGTAACTGCCCCTGATGAACGCTGCGATGAACAAGTCCAGGAAGGTAGAGGACGGAACTATGTGCTGAGAGCTGAAAAAGCGCTAGATGGAAGCCAAGGCTGAAGTGCTGAAACTTGAACTAGATGGACGCTGGACGAAAGCCAAGTCTAAAGCATAAGGTAATCAGGCTACTAGTCATCCAGTCCAACCCGTGGCTCAGGGCTGATCTCTCCCTGGGTCCCTGCTAGGAGCATAGCATGATAACACACTGATTCCTCCATTCATAGGACATGCCCCCTTCAAATGCGGCTTTGTTTTTCTAAGGCCATTAAGCTAAATTACAGCTTCTTCTTATATTAAGAAAGCACATAATAGCACATGTTTACATTTGCATACAGTAAGTAGCCGGGCGCACACTAGCTATCGTTTCTTATACTTCCTGCCAGAGACAGAGCACATCAGCAGCAGGTGGTCTGTGTGTGTGTGTGTGTGTGTAAAAGCACTTTTCCTCCCCCTTCCCACTCTCTAGCAGTGTTCCCTGGCCAATCAGTTGGAAGAGGAGGGCATGGCTGCCACTCTTCATCCTGGCAGATGTCATTTGCAAGGACAAGGATCGCTTTACTGTGTAAAGAAAAGAATCTACAGGTCCCAAATGAACAATGGGACTCAGAAAGAGAGAAGTATGGGCTTTTATTATTCTGCTTAGGAAAGTCTGGGGCTTTTGAATGCAGAGAGAGAGAGAGAGAGAGAGAACGTAAGGACCACTATGTATCGAATCCTGCCTATAGGGAGTTTGACCTGTAAGATCTGGGTCCTGTGGTTGTACGTCGAGAGCATCTTGTGCAGTATGGCTTTGGACACATTCTCCACCACCAGGCAACTTCTGCAAGGAGGTTGAGGTGCTACTACCACTGGCTACCACTGAAGTTCATTGGAAGACTCAGGGTCCCCTTCCACCAAGAGTATCCTGGGACTGCAGAGAAGCCTGTTGGCCCAAGATGTGTACTGGTGGCAGAGACTGTGTTACTGAGTGCAGGACACTAGTTACACTTCTCACATGCTGCATCACCCCAGCCTGATCGAGCATCTTCAGCAGACTTGCATTGCATCCATACAAGTTTTAAAACAGTGATTCTACAGAACTACTTCAAATCTACAGCTTACATCTTCTGCATGCAGTTCTGTTGGGATGGTTGTAGAGTATACCTATTCTTCTTAAGGGCCTCAACAATAGCTGGCAGAAGAAAATTTTAAGGACTGTCTGTCAAGTAATATGCCCATTAATGGGATCCCGCCACCATTCATTGTTTTCTCTTCTGTTAAGCATTGATAGATCTTACCAAACCGCCCTAGGCTTGTCGGCAGACCCTTGAGGAGCTTGAAAAGGTACTGCAGTGGCTTCACAAAGAGGGGTTTAAACTGTCACTAGAGAAGTGCCAATTCTATCAATCTTCCATCTTTTATCTGGTGCATGTAATTTCTGCAGAAGGAGTAGCCACTGATCCCCAGAAGTTAGAAGCTGTCACTTCTTGGCCTAGACCCAGTAATGTTACTGAACGAAGGTCATTCTTGGGATTCTGCTCCTATTGTTGAAGAGTTGTTGAGGGATATACTAAAAATAGCCCAACCCCTCACTGAATTGTTAAAGAATGTGGAAAAGGAGACTAACACACCTAAGTCAAGTAAAAGGCTCAGGAAGCCTCGAGAAACCATACAGTACATCATTCAGTAGGCAGATCAATGTGAGCAGGTATGTAACCAGCTAAAGAAGAGTCTAACCAATGCCCTGGTACTAACCTACGCTGATCCCTCCAAGCCCTATGAACTGCATATTGATGAAATTCAGGAGCGATTGGGAGGGGTGTTATACCAAAAGCACGATGGGCATCTGCCAGTCCCCTATGTGAGCAGTAGTGTTGGGCAAACGGTTCGAGCCAAGAAAACACCCAACATCCCGCAAAGCGCCCCACAATGCACTGCGTGCTTCACAGTGCACTCTTTTTTTTGTTTGTTTGTTTACAAACTTTTTATTTTGTACAAAATGGCGGTACAAACAATAGGATATCACACTTTAATGCCCCATACACAAGGTCGGATTTTCCGACGGAAAATATGCGATCGGAGCGTGTTGTCGGAAAATCCGACCGTGTGTGGGCTCCATCAGACTTTTTCCATCTGATTTACCGACACACAAAGTTTGAGAGCAGGCTATAAAATTTTCCGACAACAAAATCCAATCGCGTCAATTCCGACCGTGTGTGGACAATTCCGACGCACAAAGTGCCACGCATGCTCAGAAGAAATTCCGAGACGGAACAGCTCGGTCTGGTAAAATTCGGAATGGATAGAGCACTTTCGTCAGGCTGCAATGTTTAAAATTGTTTAATACAGCGCACTCTCTTCTTCTTTATAATGCTAGAAGAATTAAGTAGTTTTGCTGCTCATATTCACACAGACTTCTCACAAAAGTATTTCTTTATTATTTATCGTTATTCCCTCAATATATTTTGATTTGTCACATCTGACAAGAACATTTTTTGTTTTTTTTATTTTTGTTTTTTTTGTTTTTATTTTTGTTTTGTATTTTTTTCAAGGCTGATGTTTTTTTTTTTTGTTTTTTTTTTACTCCAGAATATTTTTGTGTGTGTTTTGTGTGTCAAGTTACCACAACACTATTATTATCTTGTATAATTTAATCTCAAGGAGATTGTTTGGTGTTGGTGTCTCTTGTTAATTTCACATTGTATATTTTAAATGTACCTGCCTCCTCACAAACAAACTGTCCTTTTTGAAGTAAACACACAGGCGAGTATAATTGTAACAAAAATTCCTGTATTAAGGGCTCAGAACCAAACAAAGAGGGAGGCAACGCTGGAGAAACATCAGAAATTGGCGAAGCCTTTGACTCCCAGGGCAGACATCAATTCTTTTACAGCAAAATTGGTGGCCTGAGGAGTCCATATGTAAGGGAGTGTAGTCTGGTCCAGAAGTTCCAGAGATCATGAAAGCAGCAGATGACATGTATGTTCCCAGGCTGTGGTACTACAAGAGGCTGCATATTTTGCCAGACCAGACTGAACCCAGGCTCATCACTCTCTGGTCTTCCTTCCACGCTGTGGCTCTGGTGTTGGAGATGTGGCAGGAGGAGGAGTAGGACCTGGAGGAGGAGGAGGAGTAGTAGGACCTGGAGGAGGAGGAGGAGGAGGACTATGTGTGAGGTCACAAATGTGGGTTGCACATGTGATTTGGCCCCTCAAGCCCTTATTTAGAGCTTCCAAAATTAAAAACTCACATAGGAGTCGTTGGCCCTCCTCCATCTACATCATTTTGCATGCAGTTAGGCCAGCAAAATCCTCCTCCACACTGTGGGGTGTTCTGAGGGCCTCAGTAGCCTTCCAAAATAGGCCTATGGCAACCTCCTCCAGGTTACTCCTCTTCCTGCCACTTTGTCTTTTAAAGCGGAGGGTAGGGACCTGGGTATCGGGCAGCCTGTTTGGCCTGGACACCTCCTGGCTGAGACTTCCCTGTGTATGAAAAAGGGACATCGATTTAGTTTTTGTTTCATCAATCACAATCCTAAATTAGTACTCCAAACTAACATCTAGTTAACATCATTGATTGGACAATCAGCAATATTTAGAAGAATGCTATACCTGGTTCAAGCTGGGCTCCTCCACATGTTGCTGCCTGGAAGGCCCAGGTTGGGCGTCAGAAGCCTCAGCTGGGGGGGAAGAAAGTGTGGAAGGAAGAGTGGAGAGTGCTGGCCTGGGTTCAGTCTGACCTGCCAGAAAATGCAGCCTGTCATAGTACCACAGCCTGGGGACATAAATGGCATCTGCAGCTCCTAATCTCTGTGAATCCTGGACCTTCTTGTGCTCCCTTAGATAAGTGCTCCTCAGGCCACCAATTAGGATCTTCAAATAGATTATGTCTGCCGTGGGGATCACCGTCTTCACAAATTCCAACAAATTATCCAGCGCTGCCTTCCTCTTTGTTTGGTTCTTATATTCAGGGTGGTTTATCTGCCACAGACAGGGCAGCTCCCTGAACATATCAATGAAGATTGGCATAAAGTCCTGATCATTCAAGATATCCATTTTCACTGCAAGACACAACAAAAGACAAACCCTAATGTCAGCCTAAAGTCTTCTAAACTTGTGCAAATACAGGCCTCAGTCTAGAAGCAGTATAGGCCCAATGTTAAATCTTACCTTTGCTATCACGATCGGCGCCTCCGTTACTCCTTCCTCCGCTCACAGATCGTATGTACTACGCACACGTGTTACGCTTTATAGACACTGCGCATGCGTGAAACTCCGCCAGCCCCTGACGTTCTTTTTAGTCTATTCCCTGCCCCTTCTCGTTCGGCGCATGGGGGAAGAGCACATGGCGGAGACAGAGCAGGTGTCTGTTAATTACAGCAACGAGGAGGAAAGCCCGGAGCCTGAAACATCCAGATCCAGAAGGAGACGATTTAAGGCATCAAATATGTCCTTTGGGGAGATGGTGGAGATGGTGGACATCCTGAAGAAGGCCGACTATGATGGGAAGTATGGACCTTACCCCAACCCCAATGTCCGAAAGGCCAAGATAATGATGAAAGTGGTCAAGAGTCTGCACGGGAATTCCGGGGTACGACGATTGAAAGATCAGCTCAGGAAGCGGTGGTCGGACCTGAAATTAAGAGAGCATGAGCAGTACAGAAGGATCCGGAGAGTGCTGCAAAAAAGTAAGTAGTTGTCCTGTGTTCCTATTCTTTATTTTTCTTACGTTCGTGCTGCTCCATGTGCTTTTCTTAACTGTTGTACAGTTTAAAATGGCAATTTTCATGTTCATGGGCACATTATTCGTTCATATAAAACATTGTTCTTTCGGCCTAGAAAACACCATTGTTTTGGCCATATGCATTTGCCAACATTTTTTATGGCCTACTTGTCTTAAAATAATTTGGTTGTGTAGATGGGTTTGTAACTAGAATGAAATGCAAACTAGATTCTGTGTAAGGAGAGGACACTCAGCAGCAGTTTACACATCTGGACGCTGGAGCACTATTGTGGGACACCAGAACACCCTTTTTATTAGGGGACCCCACACAGGTGCTCCAGTGTATACTATAGGGGTGACTCCATTTGTGAAGCTTGTACTAAACAGGTAAAGTATTGAAGCTTGACAAAGGACAATAAAAATTCTACATCTTGGAACTCTGCCAAAACAGACAATTGTACCCCACTTCCAAGCAATGTTTCATGTTCCTATTTCTGTCATCAAATATCTGTGTGCTAAGTATCCCTATTTTTTTTACATAGGGGATAAAAGACTCGGAGGACACCCCTCATCCGAGGAGACCAGAGACCCCCTACCTCATGAAGATGTGGAGACCCACCCAAGCCAAGCAGAGCAGGAGGAGGAAGGAGATGTGGTGGAAATTGGCACCACAACAGGTGAGTGTCTGCGACCACAGGCTCGGGTAAGAGATGGATGCCGGCATATTTATAATACATGGTGTGTTTTTGTTTCTATCTTTTTAGGTGATCGTGATGTTGTGGATCCAGGGCATTTCACCTCAGAAAGTGCACAGATCCTGATCGGAGAGATCATGGGGTGTAATAGGGACTTGGAAAACATCCAGAAAAGCATCAATGATGTTCAAAAAAAATGAAGAACATCATTGATGTTTTAGGGAGAGTTTAAAACCAATCAAAATCCCTTTTTTTTGTGCTTTTTGTGAGCTAAAAATGTTTTCCATTTTTTGACATATTTGCAAAAAGCCAAATTTTGAAGATGCACACAGTGTGTCAACATGTGCTATCTGCCATCACGGGAGATCAATGTATGCGTTTTGGGGGTGCAACCCCTTCCTCAATAATAAAGTAGCTGTGAGGAAGGGGTTGCACCCACAAAACACGTCCCTTGATCCCCCATGATGGCAGCTAGCACATGTTGACATTCGACAATTTGTGTGCATCTTCAAAATTTGGTTTTTCTAGGGGTAACTTCACCCCATCTGAACGCAATATCAAACACAGTTTGTAAATACTCATGTCTGATATTGCCTTCAAGTTCTACCAAATGTGAACTTTGTAAGTTCAAGAATTGTGTCTTTCTTGTTGGTTTTAAACATGCCTGTTTTATCTTAAATGGACATTTCTACTTTTTCCCCAAAAAAATTGTTATACAACAAACATGTTGGTTTGTTTTAAAAACCTTTTCTAAATGCACATGTGATTGTGCTGGTATTAAAAAGATTGATAATCAAGAATGTGTGGATCATTGTTTCAACGCTCCAAAACTTTTGTTGTGCTCTCACTGGTGTTTTCAGTGACAATGGGGGTTATATCCTAGGGGAAAATCCACTTTGCACTACAAGTGCAGTTTCAAGTGCACTTGTAGTGCAAAGTGTCTTTGTCCTTTAGTAAATAACACCCAACAATGCTTTGTAATGTTACACAATCACCATTTTCAGGACCACATTTCTGTCAGAAACACAAGCAGTAAATGTCACCAAAGATTTTATTAGTTAATTTTTTTTTGAAAAAGGTTTCAGACATTGTCTGGCATATTGATCACCCCCTACCCGCAAAGTATTCCAGGTATCTTAGCCGGACATCACGGGCACTCAGGGGGGCAAGCCAGGACGGCCACTTTCAAGCGCTGTCAGGGTTGGTTCATTTTGAATTCCAGCCTCAGGCCCAACTGAGCCAGCATAGTTGGCAGAATGTTGCCGTAAAAAGTTGTGTAGAACACAGCACGATGATGTGATTCAGTTTGTACTCCGCCATGTGTATAGGTGTAAGTATTAGGCGGAACCGGCTGGCCATGATTCCAAACGTGTTCTCCACCACTCTTCTGGCTCTGGCCAGCCGGTAATTAAAAACCCTCTGGTCCGGGGTGAGGGTCCTCATCGGGAATGGCCGCATAAAATGGCCGCATAAGATGGTCCCCCAGTGCAAACGCTTCATCCGCTACGAAGACGAATGGGAGTCCTTCCACATTGTCTTCTGGAGGTGGCAAGTCCAAGCTGCCATTCTGGAGACACCTGTAGAACTCCGCCTGGGCGATGACTCCACAATCGGACATCCGGCCATTCTTCCCCACGTCTACATACAGGAACTCGTAAGTAGCCGACACCACTGCCAACATCACAATACTATTGAACCCTTTATATTTGAAATAGTATGCCCCCGAGTTGGGTGGTGGGACGATGTGGACGTGTTTCCCATCAATTGCCCCTCCGCAGTTAGGAAAGTCCCACCGCTGGGCAAAGTGGGAGGCCACAGTCTGCCATTCCTGTGGCGTGGAAGGAAACTGTGGAGTCAAACAAAAAAAAATAGTCTTTTGCACATAAACAGGGAAAGCAGATTAGACACAAACATTCCTGTCCAACATCAAGATAACATTTATTTGAGGGAGTTTTTAAAGACCAAAGTATAAGGTCCACCTACCAGATTCCCCCCCCCCCTCTCATGGGCCATTTCTAACATTTTAGGGGGGGGGCTCTTGAACAGGTAACCCTCTCCAGTTCCATGAGAGCTGAATGCCTAAAAAATGTGTATTACTTTGGCCAGCCCCTCCTTACTTACACTATTGACAGCCCACTGGACAGGTAAGAAGTGTTATGATACAAAGATATAAATACACGCTGTACACATTTTAGCACATTTGGAAATTCTGCTATTACCTATCAAGATAATAATAGGATACAAAATCTTTAAACAGTACCATTTGAAAGTATTCAGGCAGGCCCTTGCACTACATGCTTTGGGGAATTCATCCATACATCTGACCACCAAAGAGATGGGTATAGTGTGTATGGGTTTGGCAAAGTCAGCAGATAGATGATTGAGGATAGATAGAGAATTGGTATCAGCTGACTTAGCAGTTGGCGGGAGGGAGGGTTCCAAATGATTTGGGGACCCCCCAAAAAAGCCTCTGGCACTGAATTTAAAGCACAAATCACATTTAAAAACATTTTAGGGGGTGTTTGGGGTAAAGCACTACTATGGAGCCTATAAAATACATTGTTAAGTGACTACATGAGGTGAATATAGGGCCAGGAGACCATGCTGGGGAGGTAAGTGAAGTCAAATATGTATGAAGGACAAAAAAAAAAAATGCATGAGGACAAAGGGGACATTCACAGCATATTACAAACATGGTAATTAGGGAATGAGGAAAGAAATACAATATATTATCAAACATTAAATACAATATAATGTGATATAAAAGGATAAAAATCTTACCTTAATATACTCCTTCTGCAGGACCTGGATAATGGCAGAACAGGTCTCTGGGATAATGATCCCCAGAGCCTGGGGGAGATGCCTGTCGAGAACTTAGAGTCCTGCAGGCTACTCCCCGTCACCAAGTACCGCAGGGTGGCGACGAGCCTCTGCTCCAGAGTGATGGCTTGCCTCATGCAGGTATCCTGCCTGCTGATATAAGGGGTCAGCAAAGTCAACAAATGGTGAAATACGGGGTTTGTCATCCGGAGAAAGTTCCTGAAATCATCAGGATTATTCTCACGGATCTCACGGAGCAAAGGCATGTGACAGAACTGGTCACGCTGAAGCAACCAATTCCTGGTCCATGAACTCCTCCCCACCCTGTTCATAGACTGGACTTGTGTCAAGGTAAGGACCCCAACAGCAAGCCCCCACACAGCACGAACTCTACGAGGAGCACGTATACGCAGCATGGCTAGAAAACAGTCGGCTGCTCAGAACGAAGTAACAGAACGCACTGAAGAACAGCAAGGCCTGTGAAGAGCGACCTGAAAAACAGTAACGAACGAACAAGAACACAATGACAAGAGTCACGCGTAACTCGCTGCACGCACTGAAGACCAGATACAAACCCACAAACACAAACTGAACAGCAGAAAACGATCTGAAAACCACGAGTCTGAAAAAGCGCGAAATGTCTCTCACCAAACTAACACGAGATTAGCAAAAGAAGCCCAAAGGGTGCCGCGCTTGGTTCTGAACTGGCCTTTTCTAGTCTCGTCGTATGTGGTGTACGTCACCGCGTCCTTGTGGATCGGAAATTCCGACAACTTTGTGCGACCGTGTGTACGCAAAACAAGTTTGAGCCAACATCCGTCGGAAAAAATCCATGGATTTTGTTGTCGGAATGTCCGATCAATGTCCGATCGTGTGTACAGGGCATTAGAGAAATGCATTTCTAGGGATTTTTTGCAAAAAATAGGACAATGTGGTAAATAAAATAATAATAAAGGATCCGTACTTTGCTTGTATTCATGTGCTATTTTTAATTAAACAAATCGAAGATATCTACACCAGCGGAGTCTCTTCCTTTGTTTTTCCCCTTTTTTGGTATCATACCATTTTTTGAGCTGGAGCCTAGGGAGCTATTACTAATAGCCCTATGAGAAGAGGTCCCGGGATAGGATCTTGGAAAGCACCCCCAGCTGTCGCCAGCTTGCTACCTAAGAAGGAGGTCGTTGCGTTTGTCTTGCAGTGTCCTCCGGAGTATCCCCAAGGTGGTCCTTCTCCATCTACTAAGCCTGTTTGGACCCCCCTGAGTAAGGGCGGTCACAGGCTTTCTGGTAAGCCTCCAATTTATTATCAGGTGGTGGGTAACAATGAACGGTGAAGACTGACTCCTGACCCTGCATGGAATATTACATACATACATACATATTTTAAAAAAAAAATTTTTGGGACTTTTTTTCACACAATATTACTTGTGTTCACTTAAATTCACTATTTATGAACATTTAATGCACTATTATTTTGTTGCCTATGCTTGTTATTTACACTTTCCATTAAGGCAGTGGTTCTCAACTCCTGTCCTCAGGACCCACTAACAGGCCAGGTTTGCAAGATTACTGAAATATATCACAGGTGATATCATTTGCTGCTCAGTGATTGCAGTATTCTAGTCTGCATCTCCCCAAGGTAATACTTAAAATCTGGCTTGTTAGTGGGCCCTGAGGACAGGAGTTGAGAACCACTGCATTAAGGTGTTTTGCTGTATTGCTCAACAAAGATTAATATTGTTTGTTTATATCACTCAGTCCAGCGCTGCACTTTTTGTTTGCCTATATGTTATGATGCCCTTATATCAGGGTTATGGTGTATAGCTGCAGGACAGTTGTTCATATTTGTATTTATATTGGTCATTTTGATTTTTTCACGCACCAAGCGCAATTCTCTCTTTTTTTAATTTTCTATTCAAATAAGCAGTAGAAGTTCAGTGTTGAAATTGTGTAGATCCAAACCTAATACAAAATCTTTAAAAATCAATAACATACAGTTGAAAATATGGTATCAAATGGTTAGTGTTAGTTATTTATAGGTCCAAAAAGTATATTAGAATGTTCAAAGCAAGAATCCCATTTTTTATTATATAAATGCATAGTGTTATATAAGGTATGGAATATTTTCTCCATGAGATTGATATTGTGTATTCTCTTTTTCAGTTGGGCTAAGGGCACTGATGGTGATTTCCAATGATAAGCAATTAGCCAATGTATGGAAACACTAATAGTGTGGATAGGTCTCATGTGGTGGAGAGATAGACCTGTGATGTGGGTGAATAACAGACAATGAGGGAGCGTGAGGCGTATAACATTGTCTAAGATTCTGGATGCAAAGTTTCCAACTGTTTCCATATTTGTGAAATTTTCTCACATTCCCAGAAAATATGTGTGAATGAACCTGGGGATGTAAATCCGCTAAAACATGTCTGAGGTACTGAAGGGAAAATGGCATGGAGTTTTCGTGGGAGTATAAAACCATCTTGTAAAAATCTTTATGGCTGTCTCTCTGTGCATTTACGGAGGTTGCTGATACAGTCATCTCAATCCTCTGTTGAGAATGATAGATTGCATTCTAGTTCCCATTTGTACATATAGGGACATATATATGTACATATAATTTATACATATAAGATAGGTTTTTCTTGCGTATCATTGTTTACCAAATCGGTATAAATAACGGAAATCAAGCCTGGGCCTTTACACGATCTCAGACATATATTTTCAAAAAATTTGGGAGGATTTGCGTCTATAATTTGAAAATATGTGTTGTAAAAGTGTCTAATTTGGAGGAATCTCCGGAGTTCATTAGGAAACTGATATTTGGTTTTTAATTAGGAAAATGTTGTAAAAGTAGAATTTTTAGTACATTTTGAGAGGGTAGTTAGGTCATTATCAATCCACCATGTGAACCTTATATTTCCTTGACAATCGGGGGGGTAATTTGGGATCTCTTATGAGAGCAGATTACATTTCCTATTGTATAACCTCCAGAGTTGATACGATTGGTAAACCAATTGATTGAGTGTTGCAAGGATATAAAGTGAGATCTTGTTTACCCAAAATAAACCTGAGATCATGAATGGGAGAATTGAATCTCTTTCAAATCTCACCCATGGGATTTTAGGATTATATATATGCCATTGGACAAGCATCCCTCTAACTTTTGAAATAATGGGAGGTAGTTTTTGGAAGACAAATCATTAATGTCAGGGGTAAGATGGATGCCCACAGCGTTAATACAAATGAGCATACTATATTGGTCACAGTAGACATCGAATCACTTTATACCAATATTAAACAGTCAGATGCCCATTTAGCAGTTAAAGTGGCCCTTATGGAAGAATCTGGATTAAACATACTACAAATCAACTTCTTGGTAGAGGGTCTACAAATAGCTATGGGCAATAATTACTTTTGGGCCCAAGACTCTTATTTCAATCAAATTAAGGGAGTGGCGATGGGGGCTAGATATGCCCCCAGTGTGGCAAACATAGTGCTCAATAAGTGGGAAAAAGAAACTATTTACCAAACAATTAATCATTATTGTACTATAAAAGGTACATTGATGATATTATTTTACTATGGGGAGGCCCTTATGCAGAATTGGAAACCTTTGTAGCATGCATGAATATTAACAATTATGGCCTCAAATTTACAGCAGAAACCAGTTTGGACACTATAAATTTTTTGGATATCACCCTTACTAAAGATAAAGACAGAATTGGCACCAAGACCCATTTTAAAGTGACAGACAGAAATGGGTTTGTACCAACCTACAGCGGTCATCACCCACAGTGGTTGGGAGGGGTACCTACAAGTCAACTAATGCGGGTCCGGCGAAATTGTGACAATCTGAGAGATTATCATATACAAGCAGACATGCTTATACACAGATTTCAGGAAAAAGGTTACTCTCGAAAATCACTCATCACCACTAAAAACCAGGTGCTTCAAATATATATATATAATTTTTATTTTTTTCTGTTTTGAATAGAAAAGATTAGAATAGAAAATAATAGAAAAGAATAGACTAGAAAAACAATAAAACAGAATAGAATAAAATATAGTATATATATGATATTTTTTTCTATTCTATTCCATTGTTTTTTTATGCTATTCTTTTCTATTCTATTCTATATTTTTCTACTCAAATTTGAATTAATTCTATACAAAATTCGAATTTCGGAAGATGGCTTCTGAAATTCGTATTTCGGATAGAATGAATTTGAATTTGAATAGAAAAGATTAGAATAGAAAATAATAGAAAAGCATAGACTAGAAAAACAATAGAACAGAACAGAATAAAATATAATATATATATTATATTTTATTCTGTTCTGTTCTATTGTTTTTCTAGTCTATTCTTTACTACTCTATTCTAATCTGTTCTATTCAAATTCATTTTATACGAAATTAGAATTTTGGAATATGGTTATATATGGAATAGAATGAAATATAACTCTAATAGAAAAGACTAGAATAGAAAAAAACAATAGAACAGAATAGAAAAAAAATATATTTTATATATATATATATATATATATATATATATATATATATATATATATATATATATATATATATATACACACACACACATACATATATAATCATCTTTCGAAATTGGAATTTGGTACAGAATGAACTTGAATAGAAAAGATTAGATTAGAATATATTATATTTTTTTCTATTCTGTTCTATTGTTTTTCTATGCTATTCTTGTCTATTATTTTCTAATTTATTCTAATCTTTTCTATTCAAATTTGAATTCATTCTGTTCCAAATTTCAATTTCAGAAGATGGTTATATATATATATATATATGTATGTATATTCCAATATATATATTATATTTTTTCTGTTCTATTGTTTTTTCTATTCTAGTCTTTTCTATTAGAATTCAATTTAATTCTATTTCTATATAACCATTTTCCAAAATTTGAATTTCGTATAGAATGAATTTGCATTCAAATAGAAAAGATTAGAATAAAATAGAAAATAATAGAGAATAATAGCATAGAAAAACAATAGACCAGCTTAGAAAACATATATATTATATCATCTTCCAAAATTCGAATTTCGTATAGAATGAATTTGAATTCAAATAGAAAAGATTAGAATAGAATAGAAAAACAATAGAACAGAAAAATATAATATTCTAATTTCGAATAAAATTTCGTATAGAATGAATTTGAATTTGAATAGAAAACATTAGAACAGTATAGAAAAGAATAGACTAGAAAAACAATAGAACAGAATAGAATAAAATGTATATATTATATTATATTCTGTCCTGTTCTATTGTTTTTCTAGTCTATTCTTTTCTATTATTTTCTATTCTAATCTTTTCTATTCAAATTCATTCTATGCGAAATTCGAATTTCAGAAGCCATCTTTCGAAATTCGAATTTCGCATAGAATGAATTCAAATTCGTATAGAAAAGTTTATAATAGAATAGAAAAGAATACCATAGAAAAACAATGAACAGAATAGAAAAAAACATTATATATATATATATATATACACGGTATATCTATATATATATATATATATATATATATATATATATATATATATATATATATATATATATATATCTATATATATATATATAGATATCTATATATATATATATATATATATATATATATATATATATATATATATATATCATCTTCCGAAATTCGAATTTCATATAGACTGAAATCAAATTTGAATAGCAAAGATTACAATAGAATAGAAAATAATAGAAAAGAAAAGCATAGAAAAACAATAGAACAGAATAATAAAAAAAAATTATATATATATAGATAGATAGATAGATAGATAGATAGATAGATAGATAGATAGATAGATAGATAGATAGATAGATAGATAGATAGATAGATAGATAGATAGATAGATAGATAGATAGATAGATATGGATAGATAGATAGATAGATAGATAGATAGATAGATAGATAGATAGATAGATAGATAGATAGATAGATAGATAGATAGATAGATAGATAGATAGATAGATAGATAGATAGATCTATATAGATATATATTCTATTGCTTTATTATTTTATATTCTATCTTATTGTAATTTTTAGAAAATCATTTTATATTTGTTTTGAATTCGAATCGAATTTGTTTTTGAATTCGATTCAAATTTGTTTTCAAATTCGATCGTTTTCTTTCGGATTCGTTTAAATTCGTTACTTTTGTAATTCGGAAATTCGGATGCATACAAATTTCCGAATAATGAAAAATTTGTCCGAATTTCGATTTGGAACTAAACGGAATGCACATGTCTAATTAGCATTGGGGTAGGCTGCTGCTGTATCATGGTGTGGTGTATAGGCATACCTGGTAGAGGTCTTTTCTTTAGGCAGGCTGAGGTCATACTTGCATAAGGTTGGCGGCTTGTGTCAGCTTGTTTGATACTCCCTTGGAGTGAAAGCAGGTGTTTGATGCTTGTATGAAGGCTGAGTACCTTGCTGAATAGAAGGTTTGGTTGGAGCTGGATAACCTGGATCTTGGTCAGATTTTTCTTGCTTGTAGCACTGGGGTTCAAGGTTAGGTTCCTGCTGCTTTGCTTGATGTGGCTCACTGACATCATATTTGATTCCTTGCTGTGGAGGGAGTACTGCTTGGGTTAGATTGCTGGTATACTTAATCTGAAGTGCGCTGCATGGGATCCTGGTGGTCCTCCTCTAGACCGAGTATGCTGCTACCTGCTCTTGACTCACCGTAGGCAGCTGCTTCTAATGCTTCTGCTTCTGCAATGGCGGCAGCAGTGTCTTGTTCCACTGCCAGCCTCTCCATGTTTTTTCCAAATCTTTTTATTTATTTTCTCAATAAACAGACAAAACCAGACAAAATAAACATCATACACATTGAATCAAAAATAATGACGTACCTTCAAGATCCACTCACATTCCATAATATGACATAGTAGCCATCAATTCAAAATAACAATAAAAAATTAGTTATTAAAAAAGAAGAATATTTTGACTCAAATGAGATCTAAAACACCGTTTATCAATTTAACTATATAGCACTAAACTTAAGCACCCCCCCATAACCACTAGATACCATATATGGCTTATCTAGCCACTTTGCCCAGACTTTATCGAACTTACTGGGACAACCCCTATTCATATATGAAATGTAATATTAGCATTCACTCTGACACTGTAGGAAGAATAGCCTCCACCAGACCCAACAAACAGACATTGAAACTGGCAAGGGAGCAGAGGTAATAGAATTCAACAGATCACTTCTTCCCAAAATTTGCTATATGTGGGCAAGTCCAAAAGATGTGTGAGAAATCCCCCTGAACCGCTCCACACCGCCAACACTCCGGAAGATAAGAGTGCTCTTCTGAGTCTAGATGGTGTAAGATAAGCTCTATGCACCAGTTTGAATTGGATCATACAGTCTCTCATGGACACCAAAGATCGCAAAGGGAAATCCCACACACTCCTCCAGTCTTCCATGTCCAGATCTGGTATGTCTCGCACCCACCTAGCTCTAAGACCCTCCAATGGCAATAAAGAAATTAGATTAAGATGGGAATACAACCTCAAGGTGGACCTTTCCGTACATTCAGATCTAAGCACGGATTCTAAAGTGGAGTGTAATCATTAAACTATCCTGTGGAAACTGGGCATAAACTGTATGAGAAAGCTGTAGGTATCGAGGCATGGCTTGCGCGCGATTGTGATGGCCGCATAAGCTGTTAGCTCCACTGACCAGGGGAAAATCAGCATAGCCGGCGGGATACCAAGCCGATGGAGACCACACATAGCTCTAAGCCACCACCAGAACCTGCTCTGATGATGTCCCGTAAGTGGAAAGATGAACAATACCCAAAAAAGCTCACAGCCTTCTTCACGCAGCCAGCACCAGGCAAGGGGAAGCATCAAGAGGGTGGTGGCAGCACAGCCTTACAGATCTTATTGTCCTACACTGATCTACCAGATAAAGATCCGGGAGACTGGGATACCACACCACAACCTACATCCATCCTGGGTCACCTCCTAACAGTTTGATTCTAAATAGCCCAGCCAAAGCGAGGATGAGGATGGATTCTTCCCTACAGGCCTCAGACACAGTGAGTACAAGCGAACACCCAGGTCACAGGGGCCTCAATCTGTAATCATCCATTGCGGCCTTCCCTACCTCGGGACAGCCTGTCCTGGATAAAACAATGAAAGACATACTTCTTTCCTTACAGTCATCCCTCATGGCAAACTTCTCCTCCCTTATACATAAGGTCACATCTGAAATGCAAGGGATAGGAGAGAGGCTCCAGTACATTGAGCATAGGATGGATGAATGCACCACTACAGGAAATTATTTTATCGATGCAAAGACCAATCTTATGATAATGATCGGATAAAAGCGAAGCTCGCAGATCTCGAGGATCGCTGGAAAGCAACAATGTCAAAATACGAGGGGTACCCAAATCCATCCCCCATCAGATCTGCATAAATATGCCATGGATATTATATCCAAAATTCTTCCCGAAGTGTCACCAATTGAACGCACTATTGATAGCATCCACTGCATTCCTAAACCTAGTCACCTGGATGCATCAATTCCCAGGGACATTCTAATGAAGATTCACATCTTCCCAACCAATAAGCAACTCCTTGCTAAAGCAAGATTATCCCCTGATCTTCCAGCACCTTATAATGGAGTTCATTTATATGCTGATCTCTCTCAATATACCAGCAACCTGAGAAGACAAATGAAAACAATCACAAAAGCCCTCAACAACCACAAAATCCCATATAAGTGGCTCCACCCGGCCACTATAGTGATTACCCGCAAAGGAACATCCTATACAGTATCAAAGCCCAAATATGGCCTACAGCTCCTACACTCCTGGGAAATAATCCAAGAGTTGCCCAGGGGTGACATTGGTTCCCCCTCAGGCCCTCCGCAACATGGATACCAACGCAGGGAGAACCAAAACTCCAAATTTAAATGAATTATCCTGCTGCATCATATCTTAGCTATGACCTATATCCCTGGTCCGGCTTCCAGCTAAACAACGCTTGCTGAAATTACCCCCACATACGGTCAGCATCTTGCCGAATATCTGCTGACCTTTGAGTTCTCTTTATTTTTTTTTGCATTCCTGGTACCCTGCTTTTCTGTTTATGGTTCATCCATCAATAAGGTTTGGACTGATACTTAAACCAAGTTCTTATCCCAGATTACAAGGGTTAATCCTATTCTCTTTTTTCCGTTACCGCAGACTGCATTACTGTAGAAGCACGGTATTAACTTTTTACTTCCAGGACTACCAAGAACAAAGCAAAGAGCATCCTCATCTGAGAAACCATCCAAGTGTAACCACCTGATTATCTAAACGTGAGTCTATAGCATAATCTACACTGACAATCTTCACTCCACCATGTCCATTAATATCCTTTCCATTAATGCGAAAGGCTTGAATCACCCAGCAAAAAGAGCATCTTTATGGAAAACTGCACTGACACATAACTGTGCTATACAATGCGTTCAAGAAATGCACTTCGCTCAAGAAGCTACACCCTTCTGCCAAATCAAATCCTTTCCGCACATCTACAAATCTTGCTACTCTCGAAAGCAACGGAGTACTAATAGCTATTCGGGACACTGTCTCCTTCCAGCTACAGAAATGCCCCCATGATCCAGAAGGTAGATACATTATTCTAAACTGTACCATAGAAAATGCCCAATACACTATAGTAACTCTGTATGCCCCTAATCAAAGACAGGTGCAATTTCTCAAGTCCACCCTTAAAAAAATTAAGGAAATACAACAAGGGCACCTGCTAATCTGTGGGGACTTAGTGCCTGACAATGAGTTGGATACCTGAACCCAAGAGATTTGCTTCACCTTTGAACAAATTCATCCAATGATTTATACAATATATAGAAGTGTTGTCACGCGGATGAGAGGGACTACATGTACCTGTCCCTGCGTCACAACATATACCTATTTCATTCTGATAAATGGCTACTACAAAATATTCACGCTTCTCAAATCCACACCATAACCTGGTCAGACCAGCATTAAAAATAAACTATCAAAACCACACTCCTACATGTGGCGTGTGAACAACTTTCTCCTTCAAAATCCAACCAATACTGAGCACCTATCCCAAAAGTTAAAAGAATTCTTCACTATAAATGCAGGCTCAGTGCCTGACCTGGCGGTTCTGTGGAATGCCCACAAAGCCTATATTAGAGGATTCTTTATACAACTAGGTTCAAAACGTAAGAAAAGGAGGACGCAGCGTTTAAAAGAACTGACAGCATCTATTGCAACTGCAGATCTTCAAAATAAATCACATCCCTCTCCATCCCTGCAAACCTGAATATTCAAATTACGCCATGAACTTCGCTCTTTGTTACTTGAAAGCTTTGAAATGAAGCAGCGCAAACTTAAAGCTAAATCATATGTAACAAGCAACAAAGCAGGGAAGGCAATGGCCATCCGCATTAAAGGCTACCTCCTAAAATCCAGAATAGCATATCTTTATCACCCGACTACCCACGACAAACTACTAAACCCTCAATCAATAGCCAATGCATTCAGCTGCTACTACAGCAACCTGTACAATATCAATGCTGACAAACACACACACCAACCTTCTCAGGAAGAGATTCAATGCTTCCTAAACCACATCAATCTTCCCTCGTTATCATCTGACCAACTCTCGTATCTAAACACACCATTCTCTACCGACAAAATTCAAAAGACGATTGAAAAATTACCGAACTCCAAATCACCAGGCCCTGATGGGTTTACCGGAGAATACTTCAAAATATTTCAATCCATTTTAACCCCACATCTATGTGATCTGTATAACCACGCTACCTCCTCCTCCTCTTTTCCAAATTAAATGTCATCTGCACTTGTGGTCAGAACCAGGAAAGGAGCCCACATCCCCCCAAAATTTCCACCCCATATCCCTATTGAACCTTGACCTCAAGATATACACCAATATATTAGCTAACAGACTGATAGATATTCTTCCCTCTTTGATCCACAAGGACCAAACTGGCTTCCCTAAGGGCCGTCAGACCTCAGACATCACTAGGAGATGAATTAACATCCTCCATCATGCAAACACGACTGGGATGCCTTCTCTGCTTCTGTCGTTAGACGCAGAGAAGGCGCTTGACAGAGTTATTTGGAACTACCTCTCTCTAGTCCTAAAGAAATTTGGATTTGAAGGTCAAATTTCCAAAGTCATACTAGCTCTTTACACCAATCCCTCAGCACAAGTATGCACATCCAACCTTCTTTCTACGCCATTTCAAATCACAAACGGCACGAGGCAAGGATGCCCATTATCCCCCTTCTTTTTTAATTTAGTGATGGAACCTTTAGCTGAACATATTAGATCCAATAACAAAATAACAGGTATCAACATCGGAACACACAAACACAAAATCAGTTTATTTGCTGACGACATGATTTTAATGGTATCTAATCCCTCATCGTCCCTTATAGAAGTCCAAAAAATCCTCACCTGGTTTAGTAAAGTCTCATATTACAAAGCAAATGAAACCAAATCACACATCCTCGATCTGGGCATTGACGCTGTCACGCAAAATCCCATGCAACAACAATTTCCATACACATGGGTAGATGCAAGTATATCCTATCTAGGCATGCAGCTCACAAGATCCATAAAATCACTCTTTCAACTTAATTACCTTCCCCTCCGCACTAAATTACAGCATGATCTCCACAATATGGCCAAATGCAAATTTTCATGGATGGGGAGACTAGCTATATTCAAAATGATGCAACTCCCTCAAGTCCTCTATTTTTTTAGAACACTTCCAATCCCGATTACCGTTAGCTGCTTTAAATCCCTACAATCCCTTCTGTTGAGATTTGTTTGGAAAGGGAAGAGGTCCAGATGCTCACACTCCAAATTCATCAAACATAGACTTAGTGGGGGGGGGGTAGGATATATCAACTTCCACCACTATTACTTGGCATCAATATTGACGCAACTTAAAAAATGTTTTTTACCCTCCCTGACAACAATCTGGGGTTCAATAAAATCAGCATACCCAATAAACATCATGGTTATTCAGTGCTCAACTAGGAGCATGTCCCATCCTTCCTTCCTCCAACTATGACAGTTATGCCCTGTACACACGGTCGGACTTTCCGACGGAATATGTGCGATCTGAGCTTGTTGTCGGAAATTCTGACCGTGTGTGGGCTCCATTGGAATTTCCGAAACACAAAGTTTGAGATCAGGCTATAAAATATTCCGACAACAAAATCCGTTTGCGTAAATTCCGACCGTGTGTGGACAATTCCGACGCACAAAGTGCCACGCATGCTCAGAATAAATTAAGAGACGAAAGCTATTGGCTACTGCCCCGTTTATAGTCCCGACATATGTGTTTTACGTCACCACGTTCAGAATGATCGGATTTTCCGTCAACTTTGTGCAACCGTGTGTATGCAAAACAAGTTTGAGCCAACATCCGTCTGAAAAAATCCATGGATTTTGTTGTGGAATGTCTGATCAATGTCCGATCGTGTGTATAGGGCATTACACTCGAGACTTGGAAATGATTGCTCAAGCAACCTCAAACATACCCAACGAACACTACCCTAAAAATACCCTTATTAGCACTGCCCCCCCCCCCCCCATTATAAGCCAAATATCCCTCACATCCTGGATAAATAAAGGGATAAAACACCTTCACAACCTGTACATTGGAAATTCTCTCAAAACCTCTCTTATTCAAAAATATTTTAATCTCCCTCAAAGCAACATATATCAATACATGCAAATACGACACTGCCTTCTAAAAATCTCCTACAGCCATCAGACCATCCAAGCTTCAGCATGGTCCTTTCTAACATCCATCCCCAAAAAGGAATCACAATGTTTTATAACATTCTCCAACAGAAATGTAACTTACTAAATCTCCCCCCTACATACAATGGGAAGATGACTTAGGACAGTCCTTCACGACATACCAGTGTACTAAAGCATTGAAAGCTTCAGCCAATCAGGGCATAGAGCTCTGTCAGAGTCATGATTGTACACTGTCATCATGACTTTATCCAATCATGGCTCATTCCCGCCCCCACAGTAAAAAAGTATTCTTTCAATGGCAGCCATTTTCAGTGTGATTTCGGCGTGGAGAGAGATAGAACAGGCTCTGTTTAGTGCTATTAGTTAGTGTGCTATACTGTGCTATTTTGCTTCAATTGTTAGTGTAGAATATTAGTTTAGTGTCAGTCTAGGGATAGTGTGAGTGTAGTGAGGAGGACCATCATTCAGCTTTGCATAGTGTGCAGCTAGAGTAGGGACAGCTTAGATAGTTTCAGTGCAGTGTAGTGAGACCATGTCAGTATTCTTGACATTAGTGTATAGCTAGAGTAGGGACAGTTCAAATAGTGTCAGTGTAGTGACGGTTGAACGCCATCTATTTGATTGTGTTACTGCCAGTTTAACGCCATATAGTTCTGTGTGCCTTACTGCCAATTTAACGCCATATAGTTCTGTGTGCATCACTGCAGTTTAACGCCATATAGTTTTGTGCATTACTGCCAGTTTAACGCTATATAGTTCTGTGCGTCACTGTACGTTTGGCGCATTATATTGCTTTATATTATAGTGTATCTGTGGAGTGTCTGTGTATTGTGAGTACTCAAATTAAAATACACCAAATACCTCTTTACATTGATTAAAGTGCATCTATGTACAGATTTCAACTTCTTCTTTACAATTTATTATTATTGTTATACAGGATTTATATAGCGCCAACAGTTTACGTAGCGCTTTACAACTTGAGGGTAGACAGTACAAATACAATACACTCTAATACCCCTGTTACATTTGCTTATAAGCACCACCCCCTCCCTCCCAATAATGTGGATTGGGAGGTCAACAAAAAGAGGCAGACGTTCCCTTGGCACAGTAAGGGGGCCAGCAACAAATGTGTCCACAGGCAAAAGTGGACGTGGTGGTCAGTCCTCAGGCAGGACATCATTTCCTCTGTTTAGTGAGTTTGCTGCTGCTGCTGCTGCTATCCAGCCACAGCATGCAGAGGAGGTGGTGGACTGCCTTACTAAACCTTCCTCATCCTCTGTCACACAAGCAGACACTAGTGTGCAGTCCCCTGCAGTTGCCAGGGTGGATAAACCTGCCTCCTTGTCCACATCTATTCCTGCCATAGCCCCAACATCAGCCATTGAGGAGTCAGCTGAATTATTTGACCAAAGCGTCAGCCGCTTGCTCCTTGATGATGCCCAGCCATTACTGGATTCAGATGTTGCTTCTGAGGTTGAGGATGACAGAAACATGAGCCCAGAGAGAGAGGCAGGAACACTGGTAGATAAATTGGCATTCATATTCCCCAAGCCACAGCGTATTGCCAAGTTGTCTCCAGTGGGAATGATGAAGATGGAGATGATGATGATGAGGTCACTAATGCGACTTGGGTGCCAGATACTGTCAGAGAAAACTGAAGGTGAGGCAGCACAATGCCAAGGAGGCCGACATCAAGAAAGAGTAGAGAGCAGCCACCCTATTCCATCACATTCTGCAGCTGTTATCTCCCAGCCCACCGCCCAAAGCTCAGCTGTCTGGGCCTTTTTCAGCACATCTGCAGCAGATCGCACTGTTGCTATCTGCAAACTGTGTCTCAGGCACATCAAACGTTGCAAAAACACCAACCATTTAGGTACCACATGCTTAACAAGGCACTTAATGTCCAACCACTCAGCCCATTTGCAAGAGCACCTTAAAGCCACACAAAAGGGGCACAAATCTGTCCCTCCTCCCCCTCCTTACCCACTTCAGTCTGCCCCTTGCGTTACCGAGTCATTACCTTTCAGCAGCCTCCACTGACAGGGATGATGGTATAGCTCAGGGTGTCCCAGGTCCTAGCAGCACATCTGCCAGCAGCACCACATCAGCTGTAGACTGTAGCTGGCAAATTTCTCACCCCATCTGCTGCAGCGGAAAAAAAATACAGTCCTTGCCACCCACATGCCCAGCATCTGAATGCAAGATTGTCAAAGCTGTTGGCTCCCCAACTTCTGCCTTTCAGCCTGGTGCTGCCCCTTCCGTGAATTTGCACAATGTGCTGTACCACAATGGCAGGTTTCCAGTCGCTACTACTTTTCACGTAAGGCCATTCCATCTCTCTACCATCACGTGGAAGGGAATATTCTGTCATCGTTGGGCAAGGCAGTCAGCCATAAAATCTACCTTACTGCTGACACGTGGTCCAGCAAGCATGGGCAAGGACAATATATTTAGTTTACAGCACACTGGGTAAAACTGTTTGCAACTCGAAAGAATGCAGGACAGGGCTCAGTGCTGCAGCTTGTTGTGCCCCCACGTCTCCATACAGCTGGTGGTGATAATGCCAGACCTGTGAGTTCTACCCCCTCCTCCTCCTCTGCCACCTCCATGCCCTCCTCTGCAGAATTGTCCTATGAACACCAGGTACCCCCTAAGCGTTCAAAGGGCTATTCCCAGAGTCAGGCTAAAAGGTGCCATGCAGTGCTTCAGCTGGTGTGTTTAGGGGACAGGAACCACACCAGAGCAGAGATTCTTGCATCTCTGCAAGGACAGGCCCAGAGGGGGTTCACACCATGCCAGCAGGATCCAGGAATGGTGGTGTCCGATAATGGCTCAAACCTCCTGTCCACCCTTAGACAGGGAAAGTTGACACATGTGCCATGCCTGGCACGTCCTCAATTTGGTGGTGCAGCATTTTCTAAGTACGTACCCAGGGTTGCAAAGTGTACTAAAGCAGGCCAGAAGAGCCTGTAGCCATTTCAGGCGGTCATACACGCCAGTGCTCGGCTGGCTGAAATTCTGCGGGAATTCCACCTGCAGGTAAACTGCCTGGTTTGTGACATGCCCACCAGGTGGAACTCAAATTTGGGAATGCTGCAGCGGCTATACATGTAGCAGAGGGCCGTCAATGAGTACCTGTGTCAGTACGGCATGACAACATGCTCAGGCCGCCTCGGCTTATTTTTACCACGCCAATGGCTGATCCATGCACTGTATTGTCACCATTTGAGGAGGCCACAAGGATAGTGACAGTGCATGCATCAGTGACACAATCCCTGTTGTGTTCCTGCTGGAGCAGACTCTGCGTGGCATTATGGGCAGGGCACTGGAGGCAGAGCAGTAGGAGGAAGGGGAGGACTTCCTTTCCTCTCAAGGCCCACTTTATCCAGACACCATCATTCCTATGTCACAGAACACACAGGAAGAAAGAGGGGAGGAGGATGAGGATTATGGCACTTTCATAGGCTTTGAAGAAGAGGAAGACATGCGTCAATCTGTAAGTGAAGGCTTTCCAACCCCAGGATGCTTGGGAGTAGTATGTGGCTGGGAGGAGGAAGTTCCAGATGCTGTCAACCTGAGTGACCCCGAGGAGTCTGCTTCTCAAGCCTCAGCAAATTTGAGGCGCATGGGCAAGAACACGCGGCATAAAAGAGAAGGATGATTACTGGTTGGCAACCCTCCCTGGCCACCGTTATAAGGGGAAGGTCTTAGAACTCATCCCATCCGCACAGAAAGTGCAGAAGATAAAATCTCTTGAGGATACGTTAAAGAGGATTTTATTGAACGTTTTTCCTGACTCCAGTAGCTTAGAGTGTCATGGAAAACGTAGTTTTGAGTCTTCTGTTGGTCAAGAGAGGAGTGTTGGAGAAGGCGTCAGCCTAAGTGAGGCATTTTGGATTTTTCTTGGTCCTCGCTGCTCAGGGCTGTCAGCTTCCACATCTCATTGGCAGCCACTGCATCACATGGTGGACGATTACCTCGGGGCCAAAACAGAGATGGAGAGCTTTCCAGCTGACCATCCACTGACTTACTGGGTCATGAGAATAGACCACTGACCAGAACTTGCCCAGTATGCTATTGAGTTGTTTGGCTGCCGTGCATCCAGTGTGCCTTCAGAACGGGCATTCAGTGCTGCAGGAGGTTTCGTTACTGATCATAGAATGCATCTGTCCATAGACTCCGTGGACCGTTTGACTTTTATAAAAATGAATCAGTCCTAGATTACCAGCTATGAAGCCCCTGATGCTGATGTCACTGATTAGGTCTTTTTGAGATATGGAATCTCTGCAGGACTTCGAGGCTGCCTAGCTTTGAGGGCGTTCAATCATTTCATCTGGAAGAATGTTTTTGGTATAGGTTTCATGGGCACAATTAACACCCAAAGACCAATTTTTCAGCACCTGTTTGACAGATGCATATAATTGCAATTTTTTACAGCAAGGCCAATTCTTCCTTTCATCAAGAGTACCTCTATAGGGTTACGGTGGGAGGGCGCCCCCGACACCCAAAGAGTAAGTTTTCTGCGCCTGTTTGACAGGTGCATATCATTGCAATTTTTTACAGCAAGGCCAATTCTTGCTTTCATCAAGATTACCTCTATAGCAGGGATATGCAATTAGCGGACCTCCAGCTGTTGCAAAATTAAAGTCCTATCATGCTTCTGCCTCTGGGTGTCATGCTTGTGGCTGTCAGAGTCTTGCTATGCCTCATGGGACTTGTAGTAGACAATATGGCACACAGTCATGTTAAATCAAACCCTCCTTGTCCTGATAAGACTTCCCTAACTCAAAGATAACAGATACAGCATCTATCCCATACATTCTTATCAAAATGTCATACTCATTACATTACACCTCCCCACTTTTTTTTCCTCAAAAAATGATAAAACAATTTGTTTATAATGATTGAACATTTTCTCAAAGTGGAACTCTACTCATAAAAATGTGATAAAAATAATGTTCATTAGCAAGAAAAATACCATGCACATTAATTATTATTCTACCATTTTACTGAAGCCCAGAACCTTTGAGCAGCAGTAGAATTTCAGGCTGTCAGCAGACTGGCTTCTAGATTTTAATCAGTGCAACAAAAAAAAATAGAGCACAATTGAGCATGTGCAAAGCACGGTGGAACAGTGGATTTTAAACAGTATAGGCACTTATTTTGTACAGTGTTTCATAGCTATACCTGCAAAAGGGGTAGCCTCAAGTGATCCAGCAGGACTTCATTTTCTGACCACAGTTCCACTTTAAGGTGTTCACAATAATAATACTTATTACATATATAACAATCAAAACAAGGGCAATTCTCTACATACAGAGTATTGCATACAATTATTTACAGTGGGGCAAAAAAGCATTTAGTCAGCCACCAATTGTGCAAGTTCTCCCACTTAAAAAGATGAGAAAGGCCTATAATTGTCATCATAGGTATGAGAGACAAAATGTGGAAACAAATCCAGACAATCACATTGTCTGATTTTTGAAAGAATTTATTTGCAAATTATGGTGGAAAAATAAGTATTTGGTCACCTACAAACAAGCAAGATTTCTGGTTCTCACAGACCTGTATCTTCTTCTTTAAGTGGCTCCTCTGTCCACCACTCATTACCTGTATTAATGGCACCTGTTTGAACTTGTTATCGGTATAAAAGACACCTGTCCACAACCTCAAACAGTCACACTCCAAACTCCACTATGGTGAAGACCAAAGAGCTGCTGAAGGACACCAGAAACAAAATTGTAGACCTGCACCAGGCTGGGAAGGCTGAATCTGCAAAAGGCAAGCAGCTTGGTGTGAAGAAATCAACTGTAGGAGCAATAATTAGAAAATCGAAGACATACAAGACAAAGGCTACCATCAGTAATACACTACGCCGCCAGGGACTCAGATCCTGCCAGAGGTGTCCCCTTGCTTAAGCCAGTACATGTCCAGGCCCATCTGAGGTTTGCTAGAGAGCATTTGGATGATCCAGAAGAGGATTGGGAGAATGTCATATGGTCAGATGAAACCAAAGTAGAACTGTTTGGTAGAGACACAACTTGTTGTGTTTGGAGGAAAGAGAATGCTGAGTTGCAACCAAAGAACACCATACCTACTGTGAAGCATGGGGGTGGCAACATAATGCTTTGGGGCTGTTTCTCTGCAAAGGGAACAGGACGACTGATCCGTGTGCATGAAAGAATGAATGGGGCCATGTATTGTGAGATTTTGAGTGCAAACCTCCTCCCATCAGCAAGGGCATTGAAGATGAAACATGGCTGGGTCTTTCAGCATGACAATGATCCCAAACATACTGCCTGGGCAATGAAGGAGTGGCTTCGTAAGAAGCATTTCAAGGTCCTGGAGTGGCCTAGCCAGTCTCCAGATCTCAGCCCCATAGAAAACCTTTGGAGGGAGTTGAAAGTCCGTGTTGCCCAGCGACAGCCCCAAAACTTCACTGCTTTAGAGGAGATCTGCCTGGAGGAATGGGCCAACATACCAGCAACAGTGTGTGACAACCTTGTTAAGACTTACAGAAAACGTTTGACCTCTGTCATTGCCAAGAAAGGATATATAACAAAGTATTGAGATGAACTTTTGATATTGACAAAATACTTATTTTCCACCATAATTTGCAAATAAATTCTTTCCAAATCAGACAATGTGATTGTCTGGATTTGTTTCCACATTTAGTCTCTCATGGTTGAGGTATACCTATGATGACAATTACAGGCCTCTCTCATCTTTTTAAGTGGGAGAACTTGCACAATTAGTGGCTGACTAAATACTTTTTTACCCCACTGTAGAATTGTCCATTACTGAAATAGTTCTAATGTCTTTTTCTGCAACAGTCTCTTGTATGCATTCCACTTGCACTTATGTGAATAACACTCCTGCTAATCTCACTCAGACTGTGACTACTATAGAAACTGAAAATTTCACTGTCACACATGTGGATTTAAATGGACACTTGAATTGTGAATTCTTCCACTTCCTTTTATGATCTTTAATGTACAGATGATTTTAATATAGGGGTAATAGCAGTTAAAAAGTAATAAAACGGAAAAATATTGAAAGTAGATAGACCGTAAAAAAGAGGAAAAGTAGTAAAGAAAGAAGAAGGGAGAGAGAAAGGGCTAAACTAGCAATTAAAACAAGGCATGTGGCAAAGTGCAACTTTTCTTGCAGAGTGAACATTCTGGGGTTGATTTACTAAAACTGGAGGTTTTAGTAAATCGAATTTTTGTAACCTCCAGTTTTAGTAAATCAACCCCAGAATGTTCACTCTGCAAGAAAAGTTGCACTTTGCAAGGGAATTGTCCAAAAAAGCTTGGTGAATAAGGTCAGAGTCTTCTTCAGATAGGTGAATATACAATCTCTGCTCATGACAACATAACAATAACAGCATTCAGCAGAAGCAAGAATCAGTAAAACCAGGAAACGCAGTTAAGGGAGTACAGAACATGATACATATGGTGTAACAAGCATCTATAAACTGACCAAAGTACATATAGCCTAGAGACCAAGAGACCAGAATAGAACACTGTGGACCCAGAGGGTAGGAGCTCGCTGAACCTGAGAGGGGGATTTCGGGCGTCCAGGATTCCGGCCACAGGATCTATCCATGCCCTTCACCCCTGCAGGGGTTGGGCTCTCTGGTGAGTGAGGGCACAAGAGGGGGCCTGTATGACACGGACACATCATTATTGAATATTCGTTGGGGATTACACATTTGTTGAATACACCTACCATCTGTGGAGAGGAATTTACGTCACTCATTGGACAATTTACATTGGATGATATTGTTTGCAGTACATACATTATATGTTGCATTTTTTTATATATATCTTTTTGACCGCATTTATTCATTATCACTAAAAAATTTTCTTGATCATCTTTCTAATACATACCCACATCTTGTTCATGACTCATGTCAGAGGGGATATTAATGTTTATTTACATCTGGTCAATTCACATGTATTTTTCATGTTACTGGGCACATGAGTTAAATGTTGATGTACACATTTTTATGGTATTTTCTATTAATATTTTTATTATGCACTTTTTTTCATCTTTTCACTAATGCCAGTGATTTGCACACCTACACCCTATGCTATATACGCCATGGAATAGCTTGCAGGGTTCTATGTAGAATCTTGCACTTGTTGTGGACTTTGGTGCACATTTCACATGTTTTGTCCACATACACACATTATTATTTTTTTATCCATTTATTTTTCCTGGTGTTATTTTGGTTTGTTGGTTTTTTGTTTTTTATAGTTTGTGAACAGCGCCATTCCCCTATTTAGAACATATTGTATCACGTGGATTTCACTTTGGTGTTTCCATTTTGCCTGGGGGGCTGCAGTTTCTTGGTGACACTGATCCTAAGCGCGGAATATCCGATCTCCAATAGCAGCAGATTATTATGAAAAAGTTAAGTTGAACTGTAGTTTGCTTCACTATTGTTCTGCTGCTGTGCTTATGCTTAATTGCTAAATAATTCAGGTTCTCTGACAAACGGACCAGCTAAGATTGACTGTCTTCTGAAATGATTCAGTGTGTGTGTCTCTCTCTGCTAGCAAATTGTAAGTGAAAGTAAGTTGGCTGTACGTGTGTACTTAGTTCTAGCTATTTTACTGCCCCTCCTCTTTGGTTACAATCGGCCAATAACATTCATCATCATCATTATTTTAATTTACTTCCCCCACCCAATTCCAGCAGCAATCTTTTCTCTCTATGTCGAATCTTTCTCTCTATGTCGAATCTTTCTCTCTATGTAGAATAATCTTGGACTAATAGAGTTAAGGTTAGGCACATTCGACCTCAGGTTCGATAGACACAGATTGCTATTGTCAGCGTCCTGTCGAATCTCCTATCTATATCGAACTGTTGTCACAACAAAAATGAAAATAAAGCATTTGTTTATGTCTGATCTTTCGGTTTTCGTATTCTGCACTTTCGTTTTCATTTGTTAAAACAATAATGAAAATACCTGAAATTTGGACGAAAATGCATTCGGACGAAAACAAATTTACAAGTTAATATTAAAAATGAAGACTCTAATTATCTAACTCACCCCCATGTATGTGCTACATATAGCACATATAATAGGATGGTAGCACTGTTTTTACCATGCATCACTCTTCACTATTCTTTTTAGAGAATATGAAAAACAAATATACATTTGGAGTTCCCTTTTACCAAATAAATAAATCCCATTGCTATCTTTGTTAATATATTAAGTAGGCAAATATATAAAGATGACAGTTTACATAATACTGTACAATAAAATAGGGACATAACAACATAAACAACAAAAGCTACAAGGGAGAATAAGCACCCTCCCTACAAGAGTGATACACTAAATATAAAATGCACCTTGCATTACTGCAGTCCATATTATAAAAGACAGAATACCTATTATAATCTACAATTTATATTCTAATAAAATGGAGACCTATTCCCATGATAGACATTTTCCTTTTTAGAAGCATAAAAAATAAAAGTTAACAAATGTTTAAGAATAAGAAAATATTCTGAGATTTTTCTGCTCAGCTCAAGTTTCTGTCTAAAGTCATCAGATATATCTCCCTAAACGCGCCCCTTAGAGAGATACAGAGTACTGAGATAAACTGTCACAAAAGTGATTTAATGTTGTTTTTGCCCTTACATGCAGATGGCTATTTCTAAAATAGTAGCTATACCTTCTACTCTCCTACACATATACTGAAAGAAATACATTATTTTGTCTAACATCTTTTTTTAACCACTTGAGCCCCGGACCATTATGCTGCCTAAGGACCAGAGGTCTTTTTCCAATTTGGCACTGCGTCGTTTTAACTGCTAATTGCGCGGTCATGCAATGCTGTACCCAAACGAAATTTGCGTCCTTTTCTTCCCACAAATAGAGCTTTCTTTTGATGGTATTTGATCACCTCTGCGGTTTTTATTTTTTGCGCTATAAACGGAAAAAGACCGAAAATTTTGAAAAAAAATTATATTTTCTACTTTTTGTTATAAAAAAAATCCAATAAACTAAATTTTAGTCATACATTTAGGCCAAAATGTATTCGGCCACATGTCTTTGGTAAAAAAAATGTCAATAAGCGTATATTTATTGGTTTGCGCAAAAGTTATAGCGTCTACAAACTAGGGTACATTTTCTGGAATTTACACAGCTTTTAGTTTATGACTGCCTATGTCATTTCTTGAGGTGCTAAAATGGCAGGGCAGTACAAAACCCCCCCAAATGACCCCATTTTGGAAAGTAGACACCCCAAGGAAATTGCTGGGAGGCATGTTGAACCCATTGAATATTTATTTTTTTTGTCCCAAGTGATTGAAAAATGACAAAAAAAAAAAAAAAAAAAAATATTTACAAAAAGTCGTCACTAAATGATATATTGCTCACACAGGCCATGGGCCTATGTGGAATTGCACCCCAAAATACATTTAGCTGCTTCTCCTGAGTATGGGGATACCACATGTGTGGGACTTTTTGGGAGCCTAGCCGCGTACGGGGCCCCGAAAACCAATCACCGCCTTCAGGATTTCTAAGGGTGTAAATTTTTGCTTTCACTCTTCACTGCCTATCACAGTTTCGGAGGCCATGGAATGCCCAGGTGGCACAAAACCCCCCAAAATGACCCCATTTTGGAAAGTAGACACCCCAAGCTATTTGCTGAGAGGCATATTGAGTCCATGGAATATTTTATATTTTGACACAAGTTGCGGGAAAGTGACACTTTTTTTTTTTTTTTTTTTTTTTTTTCATAAAGTTGTCACTAAATGATATATTGCTCACACAGGCCATGGGCATATGTGGAATTGCACCCCAAAATACATTTAGCTGCTTCTCCTGAGTATGGGGATACCACATGTGTGGGACTTTTTGGGAGCCTAGCCGCGTACTGGACCCCAAAAACCAATCACTGCCTTCAGGATTTCTAAGGGTGAAAATTTTTGATTTCACTCTTTACTGCCTATCACAGTTTCGGAGGCCATGGAATGCCCAGGTGGCACAAAACCCCCCCAAATGACCCCATTTTGGAAAGTAGACACCCCAAGCTATTTGCTGAGAGGCATGGTGAGTATTTTGCAGCTCTCATTTGTTTTTGAAAAGGAAGAAAGACAAGAAAAAACATTTTTTTTTTTCTTTTTTCAATTTTCAAAACTTTGTGACAAAAAGTGAGGTCTGCAAAATACTCACTATACCTCTCAGCAAATAGCTTGGGGTGTCTACTTTCCAAAATGGGGTCATTTGGGGGGGTTTTGTGCCACCTGGGCATTCCATGGCCTCCGAAACTGTGATAGGCAGTGAAGAGTGAAATCAAAAATTCACGCCCTTAGAAAGCCTGAAGGCGGTGCTTGGTTTTCGGGGTCCCGTACGCGGCTAGGCTCCCAAAAAGTCTCACACATGTGGTATCCCCGTACTCAGGAGAAGCAGCAGAATGTATTTTGGGGTGTAATTTCATATATTTCCATGGCATGTTTGAGCAATATATCATTTAGTGACAACTTTGTGCAAAAAAAAAAAAAAAAAATTTGTCTCTTTCCCGCAACTTGTGTCGCAATATAAAATATTCCATGGACTCGACATGCCTCTCAGCAAATAGCTTGGGGTGTCTACTTTCCAAAATGGGGTCATTTGGGGGGGTTTTGAACTGTCCTGGCATTTTATGCACAACATTTAGAAGCTTATGTCACACATTACCCACTCTTCTAACCACTTGAAGACAAAGCCCTTTCTGACACTTATTGTTTACATGAAAAAGTTTTTTTTTTTTGCAAAAAAATTACTTTGAACCCCCAAACATTATATATTTTTTTAAAGCAAATGCCCTACAGATTAAAATGGTGGGTGTTTCATTTTTTTTTTTCACACAGTAATTGCGCAGCGATTTTTCAAACGCATTTTTTGGGGAAAAAACACACTTTTTTTAATTTTAATGCACTAAAACACGCTATATTGCCCAAATGTTTGATGAAATAAAAAAGATGATCTCAGGCCGAGTACATGGATACCAAACATGACATGCTTTAAAATTGCGCACAAACGTGCAGTGGCAACAAAATAAATACATGTTTAAAAGCCTTCAAAAGCCTTTACAGGTTACCACTTTAGATTTACAGAGGAGGTCTACTGGAAAAATTACTGCACTCGATCTGGCCTTCGCGGTGATACCTCACATGCATGGTGCAATTGCTGTTTACGTTTGACGACAGACCGCCGCTTGCGTTCGCCTTAGCGCGAGAGCAGGGGGCGACAGGGGTGTTTTTTTTTTTTTTTTTTTTTTTCTTTATTATTTTTTTGCTTTTTTAATCTTACTTTTAAACTGTTCCTTTCATATTTTTTTTTTTAATCATTTTTATTGTTATCTCGGGGAATGTAAATATCCCCTATGATAGCTATAGGTAGTGACAGGTACTCTTTTTTGAAAAAATTGTGGTCTATTAGACCCTAGATCTCTCCTCTGCCCTCAAAGCAAATGACCACACCAAGATCGGTGTGATAAAATGCTTCCCCAATTTCCCAATGGCGCTATTTACATCCGGCGAAATCTAAGTCATGAAATACTCGTAGCTTCCGGTTTCTTAGGCCATAGAGATGTTTGGAGCCACTCTGGTCTCTGATCAGCTCTATGGTCAGCTGGCTGAATCACCGGCTGCATTCTCAGGTTCCCTGTTGAGACAGGAGAGCCAGAGAAAAACACGGAAGACGGTGGGGGGGGGGCATTCCCTCCCACGGCTTGTAAAAGCAGTCTAGAGGCTAATTAGCCGCTAGGATTGCTTTTACATGAAAGCCGACCGCTGGCTGAAAAGAATGATACCAAGATGATACCTAAACCTGCAGGCATCATTCTGGTATAACCACTCAAAGTCGTGAATGGCGTACCTGAAGACAAAAAAATGGTTAACAATGGTTAACAATAAAGCACAGTAAAGTGTAAATAATTACACACCTGAAAAACAAACATGATAAAACATAATAACAATAACAATAACAATAACAATCAATAACAATAACAATAACAATAACAATCAATAACAATAACAATAACAATAACAATAAAACATTGCAGAATAGAATACAGTAAAAAAGAGCAGAACAATAGAGAGAGAGAATAGAGAGAGAGAGAACAATAAAACAACAACTATTTTTTTTTATTTCATATTTTTTTTTTTTTTTTACACTTTTTTTTGTAACTAACTTTTATAACGGTAACCGGTTCCAGGTTCGGGTCTCTCAAAATGCGATGGCATCTTGGGAGACCCTGTGAAAGTGTGCCTAGTCTGTGCAATGCTGTACCCTACGCTAATACTCAACTAGTGAATGGTAGCGTTCAAAACATTCACCAATGCAAAGACCAGGATTGTCAGGACAGGAGGGACAATAATAGCGGGTGTCACGCCTATATCCGCGCTTGCTGCAGACACGACATCTTTTTTGGGGGGTTCGCTGGGTAGGGGTACTCGGGAGGACATAAAAATGCCTCTCATGCAGCCGACTGCATTTGGTTGGGGATGTGAATGGGGGAAGTACGGGCGCTGCAGAAGCGGTGGGTTCCCAATTAGGATTGGCGAATGCAGCAGGAAGGGCACTATGGGCACGACGGGCCTGTGTTTGTCTTTTTGGTGGCAGCGGGACACTACTTGTGCTTGCCACCTCACCAGCTTGAACTGCACTTATGGGACTCGCCACGTCACCACGTGTTACTGTAGTGCTGGTTTGACTACGACCGGGGTGTACTAGGCCGCTGGCGCTTGCCAGTTCACCAAAACACTACCAAAAAACTGTTAGCGATCGCAGGGATCAGGCCTGACTCTGCGAACGCTGCAGTTATGCGTTTAGTGTTTTGTAAGTGACAGTGATCGATCGATACTGCACTTGGGTGGGCTGGGCGGAGGGGCAAAACGCAGGTGCTAGCAGGTATCTGGGCTGATCCCGCTAACACTGCGTTTTTGGGAACCCTAAACTGCTGGTGACGCTAGTATAGATCTAATCGGATCAGATATTGATGCGATCAGATACTATACCACTAAGGGAGGTGTACAGTGCGTGCGTGGGTGTTAGCGGTACTGGCGCTAATCTGACGCTGCCTGGGGCTGGTGCTTGCCAGTTCACCAAAACGCTACAAAAAAAACTGTTAGCGATCGCAGGGATCAGGCCTGACTCTGCGAACGCTGCAGTTATGCGTTTAGTGTTTTGTAAGTGTCAGTGATCGATCGATACTGCACTTGGGTGGGCTGGGCTGGGCCGGGCGGACGGGAAAAACGCAGGTGCTAGCAGGTATCTGGGCTGATTCCGCTAACACTGCGTTTTTGGGAACCCTAAACTGCTGGGGACGCTAGTATAGATCTGATCGGATCAGATATTGATGCGATCAGATACTATACCACTAAGGGAGGTGTACGGTGCGTGCGTGGGTGTTAGCGGTACTGGCGCTAACCTGACGCTGCCTGGGGCTGGTGCTTGCCAGTTCACCAAAATGCTACCAAAAAAACTGTTAGCGATCGCAGGGATCAGGCCTGACTCTGTGAACGCTGCAGTTATGCGTTTAGTGCCTTGTAAGTGACAGTGATCGATCGATACTGCACTTGGGTGGGCTGGGCGGAGGCACAAAACGCAGGTGCTAGCAGGTATCTGGGCTGATCCCGCTAACACTGCGTTTTTGGGAACCCTAAACTGCTGGGGACGCTAGTATAGATCTGATCGGATCAGATATTGATGCGATCAGATACTATACCACTAAGGGAGGTGTATGCTGCGTGCGTGGGTGTTAGCGGTACTGGCGCTAATTTGACGCTGCCTGGGGCGACGCATATCGCCGCCGGGCGATCGGGGGGCTAAACCTTTATTCGGTAATAAACGGCGGGTGCCCTGACACTATAAAAAATAAACAAACTAACCAGCGTCACCCGTAACGGTTATACGGTGATCAGTGGTGAAAGGGTTAACTAGGGGGCAATCAAGGGGTTAAAACCTTTATTAGATAGTATATGGGGGTCCCTGACGCTATAAAACGCTGACGGCGAACCTAAATATTTACCTCACTAACTAGCGTCACCAGCGACACTAATACAGCGATCAGAAAAATGATCGCTTAGCGACACTGGTGACAGGGGGTGATCAAGGGGTTAAAACTTTATTAGGGGGGGTTAGGGGGGTACCCTAGACCTAAAGGGGGGTAATATACACTGTCCCAACACTGTCACTGTCACAAACTGACACTATGCAGTAATCAGAAAAAAAAAAAAAAAAAAAACTGCTGGTGTCAGTTTGTGACAGGGGGGGGGGGGGTGATTGGGGGGGGATCGGGGGGCGATCGGGGGGGGGATCGGGGTGATTTGTGTGCCTGGCATGTTCTACTGTGTGTGTAGTGTTTGTGCACTCACATACTTGTCGTCTCTCCTCGGGCCGGAACGGAAAATACCGACCCGAGGGGAGATGACATCACTTCCTTTGCTGCTGTTTAGCATACAGCAGCAAAGGAGTGTTTTCATTGGCCGGCGGCGATCGCGAGGGGGGGGCCACGAACGGATGGTCTCCCCCTCATCACCGATCGCCGCTGGACAAACGACGACCGCCTCGGGCACCGGGGGGGGGTCCGATCGGACCCCCCACCCGCGGAAGGCAAATCACGTACCCTGTACGTGATTTTGCCTGTCCGTGCCACTTTGCCGACGTACATCGGCGTGAGGCGGTCGTCAAGTGGTTAAGCATGTCATGAATTACATTAGCAGCATTGAATTTATCTACAGATTCAAGCTATGCTGGGACTTGTGGTTCTACAACAGATAGTACTCAGAGAGCAGCTACAACAATGAGATATATACACAAATTGTATCTAAGCATCCAATCAGGAGAGAGAGATCATTACAGTCATCTGCACCATCAAAGTGTCTAATATTCCTATGACTATAAACTTTAGTATTATTTATGTCACGTTGAACCATCTGCCTATTGCAGTATTTCAGCAAGAAAAAGGGGCTGATGACTATAAAACAAAACAAACCCTCTTTTCAGTTTGAGATCCTATGATTACCTACATACATTTTTCCTTCCAGAAGCAGTATGCTAAATACAAAAAATATGGGTGAACTTTGTGTCGTAAATTACCTACAACTTTCTTTGTTCTACAGTCTAAAAAACTTCTAACTCCCTCATTCATGGCGCTATCTAGCTTTCTAGCTGAGGTACATGTTCAGAAGAATATAAAAAAAAATAATGAAATGTGCCTTCCACACACACACTCACTCACTGCCAATAACATTTTGAACTTTGACGCTAAAGTCAATCAGTCACCATAGGTGTATCAATCCCTAGCCTTTCCATGAAAGTCACATACAATCATTCACATAGCGATCAATTTTACACCTTATACAAAAAACACACACAAACAACACATTTAACTCATATAAATATAAATGCTCCAGTCAAATAATAATAATAACAAGTGTCACAAAATCAAAGATATGAAACAAAGTTCCAGTTGTATTTGTATGGCAGAAACATACCATTTCCATATTCATCATACACTATACAGAATTCAGCATCAGTTGCATACTTCTTACAATTCACTCATAGAACTAATACACAGGGTCCTTCCACACCAAAGTCTTTACAGCCACTACAGACCTATTTTAACCTCATTTGGGAGATGATCAGTCTCCCTCCATTAATCACACATACAATATTCCCTAACAGTCTACAAAGGTTACAAAGAAATTAACTTACATTTGTGAACATTCATTAACAAAATGTCATTATCTTCTGTTTTCTATATAGCAATACACAGTCACTCCACCAAGCAAAGTATGCATACATATGAACACAAATTCCTGACTATATATAAACATAAAAATATTCACAGAATGATTAAAACTGACAGGTTAGTTAGTAATTACTTATGGACAGCAGTGCTCAGAGTAAAGCCAATAGCCACCGTACGTGCATACGTCTCCTTACAAAAACGCTTGTCTCAAGACACGAACAACCACCAAGCCTTGCTTGCCATGGCAATCAGGAATGTCTCAACCTGATGTTAACTCAGTTAGTACCCAGACAACAAAGACCGTTATAACAGATACATATAAACATTTATACACCTATATTACAAAGATGATACATACCTTTTAACTTTGTTAACAAATGGAGCTCTAAAACCTTTATCTTATTTACCTGTCAGAATTTACCTTTCCTGACATTTCTAAACTCATGAGTATTGTTTTACACCACAACTTTTATGCTCTATGTCAGGGATATGCAATTAGCAGACCTCCAAATGTTGCAAAACTACAAGTCCCATCATGCCTCTGTCTCTGGGTGTCATGCTTCTGGCTGTCAAAGTCTTGCTATGCCTCATAGGATTTGTAATTCTGCAACAGCTGGAGGTCTGCTAATTGCATATCCCTGCTCTATGTTATCTTTTCACAGACAATAAAAAAAAGGTAACTTTTTCTACTAGTAACTACATATCAGTACTCATCCCAATCCTCCAGATTGATTGCCAATCCAGGAAACCAACATGCATGTAAACGTAGGTTCTCCAGGGGTCATTAAATCCCCAAAACCTCATCCAGACAAAATTTTGCATTCAAGGGAAATAATATGCATGTAAACATAGGTTCTCCAAGAGTCTTTAAATCCCCAAAATCTCATCCAGACTAAATTTTGCAGTCAAGGGAAAAAACATGCATGTAAACGTAGGTTTCTCCAGGGGTCTTTAAATCCCCAAAACCTCTTCCAGACTAAATTTCACAGTCTAGGGAACTAACATGAATGTAAAACCTAGGTTTACATAGAGAGTAGCTATACCTCTACGGGGTACCCCTTTGGAAAAAAAAAATTGTTAAAAATTTCCACCCAGGTTATCTCATCCTGTACAATGCACTTTAAGGCACCCACAGTTGAGAAAACCCAACTTGCCATCACAAAGATCTGCCTGGTGGACAGCGATACCCCAACAACAACCACCTGCCCCTCCTAGCGCTAGCAAAACACGGCACAACCCAATGCAGAACTTTCAATAATAGGTGTCTGCTAACCTGATATAAATTGCGCAATATTGTGTTGAGCTTAGTGCCTCACCAGCATGGAGTTAGACAAGATCGGAGTTGAGGTGATGTTGTCCCCGTACGAGCCACCAAATGAAGTAGAATAATAACGTATCAAACCAGGCAGGACTTCGGTGATGCAGGTATAAAAATACCAGCATGAAGCAGAGAGGTCATCTAAAGTTCAACATTTAAAAATGATGACTTTCTCTATATTTATGGAATAACATAGTATACATTAATAAAGATTAATAACTATTGTTTTACTAATGAATAATAACATTGATAAGGCCACTACTATATAATAATAATAATATGAATAGTAATTATATTATCAATAAAACATATGCAAATTAATATCAATAACATAAAATATATTGATTAATATGAAATTCTACTACACCCTAAATAACAAGAATGAAACTGACAATCCTCCCCCATTTTCACTGCAGCTGTGGAATGTCTTTACAGAACCTGCAAATCTTGGAAAGCCCATTCTGTGGAGCACTTCCCACAGAAAGGGCCAGTCAAGAGTGTCAAAGGCCTTCTCTATATCTAGAGAGGCAATCGCCGTATAATGTATAACGTATAACGTAGAATGTGAAGCATGGATATTAGTATATAATCTTCGCAGATTCACATCAGTGGCTCTTCCGGCCATGAATCCAATCTGGTCTGGATCAATAATGCTAGACAACATAGGTTGTAATCATTGGGAAATAAGTTTTGTCAAAATCTACATTCAAGAGAGCAATGGGGCCTATATGAGGCACAAGAGGATGGATCTTTTGGGGGTTTATAAATTAAGACTATATGGGCATGGCTCATGGGGTCTAGAAACGCTCCCTCTTTTAAGCAATTAGAGAAAAGTGTGGCCAATAGATGAGCAAGTAGATCTCCATGAGCCTTGTAGAATTCAATTGGAAGGCCGTCTGGTCCCGGTGACTTCCCCATGGGAAAGGAACCAATGAAAGGACTTTTTCCAGTGTATAGGACTTTCTAATGTCTCCCTCTCTTTATCTGATAACCAAGCCTGTGCTACCGAATCCAGCCAAGCTGCTAACTCCGTTATCTGGAAATAAGGAGTCAACTGGGATGTATATAGTGTCTGATAGAATTGACGAAATATCTCAAGAATTTTATTCTGTGTAGATACAATATCTCCTAAAGGGGGTACGTATTTCTGAAATCGGAATACTAGGCTCTTCACATTTAGCCATCATAGCCAAAAAACAGCCATTAAGATCCCCCTGCTCTAAAGACTGCTTATTTTTATATAGATCCATCTTCGTAACCTCAGCCATATACAAATGACGGGTCCATTTGCCATGAAGTAGAGCATTAAATTTAGCATCTGAAGGATCTTGTCAGAAAGGTTACCTGGTTGGACGATGTGCTGGCTCTCATGCCAGGCTCTCATGCCACTCTGTACTCCCGTGCCACCTGTCCTCTCTACCAGGGGCCACGAGTCGGACATATAAGGGAGACCACCCTCTGCCCAAGCGGACTCACTGGTCAGGTACGTAGAAGTCTGATAGTATCAGGCAGCCATGACTGAGTCCGGGCAGGGGGCCTCCTCCATGGATGAAATTTGTAGGCACTTAGCGGGCCGCCTTACTCAAGCAGTAAAAAGCCTACAGGAAGGCTACTCCAGATTAGAGGGACCAGGCCCTGTCCTCACCTTCTAATCCTCAGGGAGCATCTTCTGCCAGATTTTCCCAAGCACCCTCAGTAGTAATGCTCCCTTCCGAGCCTAGGATACCCATGTCCGAAAGGTTCACTGGAGAACACAGTAAATACTGTGCCTTCCGCAATGCCTGCGAGCTCTATTTCGCTTTACAACCTCGCACCTTCTCTTTGGAAGCAACAAAGGTGGGCTTTGTCATCTCCCTATTGGCCGGCGAGCCTCAAACCTGGGCTAACCGCCTTCTGGAGCAAAAATCAGGGTCCCTGGACTCCCTTGATGCCCTCTTCTCAGCCATGTCACAGTTATATGAAGACCCCCAACTAACTGCGACTGCCAAAGTCGCATTGCATTTACTGCAACAAGGTCACAGAGCAGCTGAAGATTATGCGGTTGAGTTCAGACGCTGGAGCTCTGACACAGAGTGGAATGACGCTGCCCTGCGTCACCAATTTCGGATGGGGTTATCCGACTCCCTTAAAGATAAGTTGGCACGTGTTGGAATACCTCAGTCCCTGGATGAACTCATCAACCTTTCCATCCAAATTGACCGCCGCCTAAGAGAGAGATGTTCTGAGAGGTCTACCAGTCACTCTCGTCCCATCTGGATGCTTCCTAAGGTTCCCAGTCCCCCCAGTCAGTTTCCCCCTACCTCTTCTGCTCCGGTCTCAGAAGTTCCGGAACCCATGCAGCTTGGTCTGCTCCGTCCTTCCCTTACTCCAGAAGAAAAGCTGCGCAGACGTGCCCACAACTTGTGTTGTGAGGGCCTGCCCCAACAAGACGCGTAAGTGCCTTCTTCTCTCTTCTTTGTGTGCACCTGTCTTGCCTAAATCCGGTACTCACCTGGCTCTATCATGTTGCAGCTTCCCGGAAGGAATATCCCAATATCAGTCATCATTGACTCCGGAGCATGTAGCTGCTTCATTGACCTAGTCTTCGCTACCAACCATGGCATTCCTCTCCAACCCAAGGCCCAGGGCCTTGCAGTACACCTGGTGGATGGCTCCACCCTCAATTCCGGTCCGGTCACTCAGGAGACCGTTCCCTTGCTGGCCGTCATAGCCCCCCATCATCAGGAACTCCTACGCTTGGATGCCATCTCCTCTCTTCCCAATCATCCTGGAAATGCCCTGGCTGCAGGCCCACAATCCCAGTATTAACTGGGCCATGGGGGAAATCCAATTCCTCTCTGAATACTGCTGGCAGCATTGTCTACATGAAACATCCGTAAAGACGTCTCAACTTCTCTGTTTGGATTCAGACACTGAGTTACACCAGTCTATTCCCGAACCTTATTAGGACTTTCTGGATGTATTTAGCAAGAAGGGAGCAGAGACTCTCCCACCCCACAGGCCTTATGACTACCCGATAGAACTCTTACCCGGGACAGAGGTCCCCTTTGGAAGAATCTTCCCATTAACTGAGCAGGAGTTGGGCACCTTGAAGGACTACATAAATAAAAATCTGAAGAAGGGGTTCATTCGTCCTTCCACCTCCCTAGCTGGTGCGGGCATTTTCTTTTTCGAAAAAAAAGACCATTTCCTACGTCCCTGCATTGACTACCGGGAGTTGAACAAGATTACTATTAAAAACAGATACCCACTACCACTAGAACCTGAACTCTTCCAAAGACTGGGAACTGCAACAATTTTCACAAAGTTAGACCTCCATGGAGCTTACAATTTAATCCGTATCCGAAAAGGGGACGAATGGAAGACGGCCTTTCGTACTCGATTTGGGCACTTCCAGTACCTTGTTATGCCCTTTGGTCTGTGCAATGCACCAGTGACATTCCAGCATTTTGTCAACGACATCTTCCGCGATTACTTGGACTTGTATGTCATAGTTTACCTGGACGACATCTTAATTTTCTCTGCTTCACTGGCCAATCACCTCAGGCATGTCCGGAATGTACTTACTCGACTCAGGCAACATGGGCTCTATGTCAAACCTGAAAAATGAGAGTTTGAACTCCAGTGTGTTCAATTCTTGGGCTTAGTCATCTCGACCGAGGGCATTCAGATGGATCCCCAAAAAGTATCTGCCATCCTGGACTGGCCTGCACCCGCAGATAAGAAAGGGGTGCAGCGCTTCATTGACTTTTACAATTTCTACAGGAAATTCATCAGAGGGTTCTCTTCAATAATCGCCCCTATTACCGAGCTGACCAGACAAGGCACCCAATTCTGCTGGACCCCTAAGGCGCAGTCAGCCTTCGAAAAACTTTTTACCTCAGCTACTATCCTAAAACACCCTAATTCAGCTCTACCTTTTGTCTTGGAAGTTGATGCTTCTGAAATTGCGGTAGGAGCAGTGCTCTCCCAGCGGCAAGATGCCGAGGCTCTCATTTACCCAGTGGGGTTCTTCTCACGCAAACTTTCAACATCGGAAAGGAATTACGATGTGGGGGATTGGGAACTTCTGGCCATTAAAGCGGCTTTGGAGGAGTGGCGTTATCTACTGGAGGGTGCTGCACATCCCATTATTGTCTATACTGACAATAAAAACTTGGAGTACCTGAGAACAGCTAAAAGACTAAGACAACGGCAGGCCAGATGGGCACTTTTTTTTTCCAGATTCCAGTTCCATATTACCTACAGACCCGGCTCCAAAAATGTCAAGCCAGACGCTCTCTCCCATATGTTTCATGACTCTGAGGAAACCTTACCTCCAGACACCATTCTTCCTTCTGGGAACTTCCTGCTTCTTCAAGGGGATCTCCCGGATTAGACAAGCCTCTATGGGAATGACCCCGTCTGCTGAGACTTATGCTAAGGATGGCCTGTTCTGGCACAAGGGCAAGATTGTGGTCCCTGAGGGTCTAAGAGTGCATGTACTGGAGCTTTGCCATGACCACAAGTTGGCCGGACATTTTGGTGTACTAAAGACTACTAACCTGGTACAGCATACCTTCTGGTGGCCTCACCTGATTAAGGACTGTAAGGATTATGTTGACCCGTGCAATACTTGCGCCGAAATAAGAACAGCCGGACAAGAGCCTGGGGCCTATTAATACCCTTACCAGTCCCAGAGAGACCGTGGAGTATGATCTTGATGGACTTTATCGTTGACCTCCCCCCATCAGAAGGCTTTTCCTCCATCTTTGTTGTGGTGCACAGGTTGTCCAAAATGGCACATTTTCTTCCCATGAGGGGCACCCCCTCAGCCATGGAGACAATGCAAACATTTTCATTAAAGAAATAATAAGATTGCATGTTGTCCCAACGAGTATTGTGTCCAATCGAGGTGTCCAGTTTACCTCTAGGTTCTGGAAGGCCCTCTGTGGCTCCCTAGAAATAGAATTGGCATTTTCATCAGCTTATCACCCCCAGACAAATGGGCAAACTAAGAGAACCAATCAGACTCTGGAGCAATACCTCCGTTGTTTCTCCACTTTCTCTCAGGATGATTGGGCCTCCTTGCTCCCTGTTGCTGAGTTCTCGTATAACAATTCTCTGCATTCATCCATCAACCAGACGCCTGTCTTCGACAACTATGGCTTCCACCCGTCTTTTCTGCCTAGATCATTACCCGAATGTACTGTTCCTGCAGTCTCTGAAACCTTGGATTTCTTCTCTTCTAACAATAAATTGTTGCAGGAAACCATGGCCAAGGCTCAGGAGTACTATAAGAAGATGTTCGATAGGAAGAGTCACGGGGAACTTGCTTTAGAACCTGGCAACCAAGTGTGGTTGTCTACTGCCAATCTGAAGTTGGCTTGTCCTTCTAAAAAACTGGGCCCTAGGTTCTTGGGTCCCTTCTCGGTGAAAAGGAAAATTAATGACGTCACCTACAAACTTGACCTGCCTGTTTCCTTGAAGGTTCACCCGGTCTTTCACGTCACTCTCTTAAAACCCGTTACTCCAAATTCCTTTGCTGGCCGCAGTACCGGCCCACCCAAGTAGTCAACAATGAGGAAGAATTTGAAGTGGAAGCAATTCTGGATTGTAGGAGGAGACGCAATCAAACTTAGTACCTCATTAAATGGAGTGGGTATGGCCCCGAAGACAACTCATAGGAGCCCGAGAGTAACCTACATGCCAGAGAACTTTTACAAGCATTCAAGAACTCGCATGCCTCCAAATTGGCTCAACTGGGCATCCGGAGTCTGCCCTTGAGGAGGGGGCACTGTCGTAAAGGCTACCTGGTTAGACGATGTGCCGGCCGCTCCGGTGGGTGCCGGTGTGCGCCGGTGAATGCCGATGTGCGTTGGCGCACGTGTTCCTGTGCGTGCTGGTGTGTGCGCTCCTGTGGGCACTGGTGTGCATGCCCTGGCTGGCCCTAGTGTGCGCTGGTGTTCGGGCGCGCGCCCCTGTGGGCACTAGTCTGCATGTTCCTATGGGCGCTGGTGTTCGGGCGAGTGCGGGTGTGCGCGCACCTGTTCACATTGGCGGCAATCGGCCTATTTAGGTCTGCAGCACACTCTGCTCAATGCTGCCTGATGATCAGCTCCCTGTGTCCTTGCTCCTGTACCCGTATCTGCGTTCCTGATCTCCTGACGACTCGGCTTGCTTCTCGGATTCCCTTGACTTCTGCCTGAACCTGACCTCGGCCTGTTTGACCTTGCTTCTGCCTGCTCCTCTGTACTTCGTTGCCCACCCGTTGCTGAACCCGACCTGTACCTGGACTTTTCTGCTCTGCTCCTGCTCAGCACCCATTGCCTGTATTCCTGTTTACCAACCTGCTGTCTGAAGATCACCTACTTTCCAGCATTTGGATTCTTTCTACCAGGCTTTGATACCACTCCGTACTCCCATGCCACCTGTCCTCTATACCAGGGGCCGTGAGTCAGACACGTAAGGGAGACCACCCTCTGCCCAAGCAGACTCACTGGTCAGGTACGTAGAAGTCTGATAGATCTGCAGCATATTGGGCTGTTTTTTCATCAACTGTGGCCTGCAAATGATCACTGTTTGCTCATTGGGCCCTATTAACCCCTTTAATGATGAATATATATTGTCCTCTGGTATAGACCTTAAAAGCATTCCACGTTACTGCTGGAGTGGAAGACCCTACATTAAGTTGCCAATACTCTGTTAGAAGGGTCAGAATTTTATTAACCACATCTAAATGTAAAATCCAGTAGGTTCCCAATCTCCACTGTGTTGAATCCTCAAAATGATGAAGATGAAGTGTGAGCATTAACGGAGCATGATCAGAAACCCACTAGGCAAGTATTTAACATTTACCATATCTGCTAATATAGCCGAATTAGCAAAAGCTATATCTATATGGGAGGCAGTTTTATACGAAGTTGAAATACAAGAATATGATCTAGTTAATGGATTTTTCCATCGCCAAGCCTCTACCAGCCCTATTGTCTGTGCCCAGGTCAGGAGCTCTTCGGAAAAAATATTTAGGAGGAGTTGGTCTATCCAAGCCAGGGTCAAGTATAGTGTTGAAATCTCCCATTATCAGTAACTTAGCAGGGCTATACAAAGAGATTTTTTCTGAGAGACTATATAATATGGTCCCTGAGAAAGGAGGCAGGCCATACACACTGACAACTATATATCTCTGGACCCACAGGAGAAACAAAGCCAAAACATATTTACCTTGAGGGTCTGAAAATACATCTTCCACCATACATGGTAAAGATTTACTAATCAACAGCGAGACCCCTCTAGAGAACATAGAATATGTAGCATGATAGGCTTTCTGCACCCAAGGCCACAGACATTCCATGACAAGACAGAAAAAACTTCTTGGTCACGTGATGTAATCTAAGAAATAAAGAACATATTACGTAAATGATAACTAGTATTGCAAAATAGCGGATCTTAAGAGCAGCAAACATTTGAGTAAACAATTTTTCTAGAATAAAAAAGACACAATGGAGGTTATTTACTAAAGGCAAATCCACTTTGCACTACAAGTGCAAAGTGCACTTGAAATTGCACTGAAAGTGCACTTGGAAGTGCCGTTGCTGTAGCTCCAAGGGGGACATGCAAGGGAGATAAAAAACAGCATTTTAGCTTGCACATGATTGGATAATAAAATCAGCAGAGCTTCCCCTCATTTCAGATCTACCCCTCAGATTTACAGCGACTGCACTTCCAAGTGCACTTTCAGTGCAATTTCAAGTGCACTCTGCACTTGTAGTTTGCACTTGTAGTGCAAAGTGGATTTGCCTTTCATAAACAACCCCCAATGTGTATAACTAACCAACAAACAAAAACACACCCCATGGGCATTAATACGCCCTCCCTGCCTTTCTCCAACGCCATCCTAAAAAAAACAAAGAGGCGTGGAGAAGGCTTTATCTCAAAATGTACCAAATAGACAACTATTATCTACTTGTCCTATATAAAAAAAAGAAAAAAAAAGAAAAAGGGGGGGCAAGGGACAGGAAGGGGGAAGGAATGACCCTACAAAGCAGCTACCCTCCTTCCACCCCAGATCGATGTACTGGGGCAAGAATAAGGGGCTGTAGTTGGTATCAGGGGTAACCCAGTAAGGACTGAGAACCCATCTAGGTCCTGACGGATCTGACTAACATCCAAGCTATAAGATCTATTTTCCCTTTAAGAGTCTCTTTATACTTCATAATTGCTGCCAAAATAGCTGCAGCTGAAGAGGAATCCTCCACAGAGGAGACTAATACATCATTGGATGGTTGTGGGATAGCAGTCATCCCTGTTTTAACTATTTTTGATTTCCTTGCAGAAACAATGGCTGTCACAGAGGCGGAGGCAGGATCAGATACTGGCTTACTGGATGTCACTGAGCGAGTCTGAGTGAGACATCTATCTCCAGCCAAAAAGTAGTTTATTATCCCAAAAAAAAGATAATATTTTAATTACGGTATTTGGTAATTGAAGTATTTAGATGAAATAATATTTAACGCCCCTTATGGGCACTTGAAAGAAAAATGAATAAATAAATAAATAAAATAAAAATGTTTTCCCTTCTCTTTTCTCTCCTCTTGTTTAATACCTCACACCAACAAACAAAGTTCATCTCTGTAAAGACAATAAAAAAGTCAGGATATGTTACTATTGAAAGTAGCGAACCAGCAGCTGCACTTGGCTCTAGGTCTGGAGCTACAGCTATGGCTCAAAGTTACAATTTGTAATTTGCAGCACTACAAGAGCAAATGCCCACTTGTATCTTGCATCCTATGTCTTCAGCCAGAAAAATCTCAATCCATCAAGCCACTTATTTAGTATTTATCATTTGCAATACTCCATTTGATTTGGGCTTAATATGATAGAAATCAATCATACTCTCAGTCACAGTAATAGTTGGCAAGTGAGTAAAAGATGAAAGAAAATCATAGACATTCCACGGGTGTAGCAAGATGGCTGCTGCACACACATTTCTGAGTCACCGCTGAGTCTGCACCTTCATCTGCCATCTTGCTCTACCGGGCTCTACTTGGCTCTATTCGGCCCCTTGCTTAACCTGCTTGTATCCTGCTCTAGCTTGACCCTGTCTCTTTTCTGCTACAACCTGCATTGTCTATCATCGCTGGTCTGTGTGCCAGGCTCTTCATGTTAGCTTCTAGGATAGCCTGCTGCGTTTACAGAGATGCTTCTTGCTGAGCTAGTTCAGCCTCCAGGCGTACTTTTTCTTGATCCTGCCTCACCTTTTCTGCATCAAGATGAGCCTTTTCTCTTCTCATCTGCAACTCTTGGTCTGCGAATGTGGCCCTGGCCCTCGCTGATTCAGCTTTCAAATGAGCGATTGCTGCTGCACTTGTGACAGATGACTTGGATGAGCTTGCTCGCGATCATGTTATGTAAGAAGATGCTTGACTGTGAGACATGGCTGCGGTGGAAAAGCTGTTCTTCTGTGTAGAGACCGCAGTAGTGTCAAGTGCGGGGATGCTGCGTGACAGGGCATGTATCTGTGTAGCCTGGCTGCTTGCTTCACCTGCTGAAGGCCTGTTTCATCTAAGGCATCTGACTGTATGGACACTGTGTAGCCCCAGGCTGCACAGTCTTCCAAAGTCAGCTTATCTTCACCTCAGATGTCAGTAAAAATTTCACTCCTCAGCCTTAAAAAATGTCACTGTTCTGTTTCAAGGACAGAGAGATAAACCTTCTTGCTCTATAAACTACAGATACCATATTTCTTTGATTTTAGATTTATTGAAACAAGCCAGGTGAAACTACAAATTGATCAGATAAACATCAATCAGTACAATATTGCATATAATAAACAATGCTCTATAACACAGAATGAGATAACAAGAACTCTCTTTGTAAGCTCGCTGAGGGGTGATGGCGAAAGATTGAAGAAACAGCCTTTCTGTCTTGATATGCATTCCTAAAATGGTGGCTGACTCACTTCCTCTAGAGAATCTCCCAGAATGCACTAGTTCCTAACAACTTTATTAATACATTCTAAAGAATTAGAATATGTAACTGAAACAGCAGCCAAAGCTATACCAGAAAGGAACAATAGGTGGCGTCTGCGCTCTTCATATAAGTTTACATCAAGGAAAACCCAACATATTATTTAATCACATAAACGCAGGTAAATTGAATAAAGCCCGGTGGGCAGAACAAGTGCATGGTCTAATGTGGTGTGCTTTGTTCTTTTTTCATGTCTGAGGTTTACAACCATGTTAATGTGAACCTTTGACCAGGCTATGGGCATTTAAGTATTTACACATTCTTAAACTGTAAATAAGATCAAAAACAAGCCATCACTGACCTCAGTAGCTGCAGACAATATGAAGCAATTCACCCTCGATACAAAAAAAGACTCTAAAGCCCGATTGCAGTTCATTTCTAACAGCTTACAGCACCAGGTTTTTGTTTACATTAGATAGCTGACAGGTTGCCAGACATCATTTGAGAGAGAGCAAGGGAAGATGTACTGCAATTTCAATCACTCTGCTTGTGTTCACTTTTTTTAAATTTCTTGTTTGTATGTAAAACAATGTATTTATTGTGTACTGACTTAACACTGTTGCCATTTTAAAATACCAACTGACATAAACAGGAAAATAAAGTTGATTGAGTAGGGCTCATCCAATCAATCTAGGCTTTACGCTGCACGCATCCATTCTGACAGAAATAGGAGACTGGAAATGGATGGATCATTCATACATCTTGCAAACATGTACAGTAGGGATCTATTCATACCAGAGGTGGGATTGTATTGGGTGGCTATTCCAGTGCAGTCCTACCTCTTTGCAAGGCAAAATGTCTTGTCTCTTTATTGTGGTGGTGCATTGCAGTGGTTTGCAGGTGGTGTGTGATGGAAAAAAGTACTGTGTGTAGTACTTTTTTTCCATGGCAGCTGGAGACAATCCAATGCCTCACACTGCACGTCTGGCATTGAGTAAGATGTCTGTGTGTCATCTCAATAAAGTTAATTTTGAAAAAAGGCGGGAACAGTGTGATGCACCGAGATCGAGGCATCATAGCTTCACTGATCTCGGCCAGACCGCACTGCAAACCAGCTGCTGTCTTGTAACGCAGCTGCTGGTGTGAACATACCCTAAATGACATTGGTGATCAAAAAAATATATAGAAATGTCATTGTGTGCATTAATGTCTGTAACAACACTTCATTGTGTTGTGTGATTAGTAGCTTAATTTGTCCATAGAGGTGTCTAGAGCTTGTCATTCCTGCAGGAAAATCAACGTGCATATGAGTGAACAGTCTCTGTAAGCTAAGGTTCATTGCTGCTATGAATGATCCCTAACACATTTCTAGACCAAACTGACTATTATACATTGACAGTACACTTAAAACCCCTGTGAGTGAATGACAGGTGATACATAAAAACATCCAAGCAAACAGAAAAGTAATATAACATAGCAGATAAAATTACGTTTTTTAATTATTTTTCTTTATAAGTCAATCAAGTCTGTTGTCATGTTAATAAAATAAAAGACGGTATTTTAAATGGAAAAACATGCTTAGAAACAAAAATGATTTTGCTTTCTGCTATAACCATCATCTGAAATTTATGTCATGGGTAGCAGTGAAACTGAAAATAAAAAGCTACAGTCATTTATGGCAGCTGTTTGACTTGCTGTACTGTTTTAGACAAGTGCTACTTTTGACACTTGTTCGCTTCTCTTCATAGGGATTCTGATAAAACATCTCAACCCTTATTAACAGAAACATGCTTTTCTTAATTGAGTTTTCTTCCCTTGCTGACAGAATTGCCAAAGGTTATTGGGTTGTATTATCACATTTAATTATGCAAATTATCTCCCCCTATCTTGTATGCCGAAGGCTGTGGTATGCCACACAAATTTTCTGTATCAAAAAAAAAAAAAGTTATCATTTAAGAAATGCTCCCAAGCTTCATTAAATTTCCAGTGTCCTCTTGAGTGGCTTTGTTTCACCTGCCTGGTTTTGTAATTTTGTCAGAGAAAATTAAAGCACTATCCTTTGTGAACTTGAATTGATTTGTGTTGCATTTTTTTCGACAGATAATGATAGGAAAGCAAAATAATAGACAAAGAAACCTTGATTTTGTCTGCTCGTTGGCCCACAGCCACAGTCTATATTTTTCTCGATTTCTGTAATTTGCCCTGCAAAGGTTTTTCTAAGCTCCTGTCACTACTTAGTAGTGCGCTTTCTTCACACCGCCGAAACATTTTTTTACTGATGTTAAAAATTATAATATTCAAAGAGAACCCCAAGAATAGATGGAAAATATTTGTACATGCTGAGAAAATACTATGTCTTATTCTAGGGGTTTTTGTTTTCTTGAGTTAGCTGCAAAAAAGTTCAACATGTAACGGGCAAATAGGCAGTGTCCTGTTTTTTTCAGTCAGTGCCCATTTTATGTATTTTTTGAAAAGCTCCCCTGAAAGTAATTTTTAACATACTTACATGCGTGATTTTTTTTTTTTTGTGTGTGGTCATCAGTATAGAAACAGATTTCCTGATTCATGGCAGTTTGCCTTGCATGAGACAAGGTTGCTGATACAATGAAGAAGTTGAGAATCTTCACATAATACATTTGATTGAATATTCAGTGGTGAAAGCAAAGTCCTGTTTATTGCTTTTATTTGTATATGAGTGGGTATTCTAAGTAAACAGGAATTTGCCTTTTGATGTGATTGAATAATTGAAGTAAATATGCCCACAATTTATTTTGTGAAAACTCTCAATTTCTTTGGTAAATTGCAAACTATTTTAATTATCAGTAATAAGTATTCCCAGGGCTTTTTTTAGCGGGAACACTGGGTAAATGCAGTTCCTGCACCTCTAGCAATGAATGTATATAAGGACACAGAGTGCTGGAGTGTGCTGGAGGGTCTATTTATCCTGGCTGTTTGGGAATCTATTTTGCTGGTGGGGATCTATTTGTGCATGTGGTTCTTTTGTTGCTGGTGGGAGCAGGGTCAATTATTTCTGGGAGGGATCTAGTGTTGAGGGAGAGGTCTATTGTTGCTGGCTGCTGTAGGGTCTATTGATGTTGGCTGCTTGGAGATCTGTTGTTGCTGGGGAGGTATTACATTGCAGGGGGTTTCCTGTTGCTGGGGGGAGTCTATTGTTGTGTGTGGGATCTATTGTTGCTGGGGTAGGGTCTTTTGTTGTTGGAGGGGTCTACTGTTGATGGAATGGGGTCTATTGTTGCTCACTGCAGGGGATATATTTTAGTGTCTTTCTGGTTATTAACAAATTCCATGCAAATCACTTAGTAGCACAAAATGATACTCAGTCCTGTGTTCTCTCAAAGGGGCAGTGCTGGTAGGTGCGTAGGAGGTGGAACCAAGAGACTGTGCTCATTGGTAGGTAGGGGGCAGAAATGAAGGGTGACTCAAAATGGGGGAGTTCCTGCACCTATTCTCTGAGAAAAAAAGCCCTGTGTATTTCTATATCAGCCCACTATTCTGAATGTGTATTTTGTGGGGTTAATTTACTAAAAGAGTAGAGGTTGTTTACATATCAAAAACCTATTTTCTAACAAGTTGGACTATTACTTGCATTTTCGATTATGCTGCTTTGTTAATGGCAAGGCTCCATGCACACTGGACGTTAAAATAACGTTATAAAAACGCCAGTAGCTTTGCAGTGGGTCCATGCACACTGGATGTTAAAATAACATTATAAAAACGCCAGTAGCTTTACAGTGAGTCCTTCAACGCTTTTTTTAACGCTTTTGGAAATGCGTTTATTAAGGTTTTTTAGCATTTTTATCAGCATTAGCTTTTTTTAGCATTTTTTTTTTCAATGGATCAAAAATTTTAAGTTTTTGAGTGTTTATCGACGTTTATCAGCGTTTATGAGCATTTGGCGTTTTTTGTGGTCAGGAAAACGACTCCTGAACGCAATTTTATGGCGTTCAGAAAACAGACCATAACTCCACTGTTGACAAACATTCAAAAACTTCCATGTGTGCATGGACACATAGGATAACATAGGGGGGAGTTTATGGGCTGTTAAAAAAAATGCCCAAACTCCCAAAAACGTCCGTTTATGAGCTTCAGTGTGCATGCAGCCTAAACACTGAAACAGAATTTTCAAACCTGTTCAATCTTCTTAAAATCAGCATGTTTATATTGACCAATCATATAGAGACAGGAGTTTTTAAACAGGAAAGAACAAATAGGGGTTGATTTAAAGGATAAGAGGTTGCTTACTTGGAAAAGTGAATGTTTACACAGCTTACTGAATGCAGTGAAGATGAGTACACTTTGAATAGAAAAGGGAATCTAAAAAAATGTTGCTTGCATATGAATGGTTTATGGAAGTGTACATATCTAAAGTAACCATAATTGCCTGAACAGCCCCCAATATAGTCTGCCTCCTATACTCCTGTGCATTTGCCTACCAAAGTCCGGCAGCTCCAACACACATGAGCATTCTGTATAGTCATAAAAGAAGAAATAGTGCTGCGCCTATCAACGATAAGCAACATTAAAGCAGAACTCCGGGATTTTCAAAAAATCCCCCATTTTCTTACCATTTGAGAGATGTCTGATTGAATTTTCAGAAAGCCAGCTTTGTGATTCAAAAAATGCAGCCTATATTCTGGCAAAGTGGAGGTGTTAGAACAGTGATCGCATTTTTTTTTAGCTAGAAAATTACTTAAAACCCCCAAACATTATACATTTTTTTCAACCCTAGAGTATAAAATGGCGGTCATTGCAATACTTTGTCAAACTGTATTTGCCCAGCGGTCTTACAAGCGCACTTTTTTTGAAAAAAATATACCGATCGTGGTGATACCTCACATGTGTGGTTTGAACACCATTTTCATAGGCAGGCGCTACTCACGTATGCGTTTGCTTCTGCACGCAAGCTCAGCGGGATGGGGCGTGTTTAAAAAAAGTTGTTTTTTTTTTCTTGTATATTTTACCTTTTATTTTTACACTGTTAAAAAAAAAAAAAGTGTTACTTTTATTCCTATTACAAGGAATGTAAACATTCCTTGAAATAGAAAAAAAGCATGACAGGAACTCTTAAATATCAGATCTGGGGTCAAAAAGACTTCAAATCTCATATTTACACTAAAATGCAATTTAAAAAAAAATTGTCATTTAGAATTTTTTTTTTTTAATGGCCCTTTAAGAGCTATGGGCGGAAGTGACGTTTTGACGTTGCTTCCCCCCTGTAATGTTATGAAAACGGGTGGGGCCATCTTCCATTCACTCATCTCCATGCCCAGCAAGGATGAGGACCCGATCGCCTCCACCGCTGCCGACAGCTCAGGTATGCGGCAGAGGACCCCGGAGCACTCCTCTCCCGTTGCCGATAAAAGTGATCTCACGGTGAATCCACCGCAGAGACCACTCTTATCAGAAAGCGGACCGCCGGCAGAAGAAGAGGATACTGGGGTTATGGCAGCTAGCTGCTGCCATAACAATGATAATCTTCTTCAAAGTAAGGACGTATATCGGTGTGCGGTGGTCCGTAAGCTCCGAAATCGTGTAAGTTCAGCTGAACTCACACGATTTCATTCCCCCAGTCATTGTGAACCAGGGCTGATCTAAATTTTAAAGGAAATGTTTTGACTAGAGATACTCTTTAAGGGATACCTTTTAAAAAAATAAATAAATAAATGCACTTTTTTTGCAGGTAAAAAAATATGGGGCCTGCTGAGCATTGCATCCGCTATCACCAGATTGCGGGAACAATCTCAGGCTCCTGCAGACTCTCAAGCTAGCTGTCTTCCCATACCTCGTAACTTTAATAAGTACACTGTAAATTGTCTGGTCTGATTTAATTAGAGTCTGGAGTGAAAGTGATATCCTAGAGCAGGGATCTCCAGCTACATGTCCCATGAGGCATTGTAAAACTCTGACATTCTTAGACATGACTAAGCATGATGGGAATTGTAGTTCCTGAACAACTTGAGGGCCATAGTTTGGAGACCCCTGTCCTAGAGTGTATAAGAACAGGGAATGAACTGTAAACCTCTATGTTAATCTTCTGGGTGATGGACTCTGGGTGATCCCAGTTCGGGAGAGGAGGCGGTGGTGGCCAGGATCTGTCAAAAGGTGTATTGTTGGCTGTATGGTCTACCCGTCTAAGCAGCAGGGACCCAAAGTCAGGGCCCGCTGCATAGCAGAATTCTCTTATGAACTGGGCCTGGACCACGAGTGTGCATGGCCACTCGAAGTATACAGCAGTTTTCCTACATACCTTCTGGTTAAAGAGTCAGTGTAAAATGTAACATGTAAAAGAACTGGTGGAGGAAAATTTCCCTCAAAATGACTTCGCAATCAGTGCTAGGACAGGCCTCACTGGCAGGTAAAAGGAGATTATCCTTTTATCCCAATGCAGTAGTATGGCCTCCAGCCACAAGGCTATTAACTCACACAAGAGAAAGCAATACCATCAAGCTAAAATATGGTGAATGTAACAACCTTAAGTTGGTGGTATATTATATAACTTATATATTAAGTTGGTCAGTAAATTGCAGTGTGTCAGTGCAGTTTTACTGCAGTATATCGTAGTGTGTCAGTGGAGTGTGTCTGTGTAGCAAGTACTCAAGTGCACCAAACACCACTTTCTGTTGATTAAAGTGCATCCATGTACACATTACCCCATCTTTATTATATTTTAATAATAAACCCCCCATTATGTCTGGGAGGCCAACAAGGAGAGGCAGACGTTCCCATGGCACTCTGAGGGGGCCATCAGTGTCTGTGTCCACAGGGAAAGGTGGATGTTGCCTGTCCTCAGGAAGGGCATCATTTCCTATTATTAGTGATGTTGCCTGTGCTATCCAGCCACAACATGCAGAGTTCACACATGCGCATATTTATTAGCCAGTGCCCAATTCTTACGAGCATGACAGGGAATATGTTTTTCGCTTATGCCCAGAAGTTCTTCCAGAGGAGTTATCTTGTTTGCTGGCATGCGTGTCCTGATATTCTTGCAGCTCTGCAGGGGCAGGCCCAGAAGTGGTTCACACCAAGCCAGCTGGAGCAAGGAATGGTGGTGTGCGATTATGGCACAAACCTGCTGTCCACCCTCAGACAGGGGGAGTTTACCCATGTGCCATGCCTGGCACACGTCCTCAAATTGGTGGTGCAGCGTTTATTAAGCAGGTACCCAGGGTTGGAAAATCTGCTAAAGCAGGCCAGAAGAGTCTGTAGCCAGTTCAGGTGGTCATACATAGCCAGTGCTCGGGTGGCTGAAATTCAACGGGAATTCCCCCTGCCCAAAAACTGCCTGATTTGTGCCATGCCCACCACGTGGAACGTAAAGTTGCCAATACTGCAGCGGCTTCACATGCAGCAGAGGGCCGTTAATGAGTACCTGTGTGAGTATGGCACAACGGTAGGCCCAAGCTGGCTCGACTTTTTTTCTCCAAGCCAAGGCAGACTTTACATGGCATTATGGACAGGGCACTCAAGGCAGAGCAGCGGGAGGGAGACCTCTCAAGGCCCACTTTATGAAGACATCATTTCTACGACACCACACAACACACAAGAGGAGAGAGAGAAAGACATACGTTAACCCTTAATAGATGGTTTTCCATACCCGGAACCTTTGGTAGTAGTACGTGGCTGGGAGGAGGCAATTCCAGATAGTGTCTTCTCAGTGACCCTGAGGAGTCTGCTTCTCATGCCTCAGCAAACTTGCGGTGCATGGGCTCCCTCATTCTTCAAAGCCTGCAAGAAAACCTGAGAATACGGGACATCAAGTAGAAGGATCACTATTGGTTGGCAATCCTCCTTGACCACCGTTACAAGGGGAAAGTCTCGGATCTCGTCCCGTCCCCACAGAGGGAGCAGAAGATGAAATCTCTTGAAGACACCTTAAGTTTATGTAACACCTCTCCAGACTCTGGTAGGTTACAGTCTCATGGAAAACGTAGTTTTGAAGCTTCTGTTGGTCAAGAGAGGAACGGTGGAGAAGGGGGCCTCCTCAGTGATGCATTTCAAATTTTTAGTCCTCAACGCCTAGGGTTGTCAGCTTCCAAATCCCATGGGCAGCATACATCATATGGTGGGAGGTTATCTAGGGGCGAAAACAGACATGGAGAGCTTTCCAGTTGATGATCCACTGGGTTACTGGGTGATGAGAATAGACCACTGGACAGAACTTGCCCAGTATGCAATTGAGCTGCTGGGCTGCCCTGCATCCAGCGTGCTTTCTGAATGGGCATTCAGTGCTGGTGGAGATTTTGTGACAGATAATAGAGCGCATCTGTCCACAGACTCTATGGACCAGTTGACATTTATGAAAATGAATCAGTCCTGGATTAGCAGCAGCTATCAAGCCCCTGATGCCGATGTCCCTGATTAAGTGCTTTTTTGCTCTGGAATCTCTGTCTAGGCTGCCTAGCTTTGTGGGTTTTGATTTTATCTGGAAGAAATGTTTTGTTGTAGGTTTCATGGACACAATTAGCACCCAAGGACCAATTTTTCTGCACCATTTTAACGGGTGCATATCATTTCAATTTTTGACAAAAAGGCCAATTCTTGCTTTCATCAAGAATACATCTATAGGGTTACAGTGTGAAGGCACCACCGACACCCAAAGACCAATTTTTCCACACCTATTTGACAGGTTATACAACAAGAGATAACAAAATATTGGGACTTTATAGGTACTGAAACCTCCTCCTAGAATGATAAATCTTATGTTGTGATATTTAAAATTGTATTTTATTATAAATTATTAAAACTGTGTCTTATACCACATCATATACATATTAAAAGAATAAAAACAAAAGTTATGCAGCATAACTCTAATGAATTAAACAAACTTTCCCCACTCCAAAGTATAGTAATTTCTCTATAGACAGTTATGTATGCAGTCATGGATAACCATGGCAAACAAAGTTTTACATACCGTATATACTCGAGTATAAGTCGTTCCGAGTATAAGTCGAGGCCCTAATTTACCACAAAAAAATGGGAAAAACTTAGTGACCCGAGTATAAGACGAGGGTGAGAAATGCACAGCTAGTGTAAGTGGAAAAGAGGGTCAACAATGTCCATTTGCAGCCTCACTGTGCCTATTTGCATGCCTCACTGTGCCCATTTGCAGCCATAGGTCCCCTGAACTTCAAACTCGGTAGTTAAGGGTTCCTAGATGCCCCCTAGCTGCAGCCAAAATTTGGGATCTCTGAACCCAAATGGTCCCGAAATGACATTGCTGCAGATGGACAAAGGCTTTGGGGCCCCGTATCTCGGGGCCACTTAGTACTAGGAACCCCAAATTTGGTGTGCAAACTCAGTGGAACTAGCACCATACACTATCCAAAGCTAGCATTTCTAGCACCAAGTGTCCCCGAGATACAGGGCCCCAAAAATTGGTTCAGAAAATGTCAAGCACTTTTCTGCAGCATAGAATTACATTTTCTGAACCGGATTTGGGGCCCCGTATCTCGGGGTCACTTGGTCCTAGGAACCCCAGCTTTGGATATGTTATGGTACCAGTTCCACTGGGTTTGTACACCAAATTTGGGGTTCCTAGCACAAAGTGACCCTGAGATACGGGGCCCCAAATTCGGTTCAGAAAATGACATTTTTTGCTGCAGAAAAGTGCTTGACTCCAGTATAAGTCGAGGGGGCCACTTTCAGCACAAAAAAATGTGCTGAAAAACTCGACTTATACTCGAGTATATACGGTATATGAGGAAATGCACAACCCATATTTTGCAACTTTATATGCCATGGTCATTCATGACTGAATACATAACTGTCTATAGAGAAATTACTATACTTTGGAGAGGGGGAAGTTTGTTTAATTCATTAGACTTATGCTGTATAACTTTTGTCTTTATTCTTTCAATACAGTATGTCTATTATGTGGTATTGACACAATTTTAATTAATTATAATAAAATAAAAATGTTAAATATCACACTGTAAGATTCATTATTCTAAGAGGAGGTTTCAGCACTTATAAAGTCCCAATATTTTGTTGTCTCTTGTTGTATATTCTTACCCTGGGATGTGGTGCTGATTGTCAACTAAGTACATTATTATTACATAGAAAACCTATTTGACATATGCATATAATTTCAATTTTTTACAGCAAGGCCAATTCTTGCTTTTAGCAAGCGTACCTTTATAGGGTTATGGTGTGAAGGCACCACCAACACCCAAATCCCAATTTTTCCGGATATGTTACTTCTATCCAAAGTCTGCAAAAGAAACACCAGAATGTATCCAACAAATATTTAATCTTGTGTTTTCGAGTGCACTAAATTGTGCCCTCATACAGACTGGCTCCCTAAGCTGTTGTTTACAAAATAAAGAAAGCTTGCAGGGAAAATATCTTTTTTTTGTCTTTATAAATGTCATTATTGCTGCAGCAGGTTCTTCTTTACACGGTACAGATGTGCCACTTTACAGGCAGACTAAGGGGGGACCCCCCCCCCCCCGTGCACTAGATTTAAAGGGATTTTTCTTTTTTTTTGTTATTTTTCATTTTTATGGTTTCACTTTAAGCGTCAGTAAATCACTGCTCATTTAAAAATTATGTTTTTTTACAAACTTTGTTTTCATTGATACATGTCCCCCAGGGCAGTACTTGGACACATATTCCCTTTGTATGTCCAATTACTTGCATATAAACCTTTAAAATGGGCAATTTTGATTTTTTCCATTTCGGGTCCCATAGACTTCAATGGGGTTCATTATTCGGTTCCGAACTTTTGCAATGTTCGAAAGTTCTGCTGCAAACCCAACCGGGGGCTGTTCCGCCCATGTCTACAATACATACCGAACTGAGCATGTGCAGAGTGCCTCCTAGGGCTCTGTACTATCAGGAGATGGATTGGGGACAGTAAAAGAAGGGGAGGATTAGAGAAGACAGGATCAAAACAGCCTTTTTACACAATGCGGAGGATTAACCCCTTAGGTTCCACAGTGAGTATAACAAGCATGCTTTACTGCATATACAGACTGATTTTACTGTTGTGGATTTAGTAACACTTTAAGTATGATTACTTATTTCAGTTTAGGATTAGATTTTTAAGAGCTTATGATTAGCTACACCTAAAGGCCTGCTATGTGCATAGGTCTTTGGCAGCAGGCATCACCCACATAAGCTTAGCCTTACTAGTTCTGTCCACAAACCCGGCCTTTATAATTAACAGAGCAATACACAGCAAATGAATGCCAAAGACCAGACTGAACAGCAGTGCTTACAGTTCAACTGTATCCTCAGTGACTGTGTGCTACAGAAACCAAAAATTTAAAGAAGTGGGTTGACATCCATAATACTTATCACTTCAATTGTTCTCTACAACAAACATTTACCGGTAAATAATGATTACTGTTTCCTGCAATGAATTTAAAATGTCATAATATAATATGTGAAAGCCCTTGTGCTGTTTATACCTTGGCTCTCCTTTTTATTGTATTGTACCTAAATTATGGCTTTTATAATTGCTTTTAACTAATACCCAGAAAACATTTCAGTGAACACTGGAGGCTTTTAATATATTAGAGGAATACTGAATGCGCTTTAATTACTGCCATGAGACCTGCATATAAATAGAGGTGTCTTATCTTTTGCTGAGACAAAATGTTTATAAAGAAAGAACTTTTCAGGAGGTGAGCGTAAGTGCTTTGTCTTTACTCACTGTTACAATGGCATACTAGTAAAGTGTTTAGTGTATTATGATCATAATAGAAAAAGTCAGAAAATCAGAAATTAATTTATGTCAAATGTTTATCATGTTTGACAAGCTTTACTAAACATTTTTTCAGCATTTGGCAAGCACCCGGAAAACATTAAGGAAAGCCTTTTGGACATGTGCAGTAGATTGTAGAGCTGGTTTAACCCCTTCAAGTAGAGTGGGGCTTAAACTGTATCTAGACCCAAAACCAAAAGTGTAATATATTGCTGTTTACTAGTCATTGGTGTGGTGGCTGTATTTGTAATCCTGCAAATAACTCACTTCTTGCTCCTGAGTGACTGTGTCACTCCTCTGTATATAAAGATATGTGGCGCTGACTCAAATAAATAAATAAATAAATAAATAATAAAAATAAAGATATATAACGTGTAAAGTAAACACACTACATAGATAGCACTTCTAAGACCGTGCTAAAGCTGTGTGCTGGATAATCAAGTGCAAACAATTTTCAACATAATAAATAGTAATAATCATTCATAAGGAAAAATTACATGTGAAAGGGAAGGGGTGGGTTCCCCCATTCATCAACAGGATTGAAAATATAAAGGCACCAGAGTTCCAAAGAGTTGAAGAATATTCCTAAATATACTGCATTGTCTTTTTTTAGTAGTAAGCCAATGAGTAGAGAGTTAGTGTCCCCTATTGAACACCTGAAGAGAAAGAGGGGGGTACAAGATGAGGAGGAAGAGAAGGAAAGATTTATAAAAAGAGCAAGAATGTAAAATTGGTGTTCTACCATTAAGATCTATAACCTTTCCAATTCTGTTTTTTCAGATACTGGACTGGATATGTTGTGGAAAGGCTTTAACTTTGCCCCTTCTAATCCCCATAATTTTTTCAAACTTTTAATTGATTTAAATAGATTTATTTATAATCTCACAATCAAGAGATACTATGTACCTAAAGGATTAAGTATAGCCAAAGAAATGTTGGCTATACTTCTTCTTTGGATCATAGGAATGCAGTTCATTCTGTCTCCTGTGACCCATTTTCAGATGACAGCAGGCCCACTGTCGGCTGACGTCACTCAGTCGGGATCCACCCAGATGCCAGGACTGGCGGCTTGCTTAGCCTCTTAGCATGCTGCTGAGAGGCTGAGCAAGCCTCTCCCACCCCATAAACAGCCCAGGATTTCAGTGAATACTGGAGGGGCAGAGCAGAGAGCGGGTGACTGAAAGTCAGCACTCTCTGCTCAGAGCTGAGAGGGAAAACAGCGATCAGTGGTGTTTGTGTCTCTGCAGTGTGTGTATCATCTCCAGCTACAGGCCTCACAATCCAGTCTGTGTCTCTGTAGTGTGGGTATCATCTCCAGCTACAGGCCTCACAATCCAGTCTGTGTCTCTGTAGTGAGGGTATCATCTCCAGCTACAGGCCTCACAATTCAGTCTGTGTCTACAGTGTGTGTATCATCTCCAGCTACAGGCCTCACAGTTCAGTCTGTGTCTCTGCAGTGTGTGTATCATCTCCAGCTGCAGGCCTCACAGTTCAGTCTGTGTCTCTGCAGTGTGTGTATCACCTCCAGCTACAGATGGAGATGGTTAGATGCAGCGGCTTCCCCCGGGTCCAAAAGACGGAGCTTTTATGTCTTTTAATGTTGTCCACGCTGGACCCATATCAGTTTGCATACCGTCCAAACCGTTCCACGGATGATGCAATATCTTCTACTCTTCACTTGGCCCTTACCCACTTAGAACAGAAAGACTCTTATGTTAGAATGCTGTTCATTGACTTTTGCTCAGCATGTAATACAATAATTCCTCAGCAACTTAGCACTAAATTGAACTAATATAAAGGAAAAAAAGAAAACCGCGCTAGAGAGCTAATAAGGTGTCTTAAATTGCAGCTGCAACAAAAAAACACTAATATCAGTGTAATAAACTAAAAAGATTATACTAAGTGCGCTCACAATCTAATGGCTGGTACCAAAGTAGATACTTAAATCAATCTAAAGTGAGTATATCAGTTTACCAATAATAAATAAAAGCAAATATAAAAAATATGACAAAACACAAATAAATTCAGTGATCTCATACAAAAAAATACAGTGATCTCATACAAAAAATATATCAATCAAATCAAGTCCATAATAGCTGAAATCATTTCAAAATTCATAAGTGACTGGTGAAAAGAATAAATAAATAAATAAATAAAGCAGTGATAGTGAATTAAGTCCATTCATAAAGTGTTCAGTGAGGGTACACCATTCATCAGGGGGAGGATCACATATCCACAGTCTGTTTGGACACAGCCCATGTAGATAAGAAAAAAGGTGAAGGAAGATATGAGGAGGAATCCCAGCAACCGGTGACTTGAGGGGGCAATAAGGATGGACCCTTACCGGACACGGTGGACCTCCTAAATAGCAAGGTCTTAAAGGCTTGCAGATATAGCCCTCTGCAGGGACAGGTGGATGGCGGTGTCTAAGTCCTCGTTCCGGCCGGAGGCGATTCCAGCGTGTCAGTCTCAGGGGAGGCACTCGCTGATCCAAAAAGCCATAAATACAAAAGGGGGCAAAAAAGCTCCAATAGTGTGGTAAGTTTAAAAAAGGTTTACTGTTACAAAAAGGCAGAGGACATATCTTGGCCAAATGATGTAAATACAAAAAGTTAAAAAACAGCCGGCATAAAATGCGAACACCCGTGTACTACAACATTGGGCGAGCAACGTGATGGCGTACAGGGCGTGGCTATGCACAGTATTTTTTTGTATGAGATCACTGAATTTATTTGTGTTTTGTCATATTTTTTATATTTGCTTTTATTTATTATTGGTAAACTGATATACTCACTTTAGATTGATTTAAGTATCTACTTTGGTACCAGCCATTAGATTGTGAGCGCACTTAGTATAATCTTTTTACTAAATTGAACTCACTGGGCCTCAACCTGCCCCTCTGTAATTGAATCCTGGACTTTTTAACAGGAAGACCTCAGTCAGTCCGTGTTGGCTGCAGCATGTCGAGCACTACCACACTGAGCACGGTTGCCCCACAGGGATGTGTGCTCAGCCAGCTGCTCTTCACACTGCTGACACAACTGTACTGCCAAGTTCAGCTCCAACCATATCATCAAGTTTGCGGATGACACAACTGTGGTGGGTCTCATCAGCAACAATGATGAAACACTCTACAGAGGGGAAGGGGAACAACTGGTTAAATGGTGCAATGGTTCCTTAATGTAAGCAAAACAATGGAGGTTGTGATGGATTTCAGGAGAAATTCTGTTGATCACTCCCCACTGACAGCTTGACTGTGGAGAGAGTAAACAGTATTAAATTCCTGGGAGTGCACATCTCAGAGGATCTTACCTGGACAACCAACATCACATCACTAACCAAGAAGGCACAACAGCGCCTATATTTTCTCTGCCGCCTTAAAAAAGCCAGTCTCTCCCACCCATCCTTACTACATTTTATAGGGGAACCATTGAAAGCATGCTGACCAGCTGCATCATTGTCTGGTATGGGAACTGCAGTTCCGCTGACTGCAAGACCCTGCAGCGGCTAGTGAAGACGGCTGAAAAGATTATTGGTGTCTCTCTCCCCTCCATCCTGGACATTTTCCATACACAATGCTCCAGAAAAGCTACCAGTAACATGAGGGTTCCTACTCATCCCTCCCACAGACTCTTTCAGCTCTTGCCATCAGGTAGAAGGTACCGGAGTATCAAAACCAGGACTGTCAGACTGTTCAAAAGTTTTTTTCCCCTAGGCTGTGAGAACCTTCAACTCTAATCCTCTTTAAAACCTCTTCTACTCCTATATATTGTGATCAGGAACGTCTCACGTCCCCTCCTTTTTACTCTTGAATATGCACTAGACACTTTTGTAAACACTTGCTGCTACAAAGACTTTTGGAAACATATAGTATATGTACAGTTACATAGTTCCCAGATGTGTATTCCTCACTGTGTTTTTATTCTTTGTACATCTAGTTATAATTATGTTTAATTTGTATGTAGCACCGTGGCCCTGTGAGATTTGATATTTCGTTCTACTGTATGTTCTTAGGTGTAGTGGAATGACAATAAAGCTTGACTTGACTATTTTAAAGATGACACTCCCAATGTGTGAGAAGTGCAAAATGATTTAACATTGGTTGACCAGAGTGTTGACCCAGCTTTACACATGCTGGAGAGTCTTTTTCTGGAATTAGAATGAGGGAGATATTAAACATACAGCCATTGGACCAAAGCAAATTTCATACCTACATTTTGTGAGAATGTGTATGCTGAGATCAAGCAGATGTATGAAAAGATTACAAAATAGTTCAAAAGACATGTCAAATATGGGGAATAAACTCTTGAAAAGTTTAAGACAGAATTCCAACATTATTTTTAACCAGGCAGATAAGGGTGGGGGCTTAGTCATTTAAAACAAGACGGATTATATTTCTGAAGCCAAATTACTTTTGGGTGATGTATATACCTATGAGAGACTCAGTAGTGACCCACGTCTACAGTATAAGGAGGTCCTAAAGACTAGAGCTCTCACTTTGAAAGTGCTGTCTATAAATCCTGCCCACTAACTCCCCATTTCTACCATATCCCAAAAAATCATAAAGATACCAAGAATACTTCTGGAAGACCAATTATTGAGGGGATTGACAGCTTGATGAGTAATCTTGGGTCCTACATTAAGTTTTTGTGATGGGAGTCCCCTCATTTGTGAAAAATTCAGGACATACAGTATGTTGGACATCTTGTCCCATTATGTATGGCAGCCAGGATATAGGTGAGTGCCCCTGGATGTAACATTATTACACACTTCAATTGAGCACCAATATGGTCTGCAGGGTATACAATACTTCCTAGCCCAAGACACCTATTTATACCATGCCTCGGCCAAGTTCATATGAGTGCTATAAATTCACCCTCGATCACAATTATTTTGCCTTTTTGAGAGAGTTCTATAGACAGGTCTGGGGCACAATGATGGGGGCCAGGTTTGCTCCTAGTTATGTCAACCTATTTATGGGCAATTTGGAAGAATTGTGTTTTTGGAACATTAACCCATATGGGGCAAACCTGATCCTCTACACTAAGTATATTGATGATATCCTGGTCATCTGTAAAGGTACAGATTCTGCTTTAGCATGCTTTTTTGAGTATTTCATTTGGGATTACGTTTACACATGTACGTTGATGATACACATCTTATCTTCTTAGATCTTAAATTGAATTATAACATTGAATAAATTATTATATAAATGCATTTTAAACTAACTACAGGCAATTCTCACCTGCATGCATGAAGGAATCATGACCCAAGATGAATTTGTAATGTAACTTTTGGGCAGTTTTGGAGATTAAGGTGCACATGTACGAGAAAAGAGAATTTTGAGGAACAGAGCCAAATTTAAAAAAGAAAAAATTGTGGAAAAAGGATACGGGGGTCCCCCAAATAAAAAATAGTTACCTCAGCTATTGAGCACAATATCATAATATAAGTTAAACCATCTGAGAGCTCAGCACAACTCAAAAAGGGGTCTAACATACTAAAAAGGAATTGCAGTTTTGCACTAAATACAACAATAGAGCTTTCAATATTCAACAGATTTTTAACAAAAATCGAAATTTCCTTAAATAACACTCAGTCCTAGCAGTGTCCCTCTCAGCTAAGCCTAGCATCAATTTTAGCAGACCGAGAGAATTAAGAAGTGTGACTGTCCCTAACAGAGTCAAAAAGACAATTAAAGGTCAGGATTTGAGCCAATATGGCTAATTTCTAGACCAGAAAGGATGTTATAGATGAGGGGTAAAGAACTGCAGTTCTTGCTTATACATGTGGCATCGTAAAAAGGATTTAATTGGGACAGATGGGAAAAGCCACAGTATTAAACAATTCATCAAATATAAAACCGCTTTTCACAGGCATTAAGAATCATATTTGGGGAGCACAAGCTTGGCATCCAAAAAAAGAAGGATTCCTTCACTGTATGTCATAAATGCGTTTCCAGTCCCGTTCCGGTTCCAGCTTTAGGTTTTCTCCTATGCACGAGTGAAATGCATGCTAGTTCTGGATGCAAGCCCACCATTTTTTTTATGTATGTTTTTAATAAAATACAGTATTGCGTTATGTACTGTCCATTTTGTTTTTTATACGGGATAATCTGGTGGAGAGAAGGTTTCAGCAGTGAGGATCCATCCATTTAGGATTTCCCAACAGCGCAATAGAACTTCTTTTTAAATAAAGAGGTCACATCCATCCGGTGAGCAATTTTTATTCCTGTACACCTTGGGTGTATTTTTATGACATACGGTGAAGGAATCCTTCTTTTTTTCGGTGTGGGTCTACTATCAAGATACAACATTGAAATCATGAACTTTAATTTATATAACAATTATTTTTTTATTACATTTTATGTTTATCAGAAATGATTAATTATTAATTGCACTTTATGCACAATTTAATTTTATTCCATCTCATATGGTCTTATATTAAGGTATTGAATCACCTACTTGTTGCACTTTATGTATATGTTCATTTTATTTTATGGTTTTATATAAGGAATTTAATTAATACCATGTAGCCCCCCCTACAGCATCATAAACCTGCCAGGCAAGGAGACCAACCATAAAGAGAAGAAAGAAGAGACATTTTTAAAAAAGCATTCTATCATAAGTCGTTTCTCAGGCGCAGCACCAACACAATTTGAAGTCTATGTATAAAACATTTCCTCTGATCATTCATCTAGTGGCTTCAATGCTGCATTTTTTCAGAAATACCTCAGTCCAAAAAAAAACAAAAACTACATTACAGCCACTAGATGGAACTGACAATCATAGGAAATAATTATATTACCAACAATACAGCACACATTTGGTGAGCCCATGCAAATGGTTAGGTCATCTGCACCAGGGGCGGAAGTATAGGGGGCGCAAAAATCACCATTGCGACTGGGCCCCATTCTGCAGGGGGCCCGTGGGGGCCCATGTGCCCCCCTCTCCCCGAGCAGTGGCTGCATATGGGACCGAGCTCCCCGATCTTCAGCCGATGCATAAATCGGCAGTGCAGGAGCTCGGTCACGCTATAATTACAATGAAAGTGAAAGCAAGGGAGAGATGTCTAGCACAGTGTGTGCTGTGCTCTCTACCTCCACCTACAGTGCAGTACCCGGCATGGAGAGTGAAGGTATAAGGTATAGCGCTGCAGCTGCAGATTTTTAAAAAGGCAATCTATATATGTTTGTATGCATGTGTATGTGTTTATATGTGTGTGTCTGCATGTTTGGGTGTGTGCATGTGTGTGTCTGCATGTGTGTGTGTGTTTTATATGTGTGTGTGTGTGTGCGTTTATTTGTGTGCATTTGTATATGTTTACATGTGTGTGCGTGTGTGCATGTGTATAGGTTTATATGTGTGTGTGTGCATGTTTGTGTGTTTGCTCATGTGTGTGCATTTATGTGTGTGTATGTTTGTATGTGTGCATGTATTTATATGTATATGTGTGTGTGTTTCCATGCATGTATGCATACACATTACTTAGTAATTAGTAATCCTGACCACCTTTTTCTTTACGATCAGAACAGATTTTTTTAGGGTGGGTTCATAATACCAACAAGAAAATACCATTCCTCTGAAAACGATGCAGAGGGCTTTTCAGAGGCATTTGACAGGCAGTGAAGAGGCAATATGTTGCGCCTTGACTGGTAAAATGTTGAGAAACACTGATACAGAGAAACTGATCTCTCCATTTTCCTCCTGCAGCTGCTGAAAGAAGATGAGAAGTGGGGGAAATGGAAAGATCAGTTCCTCTATATTCAGTTGCACCCACCACGCCTCATATGCAGCTTCTTTCTGCTGCCCCCTGTGTGCTCTCCAGCCCCCTTGTACTTTTTCCTGGCCCTCCGTGCTCTCTCCTGGCCCCTCCCCTTGTCCCCACAGCTCAGCAGAGTTCCCCCCTCCCTCTCCTGCCAGCTGCTGTAGGGTATCTGCATGGAGAGTCAGTGATCCATACCGACCACGGACAAAATCCATTCATAACTGAAACATAGTAAACTGTATTTACTATGCTTCAGTTTGCGAATAAAGGGGCAGCTCTATACAGAGCTATTCCTGTCCTGTCCATTCATTCTGTGCAGCTGAGGCTGTGTTCTCAATCTCCTTTCTCATTCTCAAAGGTGAAACATCAGAGGTTTGCTTAGACCCCTGATATCTCACCAAAGCCCCTGAACTCTTAAAAAAAAAAATTAAATATTTTTACAAAATAATATTGTAAAACAATAAATAAATAAATGGTAGAAAAATACAATAAAAATTTAAAAAAACAGACGCCAGTGGCAGAACTACCAGGGTCACAAACGTCACACTTGCGACCAGGCCTTGGTATTTACGACATCGGCTCGGAGGGAAGGGCCCCAGCTGGGGGTCAGGGGGGCCCTTCATGATTTCTTGCACCGGGGCCCTGAAGGTTCTAGTTATGCCACTGATCTGCACAGCAAATGTTTCATTCATAGTCTTTAATTGCCTGGGCAGGGATAAAGAAGACGAAAAAGTGACAAAAATAGAACTGATTCTTCCAAGGTGCAGCAGCATCAGTACATTATCATGGATTCCCAATTGCAGCAGCATCAGGTTAATGAACAAGGAAAGCAGAAAAGGCTTAGCTTTCCAGGTTTGTGAAAGAAACATAGCTCTTGTCATAACCACTTTGTCCTACTCGAGGCTCTTCTTTACACAGCCTTTTCTTATCACTCTCTTTTTACTTTGTGTCCTGAAGAATAAGTCTGGCCAAACATTATACAATTTTCTTGTACAATTTTCCTTTAGATTTATCAATACTATATAATATGAGGCCAAATCTAAACACTTTCAAATTTGTATACAATCAGGTAGACCCTTGTACTGCATAGTTGAATGTAAATCTAAAGGAAATTAAATAGGAAAATGATATAAATGTACAGCCAGCTTAAGGCTCCATGCACACTGGGCTTAAAAAAAATGCCAGTTCCCTTGGCAGAAAAAAAAACGCTCATACAGACCTTTTTTTGTACACAGTTTAGGCAAGTTTAGAAGAGTTTAGCATTTTTTCTGCCAGAAAGCTCCAATCAGAAATGCAAACCAGAAGGGTTTTTTTTCCTGTCTCTAAACACTGAGCTCAAAACATGGCTATAATTGTCTTAACGTGCACAGACACATAGGATAACATTGAGCTGCTTCTACAGGCAAAACACAAAACTTCTGTAGAAGCAGCAATTTTTCTGAGCCACCAATTCTTTCCAAATTCTTGATCTCTCTATATTCTGCATAAACATGTTCTTATATTTCTAGTATGCTGAATCTTAGTTTTAGGCAAATGGGTTGTCTTAATGTAAATAATAACATTTTCTCCATTTGTTTCTCAAAAAATAATTATGTGGTGCAGATATATTTGCTGTACATACGCAGTGTCTGCTTTTTTTGCTCAATAACACTGCAAATGGATCACACTTCACTGCTGCTCTCAATTTGACCTACGGTATATGAAAAACCACTCACTCACTGTAAGTATGTTATTTGCCTGTCCCTTAAACCCCCCCACCATCACCACCACCACCACCACCACTTCTCCTTGTTCTCACAGCCTCCTAATTCTGGCCATACATTATACAATTTTCCTTTATATTTACAAAGAACATATAATATATGGGGTCAAACCCAAACACGTTCCGTCTGTATGCAGTCAGGCAGGCCTTTGCACTACATAGTTGAAGGTAAATCTAAAGGAAATCGAATAATATATGGCCAGCTTAAGATATGACATTACATACCCTAGGAGACTCACAGCAGCCAGTGGATGTTGCTGTTGTGCGCAGTCTTGTTGGAACAGAAAGGGGCCATCCCCAAACTCTTTCCACAAAGTTGGAAGCATGAAATTGTCCAAAATGTCTTGGTATGCTGACGTCTTAAGAGTTCCCTTTACTGGAACTAAGGGGCCAAGCCTAACCCCTGGAAAAAAAACACACCTTAATCCCCCTTCACCAGATGATTTAGACCCCTGCACAAAGCAGTGGAGGAAATTGACTGGCCTGCAAAGAGTCCTGACCTCAACCCGATAAAACACCATTGGGATGAATTAGAGCAGAGATTGTGAGCCAGGCCTTCTCATCCAACATCCATGCCTGACCTCACAAATGCGATTCTGGAAGAATGGTTAAACATTCCCATAGACACACTCCTAAACCTTGTGGACAGCCTTCCCAGAAGAGTTGAAGTTGTTATAACTGCAAAGAATGGGCCAACTCAACATTGAACCCTACATGTTAGAACTGGGATGCAATTAAAGTTCATGTGCCTGTAAAGGCAGGCATCCCAATACTTTTGACAATATAGTGTATATGCACAAGAATACCTCCAACAGTAACCATGCGGCATGTTTGCTCCTTTTCCCAATCCGATCCCTCTCCAAGCCAATTGAACACACGCTGATGCACCCAGAACGCATAAAAGCCAAGGGGTTTCCTATAGTCATATTGTTATGACTATCTCTTGTTGCTTCTCCATTTACAAGCAAGTGGATTCACACAATTATGGTTCTGTCCATCTAGAGACTTGTCAGGAGGAATTCCCTATTTCCCTAATTTTCCAACTGTGTTGACTCCTTTAAGAGACTGAACTATGCTGACCAGGTCCGAAATCTAAGATCACAATGATCATATGATTTCTAGGTTTTATGCACTTAAGAACCTCCTTGAACAAAAGATGCTTTAGTGGTGGGGCATGGTATCCTTGCAAAAATATTTAGAGGTGAAAAGGGCACCAAGAGGTCTGAAAATTTCCAAGGGCTGTAGTTTTCTTGAGGAGAATTAGAAGGAAGAGTGTCATATGGAATGTAGTAGGAAATGGATGCAGGTGGTCTCCAACAGCATGAGAGAAACTTAGTAAAAATAAGGTCCCAAATCACAGATATCCAGAATGAGTTTGAAGTCCTCACCCACTTATCTGCTTTTTACGGAGTGGGACACTACTATTAATAAGGCAGTAGAATTTGAAGCTGACCTTATTAGCAAGAAGACCAGTATGTTTGAGAGGGATAGAGAAGATTTCCTATGCGGTTGAGAACACAATTGGAAATGTATAAGCAAAAGCCAGAAACAGTGCAAGAGACTACACTACTGAGAACTCAATTCAGGGGGACCTTAGGTCATCTGGACACCCACTAGGTTTTGTACAAAGGCATGGGGGGGGGTCTGTCCTAGTTCCAATTCACAAGAGAGGACCCATAGCAAAGAGGGGTCCATCTGCTTCCTTCAGAAAACCTTTTGACTCCTCATTTTTATCATATCCCGAAGGTACATAATGAATCCAACCCTCCCGGTAGACTCATCATCTCTAACCAATAATCTGGTTAACTACATTGACAATTTCCTGCAAGATTTTGTAGTTCAACTTTCATCCTACGTTAGAGACTCTGGACACATGATAGACATCTTGTCCAATTACAAATGGCAGAAAGGTTACAGGTGGGTCTCCATGGACATGTCTTCATTGTACACTTCCATTGAACATCAATACGGCTTGCAGGCTGCCCAGTATTTTTGTTTAACCACTTCAGCCCGGGAAGGTTTTACCCACTTCCTGACCAGGCCATTTTTTGTGATATGGCTCTGCTTCGCTTTAACTGACAATTGCGCGGACGTTCGATGATGTACCCAAATAAAAATGTCCTTTTTCCCCACAAATAGAGCTTTCTTTTGGTGGTATTTGATCACCCTTGCATATTTATTTTTTGCCATATAAACAAAAAAACACCAATAATTTAGAAAAAAAAAAAATTTTTTACTTACTGCTATAATACATATCCAGAAAAAAAATGTAAAAAAAACAAATTTCTTCATCAATTTAGGCCAAAGATGTATCCGATCAAGCAATTCATTAGCTGCGGTACACAGTTTGTTGTTTACTGTATGGTTTGCACCTTTGGCCTTCTGTTCGTGGGCTGCATGTCACATAACCTAAGGATACGTTTTGGAGAACACAAAAGGATTATCCTTCATGGTTCAACAAGCACTCATTTTTTTGTCATTTCAAAAACATACATGACCAGAATCCCAAAGATCTCAAGGTGAAGACATCAGTGGGGACTGTAATGTGGGCAGAAGGTATTAAAGGAGACCTTTTGGATTCATTGATTGGGCACGTTATCCCCGAGTGGTTTGAACGAGAGCTTTGACATATTTATTCCCTAGTCTAGATATGCTAATAGTACCATCATTGGCCTCTTCTTCCTCTTTTTGGGGGGTGTTATGTACATTTATATATATATATATATATATATATATATATATATATAGAGAGAGAGAGAGAGAGAGAGAGAGAGAGAGAGAGAGAGAGAGAGAGAGAGAGAGAAGAGAGAGAGAGAGAGAGAGAGAGAGAGAGAGAGAGAGAGAGAGAGAGAAGAGAGAGAGAGAGAGAGAGAGAGAGAGAGAGAGAGAGAGAGAGAGAGGGAGAGAGAGAGAGAGAGAGAGAGTTTTTATACATTTTTTCTTTTAGCAGTTTGGAACCAGTTCTTTAATGACTTTATTATGTTTTAAATTCAATATACAAGATGGATCATGATTATCATCATTATTATTCTTAGAATTCACCCATGTTTCATTCCATCTTGTATAAGTGCATCCTTATACCATGAGGGTGAGTATTTTGCTCAAGCATACATTTGTATATGTAGCTTTCTATGTATGCCTTATATAGTTATTTAGTTTTTTTATACACACATATATATTTTTATGGATCTTTTGTGTATGTTTTAACCACTCCATGCCCGGGCTATAGCCGAAAGACGACTACAGCGCGGCGCTTAATTGCCGGTCCCTGGACGTCTTCCTGTTTACTTGTTCCCTGTGCACCACCGCGGGCGTGCATGGGGGGAAATCTGTGTTGGCCGTGTCCTTTGGATCACTGATAACAGATCGTGCTAAATGGCCAATCACAGCGGCCATTTTGCACTCGATCAGCGTATCCAATAGGAGATGATCTCAAATGTAAACATATGAGATCATCTCTCATTGCCGGCTCTCCCTCCTCACACAGAGACCGCGTGTGAGGAGGGAGAGCATCTGTGCTGCAGATTGTGAGCGCCAACAGTGAAAAAACAGTAAATACAGTGCCCACAGTACCTATTAGTGCCATCTGTCAGTGCCACCTGTTATCAGTGCCATCTATCAGTGCCACGTGCCATCTGTTATCAGTGTCACGTGTCATTAATGCCATGTATCAATGCATCTGTCATCAGTGCCACATAAGTGTCACGTGTCATCAGTGCCACGTATCAATGCCATTTGTCATCAGTGCCACATTAGTGTCACGTGTCATCAGTGCCACATATTAGTGCCATCTGTCATCAGTGCCACATCACTGTCACGTTTCATCAGTGCCAAATTAGTGTCACGTGTCATCAGTGTCATCAATGCCTTCTGTCATCAGTGTCACGTGTCATCCGTGCCTTCTGTCATCAGTGCCATAAGTGCCCACCAAAAATGTCTAGAAGATTATTTTCAGTCGAGGAGGCATACAATAGTCTTGTGGCCGACATGAGCAACGGGGAGCTCTCCGTTTCGGATTCCTCCTCAGATTCAGATTCTGAGTCTGAAGTTGACTACGAGCTTGTCCTAAGCAGCGGAACACTGACAGGCCTCAGAGGAGGATGATAGTCCGCCAGCCAGACAAAGGTGTTCTGGTGAGGAGGCAGTGCCATCCACAGCACCGCAGTACCTCGGCAGAAAGTGGAGGAGTTTAAGATTTTTTTTGGGCCTCACATTCTGTATGTGACTAACCAAAAAAAATGAATTACGTTCATATTGGTTAACCCACCCCATCCACCACATGCCCATCTTTTACTCAGTAATGCCCAGAACCAGATATATCATGATTATGAGGTTCCTACACTATAATGTCAATACCCAGTTCCCTCCCCGAAATGACCCAAATTATGATAAGCTTTATAAAATTCAGCCACTACTAATTATTTTTCTGAAATCTTCCCCCAGTTGTTAGCAAATTCCCCCAGCTTATCAAATTTACTGCCAGACTGGGCTTCAAACAATTTATTCCCACCAAAAGGGCCCGCTATGGGGTGAAGCTGTATAAATTGTGCGACTGAGCCACAGGGTATACATATGCCTTCATGGTATACGAAGGAAAGGGCACCCAGCTGCATCCCCCTAATTACCCAGACTGCATGGGATCAAGCAGGGAAAGTCGTTTGGGAACTCATAAGCCCACTCCTGGAAAAAGGCTGCCATTTGTACGTAGATAACTGTTATACAAGTTCGCTCCTGTTCCGCAACCTTCACAGAAAGAACACTCCAGCATGTGGCACTGTAAGGACGAACCGGAAGGGATTTCCTCAAAGCCTCGTCAACAAGAAGTTAAGAGGGGAGAAGAATGGCCCACCAGAAAACATTCAATCCAATGTGATTAGCAGACTCTCCGAATGCCACTTTCCCAATAAAATCCCTCCCAGACCAACAGGCCAAAAATGTCAGAAAAATGGTGGGTGTGCACCAGAAGAGGAGTTAGAAGAGACACCACTTATTATTTTCCCCAATGTCCTTCCCAACCAGGCCTTTGCATAATTAATATTAGAAAGTGGTTGGGACTATATATCCCGTGGGACTTTAAATGAAACCATGACCTGATGTGGTCATGCGTTTCCATCCCTGTACTAGTCTAAGAGAAAAGGGTGGGACTTTAAATGAATTGCGTGAATGCTCAGAAACAAAATCAATGAACAACTAGGAAAATGTATTCAATTCATAAAAATATAACATGCATAAAATAAAAATATATCAATCATAAATGGAAAGAAATATTAGCAATAATAGCAGCAATTATACATGATTATATGAATACAAAAATTCTCCATGGTACATCAATTGGATATTATTAACACAACCATATAATAAAGAATGTACACCAAAGGCCTCCAAAAGGTTCAAAATAAATATTAGAGATGCATGACGCTGGTAAAAATGCCACCGTGGTAGCTCTACGTGTTTCGTGGCTGTTGTGCCACTCGTCAGGCGCAAGCGCGTATCTTATCTAGGATAGGAAATATAAAAAATTGGTCTGGTAAATGTGTACATGAAACAGAGGCGGGGTGATAAAGAAGCCCCATACAAAGTACATGCTTACGCATTCTGGTTTCACACTGCTCTCTATTCCTTGGTAGTCTTGCAATTTCTTCTTTAAACTTTCACTTTTCACCGCAGGTTCTGCCTCGGGGGACCATGCCTGCCCTGGATGGTGCCTTGTGGGCTGCCCCCGTCGATCCGTCCATCTCAGCTCCCGGGGGGTGGCGTCTCCGATTGTCGGGCGATATACGGCTCTCTGCCATCAACCTACAAACCAGAATGCGTAAGCATGTACTTTGTGTGGGGCTTCTTTATCACCCCACCTCTGTTTCATGTACACATTTAAAAGACCAATTTTTTATATTTCCTATCCTAGATAAGATACGCGCTTGCTCCTGACGAGTGGCACAACAGCCACGAAACGCGTAGAGCTACCACGGTCACGTTTTTACCAGCGTCATGCATCTCTAATCTTTATTTTGAACCTTTTGGAGGCCTTTGTTGTACATTCTTTATTATATGGTTGTGTTAATAATATCCAATTGATGTGCCATGGAGAATTTTTGTATTCATATAATCATGTATAATTGCTGCTATTATTGCTAATATTTCTTTCCATTTATGATTGATATATTTTTATTTTATGCATGTTATATTTTCATGAATTGAATAAATTTTCCTAGTTGTTCATTGATTTTCTTTCTGAGCATTCACGCAATTCATTTAAAGTCCCACCCTTTTCTCTTAGATTGGCCTTTGCATAATTGACTGTTTCCGCCATTGCCATACTTTAGTAAATTATTACTGAAGTATGGTAAACATAACCCTCACTTCCTGCCATTTAACTTCACACCCCTTTGCCTATGCATGTTCTGTAACTGACCCTGGCTTGTTATTCGACCACGCTTCTGACTACCGATTCTGTACATACCTCTGCCTGATCTGGAACTGATCCTGGCTTGTTATTCGACCCCGCTTCTGCCTACCAATTTTGTACATACCTCTGCCTGATCTGGAACCGATCCTGGCTTGTTTTTTGACCACGCTTCTGCCTACCGATTCTGTACATACCTCTGCCTGAAATGGAACTGATCATGGACTGTTTGACCATGCTTTTTTGCATGCCTCTTGGACTGATCTTGTACCCTGCCACTGGACTAGTGGGATTCATAACACAGGGGTCTCGCATATGTGAGGGGCTCCAGAATTGTTTTTCTGGATGAAGGAAACAAATTTTTTTTGTTTTCTCATTCCTAGATTAGGGTCTGAAGACTCGGAGGCTTCAAAGAGATTTGGGTTGGAGAAGCCTCTGCCCCTGTCCCCATTCTGTCCTGAATGTGGCCCTACTTCTGCCTACTGCCTGTCGCATGAAATGACCACACCACATGGACCATGTTCCTGCCTATTACCAGGACCAATATTTTGGCACTGCTGACAATCTCTGCTTGCACTGACCCTGGACTATATATGGACAGTATTCCTGCCTGCTGCCTGTACTGTCTATGGACAGTATTCCTGCCTGTTGCCTGGACCATTGTGTTTGCTTTTGCAAGTCCCTGCCTGCTGCCTGAACCAGTGTTATCCTCCTGGGGCAACTACACTACTAAAACCACAGGTAATCTTTTGTTAACCCTTTGCTCAGCAGAATCTATTTTGGGGTGTAATTCTTGGTATGTGTCCCTAGAACACCTGAGGGTGTTCCTTGCATGTTGGGCCTCTGTATGTGGCCAGGCTGTGTAAAAGTCTCACACATGTGGTATTGCCATACTCAGGAGGAGTAGCAGAATGTATTTTGGGGTGTCATTTTTGCTATGTACATACTAAGTGTTGGAAATATCTTATAAATGGACAACTTTGTGTAAATAAAATGCGTTTTCATTTTTTTCCCACATTTTCCAAAAACTTCTGGAAAAAAAAATGAACCGTTCAAAAGACTCATTATGCCTCATAGATTGTATGTTGGGTTGTTAGCTTTCCAAAATAGGGTCATTTTTTGGGCGTTTCAATTGTCCTGGTGCTCCTAGAACACCTGATGGTGCTCCCTGCATGTTGGACCTCTCTATGTGGCTAGGCTGTGAAAAAGTCCCACACATGTGGTATCTCCATACTTAGGACGAGTAGCAGTATTTATTTTGGGCCGTCATTTGTGGTATACACATGTTATATGAGAGAAATAACCTATTACAATGACAATTTTGTAGGGAAAAAAAATCTTAATTTTGCAAAGAATTGTGGGAAAAAATGACAACATCAAAAACCTCACCATGCATCTTACTAATTACCCTGGAATGTCTATTTTCAAAAAAGGGGTAATTTGGGGGGTATTTGTACTTTCCTGACTTGTTCGGGTCGCAAGAAATGAGATAGACCACCAGTACATCAGGTGTGATCAATTTTTTGTTTTGCGCCACAGCTTGTAGACTCTCTAACTTTCACACAGACCAAATAATATCCACTAATATGGGTTATTTTTACCAAAGATATGTAGCAGTATAAATTGTGGCCAAAATTTATGAAGAAAAGTTAATAATTTGCAAAATGTTATCACAGAAACTAAGAAAAATGCATTTTTTTCTTCAAAATTTTCTGTCTTTTTTCATTAATAGGGTAAAAAATAAAAAAAACAGGAGGTGATCAAATACCACCGAAAGACAAAAGAAAGCTCTATTTGTATGAAAAAAAGGAAAAATGTATTTGGGTACATTATTACACAACTGAGTAATTGTCATGCAAAGTGTGAGAGCACTGAAAGCTGAAAATTGATCTGGGCAGGAGGGGGGTTTACGTGCCCAGTAGGCAAGTGGTTAATATTACACAGCTGTTGCTTTTAAATGGTCACAAATCTGTGGGGTGCCCCTGTACAGTAAGGGTGCTGGTAGTTTGGAAACTTATTCTACCACATTATATATATATATATATATATATATATATATATATATATATATATATATATATATAATTCATTTTTTCAGTCCTGGTCATTCATATTCTCTTCCTTGGCAGTAAAACAGTGTAGGTGTCCCACACTTTGTCTCTCTCCACTAGGGGGGCACACATTCAATTGGTCCGGCCTCAGTCCTGCATTCCAATTAGTGTCTTTGTGCTCCAGGTGCATGGTTAGCCCTTCCCTGCAGTTGAGGGACTTCCAGTCCCCCGTCTCCCACTGTTTCCTGAGGGATAGACATGCCTTCCAGCAGTCACACCAGTCCTGCCTTGCTGGTGATACACTTCCGACCCGCCTGGCTTCCTTGCATTCCGGGCGGATCGGCGTGTGCTCCTTTGGCTTGGAGAGGGATTGCGTTGGGAAAAGGAGCAAACATGCTGCATGGTTACTATTGGAGTACACTCTTGTGCATATACATTTAATCTATCTTGCAATTTTAGATGTGCTTATTTGGATTGAGGACATGTGAACATTTTAGGTACACTGTGTTTAAACCATATAGACTGTGTACATAGAAGCTGTACATGTATGGTGACCAGGGGGCATTTGTTTTACAATTGAAAAATATATATTTTTTTTTTGTCTGGGTGCCAGGTGTTTATAGGGTGGTGTGTTTGTTTTGTTTTTGAGCTCCGCCCATCTGCTGGCTTCCTGCGGGAGGTGTCCCATGGATTTTTCACTGTGAGATTGACTATGAGGTTGGTTTAGCTCTGAGGATATGACCCCCAAAACGCATCAGTCTTCTAACCATTTTGTGGTTAGAATGCATCCAGCTGAAGTTGATCAGTATTGCTTGATGTTTTTATCGGCATGTGAGCATCCATTTATCTTTTTGGATTCAATACATTTATTTATGGTAATGCATGAGGTGTTTGCGTCCTCCTGTGTGTTTTTTGCAGCTTGTTTGGAAGACTTCCCGGTCTGTGGAGGGCTGCACCCTTGAGTGGCACTGTGGATAGAAGCATGATTGAAAAATACTCCTGGTTCTAGCGCTGGAGTGTTTTTTTGGAGAATCCACCTATTCCACCCCTGAAAGTCATAAGAGTGTAAAATAATGGGAGAGAGAACACCTTATCAACAACCACAATTATAACAAAAAACCTAAGCAATATTAACCATATACACCGAAAAGATATAGAGAATATTGAAAAAACAGAAACCATTTGGAAAAAAAGCAAAGAAACATGTTGAGGAGACCACCAAAAAAAAGGTATAGAAAACCATAGGAGGAGAAGAAAATAATGGATATGAGAGAATCTTATATCAACATAAAATCGCTATGTCCCTCTAAGGGAGGATAGAGAATCTGAAAATAGAAGATATGAGTACGGATATAATGTATCTTTTTTAGGGAGAAAGAGGGAGGAACAGTCAACAGGGAGAAAAGAACAAAAAATGAGGACAAGAAGAAGCATAGAAAGAAGATGGGGTGCCGAGTACAAACCAGGAACAAAAGAAAGTTAAAATATTAGGAAAGGAAACCAGTGGAAAACCTTAGTGGAAAAACATTAACTGATGATGAATTACATGTATTGGATAAGGGACTAAAGTATTCCCCCCCAAAAAACCTTAATACTTTTTACACTTATATATGAATACAGAAATATATAAGAAAACTCAATCTGGATTCATGAAGAATCGTTCTTGCCAAACCAATCTATTAACCTTCTATGAGGAGGTGAGTTGCCATCTAGATAAAGGAAGGCCCGTAGACGTGGTGTATCTGGATTTTGCAAAAGCATTTGACACAGTTCCCCATAAACGTTTACTGTACAAAATAAGGTCCATTGGCATTGACCATAGGGTGAGTACATGGATTGAAAACTGGCTACAAGGGCGAGTTCAGAGGGTGGTGATAAATGGGGAGTACTCGGAATGGTCAGGGGTGGGTAGTGGGGTTCCCCAGGGTTCTGTGCTGGGACCAATCCTATTTAATTTGTTCATAAACGATCTGGAGGATGGGATAAACAGTTCAATCTCTGTATTTGCAGATGATACTAAGCTAAGCAGGGCAATAACTTCTCCGCAGGATGTGGAAACCTTGCAAAAAGATCTGAACAAATTAATGGGGTGGGCGACTACATGACAAATGAGGTTCAATGTAGAAAAATGTAAAAAAATGCATTTGGGTGGCAAAAATATGAATGCAATCTATACACTGGGGGGAGAACCTCTGGGGGAATATAAGATGGAAAAGGACCTGGGGGTCCTAGTAGATGATAGGCTCAGCAATGGCAGGCAATGCCAAGCTGCTGCTAACAAAGCAAACAGAATATTGGCATGCATTAAAAAGGGGATTAGCTCCAGAGATAAAACAATAATTCTCCCGCTCTACAAGACTCTGGTCCGGCCGCACCTAGAGTATGCGGTTCAGTTCTGGGCACCAGTCCTCAGGAAGGATGTACTGGAAATGGAGCGAGTACAAAGAAGGGCAACAAAGCTAATAAAGGGTCTGGAGGATCTTAGTTAAGATCAAAGGTTGCGAGCACTGAACTTATTCTCTCTGGAGAAGAGACGCTTGAGAGGGGATATGATTTCAATTTACAAATACCGGTCTGGTGACCCCACAATAGGGATAAAACTTTTTCGCAGAAGAGAGTTTAACAAGACTCGTGGCCACTCATTAAAATTAGAAGAAAACAGGTTTAACCTTAAACTACGTAGAGGGTTCTTTACTGTAAGAGCGGCAAGGATGTGGAATTCCCTTCCACAGGCAGTGGTCTCAGCCGGGAGTATTGATAGCTTCAAGAAACTATTAGATAAGCACCTGAATGACCACAACATACAGGGATATACAATGCAATACTGACACATAATCACACACATAGGTTGGACTTGATGGACTTGTGTCTTTTTTCAACCTCACCTACTATGTAACTATATGTAACTATGTAACTATGTAATCTTAAAAAATATATACTCAGTAACCCGCAGAAACGCCAGCGTGGAAATATACAAGGGAACAGGGACGTACAACACAGTACTCTATGGAACAAAATCTTTATATAACCCCCAGGTACATGATAATAAACACATTGAACTGTTTAAAAAGTTATTGTTGCAGGATTTAGACAGTTTGAGATACAAAAAAGTGTTGAGCCAAGATATATACAACTGCAAGACAAGGGAGGAGAAATCGTGGTACAATCAAAAGAAAAATATCAAGAAATGTGCAGCCTCTTCAGGATGAAAATGCTTATCAGTAATTAGGAAGAAATCCCACTGGCCAATATAATAAAAAGCTAGAAAAAGTAGTACATTTGGGACTAAAAAAAGCAAATACTTGAGAGAAACTGAGTATCAAGTCCCAGAAGTATGCAGGATACCATCATATACACGGTACCAAAGATTCATAAGAATAAGGAGGATCCACCAGGTAGACCAATTGCTAATGGTATAAATTCCATCACAGCAAGAATGGGCCAATATATAGATGGTTCCTTACAATTAGCGGTACTGAAAACCAAAGCCTATTTACATGGCACCAAACATGTACTACAACTAATTTAGAATGTAAAATTAAAACAAGAATATATCATTCTAGCCATGGCGGATGTCTCCTCATTATACACGATAATAATCATCATCAGGCATGTGAAGCAACTAATGGGCCTTAAGAGAACATGGTTATTTAAGTGCTTTGATTTTTGTCTAAAATATAACTATTTCTGGTACAATCAAGTATTTTATAAGCAAAAGATGGGCATAGCAACGGGCACTAAATTTGTGCCGAGCGTCATGAATGTATTCTTGGCACAGCGGGTGGAAGAGTCCATTTACTGAAACAGGCCACCAGAATGAATCTTTTACAAAAGATTAATGGATGATGTGGTCATCATATGGAAGAGGAATGAAAACCTACTACAGAGATTCCTCCAAGACCTCAGTATGAATGATAAAAACATAAATCTATCCTGGGAAATCAGCAGGGAGAAGATTAATTTCCTGAATGTTATAAATATACGGTTGATGGCGCTTCCCATCACCCGAAGGGTGATCCTCCACACTGAGTAACTCTTCCCTGGTGAGTGTGCAACAAACGGGTGATACTCACTTCCGCCGGGCCGGGCTCCGTGTCTGAATGGAAACACAGAGCTGTGACTCGGCTCCAGTGCCCCCATAGGGACCTGCTGACTGCGGGGGCACTCGATAGGAGGGAGGGGCCAGGAGCAGCAAAGAGGGACCCGAGAAGAGGAGGATCCAGGCTGCTGTGTGCAAAATCAACTGCACAGAGGAGGTAAGTATACCATGTTTGTTATTTATTTTTAGAAACAGCCTTTACAATCACTTTAATACACAGACTATTTAAGGACAGCAAGTCTACCTATCCAATACTCCTGATGAAGTCACATGATGTAACGTGTAGGGCGTGAGTGGATTCAGGCACAGACTGGAAGCGACGTAGAAGGGAGTTAGTCCCAAAAGTTTGTGGTCTTCCATGTGTACCAGTCTCCCCGACCTCTAAGGGCCTGATGGTGACCACCAGAGCCAGGGAGAGCGGACATTCGTCCTCAGGGTGCAGGTTACTAGGCATGGTGGGTGTACTGCAAGATGGAAAGATGGGCTCCAGTCACTTTTAAAAATGAACAAAGAGAATTTTTATTTATTTTAACAGAAACATGGGAGAGAGGGTTAGGCCTTATGTACACTGCTGCTGGTAAACGGACGTTTAGGACCATTTTCTTCAGCTGCCCCTAAACTCTCTTCTATGTTATCTTATTAATAGATGTACACAGGGTCATTTATAGTCATTTCTAGGCAGTTGAGTTTGAAAGCATTTTTGGTACGCAAAAAAATGCATTTAGGACTGATGTTCAGAGGCATTTGCAAAATGCCAAATGTCTGTAATAGCTTGTAAATGCTGCTAAGCGCTGTAACTAATGTTTAGCAGTGTTTCGTTTAAAGACTTTTTTAATTTTAACAGAAAAAAATAATTTTTTTAAAAAACACTCCTAAACGCAAAAGTAGCAAAACGCCGCTAAACACGGCATGTAAACGCGGCTGAACTGACATTTTTAAACGTTGGATTCTAGCTGTCAAGTTAAATCGTTCAGGAGAGCTTAAACAATGTTCCGTGTACATGAAGCCTTAGGGCACAGGACAAATGCAATAGCAGCTTGGCAGACTCCGCAGATAAAAATAGAACTAGGCAGACAGCAAATGGGAAATGGGTCTTTAAGCTGATTGCAGCGATCTGTATTTGTAGCGGCTGTCTCCTATAGCAACAACTTCACTCACAGTATCCCACTGTAGATCTTCAAACTTAGCTTCCAGCTACCTGCTGGACTTCTCAAACTTAACTCACAGTTACCCGCTGTATTCTTTCAGCTCAGCTCACAGTATCCCACTGTACTTCTTGGACTCTCAGCTACCTGCTGGATCTCTTGAGCTCAACTCACAGCTACCTACTGTACTCTTCAAGTTTCACCCACACTACCCGCTGGGTTCCTCGGACTCTCAGCTACCCGCTGGATCCCTCAGGCTTGACTCACAGCTACCCACTGGATCCCTCAGGCTTGACTCACAGCTACCCACTGTACTTATCTTCAAGCTCTACTTACAGCTACCCGCTGTACTCCTTCAAGCTTTACTCACAGCTACCTGCTGTATTCCTGGATGAGTCTCTACTGAAGCTATCCCACTTACTTCACCGTCCCCGGCTAGTGAAGCATCTGCTCTGGTACTTTTTCAGAACCCTAGCCCTTCTAAACTTGCAAGGAGTGGTCGTCTCTCTGGCAACTGCTTCTCATTTACCTCTGGCAACGAACAGGCTCCCCTCGGGCTGAGCCTCTACACACGTGATTAGGCCCCAGGCTTCAGGCCTACACTTCTGTTGCAACTCCTCACACGCCCATCCAGGCCATAGCCCAGGTGGAAAGAACCCCGATCACCTGACTTCTTCCAAATAAACAGCTTATCCCAGCATGCAAAATGGCCAAAGGAAACTCCTGCTAATTGGCTGAGACAACATATTTATGCATAACCTGAATTTACTGTAATCTATCATCCTAATGCCAAAGGTAACAGTGCCACCTATTGACAGAACAGAAAGACTACAAATCAAACTCAAGTTTAGGAAAGAAACCAGTGGATCAAAGACTACAAGATTAGCCAGGCTAGTTTCCACCTAGCACAATTAAATTTGCTAGCAGCCCTGTTTAGGATAAGGGTGCTACAATCTCCCCCTGCCGAGGAAACTACTTCCCGGAGTCTGCAAAACAAAAACATATACTCTCAATCCTGTGAGTGGATGTTCTGGCAAAAAGTGGAAAGGGAGGGATAACAGGGAAGGATGAACTGTAATAACAAATACGAGTGGCATTGCACATGAAGATGGCTAACATTAACTTATGTACAATTACAAATAGCATTTCACACGATGACAGATAAATATGAGACATTATTTACAATTACATGTGGGAGTACCACACTGTCAGGAATCTTCCCAACACATGGGTGTGCACATGCGCACGGGAGTGTGGGCACATGCGCGCACACAGCCATGCACGCCAGTGAGACTGGTGCCAAAAACTTCCTATTTAAACACCTCAGCTGCACAGAGACTTTGTTGTCTGATCTGCGGCTTGTACCTGTGAAAACCTGTTCCTCAGATCCTGATCTGATTCCTGTGTTTAACCCGGCCTGTTCTGACTACATTTGCTCTCCGCTATGCTGACCCTGGCTTGCCTCGCTAACTACGTTTACCTCTCCACTGCTTGATATCCTGTTGCCAAACCTTGCCTGCATCCCAACCATTCTCTGCCTGTAGTTTTTGTCTGCATAATCGTCTGTTACCAAACCTAGCTTGTTTGACCACACATTTAATGTCTCCTCAGCTCTGCACATACCAGCTTCCTGCTCCTGTTTCCATTCTGCATCAGCTGAACTGACTACACCTGCTGTTAACTTGCTGGTCCACCCTGGTCACACATCCGCTGCACGGAAGACGATCCAGAACCCCATACACCATCAGGCTCTCGTGGCCACTGTTACAACATCGGTGGCCCTCAAACCAGGGTTGTATGCCAGGCCTTCCCACTGCATGTCAGGCTCATCCGTCAAGTACATGACAGTATCAGACAGCCATGTCTGAGACTGCAAATGGGAGGTCAGCCATGGATGAGATCTGTCAGCACCTTGCAGCCCTTACCTAAGCTGCCAAATCTCTGCAGCAGGGTTATACGCAATTGGAGCAACGTGTACAGATTCTAGCTGCACCAGTAAGCACTGCAGCAGCCACTGCTGCACCCCCTGCTACAAGGAACTGCCACTACAACGCCCTCAGTGGTGATGCTGCATCCTGAACCCAGAGTTCTGAACACCTTGGAGGTCCTTATCACACTGGCTATTCGGATCGACCGGCGGCTCGATGAGAGACGGTCAGAAAGATCAGTTCAGCAGCTGCATCCAGTCTGGATGATGCCCTGGATTCCAGCTCCTACTTATTCCACTCCTGTCAGCCCTGCTTCAGTCCAACCTGCTCCAGTTACTCCCGCAGACAAAGCCTATTCAACTTGGACTAGTGCACACCTCTCTGTCTCCTGAGGAACGCTTGTACCGATGACAGAATAACTTCTGCCTATACTGCGGGGGAACAGGTCATTATGTACGCACCTGCCCAGCTAAGACACGTAAGTGGCGAACAATCTCCTCAGTCAATCACTCTTCTTCACCCGTCAGTGCCACCCACCTAACCCTTCCCATTTCATTTCAGCTGCCGGAAGGGGAAGTGCCAGTCACTGCGATCGTTGACTCTGGGGCTTGCAGTTGTTTCACCAACCTGACTTTTGCCATACAACAATGCATCCCTTTGAGACCTAAGGCATAAGGACTCTGGCTGACGGGTCATATATCAAATCAGGACCTGTATTTCAAGAGGCATTTCCTTTACCCATGTTGACCACCTCCCAGCACAAGGAGATTTTCAGCCTTGACGCCATTCTTATCCCCACTGTTTCCTGTTATTCTGGTCCTACCCTGGCTACAGGCACATAATCCACAAGTTTATTGGGCCATAGGGAGAATCCACATCCACTCAGCCAACTGCCAGGAACATTGCCTACCCAGGCCCTCAGTCCCTTCCTCTTCGCTACTCTGTATGGACTCTGAGTCTGAGGTGTGACAAGCCATACCTGAGCCCTACCATGAGTTCCTGTATGAGGAGCTGACATCCTTCCCCTGCATCGGCCATATGACTGCTTGATTGAACTACTCCCAGGGGCTGAAATCACTTTCGGAAGGATATTTCCCCCTCGCTGAGCGAGAACAGGAGGCACTAAAAGAATTTATTCAGAACTTAAAAAAGGGGTTTATTCGACCTTCAACTTCCACAGCAGGAGCAGGATTATTCTTTGTCGAAAAAAAAGACCACTCCCTACGTCCTTGTGTGGATTACTAGGAACTCAATAAGATATTCATTAAAAATCGATATCCTCTCCCCCTGGTACCTGAAGTGTTCCAGAGACTAAGATCAGCAACCATCTTCACCAAATTGGATTTACAGGGGGGGCTACAATTTAGTCTGCATCCATCAAGCAGAAGAGTGGAAGACGGCCTTTCGCACCAGATTTGGCCACTTTGAATATCTGGTAATGCCCATTGGCCTTTGCAACGCCTCGGCTAACTTCCAGCATTTTGTCAATGACATATTCCGAGACTTTCTGGCCATTTTCATGGATTATTTATCTAGATGGCATTCAGATTTTTTTCCATCTCTTTAGATGCTCATCAAAGTCATGTCAAAAGAGTGCTGGGCTGGCTCTGCCAACATGGACTGTACACTAGAGGAGAGAAGTGTGAATTCGAACAGCGCAGTATTCAATTCCTTGGGTTAGTAATCTCACCTGAGGGGATCAAAATGGACTCCAAAAAAGTCTCTGCCATCCTGGACTGGCCCGCACCTACCGACAAGAAGGGGATACAGCGCTTTGTAGGTTTTGCCAACTTCTACAGGAGGTTCATCAGAAGCTTTTCCTCTATCATAACCCCCATCAGGCATTTGACTAAACAGAACCTCCACTTCCAGTGGACATCTGAAACACAAGCAGCTTTTGATACCTTAAAGAGACTGTTTACTTCAGCACCTGTTCTTAGTCAGCTCTACCGTATGTGCTAGAAGTAGACACATCTGAAGTCACCATTAGAGCGGTCATCTCCCTGCGTCAAGGCTCCAAGGATCTGATGCATCCTGTAGCTTTTTTTTTCCCATAGGCTTTCCCCAGTGGAGAGCTTATCCCAGCATGCAAAGCGGCCAAAGGAAACACCTGCTAATTGGCTGAGACAACACATTTACTCAATACATGAATTCACTGTAATCTATCATCCTAATGCCAAAGGCAACAGTGCCACCTATTGACAGTAGAGAGAGACTACAAATCAAACTCAAGTTTAGGAAAGAAACCAGTGGATCAAAGACTACAAATTAGCCAGGCTAGTTACCACCTAGCAAAACTAAATTTACTTGCAGCCCTGTTAAGGACAAGGATGCTACACATGGTTTTATGCAAGTTTTTAAATTGTGAGTGTATTTCCTTATAATAAATTAGGCTATTTTATCTTACTAAACAATGGGGGGCTTTTTGTTTGTTCTTCCTTGACATGAGTATGGCCGCATATGGAATTCTGAGTCTTAAAGGAACCATACCCCCATCTATTGGCTGGGATGTGCACGATAGTAGGAGAGTCCCTAGTGGAGAGGAGGCTTTGAAGTATCCGCAGATTGGGAATACCTTGTTTAGTGATAACATACAGGTGCAATTTTTTTGATTGGAGGTACGAGTTTTGAGAGCACATTGGTGGCACGTGTGTTTTACCATAAGAGCATGTTTATATCTAGTACTGCAGCCCTCAAATTTTCCAATCGACTACTCGCATTCTGCGAGTGGAAAATGATTACTGGCGAGCGTGGGCTGCCTGGGAGCAGGGGGGCGAGCACCATCAGCAGGAGGGAATGAATAGGAGCCTTTCTCCCAGCGATTGTGGAGGGGAAAAGAGAGGAGAGGGAGAGAATTGCCGGTCGAATCATCACAGAGCAGGGAACATCGCTGTAACAGCTTTCATTTAAATTGCCGGTGTTCCCCTCACTTGCTGTCACATACAGCCCCACCTCCTGGCCCGGGTACATTTATAGACAGAACACCCATTCAATGCAGGGACATTTGACGTATATCAAAGTACCCGGACCAGGAGGCAGGGCTATATGTGACAGCAAGCGCCGGGAACACACAAATTCAAATGAAAGCTGTTACAGCAATGTTCCCCGCTCTGTGATGATCCAGCCAGCAATCCTCTTCCTCACTTCCCCTGCATGGGTGAGACTGCATTGATGGACACGGGGAGGCTGCATTGAGAGACACGGGTCAGGCTGCATTCATGGACATGGGTGAGGCTGGTTATTGGGTGTTTATGAACACAGAAGAATTTACAATTTTCTATGACTGGACATTTAAAAAAAGAGACTGATGGTTATAAATTGCAATATTGATTAGTTTATTATGGTTTTTTTCCTTGTTCACTATGAGTACATTGTAAAGTATGTACATTGTTATATGTAATTTAATTAGGCTACTACTTTGATCAGTATATACAGTGAGGGGTTATTGCAAGCATTTATATATACTACTCCTTTGTATATACACTGAGAATTATTCACCTATCACAATTTTTTTGTAGCAGTACTACACTTCTTTGCTTTTAAATTCTTGAGATGTAGAGGAGAGAATGCAGATTGAGAGACAGGAGTGTGGACCTTTTCAGAGAGGTGCACATGACAAGGCTTATGGGGCGTACACACGGTCGGACTTTTCGGCTACAAAAGTCTGACGGACGCCGACGGACCAAATCTGGCGGATAATCCGATCGTGTGTGGGTTTCCCCGGACTTTCAGCGGACTTTTCCAGTCGCAAATCTGACGGACTTTAGATTTGGAACTTGCTTCAAATCTTTACGGACCCAGAAATCTGCTCGTCTGTATGCTAGTCCGACGGACAAAAACCCACGCTAGGGCAGCTATTGGCTACTGGCTATCAACTTCCTTATTTTAGTCCGGTGTACGTCATCACGTACGAATCCGTCGGACTTTTGTGTGATCGTGTGTAGGCAAGTCCGGTCGTTAGAAAGTCCGTTTAAAGTCCGCCGAAAGTCTGTCGAAAGTCTGTCGGACAGGCTGTCGGATTTTTGTAGCCAAAAAGTCAGACCGTGTGTACGCCCCATTAGAGACAATGAGTTTGGAACAGTATGGCACACATCAGCCCCCCTTTCTGTCACTACTCTTGGATGAGACCAGTTTTAAAATGTGAATACTTCTTTCTTTCATACTTATAGACTCCATCTTTATGTTTGGGATTAATGGTAGCACAGGTTTGGGAGATGATTGTTGCTCTAAAGTTATGTAAAATGTTTTGCTGTCACAAAGGTTTCTGCCCAGTAAAACAGTTGGAAGAAAGCTACATTGTTTGTGTGTTATAGTGAGTACGATTAGTTGCAGACAGAGTAGGCACAATTGCTTGAAGGCTTCAGGCAGTCGGGCACAACCATAAAGCCCCATGATGACCCTCTGACACTCAGGCCTAGTTTGTACCTGGGGAATCTTATGAGCAGTCAGTTTGGGATAGAAGTGGTGATGAACAATTTCATGAGTCAGTGAAAGTGGTGTGCAGGTACAGTAGGTTCTCCAGGCATTGGCTAACCATCTGGGCACCTGTATCACATTGGCTGCAATTGTAATCCTGACAGAATTGGACATGTTAGTGTTTCGGCTTAGCCTCCCTGCAAAGCTGCTGAGTGAGAAGCCCCCTATTACTTGGGAACTGGCTTAAAAACCCACATGATAGAGAGCCCATCCAACATCTGGATTAACAGATATATTTGATAGATTTTTGTTATTAACACCCTAATCCACAGGTGTCAAACTGCCGACCCTCCAGCTTTTGCAGAACGATTAGGCATTGCAAGGCAGACAGTTACAAGTATGACTACCACAGGCAGATGCATGATGGGACTTGTAGTTCCACAACAGCTGGAGGGCTACCAGTTTGACACCCCTCCCCCAATCTTTATCACAAATTGTTTTCCTATTTATGTGTGGACATTTTTACCTGTATATTGACAGACATACAGTATATTTTTTTTGTTTAACCCTAATAAAAAAACCTTTCAAGACTTGCCGTGGGTGCAGCAGTATCAGCATCTTGCAGTAAGTAAGAAATCTGTTGATCAAAGTTGAGATTTTAGCTTTAAAAAATTCTTAAAAAGGAACTTCTGTGGGGAACGGGAAAACTTAAAGTCAGCAGATTCAAAAACAGATACCGTCTATAAAATCAAGCTCTGTCCTCTCTGCAGTGGATTTTCCCAAGGGCTTCCAGACTCCTGAGCTGCCATCTTGGTTTTGGAAGCTCGCTGTGACTTCCTGATGTCCCATAGCCAGCTCCCTATTTAGCATGTGCTATCTGCAGACTACAGTGAGACAGGTCCTGCTGGTATGTGTGACGTGATCCCAGGAGGCTCAGGCGGGGAATAGACTGAGGTATTGTCATCCTTGCCTAGGCCAGGAACAAGGAAGTGGGAGGAGGTACCAAAAAAGATAGAACATTTTTAAAAATTGCCATTCCTGAAGAGGCTGGGGTGAGCTAATAAAAGCAGGTACAGTATGTACAATTTTTGCTTGAAGGTCTGCTTGTATTTACATTATACATTTCTTGCTGAATTACCTACAACTGGGATTGGTGGACAGACATGGTTGCAGTGGTTAGTGCAGTGGTAGTTATGGTGCCAGTTAACACGAACAAGCCAAGAAGGATGGTAAGGCACTCCAGGCAACATCAGTGAGTTAGAAAGGGTGACTGGGAAACGAATAGGGTGTGAACTTGCCAAATATGCATGACTCAAGTTGATTCACAGTTTGTGCAAGTATAATCAGATCTAATTTTTGCTCACATACTAGATTGGGGTAATCTAGCACACGCTGATACATGTCTTTAATACATTAGTTCTACCTACTGTACTTACAGAACAGACAAATGTGCATTTAAAATGAGCACATGCTTAAGAAAATAACTTGAAGTCACTCAGTTGCCTGCCAGGAGCCGTGAAAACTTGGCAATGGTCTGAAAAGACACTGCAAAACTTGTTTTTCTCTGTGATTATATACTACAAGAAGAGATTAAAGTCACGATGTGAATCCAGTTCCAAAGGCAAACAACACATAGTAATGTTTGGAATCCCAACAACCTGACCTCATTCTTTAGAATGCGCTACCCATTATGCAAAATAATTTAGCTAACTCTCCTAAAGACATGCCCAGCAATAATGAGGAACGAATTAAGGGGAGGGCGTACATGACTGGGTGGAAGGGGAACCAAGCTGGAGGGGTTAACAAATTTAGTGTGGGTAGTCAGTTACTGACCCTTACCTGATTGGCCGAGCAGATGGGGTGATGGGGTGGAGCTGGAGAGTAGGGTTGCTGGGGAGGAGGGGTTTTGCCTCACTCTCAGATCTGGAATCGTTGGAAGAATGTCCTGTCTAGCCGTGTCCTGCATCTAAACCTGTGAAGAAGAATGAGTGAGTTAGATGGACTGTTATGCCGCATACACACGACCGGACTTTCCGTCAGAAAAGGTCCAACGGAATCATTCCATCGGACATTCCGATCGTGTGTGAGCTTCATCTGACTTTTTGTTTCTAAAATTCTGACAGACCTAGAAATAGAACATGTTTCAAATCTTTCCGTCGGTCTCAATTCCTATCGGGAAAACCATTTGTCTGTATGCTAGTCCGACGGTCGCATGTCATCGCGTTCTAAACAAATGGACTTTGGTGTGATCGTGTGTAGGCAAGTCCGTTTCAGCGGAACTCTGTCAGAACTCCGACGGAAAGACCGTCATGTGTCATGTGTACGTGGCATTATCCCAAATTAGGGAGGCAGCTGCCGATCATGGCTATGCCTGGGTGCAAAACCATGTCTCTGCAACGCTGCAAGGGGCATGGCAGGGTCCCCCTCTGAAGAGACCTGCCTTCACACATTCCAGTAAGGACCTTTCAGGCCCCCCCCCACCAAGTAGCTGTTAGCTTGTGGGGGTGGGAGCCCGGGGAGGAATCCCCGTTATAGGCGGTGCCCTCAGGAGGGGGACATTCACCACACAGCATCATCTATCCCCTCATCAGTCATTAGGTTTCCGGAGCGTGTGGCTGGGGCAGCTGGCGAGGCTCTGGCCAGTGTGTCATCCTTGCAGGGGAATGTTGCTGCAGCTGGCGCCAGCCAGTCTCCCGGTGCGGCCGGTGGCCCCACCGTGGATCAAGCAGGGCGGCATGTGAAGACGGAATTGTTACCACCAGATATGCAATCGCAGAACTCCAGGCTCAGGTCGGGGGCCTGGCAAAAAGAGAGCCAATGCTGAAGAGGGGAACAGGTCGAGGAGATGATGTCATCAGGAGGTGTGGCCTGGACTTAAAGGACCCACAGCAGAAAAAAAACACAAAGGCTTCCAGTCACAAACTCCACAGAAGGTATCCTGTAGGACGGGGAGGTCCGTGACCAGAGTCAGCCCAGCTGTCACCAGCCCATCAGAGGTCCAGTCCATAGGGGATGTCAGCAGCTCGGGGATGGAGAGCTGGGAGAGATGATCCATGTCACAGTGGGGGAATCCGGACTGGCGGCTGGGGGGGCTTCTGGCCCTGGGCAGCCAGGTGAGTACCATAGCATTGTGTTGTCTTACTTTTCTTCTTCTGTCTTAGCGGGGTCGGAGGTTAGAGGTTAGGAAGTAAGTCAGTCCTCTAGGGCGTCGGGTGCTGCAGGTTACGTAAAAGTGGGCAGGGAGTTTTTGGTGAGCCTGCGGGATTTGCTGAGTAAGTTGGAGGTGAGTACATATGGGGAGACCCTCCACCTGTGTCGGCATGGGTTCCATGGTGGTGACAAGTGGAGTCGAATAAGGTCGCCCCTTTTTTCTCTGGGGGGGCAGTCGTTGGCGGGTACGCTGATGGATGGTGTTGCTCCAGGACCGGTTTCATCTGTCACAGATGAAACCAAACGTCATGGGGGGAAAGCGCCTGAAAATTGTTCCCTTATTTTTTGTTACCTAGACGCCATTAGGCAGGCATAGAGGGTGTATGGTGGCGCTGCGTGCTTCGGTATGATGAACAGTCATCAGCGAAAAGCAGTCAGGCCAACTATCTAAGATCATAAAGTTTTCAGCGTTTGGTTGAAGTTGATGACTTCGGCCCCAGTGGTAACGCCACCTCGGGATCATATATTATGTTATGTTCATATATTTGCATGTGGTACGCCACATGTATTTGTTATTATTGTTTATCCTTCCCTGTTACCAATCCCTATCCACTTTTTGCCCGGACATCCCCTTTTCAAAAATGAGAGTACTTGTTTTTTTTGTTGCAAACTCCGGACATAGTTTCCTTGGTTGGGGGAGATTGCAGCACCCTGGTCCTATACAAGGCTGCTAATAAATCTAGTTGTGCTAGGTGGTAACTAGCCTGGCTAATTGGTAGGTTGATCCACTGATTCCTGTCCTAAGTCTGAGTTTGGGTAGTCTCTCTCTTCTGTCAATAGGTGGCACTGTTGCTTTTGGCATTAGAATGATGGATTACCATAAATTCAGGTAATGGGTAACTAGGTTGTCTCAGCCAATCAGCAGAAGTTTCTTTAACCACTGTGTATGCTGGGATAAGCTATTTATTTGGGAGGAGTCAGGTGATCAGGGGTTCTTCCCGCCCGAGGCTGGGGCCTGGGTGGGTGTGTGTTGAGAAGCTCCTGGTTGCTAGGTCTGAAGCCTATCCAGGAGGCATGCTGGCTGCTAGATCCACTTAAGGCCTATCCAGCAGTTCTGGGTTTCTGCAAAGGAGGAGCAGCCAAAGTTAAGCTCGAAGCCTGGGGCAGAACCGCATGTGTTAGAGGCTCGGCCTGAAGGGAGCCTGTTTATTGTCGGAGGTAAAGGAGAAGCAGTTGCCACTCCTGTTACCGGAGGCAAATTTGGAAGGGATGAAGTTCTGAAGGAGTACCAGAGCAGACGCCTCACTAGCCGGGGACAGTGAAATAGTGGGAAGCTTCAGTAGACACTCATCCAGGAAGGAAGCGGGTAGCTGTGAGTAAAGCTTGAAGGAGTACGGCGGGTAGCTGTAAGTAAAGCTTGAATATAAAGTACAGCGGTTAGCTGTGGGTGAAGCTCGGGAATCCAGCAGGTAGCTGAGAGTCCAAGAAGTATAGCCAAAGACGGCGAGCTGAACTTAAGGATCTACTGTGGGATACTGTGAGTTAAGCTGGAAGATCTACAGTAGGATACTATGAGAGAATTTGTTGCCATAGGAGACAGTAGTTGCTAAAAGATACAGATTGCTGCATTCAGCTTAAAGGCCCTTGTTCTGTATTGCTGTCTGCCTAGTTCTATTTTTGTCTGCAGAGTTTGCCTTAATTGCTATTGCCTAAGGGTGTCCTGTGCCCTAAACCCTCTCTTCCCACCATTTCTGTTAAGAGAAATAAAACTCTTTGTTAATTTTTACAAAAAGTGACTGGCGCCCAATCTTTTCACCTTGCACCACACCCACTATTGCTACTAACCTGCACCCTGAGGAGGAATGTCAATTCTCTCTGACTCTGGGGGGTCACCATCAGGCGCTTGGAAGTTGGGGAGACCGCTACAATATCAACATAGTCAAATAGTTGCCTGATTGTCACGTGATGCTCAGATTAGTTGCCTGACTTGTAGTTATTACACTTTGCTCGGCCAGTTCTGTCCTTTTAGTTCTATTTTGTCCATTTCAATGTCTTTATTTGGCACAGTGTACTTTTGTAATTACTGCATTTGCATTATTGATTACAGAATACTATTAATAATGAGAAACCTAAAGTGCTGTATAAGAATGACTGCCAGCTGCTGCAGAAAAAAAGGTAAAATTGGAAGGAAATACGTGGTAAAGCAACCTTCAAGACCAACATTAGATCTGTAGCCCCAGCCTTGGGCACACTCTGGACTTCAACCTCACAGATCAGGTTGTCACTGACAGCGTCACACATGTTTCAGCTACTCAAACGCAGTAATCGCTGCAGCTGTTCTCCCTCTCCTTGCATGCCAGTAAGGAGAGAAGGAAAGAGAGGCAAAACACTGAACATTTCAAGGACTATCTACAGCCACAGAGAGAGCTGGAGGAAAGTCCCACGCATCTGGGATCGCAAAAAAGCAAGAGAAAACTGATCTGGTGTGGATTGTGGGAAGCACAGAGCCTGCTGGGTGCAACTATGACTTGTGGGATATGGTGTCCCCAGCCAGACTAAGCTTGTATTACATATTGGCAATGGAACTACACATACCAACATGACCAGGCTCTGTGGATAGGAAAAGGAATGTCTGTTTCTGCGCTCAGGGGAGGACATTGTGGAAGACAGACCATGCTGCAAGCTGTTAGCAAAACATTCCTCCATCTTATTAGGAACGCAGAGTGGTGGAGTAGCAGATATCACCTGGAATATGTGAATGCGACTGCTGCTGACCAGTGCTACCACTGGATCACTGGGGAGAATGCCACTGTCATGGATCAGTGCTGCCACCTTATCATTGGGGAGAATGCTGCTGCTAACTTCTCTGAAGTACAGAGGAGAGCAGAGGGAGACCAGCTGTTACCCCAGGAGTTTGTGAGAGGCCGCTGGCCAAGCCCTAAAAAGGAATAGTATTGTTTGCTTGAGACACAGTGCGGGTGCCTATACCTGGGCTAGGAGGAACTTATCTTGAGCGCACCAATGCCAGATCTGGGAGCCAACAAGCTGGCCAGCAGGAAAAGTATTTAATACAGACTTAGAGACTGTTATTGTAACATTTTCCTCTAGGCAGGTCCCTCTTAGTATAGAGTTTAAAGTGGTTGTAAAGGTTTTTTTTTTTTTTAATAAGTAACATGGTATACTTACCTCCTCTGTGCAAGGGTTTTGCACAGAGTGGTTCCAATCCTCCTCTTCTGAGTTCCCCCAGCGGCGCTGTTGGCTCCTCCCCATGTCGAATGCCCCCTCAGAGACCCGCATTCCAATGACACAGACGGCAGGACTCACCCCCGCCCCCACCTCCCGTGTCACTGGATTTGATTGACAGTAGCAGAGCCAATGGCTGCTGCTATCAATCTATCCAGTAAGGACCCGAGACTGCAGCTGGAGCTGCTGGGCTCATTCTTGTCGCTGGAAAGATCGGGTTCAGGTAAGTAAAAGGGGGGCTCTGGGGGGCTGCTGCACTACAGAAGGGTTTTCACCTTTATGCATAGAATGCATGAAGGTGAAAACCTTGAGGGTTTACAACCACTTTAAGAGTCATTCTCTAAACCATTGGCTTACTACCAACTATATATCCTAATTGCTACTGTTCATATACATTTGTTAGCCAACTGCATATTCTATTTGGTACTATTTTATACATTTGTTTGAGGAATTGTTGCCATTTCCATTTCTCTGGTTGCTGTGTATACAGTATACAGCATCTCACAAAAGTGAGTACACCCCTCACGTTTTATTATTTATATTCATGTGACAACACTGAAGAAATTACACTTTGCTACAATGTAAAGGAGTGTACAGCTTGTATAACAGTGTCAATTTGCTGTCCCCTCAAAATAACTTACACATCCATTAATGTTTAAACAGCTGGCTACAAAAGTGAGTACACCCCTAAGTGAAAATGTCCAAATTGACCCCAATTAGCCATTTTCCCTCCCCGGTGTCATGTGACTCGTTAGGTGTTACATAGTCTCAGGTGTGAATGGGGAGCAGGTGTGTTAAATATGGTGTTATCGCTCTCACTCTCTCATACTGGTCACAGGAAGTTCAACATGGCAAATCATGGCAAAGAACTCCCTGAGGATCTAAAAAAAATAATTGTTGCTCTACATAAAGATGGCCTAGGCTACAAGAAGAATGCCAAGACCCTGAAACTGAGTTGCAGCATGGTGGCCAAGACCATACAGTGGTATAACAGGACAGGTTCCACTCAAAACAGGCCTCACCATGGTCGACCAAACAAGTTGAGTGCACATGCTCAGTATTATGTCCAGAGGTTGTCTTTTGGAAATAGACGTATGAGTGCTGCCAGCATTGCTGGAAAGGTTGAAGAGGTGGGGGGGTCAGCCTGTCAGTGCTCAGACCATACGCTGTACACTGCTTCAAATTGGACCATCGTCCCAGAAGGAAGCTTCTTCTAAAGATGATGCAAAAGAAAGCCTGCATACAGTTTGCTGAAGACAAGCCGACTAAAGACATGGATCACTGGAACCATGTCCTGTGGTCTGATGAGACTAAGATAAACTTATTTGGTTCAGGTGATGTCAAGTGTGTGCGGCAGCAACCAGATGAGGAGTACAAAGACAAGTGTGTCTTGCCTACAGTCAAGCATGGTGGTGGTAGTGTCATGGTCTGGGGCTGCATGAGTGCTGCCGGCACTAGGGAGCTACAGTTCATTGAGGGAACCACAAATGCCAACATGTACTGTGACATACTGAAGCAGAGCATGATCCTCTCCCTTCAGGAGACTGGGCCGCAATGGCGGTATTCCAACATGATAACGACAGACCCCAAACACACCTCCAAGACGACCACTGCCCTGTTAAAGAAGCTTAGGGTATGGCCAAGCATGTCACCAGACCGAAACCCTATGGAGCACCTGTGGGGCATCCTCAAACTGAAGGTGGAGGAGCGCAAGGTCTCTAACATCCACCAGCTCCATGATGTCATCATGGAGGAGTGGAAGAGGATTCCAGTGGCAACCTGTGAAGCTCTGTTGAACTCCATGCCCAAAAGGGTTAAGGCAGTGCTGGAAAATAATGGTAGCAACACAAAATATTGACACTTTGGGCCCAATTTGGACATTTTCACTTAGGGGTGTACTCACTTTTGTTGCCAGCAGTTTAGACATTAATGGCTGTGTGTTGAGTTATTTTGAGGGGACAGCAAATTGACACTGTTATACAAGCTGTACACTCACTGTTGTCACATAAAAGATATAATAAAATATTTACAAAAATGTGAGGGGTGTACTCACGTTTGTGAGATACTGTGTATATATATATATATATATATATATATATATATATATATATATATAGATAGATAGATAGATAGATAGATAGACACACACACACACATATACACACACACATATACACACACACTTACTGGACACTTTAGAAGACACACCTGTTCAATTGCTTGGTAACACAAATTGCTAATCAGCCAATCATATAGCAGCAAACAATTGCATTTAGGCATCTAGACGTGGTGAAGACAACTTGCTGAAGTTCAAATCCAGCATCAGAATGGGGAAGAAAGGGCATTTAAGGGACTTTTAATGTGGTATAGTTGTTAATACCAGCGTGTAAACACACAGATCTCAGTTCTTTCAGGGGAGAAAAGACTGATCGTGTGTTCATACAAAGTGTGAACACCGATCTCTCTCTCTTCCTCTAGTAAGTCCCACCCCCCCTTCAGTTAGAACACAGTGATGGAACACAGTTAACCCCTTGATCGCCCCCTAACCCCTTCCCTGCCAGTGACATTTTTACAGTAATCAGTGCATTTTTTTAGCACTGATGGCTGTATAATTGTCAATGGTCCCAAAAATGTGTCAAAAGTGTCCAATTTGTCCGCCTCAATATCACAGTCCCAATAAAAATCACAGATCGCCGCCATTACTAGTAAAAAAATAAATAATAATAATAATGCCATAAATCTATCCAATATTTTGTAGACACTATAACTTTTGCGCAAACTAATCAATATACGTGCATTGCAATTGTTTTTACCAAAAAATATGTAGAAGAATACATATCGGCCTAAACTAAGGAAAAAAAAATTGTTTTTTTGAAAAAAAATGTGGGATATTTATTATAGCAAAATGTAAAAGATAGCGTTTTTTTCTAAATTGGCGCTCTTCTTTTGTTTATAGCGCAAAAAATAAAAACCACAGAGGTGATCAAATACCACCAAAGGAAAGCTCTATTTGTGGGGAAAAAAAGGACATCAATTCTGTTTGTGTACAGTGTGGCATGACTGCGCAATTGTCAGTTAAAGCAACACAGTGCCGTATCGCAAAAAATGGCCTGGTTGTTGAGCAGCCAAATCTTCTGGGGCTGAAGTGGTTAAATACCACAGCCTACCTGAGTATTGTTGCTTACCATGTCCATCCCTTTATGACTACAGTGTACCCATCTTCTGATAGCAACTTCCAGCAGGATAATGCACCATGTCACAAAGCTCAAATCATCTCAAACTGGTGTCTTGAACATGACAATGAGTTCACTGTACTCCAATGGCCTCCACAGGCACCAGATTTCAAACCAATACAGCACCTTTGGGATGTAGCGGAATGAGAGATTTGCATCATGGATGTGCAGCCGACAAATCTGCAGCAACTGCATAATGCTATCATGTCAATATGGACCAAAATCTCTGAGGAATGTTTCCAACACCTTGTTGAATCTATACCACAAACAATTAAAGCAGTTCTGAAGGCAAAATGTGGTCCAACCCAGTACTAGCAAGGTGTACCTAATAAAGTCCCTTCCCTCTTTAGCCTGGGTGTGCCAGAGAGCGTGGTTCTGCTTATAGAGTTGTAGGCTCTAGTAACAGGGTACCTGAGAAAATAGGAGTTCCTTTGAGGATAGGCACAACAGAACTAAGCGCCACTTTGAGACAGCATAGTCAGATGCATGAGCTCAATTTTCTCTATTATAGAGAAACATTATTATGAATTATAGACTGAAACAATCTGTGCAACACAATAGAGCTTGACTGGATGATGATACTGTCCTTCTCTCTTCCAATCAAGGGCGTAGATAAGGGGAGATGGGGAGGGTCCAAACCCCCTCCAGAGCATCCGTGGTGTCACAGTTGCCATTGTGGTCAGTGTACACCAGAAGCACTGTAGCTGGTAATCCTGTCCACCATCAGAGACAGGCAGCAACAGTTTGGATGGAGGAAGGCTCTCATTAGGTCCTCCTCAGCACAGGTCTCAAAACACAGCCAAGAGAGGACTTCCACATGCTCTAAAATGCCTGATCTAGCGAGTTGATTTCTTGGAGGGGGATGAGCTGTACTGAGGGGAAGGGGAGATGTACTGGGGAGGTCTGTACAGAGAGTAGCTGTTCTGGGGGTGGGGATCTGTACTAGAGGGAGATGTATGGGGGGCGGGGGTCAACTGTACTGGGGTTTGATCTGTACTGAAGGGAGAGCTATGCTAGTGGGGCATCCGTACTGTGAGAGTGCTGTAGAGGGTGGAAGTTTTACTGGGGGAAGATCTGTACAGGGTGACGTAATGTACCTGATAGAGCCTGAAGTGCAGAGGTAGGCCTCGCTTACAGCTCTGGCTCAGGAGCCCTGGTAAGGTCACACTAAACGCCTGAACACAGAGTGGCACGAGTGCCTGATAAGTCTTCTGCAGATGCTAATGAGCAAACCGTGCATCAGGATATGCAAGTATGACTGGTCGGATGCTCACTGGCAGATGGACTGGAGTAGGAGTCAGGCACAGATCAGCTGGTTTAGGTGCAGGAAGAAGGACCGTAAGCAGAGTCAGACAGTCCAATTCAGCAACTAACAGGCAGGCCAGATGCATATAGCAGGCAGAAGAGTAGTCAGGGATCAGGCAAGGATTGGTAACAGCTAGGCAGATGAGCAGAAGGAGCAGGCAGAAGCATAATCCAGAGAAAAGCCAGGGGTTGGTTCAGGCGGTGCTCAGGAGCGGAGCAGGTCGGCAACAGAGGATCAATGCAGGAACAGGTAATGAATGCAAAGGAATGTAGTAGACCAAATGGGAATGACATGGGGCACAAGTGCAGCTTAAATAGTCCGCTTGGCACCAGTGTGCACTCGCACGCTTGCACGCCTGTGCACCAGCAACTCTGCTACAGACAGAGTTCCTTAAAATAATGTGCCTCCACACATGTATGTGCCTTTCTTGACAGGTGGAGGGAGTCTTTACTAGGTTTTTGTCTGTTCATTTTCAGACCTGCATGAAAAAAAAATGACAGCTGGTATCTGATTAATTGCTAGAGGCCATACAGGCAGCTTTGCTCCTAGCCATTTTGATAAATGAAGCCAATTTTATATAAATATACAGTTACTAAATCTCTCAGCATTTTCCATTATGCAACTTGCAGTTTCGATTACATTAACTATGAACTAAGTTCAACTTGCTCCACATGCACCTAAATGAGGACCATACTTTCTATATGCAATTCTTTCACACTAGAAAAACAGGCTAAATAAAGCAGTTATGACACACAATTCAGTCCAAAAACCACTGTCATGGTGCCAAATGTCATGTATTATCACACTGCAAAGCAGGTATTCCAAATCACACAACTGTTTTTGTAGGAATTTTTTCTTACATACATAATTGTGTCCACCCTTACAGATGTATGTTTATTGTGTTCAGTAAGAAAGTGGTGTTCTGATCATTTTAAAGTGATTATGTCATGAGACAAGTATAATGATTGCCAGAGCTTATCTTCTTTTAAATATGCAAGGTGGCTGGCTGTGTCTGGTTTCAATACTAATGGGGCGTACACACGGTCGGACTTTTCGGCTACAAAAGTCCGACAGCCCATCTGACAAACTTTCAACGGACTTGCGGCGGACTTTTTAACGGACGGACTTGCTTACATACGATCACACAAAAGTCCGACAGATTCATACGTGATGACGAACACCGGACTAAAATAAGGAAGTTGATAGCCAGTAGCCAATAGCTGCCCTAGCGTGGGTTTTTGTCCGTCGGACTAGCATACAGAGGAGCGGATTTCTGGGTCCGGCGGAGTTACGACGTAAAGATTTGAAGCAAGTTCCAAATCTAAAGTCCGTCAGATTTGCGAAAAGTCTGCTGAAAGTCCGGGGAAGCCCACACACGATCGGATTGTCCGCCGGATTTGGTCCGTCTGCATCCGTCGGACTTTTGTAGTCGAAAAGTCCGACCGTGTGTACGCCCCATAAGAGCAGCGTTTCTCAACTTGGGTTCCATGGAACCTTAGCGTTCCTCTAAAGGTTGATAGGAGTTCCTTGGGTAATAAGCAGTTTCTTTCTCTCAGATAATTAACCACGGACCCAATTATCCTTTTAGCTACTGTATAGGGAGCATTCTACCCACTGACCACCAATGAGAGAACCATTCTACCCATTAACCAACAGGCTAATATATTGCTATCTGTAGCTAAACTATAGTCATTACTGGAAGGGGTACCCTGAGATCTGAAACTTATTTCAAGGGTCCTTCCATGTTAAAAAAAATGGCTGAGAAAGGCTGCTCTAGAGTCACAAGCATGCTGTAATTGAGTGCCGGGCAGGTATCTGATCTCCATATTCCAGGTCAGAGACTAATGCCTCATACACACGAGCAGACTTCTTGTCGGACTGAACTCCGAAGGACTTTTCGGAGTTCCGACGAAACAGACTTGCCTACACACAATCCCACCAAAGTCTGGTCATTTCGAACGTCATGACATACGACCAGACTAGGAAAGGAAGTTCAATAGCTAGTAGCCAATAGCTGCCCTTGCGTCGTTTTCCGTAAGTCGGACTAGTATACAGATGAATGTTTTTTTCGATAGGAATCAAATCCATCTGAAAGATTTGAAACGTGTTCTATTTCTAAGGTCCGTCAGATTTTTTGACAGAAAAGGTCCGATGAAGCCGACACACGATCGGAATGTCCGACGGATTCGCTCCGTCTAACCTTTTCTGCCGGAAAGTCCCCTCGTGTATACGCGGCATAAGGAATCAAAGAATCAGCAATCAAATTAGGGGGCTAGCATTCTTAAAGGAGAGGCCAGCAATGGTAGCTTCTATATGTTTCTCATGACATAGAAACTTTAAATTACAACCACAGAAGCCATTGGGTAGACCTCTGATACCCCTTGATATACTGTTATCCCTTTTATGGAGACTGCTGTGAGGGAATCTTGTATACCGGCCCTTTTCCTGATGAATAGCATGCTTTTTTCATTGAGCTGCAAGAGGTCAGATATCTCTCCAAACATGTGGTACACAAATGGCCTATAGCATTTTCACGTTTGATACATTGGAGGCAGACACTGCAAATAATGATGCGGTCTGTTGTCACATGTGTTTAAAGAAGTCCCACACAGGGCACCAGACCAGAGAAAAATAGTGCTCTAGATTTGTGGCTCTCTGCCATTCAGTAGAACAAGGCAGCTTTTCCCTTGAACCTCGCTGGGGTTGTGCCTCTCCCTCACTTTCCTCCCCTGCTCTAACGGTCACCTGGGTATGGTGAGGAACTTCATTATCCTGTTCCTCCCCATCACTGGAGCCAACTTGACAGTACGCTGTGCCTGCGGGAACATTATAACCAATTTGTTCTCTTTGCCTGGTGTCCTCTTCCTCTAGGCTTCTGTTACTCTCTTCCTCAATCTCTGAGCCTATTCATTTCTGCACATCCTCTTTCCCACTTGCCGACCGCCTCACGCAGATATACTGCCGCAGAATGGCACGGGCAGGCAAAGTAACGTATGGGTACATTACTCGCCTCCTGCAGGCGTGGGGGGCGCATTCAGGAGCAATCCCTGCTGATGGGGAGGTCACTGATTCATGGCCACCCCCTCGCGATCGCTCCTGGCGAATGGAATGCTTTCTCTGCTTCTGTAATGTAAACAGAAGCAGAGGAAGTGATGTCATCGCTCCTCGTGAAGCCTTTTCGCTCCGGCTTCCGAGGAGAGAAGACCTCAAGTAAGTTTGCACCAACACTACATATACAGTAGAACACACAGGCACACAAATGACCCCCCAATCACCCCTGATCACCCCCCCCTGCAACCCCTGTCACAGTGACACCATTAGTAGTTTTTATTTTTTTTACTGATTACTGCATTGGTGTCATTTGTGACTGTTATAAGTGGTAGGGCAGTTAGTGGTAGGCCCCTTTAGGTCTAGGGTACCCCCCTATTAAAGGTTCAACCCCTTGATCACCCCCAGTCAAACCCTGTCGCCAGTGTCACTAAGCAATCTTTTTTCTGATGGCCGTATTAGTGTGACGCTAGGTAGCCAGGTAAGTATTTAGGTTCACCGTCAGCTTTTTATAGCGTCAGGTACCCACATATACTACCTATTAAAGGTTTTAACCCCCTGATTGCCCCCTAGTTAACCCTTTCACCAGTGATCACCATATAACTGTTACGGGTGACGCTGGTTAGTTTGTTTGTTTTTTATAGTGTCAGGGCACCCGCCATTTATTACATAATAAAGGTTTAACCCCCTGATCGCCCGGCGGGTGATATCAGTTAGGTTTTAGGGTCAGATAGGGTCTGCATCGCCCCAGGCAGCGTCAGGTTAGCGCCAGTACCGCTAACACCCACGCATGCAGCATACACCTCCCTTAGTGGTATAGTATCTGAACGGATCAATATCTGATGAGATCTATACTAGCGTCCCCAGCAGTTTAGTGTTCCCAAAAAATGCAGTGTTAGCGGGATCAGCCCAGATACCTGCTAGCACCTGCGTTTAGCCCCTCGGTCCAGCCCAGCCCACCCAAGTGCAGTTTCAATTGATTACTGTCACTTACAAAACACAACACACATAACTGCAGCATTCGCAGAGTCAGGTCTGATCCCTGCGATCGCTAACAGTTTTTTTGGTAGCGTTTGAATCAGTCGCTAACAGTCAGGAGCTTTTTTACCTGTGAGTCTCACTACTGTACCACTAAATTTAGAGCCCAAAATGGCAAATCGAAGGTACACTAGTGAAGTGGTCTACATGTTTTTGAGCAAGACAGATAGTGAAGAGGAAGTCACTCATCTGTCAGATTCAGGCTCAGAATACGATCCTGAAGACGACAGCGGCTCCATGACAGATAGCTCTGATGACGGAGTTGTGGTCCCTGCCAACGTCAGGCGTACCAGACCCCGATCTTCTTCTAGTGCCACTATTCCTTCTGGTGAACTGGCAAGCACCAGCGGCCTAGTACACCCTGGTCGTAGTCAAACCAGCACTGTAGTAACACGTGGTGTCGTGGCGAGTCCCATAAGTGCAGTTCAAGCTGGTGAGGTGGCAAGCACAAGTAGTGTCCAGCTGCCACCAAGAAGAAGACAAACACAGGCCCGTCGAGCCCATAGTGCCCTTCCTGCTGCATTCGCCAATCCTAATTGGGAACCCACCACTTCTGCAGCACCCGTACTTCCCCCATTCACTGGCCAACCCGGCATTCAGGTGGAAACAGTTGATTTTACGTCACTTGATTGTTATTCGCTGTTTTTCACCAAAGATCTCTATAGATCCATTGTGGATCAAAGCAATTTGTATGCTGGTCAATACATTTCCACTATTCCCTAGTCCTCCCTTGCCAGAGATTGGAAACCAATTACGGTTTCCGAATTTAAGATCTTTCTGGGCCTATCCCTCCTCATGGGCATAACTAAAAAGAGTGAGTTGAGGTCTTATTGGTCCACTGACCCAATTCACCATATGCCCGTGTTCTCTGCTGCCATGGCCAGGGTACAATACGAGCAGATCTTGCGGTTCATGCATTTCAACAACAATGAACTCTGTTGTCCTCGTGGAGACCCTGGATACGATCGGCTCTACAAAATTCGGCCCCTCGTAAACCACTTCAACATTTTCCAGACTTGTTTACTCCCCATCAAGTTGTCTGCGTTGATGAGTCCCTGATTACGTTTTCTGGCCGCTTGTCTTTCAAACAGTATCTTCCCAGCAAGCGTGCCAGATACGGGGTCAAGATGTATAAGCTCTTTGACAGGGCCACAGGCTATATATGTAGTTTTATGGTTTACAAGGGAAAACATAGCCACGTAGAGCCGCCGAACTGCCCAGATTACATAGGGAGTGCTATCGATCATGTCACGTACCTGGATCTTGATATCCATATAAAAGATAACGGGTTAGATTTAAGAAATCATTTTAAACCCACGGACCGCAATGCGTACATTCCCCTCGGAAGTTGCCACCATTTACAATGGTTGTGCAACATTCCTAAGGGACAATTTGTACGCATTAGGCGGAATTGTACACATGAGCAGGAATATCTTGCACAGTCTGAAGTTCTATCAGCCCATTTTGTACAAAAGGGATATAATAAATCAGATATTGCGAAACATATCGAGACCGTTCGTATGATGGATAGAACGACATTTGTTTCCAATGGTCCTAGGGTCAAACAAGATAAAACAGGGAATATAAGAATTGTTTTGGACTATAATGTCCAATACAAAAAATTTGAAAAGATCATTCGCAAATACTGGCCTATCTTGAAGCAGGATAAAACACTCGGCCCTGTTCTCCCGGAACGTCCCCAGTTTGTTTACAAAAGGGCACCTTCCCTAAGAGATAAAGCTAGCCCCGGGGGTTATTGACCCACCTCTTGCTTCTGAAAATAGAATATCCAACATCCTGACAGGTTTCTACGCATGTGGACGTTGCCCAGCCTGCAAACAAGCTAGGGGGAACATTAAAAAACGCAAAGAGTTTACCGCTACAGCAACCAAGAAGACCTAGCAGATCAAAGACTTCATTACATGCTCCACGGCAGGGGTGGTATACATTATGGAATGCGAATGCGGCTTACAATACGTGGGAAGAACGTCCCGTCCCTTGCATGTCCGCATCGCTGAACATATTACCAGTATTAAAAAAGGATTAGACTCACATAATGTCTCTAAGCATTTTAAAATATGTCACAAACGTAGTCCTGCCAAATTAAAATTTTGGGGAGTCGAAAAGGTTACACCCCACTGGAGAGGGGGTAATTTCATCAGACAATTGAGCCGCCGAGAGTCTTTCTGGGTGTATGAGACCCATGTGGGAGTACCCACGGGGCTCAATGTTGAGTTTGATCTGAACTGTTTTATTTCTGATAGGTAATTCGTTATTATTAATTTTTTAATAAAAGGGATTTTTTAAATTAATTTTTATTCTGATGAATATAGGACTGTTAACTATTGATTAGAATAACGTATGATGACTATGTTGTAAAAGGTCGCTGCAGGGAAGTGTCTTTTTAAGTACTTATTTCTAATTAGTTTCATATTTATTTTTACTATACGTTGGGGTAGCCTTTAAATAGCTTTCTGAAATATGATTCGGTTTTTTGGATTAATCAAGCTTAGCAATGCTATAATCTGATTATGTCCGCTGACAGAGAATAGTTCAGCACTGTGGTGCAGACTAGACTAGCGTCCCATGGTTACACAGAGAGTATAGGTTCATTGTTTTCCCTCTCTGTTTACACTCCTTTTAGCTGACGCTGTCTAGCAGCATCATACCTTCTCTGCTTACACTTGTTTCAGCTGACTTGTGGCCAGCAGCATCATGTGACCTAGTTTCATCCTATCACAGCTTATTTGGTTTCCATCTCCACTGAAGGAAGGAGGTACCCACTGACGCAGTCGGTCACATGACCGGACGCCGCGTCATTGTGATGACGCGATCGCGTCACATATTTATACTAAAGTACGCCCCGTCCCTGAGAGTCAGCCAATAGGAGCAGCTGGATGCCCTATCTGCGTGCTCAGGAGGGAGGAGCGTTACTTAGCAGTGAGTCATGTGGTCTAGCGTCGTGTCATCATGACGCTGATCACTATGGTAATCAGTAACAACATTGAACTTCTTATACTTCCTATTCCAGAGTGGTGCGTTCTGATTGGACGGGCGCCACTCGGGAAGTAATTAGCAACAGATGATTGAATAAGGGGGTTTATATATATAATACTGACTAGACTTAAGGGACCCTAAGACCGCTGAGGAAATCCTGCTGGACGATACGCGGATTGGTTTTATCCCGGTTTAGACGTCGCTGCAGCCGCCTTATCTTATATTGTCATCTGTAACTAATATGTGCTCTAATGCCTAGCACTGGTCATAGTGCTATATATGTGAGTACCTGCCTTTTAATTAAAGGAATCGTTTTTTAAAGCCATACAGAGAGCACTATGTATTTTCTTTGTTTATTCCATGCCTATTGGGAAGAAAAGTGTTGAGCCCTATTAAGGAAGAGGTTTCCAGCTTTCCAGTCAAGATACTACCCTGACCACTAAATAAGTGGTGAACGCTTATGAGACCTTCCTGTTAGTTCAGGGGTCCCTTTAACAAGGTGAGCGGTTTGACTGGCAAGAGGGGGAGCACGGATTTAAGAGCACTTTGGATTTGCATGAAGCACCCTGCATCACAGTTGATACATATTGTTTTTCTATCTATGGACATTTCTAATTATTGATTGAGATTTTTAGCGCTGCACTATTTTTTATTGTACTACGTGAAAGGATTTATATATTTGCCTTTAGTGTTCAGCAGCTTCGCTTTGTTTGAGGGTTTTTGCACTGACAGTTTGTTTTGAATATCTACATAGGGAGCGCTGACAAGATTGTGTGGGACTTGGTGTCACCCTTATTCAAAAAGGGGTACCACTTTTATGTGGACAATTATAACACGAGCGTGCCACTTTTTAGTCACATGTTTGATCATCAGATTAGAGCATGTGGCACCGTGCAACCTAATCGCCGGGGCTTTCCCCAGCAGCTTGTAGATTCCCGTCTTAAGCCGCGTACACACGGTCGGACTTTTCAGCTACAAAAGTCCGACAGACTTTCGACTGACTTTTGGCGGACTTTCGACGGACTTGCGGCGGACTTTCTAACGAACAGACTTGCCTACACACGACCACACAAAAGTCCGTTGAATTCTTACGTGATGACGTACACCGGACTAAAATAAGGAAGTTCATAGCCAGTAGCCAATAGCTGCCCTAGCGTGGGTTTTTGTCCGTCGGACTAGCATACAGACGAGCAGATTTTTCGACCGGACTCGAGTCCGTCGGAAAGATTTGAAGCATGTTTCAAATCTAAAGTACGTCGGATTTGAGGCTAAAAAAGTCCGTTGAAAGTCCGGAGAAGCCCACACACGATCGGATTACCAGCCAGCTTTAGTCCGTCAGTGTCCGTTGGACTTTTGTAGACGAAAAGTCCGACCGTGTGTACGCGGCATTAGGCTGGGGGACAGAGCCTGCTTCAAGTGTAATAATTTGCTCGCTGTAAAGTGGAGGGATAATAAGAATGTTTTCGTTCTTACCTCCCTTCATGCAGACATGACGGTCTAAATTCCTATGGCGACTGGTGTTGTGGAGAAACCCCTCTGTGTCCACGAATATAACCTTAATCTGGGAGGGGTGGACCTCAACGACCAGTTGTTGGCGACGTACCTAGTTGCCCGTAAGGCCAGACTCTGGTACATAAAAGTGCCTGTATACTTATTTCAATTGGCTTTGCTTAACGCTCATGTGCTATACAGAGCTTCAGGATGGACTGGATCCTTCCTTAATTCCAGGAAGAGATCATCAGAGCCCTTCTGTTTCCAGGCGGCGCTCCACCTCACCTTCCCCAACCAAATGCAGTAAGCTGGCTGCATGAGAGGCATTTTCTTTATGTCCTCCTGAGTACCCCTACCCAACGAACCCCCCAAAAAAGATGTTGTGTCTGCAGCAAGCGCGGATATAGGCGTGACACCCGCTATTATTGTCCCTCCTGTCCTGACAATCCTGGTCTTTGCATTGGTGAATGTTTTGAACGCTACCATACACTAGTTGAGTGTTAGCGTAGGGCACAGCACTGCACGGACTAGGCACAGTTTTACAGGGTCTCCCAAGATGCCATCGCATTTTGAGAGACCCGAACCTGGAACTGTTACAGTTACAGTTGTTGTTTTATTGTTCTCTCTCTCTCTCTACTCTCGCTCTATTGTTCTGCTCTTTTTTACTGTATTCTATTCTGCAATGTTTTATTGTTATTATGTTTTATCATGTTTGCTTTTCAGGTACGTCATTTTTTTATACTTTACTGTTTACTGTGTTTTATTGTTAACCACTTTTTTGTTTTCAGGTAAGCCATTGAGCTGCAGCGCGGATTTATTTATCTTGGCAGCAACAGCGTTTGCTCCCACGATACATAAAGTCGTGACGCCAGTGCCGTCGGAGGTGATTTCACCACCGCAGTTAAAAAAAGAGCATATATGCCGAAGCATGGGGGCAGCAGGGGTGGAGGAGCGATTTGCTCCTAACTTTTGTGGGCGGATGCCCCCATGCTTCGGCATATATATATTTTAGGCACAGATTGCGTTAAAAAAATGTTTTATTTTTTGATATTTTTTTTTGTATTTGCTTTGCAGGTATGATATGTCTTACTGTTATACTATAATGTTACTTTGTTTTATTGTTAACCATCATTTGCTTAGCAGGTACGCCATTCAGTTGCAGCACGGATTTATTTATCTTGACAGCAACAGCGTTTGCTCCCACGATACATAAAGCCATGACTCCAGTGCTGTAGGAGGTGATTTCACCACCACAGTTAAAAACAAAATGGTGCATGTATGCCCATCATTAGAAGTGGGTGGATGATGAAGGGAGGTATTCTAATGGTGGGCATACCCACCAATCAATCTCTTTTTTTCGTTCAGCCCACAGGCTGCATGAAAAAAAAGATTACAATATATGCCCAACAAGGACCAGCAACATACTGGTATGTTCCTGGACTTTGAGTGGTTAGACCAGAATGATGCCTGCGGGTTTAGTTATCATCTTGGTATCATTCTTTTCATCCAGCGGTCGGCTTTCATGTAAAAGCAATCCTAGTGGATTATTAAGAAAAAAAAAAAAAAAAAAAAAAAAAAAAAAAAAAAAAGCACCCCTGTCCCCCTCTTCCCTCGCGCAAAGGCAAATGCAAGCGTCGGTCTGGCGTCAAATGTAAACAGCAATTGCACCATGCATGTGAGGTATCACCGCGAAGGTCAGATTGAGGGCAGTCATTTTAGCAGTAGACCTCCTCCCTAAATCTTAAGTGGTAACCTGTGAAGGCTTTTAAAGGCTTTAAAAAATGTATGTAGTTTGTCGCCACTGCACTTTTGTGCGCAATTTTAAAGCATGTCGTGTTTGGTATCCATGTACTCGTAAAATGAAAAAAGTGTGTTTTTTCCACAAAAAAATGCGTTTGAAAAAAATCGCAAATACTGTGCGAAAAAAAAAATGAAAATACCCACCATTTCTGCAGGGCCTTTGCTTTAAAAAAATATATAATGTTTGAGGGTTCAAAGTAATTTTTTTGCAAAAAAATAAATATTTTTTCATATAAACAAAAAGTGTCAGAAAGGGCTTTGTCTTCAAGTGGTTTAGAAGAGTGGGTGATGTGTGACATAAACTTCTAAATGTTGTGCATAAAATGCCAGGACAGTTCAACCCCCCCCCCCCAAATGACCCCATTTTGGAAAGTAGACACCCGAAGCTATCTGCTGAGAGGCATGTCGAGTCCACAAAATATTTTATATTGTGACACAAGTTGCGGGAAAAAGACAAATTTTTTTTTTTTTTTGCACAAAGTTGTCACTAAATGCTATATTGCTCAACCCTAGTTTGTAGACGCTATAACTTTTGCGCAAAACAATATACACTTATTGACATTTTTATTACCAAAGATATGTGGCGGAATACATTTTGGCCTAAATAGATGACTAATATTGAGTTTATTGGATTTTTCTTATAACAAAAAGTAGAAAATATAATTTTTTTTTCAAAATTTTCAGTCTTTTTCCATTTATATTGCAAAAAATAAAAATGGCAGAGGCAATTAAATACCATCAAAAGAAAGCTCTATTTGTGGGAAAAAAAGGACGCAAATTTCATTTGGGTACAACATTGCATGACTGTGCAATTACCGGTTAAAGCGACACAGTGCCAAATTGTAAAAAGTGCTCTGGTCAGGAAGGGGGTAAAACTTTCTGGGGCTGAAGTGGTTACACTATTCGCAAATGTAGCGCTGGTAGATTTTTAATCTACCGCTTATATGTAAATTTAGTGGGTCATCTTTTCTGTACATAGTTCAGATTTAATCTATGGCTAAATTAGCTTCTGTTCCAACCTTGGTTGTGTTGCGTGCAGTTCCACTCCGTTGCCTGTAGATGTCGGTGTCACTACAGACCGGAGCTGGAAAGCAGCAGACTGAGGTGTATTGAGTGCTCTTCTTTCTCAGAAGTAACTCGGCAGAGGTTGTCCCCTGCAGTGCATTCTGGGAGGGGGTATTTAAGGGACAGACGCCATATTTCTGGGTCTTTTCATTCCACCTGCTGGCCCTCCTGGCCGACAGGTATGTGCTAGGAGTCCTACCTCGTGGTCCTCCGGGCTGGAGGACTGAGTTACTGCAGCGTGTGGGTGGGCCCTTAAGCCTGTCTGGGGCCTACTACAACTGCTGCGGAGATGGTCCTGTGCTGTCTGTCCTGCTGTCTAAAGAAGCTGGACAATTGAGAAGAATCCAGGGGAGGACCAGTCTTGGAAGGATCATGCGGAGCGCTGGTCTGGAGAGGGGCCTGGTGACTCAACTGGAGGACACATTTTAAGTTACCCTACCACATAGTACTGCCGGGTCATCTTAAAGGTTCTGGTACTGTGTTGCTGTTCATTGAAAACTACTACATCCTGTGGTAGAGGATCGTACAGTTGTGTTCTACTCAAGTCTGTGGCAGAGACTTTCTGTTCGTGCTGCGCACCGGCTGCTAGTGAGACCTATCCGGGCGGGAAAAGATTTAATCCTGAACTGAAGATACATTCATCCTTGAGATTTCAATTCCTTAGTGCTACACCAAGAAAAGGTATTTGAACTTCCCTGCAACTCTTCTTCTACCTCTTTCCTGCTACTTCTTCCAGTTATCTCCCATTAAAGCATTGGAAATGTACTAAAGTGACTGGCGCCTATATTGTCAAATGATAAGTTCAACTTGGACTCTAATGCCCCGTACACACGGTCGGACATTGATCGGACATTCCGACAACAAAATCCTAGGATTTTTTCCAACGGATGTTGGCTCAAACTTGTTTTGCATACACAGTCGCACAAAGTTGTCGGAATTTCTGATCGCCTAGAACGCGGTCACGTACACCACGTACGATGAGACTATAAAAGGGCAGTTCAGAACCAAGCGCGGCACCCTTTGGGCTCCTTTTGCTAATCTCGTGTTAGTAAAAGTTTGGTGAGAGACAATTCGCGCTTTTTCTGACTGGTGGTTTTCTGCTGTTCAGTTTGTGCTTGTGGGTTTGTATCTGCTTTTCAGTGCATGCAGCGAGTACCCTTGACTTGTCAATGTGTTCTTGTTCGTTCGTTACTGTTTTTCAGGTCGCTCTTCACAGGCCTTGCTGTTCTTCAGTGCGTTCTGTTACTTCGTTCTGAGCAGCCGACCGTTTTCTAGCCATACGTACTCCTCGTAGAGTTCGTGCTGTGCGGGGGCTTGGTGTTGGGGTCCTTACCTTGACACAAGCCCAGTCCATGAACAGGGCGGGGAGGAGTTCATGGACCAAGAATTGGTTGCTTCAGCGTGACCAGTTCTGTCACATGCCTTTGCTCCGTGAGATCTGTGAGAATAATCGTGATGATTTCAGGAACTTTCTCAGGATGACGGACCCCGTATTTCACCGTTTGTTGGCTTTGCTGACCCCCTATATCAGCAGGCAGGATACCTGCATGAGGCAAGCCATCACTACGGAGCAGAGGCTCGTCGCCACCCTGCGGTACTTTGCAATGGGGAGAAGCCTGCAGGACTTGAAGTTCTCGACAGGCATCTCCCCCCAGGCTCTGGGTATCATTATCCCAGAGACCTGTTCTGCCATCATTCAGGTCCTGCAGAAGGATTATATTAAGGTAAGATTTATCCTTTAATATCACATTTTATTGTATATAATGTTTGATAATATATTGTATTTCTTTCCTTATTCCCTAATTACCATGATTGTAATATGCTGTGAATGTCCCCTTTGCCCTCTTGCATGTTGGATTTTTATGTAATTATTTTTTTTGTCCTTCATGCATTATTGCCTTCACTTACCTCCCCTTCATGCTCTCCAGGCCCTATATTCACCTCATGTAGTCACTTAACAATGTATTTTATCAGCTCCATAGTAGTGCTTTACCCCAAACACCCCCTAAAATGTTTAGAAATGTGATTTGTGCTTTAAATTCAGGCAGAGTGCCAGAGGCTTTTTTTTGGGTGTCCCCAAATCATTTTGAACCCTCCCCTCCCCCAACTGCTAAGTCAGCTGATACCAATTCTCTATCTATCCTCAATCATCTATCTGCTGACTTTGCCAAACCCATACACACTATACCCATCTCTTTAGTGGTCAGATTTATGGATGAATTCCCCAAAGCATGTAGTGCAAGGGCCTGCCTGTATACTTTCAAATGGTACTGTTTAAAGTTTTTGTATTCTATTATTATCTTGATAGGTAATAGCAGAATGTCCAAATGTGCTTAAATGTGTACAGTGTGTATTTATATCTTTTTATTATGACACTTCTTACCTATCCAGTGGGCTGCCAATAGTGTAACTAAGGAGGGGCTGGCCAAAGTAATACCCATTATTTAGGCATTCATCTCTCAATGAAGTCAAGAGGGTTACCTGTCCAAGAGTCCCCTCCCTATAATGTTATAAATGGCCCATGGGGGGGGGGCGGATCTGATAGGTGTACCTTATACTTTGGTCTTAAAAAATTCCCTCATAAAAATGTTAGCTTGATGTTGGCCAAGAATGTTTGTGTCTAATCTTCTTTCCCTGTTTATGTTCAAATTGACTAATTTTTTTATATTGTTTTGACTCCACAGTTTCCTTCCACGCCACAGGAATGGCAGACTGTGGCCCCCCACTTTGCCCAGCGGTGGGACTTTGCTACCTGCGGAGGAGCAATTGATGGGAAACACATCCACATCATCCCACCACCCAACTCGGGGTCGTACTATTATAATCATAAGGGGTTCAATAGTATTGTGATGTTGGCGGTGGTTTCGCTCTACTTACGAGTTCCTGTATGTGGACGTGGGGAAGAATGGCCGGATGTCGGATGGTGGAGTCATCGCCCAGACAGAGTTTTACAGGCGTCTCCAGAATGGCAGCTTGGACTTGCCACCTCCAGAAGACAATGTGGAAGGACTCCCATTCGTCTTCGTTGCGGATGAAGCGTTTGCGCTGGGGGACCATCTTATGCGGCCATTCCCGATGAGGACCCTCACCCCGGACCAGAGGGTTTTTAATTACCGGCTGGCCAGAGCCAGAATAGTGGTGGAGAACACATTTGGACTCATGGCCAGCCGGTTCTGCCTATTTCTTACACCCATACATATGGCGGAGTACAAACTGAATCACATTATCCTGGCGTGCTGTGCTCTACACAACTTTTTACAGAAACATTCTGCCAACTATGCTGGCTCAGTTGGGCCTGAGGCTGGAATTCCTAATGAACCAACCCTGACGGCGCTTGAAAGTGGCCGTCCTGGCTTCCCCCCCCCCCCCCCCGAGTGCCCGTGATGTCCGGCTAAGATACCTTGAATTCTTTGCGGGTAGGGGGGCCATCAATATGCCAGACAATGTGTAAAACATTTTTTAAATTAAAAAAAAAGCAAGGTTTGGTGACATTTCCTGCTTGTGTTTGTTTTAGCTGACCCTGAGAGAAATGTGGTGAGTCCTGAAATTGGCGCGATTGTGTAACCTTACAAAGCACTGTTGGGTGTTATTTCCTAAAAGGCAAAGACACTTTGCACTTCAAGTGCACTTGAAACTGCACTTGTAGTGAAAAGTGGATTTCCCCTCAGGAAATAACCCCCATTGTCACAGAAAACACCCATTTTTTGCACAACAAAAGTTTTGTAGCGTTGAGACAATAATCCACACAATCTTGATTAACAATCTTTTTAATACCAGCACAATCACATGTGCATTTAGAAAAGGTTTTTAAAACAAACCAACATGTTTGTTGTATAAGAATTTTTGGGGTTACATTAGAAAAATTAGAAATGTCCATTTTAGATCAAACAGGCATGTTTAAAACCAACAAGAAAGACACAAATCTTGAACTTACAAAAGTTCACATTTGGTAGAACTTGAAGGCAATATCAGACATGAGTATTTACAAACTGAGTTTGCTATTGCGTTCAGCAGATGGGGTTAAGTCACCCCAGGAAAAGCCGATTTTTTAAGATGCACACAAATTTAAGAATGTCAACATGTGCTACCTGCCATCATGGGGGATCAAGGGACGTGTTTTGGGGGTGCAACCCCTTCCTCACAGCTAATTTATTATTGAGGAAGGGGTTGCACCCCCAAAAACGCGTCCCTTGATCGCCCGTGATGGCAGATAGCACATGTTGGCACACTGTGTGCCTCTTCAAAATTTGGCTTTTCTAATATTTGAAAAAAAAAAAAATGTTCAAAAATTGTAGCACACCAAAAAAGGGATTTGGAGGGCTTTTAAACTCACCCTAAAACATCAGTGATGTTCTTATTTTTTTGAAGAACATCATTGATGTTTTTCTTGATGTTTTCCAATGCAACATTACACCCCATGATCTCCCCGATCAAGATCTGGGCACTTTCAGAGGTGAAAGGATCAGGATCCACAACATCACGATCACCTAAAAAGAGAGAAAAAACAAAAAAAACACCATGTATTATAAATCTGCCGGCATCCATCTCTTACCGGAGCCTGTGGTCGCAGACACTCACCTGTTGTGGTGACAATTTCCACCACGTCTTCTTCCTCCTGCTCTGCTTGGCTTTGGGGGATTTCACCTTCTTCCAGAGGTGGGGGGTCTGTGGTCTCCTTGGATGAGGGGTGTCCTCCGAGTCTTTTATCCCCTATGTACAAAAAAATAGGTATACTTAGCACACAGATATTTGATGGCAGAAATATGAATATGAAACATTGCTTGGAAGTGGGGTACAATTGTCTGTTTTGGCAGAGTTCCAAGATGTAGCATTTTTAATGTCCTTTGTCAAGCTTCAATACTTTACCTGTCTTGTACAAGCTTCGCAGATGGAGACCCCCCTATAGTATACACTGGAGCACCTGTGTGGGACCCCCTAATAAAAAGGGTGTTCTTGTGTCCCACACTAGTGCTCCAGCGTCCAGATGTGTAAACTGCTGAGTGTCCTCTCCTTACACACAATCTAGTTTGCATTTCATTCTAGTAACAAACACATCTACACAACCAGATTCTTTTCACACAAGTAGGCCCCAAAAAATGATGGCAATTGCATATGGCCAAACGAATTATGTTTTATACAAACGAATAATGTGCCCATGGACATGAAAGTTGCCATTTTAAACTGGATAACAGTTAAGAAAAGCACATGGAGCAGCACAAATGTAATAAACATAAAAAGAATAGGAACACAGCACAACTACTTACTTTTTTGCAGCACTCTCCGGATCTTTCTGTACTGCTCGTGTTCTCTTAATTTGAGGTCCGACCACCGCTTCCTGAGCTGATCTTTCGATCGTCGTACCCCGAAATTCCGATGCAGACTCTTGACTACGTTTGCCATTATCTTGACCTTTCTGACATTGGGATTGGGGTAAGGTCCATACTTCCCGTCATAGTCGGCCTTCTTCAGGATGTCCACCATCTCCAACATCTCCCCAAAAGGACATATTTGATGCCTTAAATCGTCTCCTTCTGGATCGGGACGCTTCTGGCTCCGGGCTTTCCTCCTCCTCCTCCTTGGTGTAATTATCAGACACCTGCTGTGTCTCCGCCATGTGCTCTTCCCCACTGCGCCGAACAAGAAGGGGCAGGGAAGAGACTAGAAAGAACGTCAGGGGCGGACGGAGTTTCACGCATGCCCAGTGTCTATAAAGCGTAACACGCGTGCGTAGTACGTACGATCTGTGAGCGGAGGAAGGAGTAATGGAGACGCCGATCGTGATAGCGAAGGTAAGATTTTTACATTGGGCCTATACTGCTTCTAGATTGAGGCCTGTATTTGCACAAGTTTAGTAGACTTTAGGCTGACATTAGGGTTTATCTTGTGTTGTGTCTTGCAGATAAAATGGATGGCTTCAATGACCACAACTTCCTCCCCCTGTTCATAGACAAATACAGGGAGCTGTCCTGTCTGTAGCAGGTGAGACATCCACATTACAATAATAAACAAAAGAGGCAGACAGCGTTGGAGAAACTGCTGGATTTGGTGAAGCCAGTGGTCCCCACAGCAACCATCCCCTATTTAAAAAACAAAATTGGTGGCCTGAGGAGCACTTATCTTAGGGAGCGCAAGGAGGTCACGGATTCCCAGAGATCCGGAGCTGCAGCAGATGACATTTATGTCCCCAGGCTGTGGTACTATGAGAGACTGCGATTTATGTCAGACCAGACTGAAGTCAGGGAATCCCTCTTTACTCTTCCTTCCACCCTATCTTCCACCCCAGCTGAGGCTTCCGATGTCCAACCTGGGACTTCCAGCCAGGAAGAAGTGGAGGAGCCCAGATGGAGCCAGGTATAGCATTCTTCTACAGATTTCTGGTCAATAAATAAATGATGTTTACTAGATGTTATTATTGATCACTAATTGCTGATTGAAAAAAGTTTTTTACATATCAATAGACAGTAGTGGGCAAAAATATTTTGGACAAGAATGAAAAATGCTGGGCTCAGAAGGATAGTCTGTTATATTTGTTAACATTCAATTTGCAACAGTCAGGAGGTGAAAATTGTGTGATTGATGAATAAAAAACTAAAACGATGTCCCTTTTTCATACACAGGAAGACCTCAGCCAGGAGGAGGTTGTGGAATGTGGCAGCCAGGAGGAGGCGGGGGTTAGTGGCAGCCAGGAGGCAGGGACCAGTCACAGCCTGACCGAATCGCAGGTTCCTGCCCACCGCCTTCCATCCATATAAAAGAGCGAGGAAGGTGACTCACATGCAGGATTCTGCGCTCAGGCTCATTCGGGAGGCTTCTGCGTCCCTCGGAGCCTTACCCACTCCTGAAGAGGCCTTTGCCTGCATGGCTGTCACCAAACTGAAGGGCATGCAGGAGGGTCAACGCAAGCTATGTGAGGACCTTCTGTATAAAGTCCTAAGTAAGGGGGTGAGTGGGAAACTAACACCCAATACCCACCTGAGTGAGTTTGTCCCTCCTCCTCCCACAACTCCACCACCACAGCGTGGAAGGAAGACCAGAGAGTGATGGCCCTGGGTTCAGTCTGGTCTGGCCAAAGATGCAGACTCTTGTATGACCACAGCCTGGGGACACAGATGTCATCTGCTGCTTTCCGGCTCTCTGGGACTTCTGGACCAGACTGCACTCCCTTAGATATGGACTCCTCAGGCCACCAATTTTGCTTGAAAATGGTTGATGTGTGCCCTGGGGGCCAAAGGCTTCACCCATTTCAGCTGTTTCTCCAGAGTTGCCTCCCTCTTTGTTTGGTTCTGAGCCCTTAATAAAAGGATTTTTTTTTTACAATTATACTCACCTATGTGTGTTTTCCTTTTAAAAAGGACAGTTTGTTCGTGAGGAGGCAGGTACATTTCAAATATACAATGTGAAATTAACAAGAGACACCAACACCAAACAATCTCCTTGAGATTCAATAATACAAGATATCAATGGTGTTGTGGTAACTTGACACACAAAACACACACAAAAATATTATGAAGTAAAACACAAAAAAAAAAAACAAAAACAAACATCAGACTTTTTAAAAATACAAACCACAAAAAATAAAAAAAACAGCCTTGAAAAAAATACAAACTACCAAACAAATACAAAAACAGCCTTGAAAAAAAGAAAAAATAATTTTAAAACAACCCAAAAAATATTTAGTCAGATGTGACAAATCTAAATATATTGAGGGAATCCCAATAAGTAATAAAGAAATACGTTTGTGAGAAGTCTGTGTGAATATGAGCAACAAAACTACTTCATTCTTCTCACATTATAAAGAAGAAAAGAGTGCGCTGCATTAAACTATTTTTGACATTGCAGCGTGACGAAAGTGCTGTATCCATTCCGAACGCTAATTTTACCAGACCGAGCTGTTCCGTCTCGGAATTTCTTCTGAGCAGGTGTGGTACTTTGTGCGTCAGAAATGGCCACACACGGTCGGAATTGACGCGATCGGATTTTGTTGTCGGAAAATTTTATAGCCTGCTCTCAAACTTTGTGTGTCGGAAATCCGATGGAAAATGTCCGATGGAGCCCACACATGGTCGGAATGTCCGACAACACGCTCCGATCAGACATTTTCCATCGGAAAATCCGACCGTGTGTACGGGGCATAAGTCTGGTATTGGTGAAGCTACAGGTAAAAAGGTGACGGAAACAGCCCGCTTTAAATCAGCAGCTCCACCGTGAGTTTTTGCTACACAAATAATTCAGCAAACCTCTCTGTGACAGTTGTCAGAGCAACGGCTGGAATAGCTGTGAATTATGCAGCGTACACACGGTCGGACTTTGACCGGACTGGTCCGGCGGACAATCCGATTGTGTGTGGGCTTCATTTGACCTTCAGCGGACTTTTCCAGTTGAAAATCTGATGGACTTTAGATTTGGAACATGCTTCAAATCTTTACGTCGTAACTCCGCCGGACCCAGAAATCCGCTCGTCTGTATGCTAGTCCGACGGACAAAAAAACGACACTAGGGCAGCTATTGGCTACTGGCTATCAACTTCCTTATTTTAGTCTTGTGTACGTCATCATGTATGAATCCGTCGGACTTTGGTGTGATCGTGTGTAAGCAAGTCCGTTAGTTAAAAAGTCAGTCGGAAAGTCCATCGGACCAGTCCGGTCGAAAAGTCCGCCCGTGTGTACGCGTTTTAAGGGGGCAGAATAGGATGCTTTGGCAGCTGCAGTGTACTGCAAGCAAGTTTGCACCTGAGTGATAGAGGAGAGGGACAATGAAGGCATGGTTGGCAACTCCACCACCTCATCTGGCTGTAAAGCAATGCCAAGCACCTGAAAAAGAAAGGCTGCTGATAGCTGCATGGGAACTTATTTCCCCATCATATGTGATTATCATAATGTGGTACTTATTCCCTACTTTTAATTTAATTTGCAGCTGTTGGAAAGGGTGGGGGGGCTCCTTGGTTGCATTGTAAACTGTGGTGTTTGGGTGGATTAAGCCTCTACAATCTAAAATGTGCCGCTGCAAACAAAAAACACCTGGTGGTGACTCCAACAGATTCAAGCTGCAGACCCCATAAAAGAGAATGAAATGTAAAAGAATGTAACAAACAAAAAAATAGCCCCACACAACATACCACCCACAAACAAAAAATACCATAATCCCAAACATCCACCTAGAAACACTACAGCCAAATAAAACGTTATTTTTTTTTTACACTCAAGAAAACGTAAAAGAAACAAATGGACTTTTTAAGCAAACAGAAACACCCCTGAATAAACAAAAATGTATGGAGAGAGCAGCAGCAATACAACTTGTGGCTTTCTTCCTAGCAACACAATTTGCAATTCACTGCCAAGTATCAGTAGTAAATATACAGCACAGAATATAGTACTGATAAAGTAAGCACAAAGCAGTAGTAGTAGTAGTACAGGACAATGTGCTAACCAACTCTTTGAATCAATCACAGCAGCTACCCCTCACTAAACTCCCAACACACTGACACAAGATTGCTGGGAAAGCAGACTTTTATAGTCTGTGGGTTGTACTTAGGTCAACATCATTATTGGTCAATGTCCTGCTGCACCTGAGATGCAAGACTCTGGCCAATGATTTGTCAATACATTATGGGACATTAGCCAAAGCAATTGCCACTGAACAGGAAAGTTCAGGATTCAGCCAAATGTCCAGGCAGCAAATGTTTGGTCTGAACTTAACTCAAGGCCTTTAACAATTAGATGATGTGGTCCCACAGCTGATGTCTGTGATTAATGAGACTTTTCCTTTCCGGTATTGGTGGGGAAAACATTGGAAAAGTGAATGAACGCATGGAAGCCAACAGCAATTAAATACAAAGGTTTAAAGTATCACTTAAGGCAAAATTTTTTTTTTTTTTAGTTTTGGATGGCGTGAAAGGAATTAGACCACCTGTCAGATTTTATTGCTCTCTGTGCCCCGTTAGGGAGATTCACCCTATTTGTCCTTTTTACTATTATCACTGAAAGTGAAATTAAAACAACAGAGGAAAAATCTTCCAATGGGGACACTAGTTCTGGTGACTTAAATGGGGGTGGGGGGGCAAGGGATTCCCTTAATTTTCAGGAATTTCCTCACACTTCCTGTTTTGGCTATGAGACAGAAAGTAAAGGTGGATCTCCCCTATGGGACAGGAATGGCAAGGAAAAAAAAATCTGACAGGGGTTATAACCCTCCCTTACTCTATCCAAAAAAAAAAAAAAGTTTTATCTATAGCTCTACTTTAACCGCTTAGTGACCGCCCCATGCAAATATACTGCGGCAGAGTGGCCGCTCTGTGCCATATCACGTACCTGGTACGTGATCTGATACTTCCGGGTCTGGGGCGCGCGCACGGACCCGATGTCCATCGGGACCCGCTGATTGTTCAGGAGATCAGCAGAACAGCAGTCTGTCTGTGTAAACAAGGCAGATTCCCATTCTTTGAGAAGGGAAGACAGAGATCTTGTGTTTCTACTAAGCAGGAACACCAATTTCTGTCTTTCCACACTAAATGCACCCCCTTCAAAGTTAGAAAACACTCCCAGGGAACACAGTTAACCCTTTGATCGCTTCTGATGTTAACCCCTTCCCTGCCAGTGTCTTTAGAACAGTGACAGTGCTTTTTTTTTTTATTTTATCACTGATCACTGTATTGGTGTCACTGGTCCCCGAAAAGTGTCAATGTCAGATTTGTCCGCTGCAATGTCGCAGTCCCGCTAAAAATCGCTGATCGCCGCCATTACTAGTAAAACATATTTAAAAAAATAAATATTCATTCATCTATCCCACAGTTGGTAGGCGCTATAACTTTTGCGCAAACCAATCAATATACGTTTATTGGAATTTTTTTTTTACCAAAAATATGTAGCAGAATACATATTGACCTAAATTTATGAAGAAATTCCATTTTTTTTATTTATTTTTTTTGGTTAGCTTTTATAGCAGAAAATAAAAAATATTGTTTTTTTTTTTTTTTTTTTAATTGTCAGCGTTTTTGGTTTATAGCGCAAAAAATATTACCAAAAGAAAGCTCTATTTGTAGGAAAAAAAAGTACATCAATTTGTTTTGGGTCCAGCGTCACTCGACCGCACAATTCTCAGTTAAAGTAACACAATGTAGTATCACAAAAAATGGCCTGGTTATAAAGGGGTTAAACTTTCCAGAGCTGAAGTGGTTACAGAAACCCTCCAGTGTAAGCTCTGTGGCTACACTTACCTTAAGCCTGAGTTCACATTAGCAAGATCTCAGAGATCGCATGTGATTCGCACCTGCACTGCAGGTGCCGATCACATGCGATCTCTGAGCAATGCGAGTTCAGCCATACAGTCGTATGGCTGAACTCGTATTGGATTCACACAGAAAATAGTGCAGGGACTTGTTTTTCCCCACACTAGAATCGGAATGCATGGTTGTTCTCACCTATGTGATCCGATTCCTGTGCGAGTTCACACTGCAATCTGTGAACCAAACTGGGGGTGTCATTAACTTTGTTAATGACACTCGTTAGGGCCGTCTTTAATATTGATTGGACCCTGGGCAAACATTTTCTTCATGCAATTTTGCTCTCCCCCTGCCTGCACACCATGGCCTGGGATGGTGAGGGGACCCATCAATAGACAGAAAACTCCTAGGGATCCTAGGACTCCTGGGATCAGTGGCAGTGCTGGGGAGGGTGTTATCAATGGCAATGCTGATTTTTTTACCGATTACCAATATAAAGAGGAGTTTCAGCACTGGCCACCAATGTAACGGGGGTTTATACTGACAACTAATGTAATGGAAGCATTCACAGTAACCACCAATGTAAGGAGGGGGACCTTCACACTGGCCATTAGTGTGAATAAAAAAGATTGTACACCAAGCCCCAATGTAATGAGAAGATTTACACTGACCACTAATGTAATAGGAGAACTTAACAGTAAACACCACCAATGTAAGGTAGGATTTACGCTGACCACTAATGTAAGGGGGACCTTCACACTGGCCACTAGTGTGAATAAAAGTATTCTACACCAAGCCCCAATGTAATGAGAAGATTTACACTGACCCCCAATGTAACTGAGACATTTAGCCTGCATTCACATTTGTGTGTGTCGGTAACGCTTTCCTGACACCACAGAAACTTGCTGCCCTTTAGCAAATACAGAGCAGTGCCATTAATTGTTAATGACACCCTCACACATCTGCTGACATGTGCTGTCCAACCATGTGATTTTGAAAAAGCGTTAGGGACTTTCTTCCGCATTGAGCAACCCTTTGAAATAATTGGGCTGCCCTGCACGCAACCTACCTCTTTATCCACCTTGTCAGTACACCTTTGCATCCTAAAACCCCTGCTAACCTCTGCACCCCAGACCTCCCCCATCCTCCCCACTCCAACCCTCCACCCCTTTAACGCAACCTGCCTCTTCTGTTCATCTTTGCACCCACCTTCCTTACCTCTATACATCCCTTCCTTGCTCACCTGTGCACCTCAAACTTCCTTCTCTGCCTACCTCTGCACACCCCACACTACCCTCCCCCACCAATTTGCTTACGTTTGCAGAGCAGGCTGATGGTAGGCTTAATGACCACAGTTGCAGGCAGGACTTTCAAGCATGCCCATTTATCTCCCCAGTGGGCAGCATTCAGTACAGGTGATGGTGGATATGACCTTAAGAGGGCTTGATATACATATGAATGCCGAATATATTTACATACGAATACCGCGATCCGCGGCTATTTACATATCAATGCCGGTTATTTATATGTAAACACAGGGTCCGCACGTGATTCATCTGTACACAATAGGGCAGAGCTGGGCAGCATAAGTAGCAGCATTTCACACTGAGATATCGGGACACAGCACAAAACTAAAACTTAAAGGGACAAGGGCATTTAAACCGGGATCAGTGGCAGAATTACCAGGGTCGCAACAGTCGCACTTGAGATGGGCCGTGGCATTCTGTCACTGTCGGGGGGCCCAGTGAAGTTGCTTTTCACACGGCCCTGAGTGGAGAGCGTGTCTCTCACTGAACAGCAGCACAGAGACACGGGCATTGACAGTTCTATTTCCCTCTTCGTCCGTCCTCTCTCGCACGGGATGACAGAGGACACAGCTGATCTGCTCCCTCCTTTTTGCTCCACGGGCAGTCAAGTGTGAAGCTAACAAGCTCACATTTTCCACAGTGCACACAGGAAAGGGAAGTGGGGAGAAGGGGGAGCAGATCAGCTGTGTCCTCTGCCATCTCGTGCGAGAGAGGACGGACAGAGGGGGAGATAGAACTGTCAATGGCAATGTCTCTGTGCTGCTTTTCCGTGAGAGACACGCTCTCCACTCAGAACCGTGCTGTCCTGAGAAGGCAGATGGCACTGATGGGCACTGATAGGATTCACCGATGAGCACTGATAGAACAAAGGCACTGATGGGCACAGATAGGAGACATTTATGGGCTCTGATGAGCAATGACAGAAGGCACTGTTAGGATTTAATGATGAGCACCGATAGAAGGCACGAATGAGCACCGATAGAAAGCACTGGTAGAAAGCACTGATAGAAGACACTAATGGGCACTGATAGAAAGACCGCATTGGTGAGCACTGATAGGAGGCACTAATGTGCACTGATAGGCAGCACTGATATGTGGCACTGATGGGCACTAAGGAACACTGATAGGCAGAACTAAGGCAGTATTGATGGGCACTGATAGGCAGCATTGAAGAGTACTGATAGGTGGCATTGATGGATGCTGTTGGGCAGCATTAATGAGCACTGATAGATGGTGCTGATAGACAGAAATGATGGGCACTAATAGGCAGCATTAATGAGCACTGATAGGTAACACTTGTAGGCAGAATTGATGGGCACTGATAGGCGGCATTGATGGGCACTAATAGGTGGCATTGATGGGCACTGATGATTGAGGCACTGATTATCAGTGTAAACAATTTACTGACATTCTTGACAGTTAATGCCAGTCTTTTCCTAACACAGACATAGCGTGGGATGAAAGGGCTGCACATAACCGGCAAGTCTGTTTACATGTAATCAGCTGATCACATGGTAAGGGCCGCTGTGATTGCGCTGAATGCATGTCCCAGGGGGCATGCGGAAAGCATGGTTTTGGGAGGATGTCCATGGACACCCTCCCAAAATTGGAAGCCCGGGGGTCGGATGGAAGGGGGGCAGGGGGGCCCATCATGGTTTCTTGCACCGAGGCCCTGAAGGTTCTAGTTACGCCTCTGACCAGGATAGTTAAAGATGGCCCTGACACCCACAGCGGTTCGCACAAGGCAGTGTGAACTGCCTGAAGGAGAGGAGCAATGCGGGAACCAGCTCTGGAATCGTGCTGGTTCCTGCATCACACTAGTGTGAACCCAGGGTAAATGCTCAAATCTTGATCATCATATGAACATTGCAGGGTCCATTCACACCACATGCATGCATTGACCACAGGTAAATGAACATGCATTGACATGCTGTGTTCCAATTTACCATGCATTGCGTTGTGATGTAATACTTTTTTTACCTTTAGTACGTTTTTATTTTAAGGAAACCTCAACAAACTGTCTTAACTCGTGTTTATGCACATTGCAGTGCACTTTACATGTGTTTACATGCATTGCGTAGGCTTTTGTTCTCTTTCCAGCATAGGGCAATTCACATGTTGAAATACATTGCTTTTAGGGCCAGTTCACATGCAGTCTAGTGCATTTTTCAATGGCATAGTTCACACCAGTGTTTGCAGTTCCAGTTCCAGAAAAAAAAGTAGAACATGCTGCATTTTTCCTGCACCCGAAAGCACCAAAAATGCACTGGAACACACGTCCTTATTTAAGGATAAGAAAAAAGAGGGGGGGGGAATGCACTGGACTGCATCAAAAATGCACTGGAATGCACCAAAAACGTGCATGCAGAAAAGCATCCAGACTGCGTTTCTATGGTGTGAACTGGCCCAGTCTAAATGTGCTAGCATGCGTTGATAATCTGGTGTAAATAGACCCTCACTCTAATGAGTAATCTATAAAATGTCACCTATGTGTTAAATCTTTCAAAAATGTTACCTTTATGTGGAAACACATGTACCTGGTCTAATGAATGCCCATATTGTAAACTTAAACGTTTAATCTCATGAGTTTTAATAGGTTAAAGTCATTTCAGAAATCATTTTAAATCTGAAACTTTAATAAATTATTATCTGTTGACCCTGCCATGAAGATACTTGTTCAGGCACTTTCTGTTTATGGTGACAATGCTTTGTCCCTGTCTCTCAAGTGTTTCCCTGCATTGTTACCCTGTCAGAAAAAGCAGCAGGGCCAACATTCATTGCACAGGCATGTTTCATTGTTGTCACTTTAAGGAAAGTGGCCTTGAAAAATGACATGAAGCCATGGCTGAAGAGCATGTCGAAAGGAAGTGTCTGCAAAGATGCTGCAGGAGATCGGCAACAAAGGATAAAAAAAGATGAACGCTATTTTATTTAATTATTTTTAAAGCCAATTGTTTATGACATGCAACAATTTATCAAACTATTCACAAATGTTACACGTGCTTTTAAAAACAAACATGTAAAAAGCCATTTTAATCTTCCATATTTGATTATGCCAGTGTTGAGGCATGACAGCTGAAAAGGCACTTCCAGCTTTTAACTGAAAATATGACTGCACTGCAATGGCTTTGATCAATTTGTACTTGATTTGCAAGTTTTTGATTGCTGAAAATAAGGGAGTGATTGAAAATGTATGTGTTAGATTACTGAAGCCCATTTGAGTCTCTTTAATTAAAAGCTGATAATCTGCTTTAAAAAACTGAAACAACATTGCAAAGTGTATGACCAGCATAAGCCTTCAGAATTTTAAAAGAGATTAGGTATAAAAGCCCCCCCAAAAATGGGCTAATAATTAATATAAAGTATATATATATATATATATATATATATATATATATATATATGAAAGAGATGGGGGAAAAAAAAACATTTTTTCAGCTACTTTTTTTTTCAGAATACATTAGCCCTGTATTCTCGGATGCTGTTTTTGTGTGTATATACAGTGTAGTATTTCTCAAGTAGCACTTCCAAAGTATGTAGTGTGTTAAATCATTGTGTATTCCAAGTGATTCATCATAACACATTTAGGTCATGTATAAACTTCAGAACTTTTGAGCTATGCTATCTAAACAGCTTGATTTTCCTCTCTGGGAAATTACTAAATTCTATTTTTTGTATCGTTCATGAATATTGTCATTCTGAAAGACAAAGGGAATTTATCATATTAATTACTTGTTGGCGACATACTCTTACCCTATCTGTCTGGTATGAAGTTCTTAGTTCTACAACACAATTCCTTGGTCTGAATAAACCTTGTTTAAAGTTTATGTTAGCAAAACTTTTATTGACTCTTTCCTGCCCAAATTCATTTGTTATCATGAGCTACCCATAATATGGCTTGTACTCATGCCCATTTGTAAATCTATAAAGTGGATATATCCTTATAATAATAACATTTGGTTGCTTTGCAGCCTGAAATGAAGACAGACACAGTCAAGCCTTTGGAATGTTTTTGTATCATTCTCCTGACTTGTGCATATCCACATCTTTATCCCAGAGATCTTTTGATAGTACCTTGCCACTCATAGTTGATTGTTTGCTTCAGTTGCACTACCAGGGACTTAAAGTGGAACTCTAGGCAAAGTTTGTTTTTTTATTTTTCATTTTGGATAGAGTAAGGGAGGGTTATAACCCCTGTAAGGTTTATTTTGCCATATTTGTCCCATTGGGGAGATTTCCCTTCACTTCCTGTCCCATAGCCAAACAGGAAGCGAGAGGAAATCCCTGCAAATGAACCACTTAAGGACCAGCCGTCACACTTATACTACAGCAATGTGGCTCGATCCCGTAAATCGCTGCAAGTGTGTGTCAGCTCGTACACGGCGATTTGTTGGTGTCCCATTGGCCAGTGGGGGAGCTAATCAGTCGGTCCGGCGGACTCTATGTCAGCCGGCGACCCGCGATCGTTCCCCGCAGTGACAGTACGGGAATCTGTCTGTGTAAACAGGGCAAATCTCCATTCTGACAGGGGAGATCACACAGATCCTGTCTTTCTGCTAAGCAGGAAGACGAATCTGTGTGCTTCCCTAGTCACACAGTCCCCCATACAGTTAGGACACACAGTGAGGGAACACATTTAACCCCTTGATTGCTCCTGATGTTAACCCCTTCCCTGCCAGTGTCATTAGTACAATAACAATGCATATTTTTAGCACTGATTACTGTAATAATGTCACTGGTTCCCCAAAAAAAAGTGTCAAAAATGTCAGTTAGGTGTCCGATCTGTCCGCCGCAATGTCGCAGTCCTGCTAAAAATCACAGATCGCCACCATTACTAGTAAATAAATAATAAAAATGACATAAATCTATCCCCTATTTTGTAAACGCTATAACTTTTGCACAAACCAATCAATATACACTTACTGCGATTTGTTTTGTTTTTTTTTACCAAAAATATGTAGAATACATATTGACCCAAACTAATGAATACTTTTTTTTTACATTTTTATTTATTTTATTTTTTTTTGTAAATGTTTTATAGCAGAAATTAAAACCTTTTTTTTTTTCTTTTCAAAATTGTCGCTCTTTTTTTGTGTATAGCGCGTATAATAAAAACCGCGGGGGTGATCAAATACTGCCAAAAGAATGCTCTATTTGTGGGAAAAAAATAACATCAATTTTGTTTGGGTACAGCGTCGTATGGCCGCGTAATTGTCAGTTAAAGTGATGCAGCGCCGCATTGCAAAAAATGGCTTAGTCAGGAAGGGGGTAAATCCTTCCGAGGCTGAAGTGGTTAAAGGAATCTCTTGGGGACCCCCAAGTCACCAGAACTAGTGTCCTCATTTGAAGATTTCCCCTCCATTACGTTTCAGGGGACAACCCAAAATTTTAGATTTTTTAGATTTTCTTTTACTTTCAAAGATAATGGTAAACAGGACAAATAGAGAGGGTGAGTCTCCCTAATGGGGCACAGACAGAAATAACAACTGACAAGTGTAATAATCCACCTCTGCTCTATCCAAAACTAAAAGAAAAGTTTTGCCTTTAGTTATAATTGAAATGCTGAAAGAGCTAATCAACATGACCACAGCTGATCACAGTTGAAAGTCAAATGGCTTTGTGTGACATTGGGAGAGTGATTAGCCACCTAATTGGGTTTACAAGTCATTTTTAGGAGGAGGGTGTTTCTGTTTTTGAATATTTTTTATTTTTTCTGACATGTTGGTGCTATATCTTTCATTTGGATGTTATTATAGAGTAAATACAGCTAAATGAAACTAAAAATGTGCCTGTCTTCATTTCAAGCTGCAAAGCAATGAAATTTGATTCTTTTATAGGGGGGTTATTCTTTTCTATATCCACTGTACATTACAATCGAAATAGGAATAAATTGCAACTGCTCACAAGTCTGTAATATACTTATCTGACAACACTAAGCTACATTCTTTGATTGTTTCCCATTAGGCTTGGTTCACATTATTATTAATATACAGGATTTATATAGTGCCAACAGCTTGCGCAGCACTTTACAACATGAGGGCAGACAGTACAGTTACAATACAGGAGGAATCAGAGGGCCCTGCTCATTAGAGCTTACAACCTAGATCATTGCGTAGTGGGAACGTTCCTTCTGAGTGAATTTGTAGAGCTAATTGCATGCGATTTTGTGTGTCACATAGGGCCAGCCCATTTACTTGACAATTGCGTCAGAATCCGATTGCTTTTGGAGTGCCATTAAGGAATAATGGCACTTACGAGAGGTCCTCTACAGGAAAAGGTGTCGTTATATGCTGACGACACCTTACTCTATCTTAACCACTTCAGCCCCGGAAGGTTTTACCCCCTTCCTGACCAGAGCACTTTTTACAATTCGGCACTGCGTCGCTTTAACTGCTAATTGCGCGGTCATGCAATGCTGTACCCAAACGAAATTTGCGTCCTTTTCTTCCCACAAATAGAGCTTTCTTTTGATGGTATTTGATCACCTCTGCCGTTTTTATTTTTTGCGCTATACACGGAAAAAGACCGAAAATTTTGAAAAAAAATGATATTTTCTACTTTTTGTTCTAAAAAAAATCCAATAAACTCAATTTTAGTCATACATTTAGGCCAAAATGTATTCGGCCACATGTCTTTGGTAAAAAAAATGTCAATAAGTGTATATTTATTGGTTTGCGCAAAAGTTATAGCGTCTACAAACTAGGGTACATTTTCTGGAATTTACACAGCCTTTAATTTATGACTGCCTATGTCGTTTCTTGAGGTGCTAAAATGGCAGGGCAGTACAAAACCCCCACAAATGACCCCATTTTGGAAAGTAGACACCCCAAGGAATTTGCTGAGAGGCATGTTGAGCCCATTGAATATTCATTTTTTTTGTCCCAAGTGATTGAATAATGACAAAAAAAAAAAAAAAAAAAAAAATTACAAAAAGTTGTCACTAAATGATATATTGCTCACACAGGCCATGGGCATATGTGGAATTGCACCCCAAAATACATTTAGCTGCTTCTCCTGAGTACGGGGATACCACATGTGTGGGACTTTTTGGGAGCCTAGCCGCGTACGGGCCCCGAAAACCAAGCAACGCCTTCAGGATTTCTAAGGGCGTACATTTTTGATTTTACTCCTCACTACCTATCACAGTTTTGAAGGCCATAAAATGCCCAGATGACATAAAACCCCCCCAAATGACCCCATTTTGGAAAGTAGACACCCCAAGCTATTTGCTTTGAGGCATGTTGAGTCCATGGAATGTTTTATATTTTGACACAAGTTGCGGAAAAGTGACAAATTTTTTTTTTTTTTTTTTTTTTTTGCACAAAGTTGTCACTAAATGATATATTGCTCACACAGGCCATGGGCATATGTGGAATTGCACCCCAAAATACATTTAGCTGCTTCTCCTGAGTACGGGGATACCACATGTGTGGGACTTTTTAGGAGCCTAGCCGCGTACGGGACCCCGAAAACCAAGCACCGCCTTCAGGATTTCTAAAGGGCGTACATTTTTGATTTTACTCCTCACTGCCTATCACAGTTTCGGAGGCCATGGAATGCCCAGGTGGCACAAACCCCCCCCAAATGACCCCATTTTGGAAAGTAGACACCCCAAGCTATTTGCTGAGAGGCATGGTGAGTATTTTGCAGCTCTCATTTGTTTTTGAAAATAAAGAAAGACGAGAAAAAAAATGTTTTTTTTTCTTTTTTCAATTTTCAAAACTTTGTGACAAAAAGTGAGGTCTGCAAAATACTCACTATACCTCTCATCAAATAGCTTGGGGTGTCTACTTTCCAAAATGGGGTCATTTGGGGGGGTTTTGTGCCACCTGGGCATTCCATGGCCTCCGAAACTGTGATAGGCAGTGAAGAGTGAAATCAAAAATTTACGGCCTTAGAAAGCCTGAAGGCGGTGCTTGGTTTTCGGGGTCCCGTACGCGGCTAGGCTCCCAAAAAGTCCCACACATGTGGTATCCCCGTACTCAGGAGAAGCAACAGAATGTATTTTGGGGTGTAATTTCACATATTCCCATGGCATGTTTGAGCAATATATCATTTAGTGACAACTTTGCGCAAAAAAAAATAAAAAAAATAAAAAATTGTCTCTTTCCCGCAACTTGTGTCACAATATAAATTATTCCATGGACTCAACAGGACTCTCAGCAAATAGCTTGGGGTGTCTACTTTCCAAAATGGGGTCATTTGGGGGGGTTTTGAACTGTCCTGGCATTTTATGCACAACATCTAGAAGCTTATGTCACACATCACCCACTCTTCTAAGCACTTGAAGACATAGCCCTTTCTGACACTTATTGTTTACATAAAAAAATAATTTTTTTTTGCAAGAAAATTACTTTGAACCCCCAAACATTATATATTTTTTTTAAAGCAAATGCCCTACAGATTAAAATGGTGGGTGTTTCATTTTTTTTTTTCACACAGTATTTGCGCAGCGATTTTTCAAACGCATTTTTTGGGGAAAAAACACACTTTTTTACATTTTAATGCACTAAAACACACTATATTGCCCAAATGTTTGATGAAATAAAAAAGATGATCTTAGGCCGAGTACATGGATACCAAACATGACATGCTTTAAAATTGCGCACAAACGTGCAGTGGCGACAAACTAAATACATTTTTAAAAGCCTTTAAAAGCCTTTACAGGTTACCACTTTAGATTTACAGAGGAGGTCTACTGCTAAACTTACTGCCCTCGATCTGACCTTCGCGGCGATACCTCACATGCATGGTGCAATTGCTGTTTACATTTGACGCCAGACCAACGCTTGCGTTCACCTTAGCGCGAGAGCAGGGGGGACAGGGGTGCTTTTATTTTTTTTTTTTTTTTTCTCTTTATTATTATTATTTTTTTATCTTATTTTTAAACTGTTCCTTTCATTTTTTTTTTTTTTAAATCATTTTTATTGTTATCTCAGGGAATGTAAATATCCCCTATGATAGCAATAGGTAGTGACAGGTACTCTTTTTTGCAAAAATTGGGGTCTATTAGACCCTAGATTTCTCCTCTGCCCTCAAAGCATCTGATCACACCAAGATCGGTGTGATAAAATGCTTTCCCAATTTCCCAATGGCGCTGTTTACATCCGGCGAAATCTACGTCATAAAATGCTCGTAGCTTCCGGTTTCTTAGGTCATAGAGATGTTTGGAGCCACTCTGGTCTCTGATCAGCTCTATGGTCAGCTGGCTGAATCACCGGCTGCATTTTCAGGTTCCCTGTTGAGACAGGAGAGCCAGAGAAAAACACGGAAGATGTTGGGGGGGGGGGCATTCCCTCCCACTGCTTGTAAAAGCAGTCTAGAGGCTAATTAGCCACTAGGATTGCTTTTACATGAAAGCCGACCGCTGGCTGAAAAGAATGATACCAAGATGATACCTAAACCTGCAGGCATCATTCTGGTATAACCACTCAAAGTCGTGAATGGCATACCTGAAGACAAAAAAATGGTTAACAATAAAGCACAGTAAACGGTAAAGTATAAATAATTACATACCTGAAAAGCAAACGTGATAAAACATAACAACAATAAAACATTGCAGAATAGAATACAGTAAAAAAGAGCAGAACAATAGAGAGAGAATAGAGAGAGAGAGAACAATAAAACGACAACTATTTTTATTTTATATTTTTGTTTGTGTTTTTTTTTTTTTTTACACTTTTTTTTGTAACTAACTTTTATAACTGTAACCGGTTCCAGGTTCGGGTCTCTCAAAATGCGATGGCATCTCGGGAGACCCTGTGAAAGTGTGCCTAGTCTGTGCAATGCTGTACCCTACGCTAATACTCAACTAGTGCATGGTAGCGTTCAAAACATTCACCAATGCAAAGACCAGGATTGTCAGGACAGGAGGGACAATAATAGCGGGTGTCACGCCTATATCCACGCTTGCTGCAGACACGACATCTTTTTTGGGGGGGTTCGTTGGATAGGGGTACTCGGGAGGATATATAAATGCCTCTCATGCAGCCGACTGCATTTGGTTGGGGATGTGAATGGGGGAAGTACGGGCGCTGCAGAAGCGGTGGGTTCCCAATTAGGATTGGCGAATGCAGCAGGAAGGGCATTATGGGCACGACGGGCCTGTGTTTGTCTTTTTGGTGGCAGCGGGACACTACTTGTGCTTGCCACCTCACCAGCTTGAACTGCACTTATGGGACTCGCCACGTCACCAAGTGTTACTGCAGTGCTGGTTTGACTACGACCGGGGTGTACTAGGCCGCTGGCGCTTGCCAGTTCACCAAAACGCTACAAAAAAAACTGTTAGCGATCGCAGGGATCCGGCCTGACTCTGTGAATGCTGCAGTTATGCGTTTAGTGTTTTGTAAGTGACAGTGATCGATCGATACTGCACTTGGGTGGGCTGGGCCGGGCCGGGCGGAGGGGCAAAACGCAGGTGCTAGCAGGTATCTGGGCTGATCCCGCTAACACTGCGTTTTTGGGAACCCTAAACTGCTGGGGACGCTAGTATAGATCTGATCAGATCAGATATTGATCCGATCAGATACTATACCACTAAGGGAGGCGTATGCTGCGTGCGTGGGTGTTAGCGGTACTGGCGCTAATCTGACGCTGCCTGGGGCTGGTGCTTGCCAGTTCACCAAAACGCTACCAAAAAAACTGTTAGCGATCGCAGGGATCAGGCCTGACTCTGCGAACGCTGCAGTTATGCGTTTAGTGCCTTGTAAGTGACAGTGATCGATCGATACTGCACTTGGGTGGGCTGGGCTGGGCCGGGCGGAGGGGCAAAACGCAGGTGCTAGCGGGTATCTGGGCTGATCCCGCTAACACTGCGTTTTTGGGAACCCTAAACTGCTGGGGACGCTAGTATAGATTTGATCGGATCAGATATTGATCCGATCAGATACTATACCACTAAGGGAGGTATACGGTGCGTGCGTGGGTGTTAGCGGTACTGGCGCTAACCTGACGCTGCCTGGGGCTGGTGCTTGCCAGTTCACCAAAACGCTACCAAAAAAACTGTTAGCGATCGCAGGGATCAGGCCTGACTCTGCGAACGCTGCAGTTATGCGTTTAGTGTTTTGTAAGTGACAGTGATCGATCGATACTGCACTTGGGTGGGCTGGGCTGGGCTGGGCGGAGGGGCAAAACGCAGGTGCTAGCGGGTATCTGGGCTGATCCCGCTAACACTGCGTTTTCGGGAACCCTAAACTGCTGGGGACGCTAGTATAGATCTGATCGGATCAGATATTGATCCGATCAGATACTATACCACTAAGGGAGGCATATGCTGCGTGCGTGGGTGTTCGCGGTACTGGCGCTAATCTGACGCTGCCTGGGGCGACGCATATCACCGCCGGGCGATCAGGGGGCTAAACCTTTATTCGGTAATAAACGGCGGGTGCCCTGACACTATAAAAAATAAACGAACTAACCAGCGTCACCCGTAACGGTTATACGGTGATCAGTGGTGAAAGGGTTAACTAGGGGGCAATCAAGGGGTTAAAACATTTATTAGGTAGTATATGGGGGTCCCTGTCGCTATAAAACGCTGACGGCGAACCTAAATATTTACGTTCCTAACTAGCGTCACCAGCGACACTAATACAGCGATCAGAAAAATGATCGCTTAGCGACACTGGTGACAGGGGGTGATCAAGGGGTTAAAACTTTATTAGGGGGGGTTAGGGGGGTATCCTAGACCTAAAGGGGGGTAATACTATCTGCCCTAACACTAACTGTCACAAACTGACACTATGCAGTAATCAGAAAAAAAAAAAAAAAAATACTGCTAATGTCAGTTTGTGACAGGGGGGGGGGGTGATTGGGGGGGGATCGGGGGGCGATCGGGGGGGGATCGGGGGTGTAAAGTATGCCTGGCATGTTCTACTGTGTGTGTGTGTGTGTTGTGCACTCACTTGTCATCTCTCCTCGGCGCTGGAACGGAAACTGCCAGACCGGGGAGAGATGACATCACATCCTCTGCCTGTGTGAAACGACACACAGGCAGAGGAGGATTCCCATTGGCTGGGAGCGATCGCGAGGGGGGGGCCACGATCGGATGGTCTCCCCCTCGCCTCCCGACGCTCCCAGTCAGATGCCGACCGCCGATGGCACCGGGGGGGGGTCCGATCGGACCCCCCGCCCGCGGGAGGCAGATCACGTACGGGTACGTGATTTTGCCTGCCCGTGCCGCTCTGCCGCAGTATATATGCGGTAGGCGGTCGGCAAGTGGTTAAGGATGACGGTACTTCCCTACAAGAGGCTCTCTCGGTAATTAATAGATTTGGGAAATTCTCTGGTATATGTATCAACTGGGGAAAATCGATACTGTTTCCTCTGCGGGCGGGGTCTTCTCCCTCGCAGACGGATGGACAACTTAGTAGGGTTTCCCAGTTTAGGTACCTAGGGGTAGAAATACACCAAGACTTGAAAAAATATATCAGCCTAAACTTAAACCCGGTGGTTCACCACCTATCCCAAAGATGTAACACATGGAGATCCCTACCACTAACTCCGGTTGGCCGTGTCAACCTAATTAAAATGTCAATTTTACCCAAATTTATATACCTATTCCGACAAACTCCGATCCCTATATCAACAACCTTCTTTCGACACTTAGACAGCATTATTACCTCATTTATTTGGAATGGGAAGGCTCCTAGAATAGCCAGGGCAACTTTGCAACTTCCAGGGACCTTGGGAGGTCTGGCCTTACCATGCTTCCTAAAATACTACTGGGCAGCGGTGTTGGTAACAGTAAAATGGTGGCTCTCGGGGGAGCCGGCTAATCCTGCTGCTTCCTTGGAGGCGGCGTTGATCGGCTCCTATGCAGAGTTGAGAAATTTGGTGCATAGAGGCCCTAGATCAAATGCGGATGTGACCTGCCCAATGAAGACAACCCTTAAGGTATGAGACACCTGTTAATACGCTATTTCTGGGACCTAGTAACTGGTCCCCAGCAACTCCCCTATGGGGTAACCCCCGCCTGCCTCATTTTCACTCCATCCCTGACCCGGTTGTGTGGGCCAGATATGGAGTCACAACCCTGGGAGATATAGTTAATCACCTTTGATGCTTTAAAAAGTGAAAAGGATCTACCCAATCATATGTTCTTCAGGTTCCTCCAAGTGAGGCATGCGTTCCGGTCCCAGTTCCCCAGCCCGTTGACTCTGGAGGAGACACTGATAGAAAATGTATTAAAAAACCAAGAGGGCGGAGGAACATTATCCGCCGTCTATAACCTGCTTGTGACTCAAGATACATCTAAAGTCTCCCAGTTATGTGAGCGATGGAGGGTGGATGTTCCGGAGTTGACGGATGAGGACTGGGAAGAGGGAATTCAACAGTATTTACCCTTGACAATCTCAGCAAGGGACAGATTTATGCAGCTGAAATTCATACATAGGGCCTACTACTCTCCAATACGCCTGGCAAAGATATACCCTGATAGAATAGCGAGGTGCCCTAGATGTGGGTCAGGGGAAGCCGATTTCTTCCATGTGGTCTGGTCCTGCCCTGGAGTGGTGGAATTTTGGAAGAATATACTTGCTGATATCAACTCTATAGGGGGACTGCAAGTCCCATATAGCCCAATACCCCTTCTACTAGGTATCTGTGACTTTCTAGAAGTCCCATGGGGGAAGAAACTATTCATCTTCTACACCACACTATATGCTAGGAAAGCAATTTTACTGCAGTGGAATCAGTCCCAACCGCCCACCAAACAACTCTGGCAATCTCTGGTAAATAAGGCGCTCCCACTATATAAAATGACATATATGGGAAGAAATTGTCCAAAAAAATTCGAGAAAATTTGGGCAGCATGGGTGAAGGCAAAACACTTAACTATTGAATGAAATGTTGGGTGCGAGCCCTTTGGGAATGGAGTTGTCTTACCCCCAGGATTCTCCAAACTATATATGTATAGGCTAGAATATTCTGAGATGGAAGGTGGGATCCCTTGCACTTACGCCATGTATTGATATCCTTAATATGTGTATTAATATCTTCTTCTGAAATAGATAATTACTGCGATAATTGAATCTCACTCACACCAAATCATGTAACGGTTCTATGCATGTCATCTGTACTTAAATCTAATACGAAGTGAATTGTTTCTGTTGTGAAAATTTAAATAAACTTCTATGTTAAAAAAAAAAAAGGAATAATGGCACCCAAGCACGCATTGTGCAGTGATCGCCACACGATTTGGAATCGCTGGCAGAAGCAAGGCGATTCTGTCTAGGATTCCAAATTGCAAAGTGTGAATGGAGCCTTATGTTGATTTCAACATGATCAGACAACAGTCTTATGTCTATGAGTCCTACATACAACCAGGGCCATCTTAATAACATTATGGGCCCCTGGCAAAGTAGGGTTGCCACCTCATCCCTTTAAAACTGAACACATATGAATTGCACGGGTTCTGTGGCTGATTAACCACTTCCCGCCCAGGCCCATAGCAGATGACGGCCGGGCGGTGGTTCAGTTATCCTGACTGGGCGTCATATGACATTCAGCAGGATAACATGCCAGCGTGCATCGCGGCGATCGGTGGCGCGGTGTGTTATCTGACGGAGGCTCTTTACCACGTGATCAGCCGTGTCCAATCACGGCTGATCACAATGTCAATAGGAAGAGCCGTTGAATGGCTTTTCCTCACTCACGTCTGACAGACACGAGTAGAGGAGAGCCGATCGGCGGGTCTCCTGGCAGGGGGGGTCTGTGCTGATTGTTTATCCGTGCAGCCCCCCTCAGATCACCACACTGGAGCACCAGGGATCACAACTAGGACCACCAGGGAAGGGGCAACATGTGGATGGCCAGGTATGTACCCCATGGCCATCCACATGTGCCCAATCTGTGCCAAATGGGCACTGATTGGCACCATTATGTTTCAGTGATGCCCAGCAATGCCACCCTTAGGGGCATCAGTGCAAACAATCAGTGTCATCAGTGCCACCCCTCAGTGTCCATCGGTGCCCATCAGTGCCCACCTATCAGTGCCCATCCGTGCCCATCTGTGCCAACTATCAGTGCCACCCATAAGTACCCATCAATGCCACCTACGAGTACCCATCAGTGCCACCTAAGAGTTCCCATCAGTGCCCCCTATGAGTGCCCATCAGTGCCACCTATGAGTGCCCATCAGTGCCACATACTAGTGTCACCTATCAGTGCCCATCAGTGCCACCTATCAGTGCCCATCAGTGCCCGTCAGTGCCACCTCATCAGTACCACCTCATTGGTGCCACCTCATCGGTGCCCATCAGTGCCCGTCAGTGCAGCCATATCAGTGCTCATTATTGAAGAAGAAAACGTACTTATTTACAAACATTTTTAACAGAAACAAAGAAAAACTTTTTTTCAAAATTTTCGGTATTTTTTTATTTGTTGTGCAAAAAATAAAATCCGCAGAGGTGATCAAATACCACCAAAAGAAAGCTCTATTTGTGAGAACAAAATGATAAAAAATTTGTTTGGGTACAGTATTGCATGACCACGCAATTGTCATTCAAAATGCGACAGCGCTGAAAGCTGAAAATTGGCCTGGGCGGGAAGGTGTCTAAGTGCCTGGTATTGAAGTGGTTAATGTGGTAATTAAACTCACTTGGTGCCTTATCTGCATTAAATTAGCCTCAGAACCTGTGTGATTCATATGTGTTCAGGTTTAAAGGGATGAGCTGGCAACTCTAGGGCAAAGTAATGCTATGGGGCCCCTACAAGCCTGCCCAATTTACGCACCTCACACCTGTACGCTGGCAGCCCCCCCTCACCTGTACGCTCTCAGCTCCCCTCACACCTGTACGCTCTCAGCCCCCCCTCACACCTGTTCGCTCTCAGCCCCCCTCACACCTGTACTCTCTCAGCCCCCCTCACACCTGTACGCTCGCAGCCCCCCTCACACCTTTATGCTTGCAGCCCCTCTCACACCTGTACGCTCAAAGCCCCCTTTCACACCTTTACGCTCGCAGCCCCCCTCACACCCTTACGTTCGCAGCCCCCCCACACCTGTACGCTCTCAGCCCCCCTTACACCTGTACGCTCGCAGCCCCCCTCACACTTGTACGTTTAAAGCCCCCCTTCACATCTATACGCTCGCAGTCCCCCTTCACACCTGTATGCTCTCAGACCCTTCACACTTGTACGTTTAAAGCCCCCTTCACACCTATACGCTCGCAGCCCCCCTTCACACCTGTACACAGGCACACACAAACACACACATGTACACAGGCACATACACACACACATATACACAGTCACACACACAGGCACACACACATGTAAACACACACACTCACACATGTACACCCCCCCTTACTTGTAGAACAGCCCATACTTGTTAGATGTTGTTCCTTGTCCCACTCCCAGCTCTTTTGCAGGACACACAAGGGGTGCACATGCCAGAATTTACAGCTCGATGACTCTCACACACATTCCAAAATTCAGCGCAGCAAAATTCTGCACCCGCCTCTGCCTTCTCCCATCCCCGCCAGACAGCTGGGCCCTTCTAGACGCTCGGGCCCTTAGTGTGTGGGCTCCGTACCCCCCTGATGGCGGCCCTGCCCGCCGGACTGCCTGTGCCCACTAAGCCTGACTCCCTTGCCCCACTGCTTTTTCTATTTGTCTGGCCCTGAACCTGGTGAACCCGGGGCCCCTGGGCAGTGACCAGGGGTGCCCGCTCAATAAGACGGCCCTGCATACAACCGACAGCCAACCACTCTCAGGGGAATGACCAATCAGCCAAGTTAGAAAAGCTGCCCCAGACCTGTTCTTTTCTTTCATAATCATAATAATTTGCCTAATCATAGTCAATCATTTTTATAAACTCTTATTGCACCATCTCCTCTCCTCTCCATTGATTTAATCATGGACATTTGGTCAAACAGACCCTTCAAGTTTGTGGATCACTCAAAGATGCTACAGGGTATCTGAATCATATCTGCATGACAAATCACCATCCTTTGTCTTTGGTCACCTTTTGGATTAGGTTTCATAAAAAGAAAGCCCGGAGCAATATCAGACAGGAGAATAAGCGCAGGGCGGGCATGACGGGGTTAACAGGGATTTAACTAGTTTTCTAAGGGGTGGTGAGTATAGAGCCGAGGGGGAGGGGCTGGAGGAGCTTTGATAAGGGGGCCCCGCCTGGGATGAGTCACCAAAGCGTGGTGGAAAGTTTAGTTGAGAGCAGCAGCATGGCAGAAGTGGAAAGAATCCTGGCCCAGCTCAGAGAGGAGGCAGCAGTGCGGGGGCCTGAGTGGCTACAGGCGGCGTTAGGTTCGGCACTCAGGGGGACTGATGCGGCGCCTGAGCAGGCGGCCAAGAGCGTTACCAGAGCCCGCAGGGCAAGACCTCCGGAGCGGTACTCGCCGGAGCAGCGTGCAGAGGTACAGCGGCAGGCGGGGGGAGCCGGGGGGTATCTACGGCGGGCCCACCCCCCAAACGGACGGCCCGGTTCCCCAGCAGCAGCCCAGCCAGAACGGATACCCGAGAACCCAGAGCAGGCAGCACCAGGCAGGGAAAAGACAGGGCCGCACCGAGGCCTAGCAGACGCGGGGAGCGCGAGCGCGCTGGCCCCTCCCCCAGGCTACCAGAGACAGAGCGGGGACAGATACAGAGCAGGACTGCAGACCGGAGCTCCGGGCCTCCAGCGGCAGGAGACACACAGCGCCCTGACCTAGGTCTGGGGGGGCAGAGAAAGGGGAGAACAGAGGCCCCCAGGACTGAGGTACAGCACACCGGTCCTGGTAAGGCTGTCAAAAAGTCGCCACACGGCCGCTCTGCTCAGGGGAGGGAGAGTATGCCTGAGGCAGTAACAGCCAGCGGGCCTGGTGGGCTCTCATCCGCAGAGGAGGAAGATTTGGTGCTGGACCTTGCGGACGATCGATCGGAGTCAGAAGAAGAAGAGGCCCTGCGTTCAGGGAGGACAGCAGAGGTGGACGGCAGACGATCGGCTGATGGGGCGACACCTATGCAGCCCGGTAAGTCAGCAACTATTGTACCATGTTTGCAAGAGTGCAGTGGGCCTAGCAGAGGGTCAGGGTCTGGGACAGAAAGGGGGGGGACAGGGGAGACCTCCGAGGGTGCGGTAGGTTTGTTGGGCTTCTTGGAAGGAATTAAAGATCTAGTTCGGAAGTTTGAACAGGCCGGCAAAACAGCAGTGGGGCCAGCGGCAGCTTGGGTCCCGCCGATAGCAGGAGCGGGGGAAAATGCAGGGTCAGGGGTAAGTACAGAGATGCCGGCACGGTGCCAGCCAAGGAAGGGGAGGGGGCAGTCGTTGCACAGGGGACAGGCAAGACGGCTGTGGCCAGTGAAACGGTGGCAAGGCAAGATATAGTTAGAATTGCGGATGCAGCAAAATGTGAAGTATATGTGTGTTATGAAGGGCCGTTAGGAGCACATCTGAAGCAGGAAGTCAGAGAGAAGCTGTGGAAAGGTGAGTATGTGGAGATCTTTTCTTTACTCCCTCTGGAAAAATTCAATCTAGATAGAGTAAAACCTGACGATTCCAAAAAAGAGGACGAAGAAAAAAGGAGATACCGGTTAATCCCGCGTACGTTTACCAATTGGCTGCAGGCGTTCGCCATAATGGCAAGTGTTATAGGGGAAAAACAGCCCGAACATTGTTCGGCGCTGTTTTGCTATCAGGATTCTATTGGGGAAGCGTACAGGGTTTATGGTGGGACTGCGTGGCTGAGGTATGATGAGCAGTTTCGGCAACGGAGGGCAGTCCGGAAAGAGCTGCTTTGGGACCACAAAGATATCAGCCTCTGGATGCGATTAATGACGTCTGCGCGGGCACCGAACCAGTTTTTTCAGGGAGGGGCCGGCGGAACTTCAGCACAAGGACAGTCGGCCGGAAACAAAAAAGGGGTGTGCTGGCAATATAACTCAGGGACATGCAAGTTCGGAAGTTCATGTAGATTCAAGCATGAGTGTTCGGGGTGCAACGGAGCCCATTCGGCAGCCAGATGCTTCAAGCAGGCAAAAGGTCGTTCAGGGGAAGCTGGACACAAGAGGGAGGACTCCGGTGAGAGTGGGAAGGATGCGGCCGTTTCTCGGTAGGTATCTGGATAGGAAAGCGGCAAAATTATTGGAAGAAGGTTTCTCAGTGGGCTTCCGAATACCCTGTGCACTGACGGTAGTTCCTCCCGTTCCACCCAACCTCCGGTCCGCTTTGCAACACCCGGACGTGGTTGGTGAAAAACTACGTAAGGAGGTTGCAATGGAAAGGATGGCGGGGCCATTCGCGTCGGCACCTTTGGCTGACCTGGTGGTGTCACCACTGGGGGTAGTGCCGAAGAAGGAACCCAATAAATTTAGGCTCATCCACCACCTGTCCTTTCCAAAAGGGGGGTCGGTGAATGACGCCATAGATCAAGAAGCATGCTCAGTGACATATACGTCATTTGATGCAGCCGTAGGGTGGGTGCGCCGGTATGGAAAAGGGGCACTGATGGCTAAGGTGGATATAGAATCGACTTTTAGGCTGCTACCAGTGCACCCTGAAAGTTTTAGGTTGCTGGGATGCCATTGGGACGATGAGTTCTACGTCGACCAATGCCTACCGATGGGTTGCTCTATATCATGTGCGATATTCGAGCAATTCAGCTCTTTTGTAGAGTGGGTGGTAAGGGAGGTTTCGGGTGTGAATTCTTTAATTCATTACCTGGACGACTTCCTATGCATAGGACCGGCTGAATCCAGGATCTGCGCGATGCTCTTGGCGACGCTGGAACACATAGCAGACAGGTTCGGCATTCCACTGGCGCCTGAAAAAACTGAGGGACCTTGTACGGTCATCACGTTTCTAGGCATCGTCCTGGATTCGGAGGCCATGGAATGCAGATTACCGGAGGCAAAGTTGGCGGACCTGAAAACAGAGATCGCGAGGCTGATTGGATTGCAAAAAGTGCAACTGCGCCTACTGCAATCGGTGTTAGGCAAGCTTAATTTTGCTTGCCGCATTTTACCTATGGGGAGGGTGTTCAGTCGGCGTCTGGCAGCAAGTACGAGTGGTATTAAGTCCCCAAGACATTTTGTATGCTTGGTTAAGGCACATAGGGATGACCTGAGGGTATGGCATACCTTTTTGGAGTCATTCAATGGCCGAGCGTTGTGGATGGCAGGACCGGTCAGTAATTTCGACCTGGAGCTTTTTACGGATGCAGCAGGGTCTTCAGGTTTTGGAGCTTTCTTCCAGGGACAATGGAGTGCGGGCCCCTGGCCACAGTCCTGGATAGCGGCGGGTTTCACGAAGAATTTGGTGCTGTTGGAATTATTTCCGGTAGTGCTTGCAGTGGAGTTGTGGGGAGCATCTTTCAGGGATCTGAAGGTGCGTTTCCATGGGGACAATTTGGGGGTGGTGCAGGTAATCAATAAGAACACGGCGTCTTCTCCGCCGGTTATTAGATTACTTCAACATTTGGTGCTGAGATGCTTACAACTGAATGTTTTCATTCACGCTGTACACCTGCCAGGAGTGGACAATGTGATAGCTGATGCATTATCTCGCTTCCAGTGGGACAGGTTCCGACAGTTGGCGCCGGAGGCGGAGCAACAAGGAGTGCCTTGTCCAGAATGGTTGTGGGGGATTGCATTGGAATCATCACGGGATGGATAAAGCGGTCGGTAAGTGGGTCTACGTGGTCAGCGTACAAGAGGGTTTGGAAGGAGTGGTTGGCGTTTGTGCAAGAGGTGGGTGAAGAGCCGAAGGGGCGAGCAGGACGTTTGCTCGTTTTATATTACGTAGCCAGGAAAATGGAAGAGGGGGTGTCTGCATCGGTAGTGAAAGCACAACTGTCAGGTCTAGCCTTCCTGTTCAAATTACAGGGGCGGCCTGATTTTACCAAAGATTTCTGGGTGCGACAGGCCGTAAAAGGTTACAGGCGATCGGTGGTTCGGAAGGATACCAGGAAGCCCGTGACATTCGAGATTCTCGAGGGTATAATAGCTAAATTGAGGGAGGTGTGTGCATCGGAATTTGAGATAAAATTGTTTACAGTAGCGTTTTTGTTGGCGTTTTTTGGGGCATTCAGAATTGGGGAACTGGTCAGTCCTTCAAAGAAAGTACAAGGGGGAATTGGAAGCCAGGAAGTGGAGTGCAGTAGGGGAAGGCTGTCCTTGTGGTTAAAAAAATCAAAAACAGATCAGGAGGGCAGGGGGAAGCTGGTACAGGTGTTTCCAATTCCGGGTTCCCCTTTATGCCCACTGGAAGCGGTAAGGGTTTTTATGCAGGTTCGCCCGGTGGGGCTAGGCGCGTTTTTGGTACACGAGGATGGAACGCCGTTGTCACGTTTTCAGTTTGGGGCTATATTTAGAAAATGCCTGGAGCGGTTGGGTTTGGAGGGCAAAGCATTTTCATCCCACTCATTCAGGATAGGAGCAGCAACGGAAGCAGCGAGGCAAGGGATGGATATGGAGGCAGTGAAACGGATTGGGCGGTGGGAGTCCAACAGGTTCAGGTCTTACGTTAGGCCCCACCTGGTAGTAGGTTTGTGAGGTAATCAAGTGGGCAGGACTCTTCAGTCTGCCCGGGTATGATTTTTGAAAATGATGGTCATGTTATAGTGTATGTTGTTTTTTCCTCTTTTAATTTCAGGTTCGGCGACCGGGATGGTCTGGATCATGGGCCATTCCTATGTCTGCTGGGGGGCACGGAGAGGGGACGTGAGGTACGATGGTAGGCAGTTGGGTTTTGACAGAAAGGAAGCCTACATAAAATGGTTTGGAGTCCCGGGAATGTTATGGGGCCGGTTGGTTCCTGAGGTGCAGCGTTATGCAGCTAGGGACAGACCGCCTGATGTGTTAGTACTACATGTGGGCGGCAATGATTTGGGGATTAGGTCCATGTTAGACATTACACGAGACATCAAATCAGATATTGACCGCTTGATGGAGCAATTTCCTGATATGATCGTAGTATGGTCAGATATAGTGGCGCGTACGACATGGAGAATGGCCAGATCAGTGGAAGGTATTAATAGAGCCAGAAGGAAGATTAATAGGGAGGTGACCAAATTCATGGTACGGAAGGGAGGGTTGGCAATACGTCATCTAGAGTTGGAATTTGAGACCTGGAGATATTTAAAAAAGGATGGGGTTCATTTAAACGAGGTAGGCATAGACATGTGGGCTTTGGGCCTTCAAGACAGTATACAACGAGCACTTCGGGTGTGGAGGGGCATCCAAGGGTAAGGGAATTACCCTTGTTTGCTGTGGCGGACGTTGGTCTGGGCAGGAAAAGAAGATATCAGAAGGATGAGATCGGGACTATCGTTGGAGGGGTCCTGATGGTGGTTCCCGGTTGACCGAGGTTAGCCGGGAAGGGATAATGGGGCACTGCGGTCAGGGGTAGTCTTTGAGCCGGCTTGAGGCAGGGATAATACATTTGAGAGGGACTGCAGTGCAAGAAGGTTTATTAACACAGAGGTTTATTGATTTCCTGCTCAGACCAACGTTAGATTTCAAAGGTTTTTATAACAGATATGTTTTTCCATTTATACGTTTTTATATTTTTGATATTTGAGTCATTATATTTGTTAAATAAAGTAGGCTGCTACGGCCTTTGTTACCCCAAGAGTACGGTGTGGTCTCGGTTAATGAATACGGTTATAAGTGGGGTAGTATAGTTTATGGGGGAGTTAAACACATCTGTTATACAACAGTCAAGAAAGCCCGGAGCAATATCAGACAGGAGAATAAGCGCAGGGCGGGCATGACGGGGTTAACAGGGATTTAACTAGTTTTCTAAGGGGTGGTGAGTATAGAGCCGAGGGGGAGGGGCTGGAGGAGCTTTGATAAGGGGGCCCCGCCTGGGATGAGTCACCAAAGCGTGGTGGAAAGTTCCCACCCACCCTCCCTGTGGTTAGCAGTTTTTTGGTTGTTTGGGAAGTGTTTTCTGTTTTTCTTCACAGGTACTGGCAATGGATGTCGTAGCGGTGGCGGACGTTGGTCTGGGCAGGAAAAGAAGATATCAGAAGGATGAGATCGGGACTATCGTTGGAGGGGTCCTGATGGTGGTTCCCGGTTGACGGAGGTTAGCCGGGAAGGGATAATGGGGCACTGCGGTCAGGGGTAGTCTTTGAGCCAGCTTGTTGGCTTGAGGCAGGGATAATACATTTGAGAGGGACTGCAGTGCAAGAAGGTTTATTAACACAGAGGTTTATTGATTTCCTGCTCAGACCAACATTAGATTTCAAAGGTTTTTATAACAGATATGTTTTTCCATTTATACGTTTTTATATTTTTGATATTTGAGTCATTATATTTGTTAAATAAAGTAGGCTGCTACGGCCTTTGTTACCCCAAGAGTACGGTGTGGTCTCAGTTAATGAATACGGTTATAAGTGGGGTAGTATAGTTTATGGGGGAGTTAAACACATCTGTTATACAACAGTCATGCCTAAATAGATAAATAAACAGTTGGAATTCATACAGTATATGTAATCCAGCCAACCTGCCAAAATGTTTGTGATTCTGTTTAGCCGCTTCTGCAGGGTGACACTACAGCTGTATTATTATTATTATACAGGTTTTATATAGCGCCAACAGTTTGCGCAGCACTTAACAAAATTAAGGCAGATATTACAGTTACATTACAATTTGGTACAAGAGGAATCAGAGGGCCCTGCTCATTAGAGCTTACAATCTAAAAAGGAGGGGTCAATTGATACAAAATGTAATAGCTGCGGGGGATGAGCTGATGCAGGAAGTAAAACAATGTTAGAAGCAGGATAGGCTTTTTTAAAGAGAAGGATTTTCAGGGATTGTCTAAAGATGGATAGATTAGGGGACAGTCGGACAGATTGGTTTAGGGAGTTCCAAAGGATGGGAGAAGCTCTGGAGAAATCCTGGAGGCGAGCATGGGAGGAGGTGACAAGGGAGCTAGAGAGCAGGAGGTCTTGGGAGGACTGAAGAGAGCGGCTTGGTTGGTATTTTGGGACTAGGTTAGTGATGTAGCTGGGGGCAGAGTTATGGATGGCTTTGTAAATTATTGTTAGAACTTTGAATTTTATTCGTTGGGTGAGTCGAAGCCAGTGGAGGGATTGGCAGAGAGGGGTGGAGGTCACTGAAGGGTTGGTAAGGTGGATGAGTCTTGCAGCAGCATTCATTATGGACTGAAGGGGGGGATAGTCTATGTAAAGGTAATCCAATGAGGAGGGAGTTGCAGTAGTCAAGGCGAGAGATAAAGAGGGAGTGATGTAGAAGCTTGGTGGTGTCAGTAGTTAAAAAGGGGGCGTATTCTGGAAATGTTGCAGAGGCTAAGGCTGCATGATTTGGACAAGGATTGTATGTGGGCCTGAAAGGACAGTTCAGAGTCTAAGGTTACCCCTAGCATCCTGGCATGTGGGGACGGACTGATAGATGTGCAATTGATCTTGACAGAGAAGTCAGGGGAAGGGGCACGTGGGGGAGGAAATATTAAGAGCTCAGTTTTAGATAGATTCAGTTTGAGGAAGTGGTTTGACATCCAGGCTGATATGTCTGTTAGTAAATCAGTGATGTGTGAGGAAATTGATGGGGTGAGCTGGGGGGCAGAGAGATAGATTTGGGTGTCATTAGCATGTAAGTGGTAGTGGAAGCAATGGGAGGCTATCAGCTGACCCAGGGAGGACATGTAGATCGAGAATAGTAGAGGTCCAAGGACAGAACCTTGGGGGACCCCAACGGTAAGAGGAGTTGGAGAGGAGGAAGTGGAGTTTTTTGAGGAGGAGGGGGTGGTCAACTGTATCAAAGGCAGCGGAAAGGTCCCAGAGTAAGAGCACAGGAATAATGTTTTGGCTGTTAGTAAGTAATTTGTGAGCTTTAGGAGGGCAGTTTCTGTGGAGTGATATGGGCGAAATCCAGACTGAAGGGGATCAAGAAGGTTATTCTCAATGAGGTGGTCGCTCAGACGGTTGTAGACTAAAAACGTTCAAGGAGTTTGGAGGCAAAAGGGAGTAAAGAGATGGGTCTTAGGTTGTTAAGATTGGTGGGGTCTAGTGAGGCCTTTTTTGGTATAGGAGTGACTAGCGCATGTTTTAGAGGGTTGGGGAAGATGCCAATAGAGAGTGAGAGGTTCAAGATATGAGTTAAAGTGTGTAAGATAGAGTCAGATGGTGACCGTAGTATTTGAGAAGGAACAGGGTCCAGGGGGCAGGAGGTTAGGTGGGTGTTAGAAAAAAGTTTAGTGACTTCCTCTATAGTAACTGGGTTAAAAGAGGAAAGTATTGATTGTGCAGGAGAACAAGGAGTGTAAAGTGAAGGAGATATCTGTAGAGCGGGGATCTCGAGATGAATTGTCTCAATCTTATTTTTGAAGTGGTTAGCAATCTCCGGGCAGTGTATAAGTTAGTGGGTGGAGGTAATGGAGGACGAAGAAGAGTGGTAAAGGTAGAAAAGAGTTTATGGGGACTGCGTGAGAGGGTGTTGATGTGATAAAGTAGGTCTGTTTGGCAGTGTGGAGGCAGGAATAGTATTTTTGAAGGGCAGATTTATATTGGCTGAAATCTTGCTGTGACTTATGCCCCGTACACACGGTCGGACTTTGTTCGGACATTCCGACAACAAAATCCTAGGATTTTTTCCGTCGGATGTTGGCTCAAACTTGTCTTGCATACACACGGTCACACAAAGTTGTCGGAAAATCCGATCGTTCTAAATGCGGTGACGTAAAACACGTACGTCGGGACTATAAACGGGGCAGTGGCCAATAGCTTTCATCTCTTTATTTATTCTGAGCATGCGTGGCATTTTGTCCGTCGGATTTGTGTACACACGATCGGAATTTCCGACAACGGATTTTGTTGTCGGAAAATTTTATCTCCTGCTGTCCAACTTTGTGTGTCGGAAAATCCGATGGAAAATGTCCGATGGAGCCCACACACGGTCGGAATTTCCGACAACACGCTCCGATCGGACATTTTCCATCGGAAAATCCGACCGTGTGTACGGGGCATTAGTCTTACGCCACAGACGCTCCAGAGTGCAGCTACATTTTTGGAGGCTTCTGGTATTGTCTGTCTGCGAGGGTTGTAGCGGTCGGGACCTGATTCTGTGCGTAGTGAGGGGGCGATGACAGTGAACTGTTGTAGACAGAAAAATTAGGTTTCTGACGACATCCATTCACTCATGTTTTCATGCTTATAATATCCATAAAAAATGTGAGTATATTTTTGGTTTAATAAATAAATAAACTTTAAAACGGTTTTACGCTATGGGCATCTCTTCTCTTCCACATGATGAACAAATAAAAGGTCACTAACAACATCAAAAGCACAGACCAGGGTTGCCAAGGATTGCTACACAGTGGCAGATACTGTGACCCTGCAGTACCCCTGTGGGGGTGAGGCTATTTGGTGAGTGCATGCACATTAGGAGCACGAATAAGGAGCACCATCACTAGTTGGCACCTAAACAAGAAATTTTTTTAAATATATCATTCCTCAGCAAGCACTGGACTTTTTTTCCTTAAAAAAGTCACTTTGTTTAAGTGTATAACTCAATTTTTAGCACTGGACACTTTCTGAGCACTAGGCACTTTTTGGCTAATGCACTTTTATTAAATTATTTCCACTGTCTAATTTTTTTTATATTCATTTCTTGTAGAATGTGTTATTTACCACTTTGGTTAATTTTATGATATTTGAATCACACTATTGGGAATAGTACACATTTTAGTTCATAGGGTTTATATTTCAATTGGCACACTTTTTCCTACTAGTTTGCCAACATCAACTTTAATTAGTGGCAGCCTTTACGCATACGTATTCCTCTTTCTGAAATTCAGACGTGGATACTAGGGAGTAATACACCTATATACTATTTTACAAGACATCACACCCTGGGGAGAGTACATGCACATTGATGCTGATATCTATCCATGTACTCCCCCTCCTGATTTGGACGTAGCCATTAGAGGATAGCATATCTGTATATCTGTATGTATATTTGTTTTTAAGGTGTCACACCCTGTTGGGGGTGTACACACACCATTTCAGGTACCTTCTGCTGATCATATATATCTTCTTTTGGCATTCTGTTTATTAATCCACTCACCATTCACATCTGGTTCTGGAGGATTGCAGAGGGTGTAACACAGTAGCTTTTTTGTAAAACACTCTTTTCCTAATCAGAACAGCGCCACACCTACATCCTCCCTTACATTCATTGTAGACAGAAGTGGCCAAGTTGGGGCAGGACAAAGATGAGATTTTGTCATAGAGACAATCTGTAGCAGAAAAAAGGAGAGAAGGATTAAGATGGCGAAGGTCTCTACGGGTAATAGTTTGGTAGTTGGAAGGCAAGGAGGAGGCAGACAAGGAGAGATTGAAACTTATAAGGTGGTGATCAGAGAGAGGAAAAGGAGTATTGGTTAGGTTGTGCAGAGTGCATAGGTAGGAGAATATGAGGTCAAGGCAGTTGCCAACAGAGTGAGTAGAAGCGCTTGTCCATTGTTTTAGGTCAAAAGAGGAGGTTAGGCTTAGCAGCTTAGAAGTAGCGGGAGTGTTAAGATTAACAGGGATGTTGAAGTCACCAAGAATGATTGTTGGAATTTCAGAAGAGAGAAAGTAGGTTAGCTAGGCAGAGAAGTCGTCAAGAAAGTTTGATACCGGTCCAGGGGGCCGATAGATCACAGCAATTCTCAATGAAACGGGAAAAAATAGACGAATACAGCTTCAAATAAGGAGAGGGACAGAGAGGGGGGTGGATGAAGAACCTGAAAAGTGCTTTGAGGGGATAGGAGGATTCCAACACCACCTCCTTTCCATCCACTAGGCCTGGGAGAGTGAGTCCACAGGAGGCCACCATAGGAGAGAGAAGCAGGAGAAGGAAGGTCAGATTCTTGGATCCAGGTCTCAGTAATTGCAAGTAGGTTCAGGGAGTTTGTGATAAATAAGTCATGAATGGTGGTGAGTTTGTTACAAACAGAGCGGGCAATCCAAAGGGCACAGGAGAAGGGGAGGCTGGTTCTAGGCTGAAGAGGAATAGAAATGAGATTGTGTGGGCGGTCGGGCTGAGTAGAGTCTTGTGGAATCATTTTGTATATTTTGTGTCCGATAATGGTGACGTTTGTGAGCGAATTGGAGGCGGCCAAGAAGGGTCTGAGTGAAGCGCTGGGTGAAAACGTGAAGCAATATTGGGCTAACCTGAAGCTCTGATTCAAGCAGAAAATTAGCAAAGAAGAGTTTGATGTTGAAGCAAGAAGACTCCTCACACAAGAAAATGTCCACTCCCACAATGATTTCCTCCTGGCTATTCTTATTCGCTGTCAAATCCTTATTTTCTCTCCTGAAGGACCAAGTGCATTAGGAATCGCGGCTAAACCTGGAAAACCAAAGGGCAAGAAAAAGATTCCATCTGTTCGTCAGAAGTTTGATCACCACTTCCAGCCCCAGAATCCTTTGGCTGGAGCTCAGCAGTTTGTCAGCCGAGATCCTCAAGAAGATAATGAGCTGAAGCCATGTTCCCACACTATGACTTTGCCCACTCAAGGACAACTGGAGGGAAGGATGATCGTTACAGCATATGAACATGGACTGGACAATGTAACGGAGGAAGCAGTAACCATTGTCATCCATGCATTAGAGAAACATTTAAAAGATCTGTTACCTCGGTAGTATCGCGTAGACAAGCCTATCGCCTCAAAGATGGACACTTCAGATATGCTTTCGGCTGCAACATTAATCCTCAACCTTACCTTAGGAACAGTGTGACAACCTACAATCAGCTTGCTGAATGTCCGCCAACATTCTCCACTTCTCCTGGAAACCAGAACCCTGGAACTCATGTTCATCCTGATGATGCTGAGCTGCAAGCTGCCTTCTTACTAGCCTATTCTGGAGACAACTTTCTTCCCAGCCTGCCACCAGTTAATATGTATGACCTTTTAGAAGCCTTAAAGATTCACAGAGAAGTTATCCCTTCACACACTGTATATGCACTGAAAATTGAGAGGATAGTCATGATGAAGCTGTGGCATCCAGTCCATCAAGAGCTGCAGCAGGATGTTATTCACCGCCAAAGATTATCGTCCAAAGAGCTATTATTGTGTTAAAGAAAAAAGAGTGAAAGACTAATCGATCAAATGATAGCCATGTTGATTTGTTGTAGTGATCTGCTCTAGCCACAATCTAAACAACACAACCAAGTATGATCATCTGCCTACATCAGATGCGGAGAATTTTGCTAGACTTTTCTTTTGTTACCAGTATAAACCACTTTTCATTCAATTTTATTAATAAACATTTCCTAGAATATAAAAAAAAAAAAAAAAAATGAGATTGTTCAAATATATATATTATTTATTGGTTCAACATTCACAGATTAAAAAACTAATAAGCACATTGAAATACATGTAGGATAATAGTACAGACAAACTATGAGTATTTTATACAGTACTAGTCAAAAGGTATCATCATGGTTGAATATAAGTGTCAAGTAAATGTTTGCAAGTTTATTGGGTAGACACCACAGCTGTATACAGTCTAGTTAAAGTGATATTGCGGCCAGATTTTTTGTTTTTTTAAATAACAAACCTGCTCTGTGCAGTGGTTTTGCACAGAGCAGCCCCGATCCTCTTTTTCTCAGGTCCCCCGCCAGGCTCCTGGCCCCTCCCTCCTGCCGAGTTACCCCCTAGTGAGCAGCTTGCTATAGGGGCACCCAAACCACTGCTCTGTGTGTCCAATCACACATGGAGCGCGCCTTGGCCCGCCCCATGGCTCCAGCTGCTGTCTCAACCAATGAGGAGGAAGAGACCCGGGAGAGTTGCTGCTCTCGTGCGCATCACTGGATCGATATGGATCTCAGGTAAGTTTTAGGGGGGTTGGGGGGGGCTGCTGCACACATAAGGTTTTTTTAACTTCATGTGTAGAATACATGAAGGTAAAAAACCTTGAGCCTTTTTACAACCACTTTACCTTACTCTATGATATTATTGACAGGGGCAGCAAAAAAAAGTGAGAGGGAAGAAGAGGGAAAAGGAGAGATAGGGTTGTGGTCTCAAAAATTACATAAGGGCTGGAGGGGATGCATGTTAGAATCCTACCTCAGCCCCTGTTATTTATGTTTGGCAGCGTGCCATTGCCTTTCTTGCCAGGAAGTTTGTGTAGTAAATTAATAAATAAATCAGCTGCATTTTCTTTAATCTCTTCAGCTCTGGAAGGTTTACCCCCCCTTCATGATCATGCCATTTTTTGCGATACGGCACTATGTTACTTTAGCTGAAAATTGTGTGGTCCTGCAATGCAGTACACAAATAAAATTGATGCCCTTTTTTCCCCACAAATAGAGCTTTCTTTTGGTTGTATTTGATCACCTCTGCGGTTTTTATTTTTTGCCCTATAAACAAAAATACAAATAAAACAATATTTTTTACTTTCTGCTATAAAACACATCCAATAAAAAAATGTAAAAAAACTAATTTCTTCTTCAATTTAGGCCAATATGTATTCTGCTACATGCTAAAATCCCAATAAGCGTATATTGATTGGTTTGCACAAAAGTTATAGCGTCTACAAACTATGGGATATTTTTATGCATTTTTTATTTTTTTACTAGTAACAGCAGCGATCAGCGACTTATAACGGGACTGCGACATTGCGGTGGAAAAATCGGACACTAAGTGACACTTTTGAAACTTTTTTGGGGACCCGTGACACTAATACAGTGATCAGTGCTAAATAATATGCACCGTAACTATACTAATAACACTGGAGGGGAGGGGTTAACATCAGGGGCAATCAAAGGGTTAAATGTGTTCCCTGGGAGTGCTTTCTAACTGTGGGGGGGATGCTTGTACTGTAAGAAGACAGGGATCCGTGTTCCTATTTAGCAGAAACACAAAATCTCTGTCTTCTCCTGTCACAGAATGGCAATCTATATTGTTTACAAAGGCAGACCACTGTTCTCTCTGCCTCAGAAACAATCTGCGGGTCCCGACGGACCCGCTGATTGGCCCCCCGCTGTGTCCAATCACAGCGGGAGCTGGTCGCCGGCGGCGTGCATGCCCCAGACCCAGAACACAAAATCACTTACAGGTACGTGATTTTGGGCTGAAGGGCCGCCCTCCTGCAGTATATATGCCTGGGGCGCTCCGGAAGCAGTTAAGACAGCTGACTGATCTTTTACAGAGGCAGTTAAAGTGAATGTCCAGCCATTTTAGGGAATGATTAGAAACAATGTCAATATTTTATCCTTTTCTGTATTCCCACTGGTAAAACTCACCCACATTATTTATTCAAGTGACCATTGTCACTTGGTCTAAAGGTGAGGGAAAATCCAAAATTTTGACTTGTCACCAGAACAGAGACAGAGGGGATGTCTTTCAAAGGACTTGTTCCTGTGTCTATTAACCAATGGAAAATTGTTCTCACTTTCTGTTGTGTCTAAAGGACCAGAAGTAATAGGTAAACTCTTGTAAGGTATACAAATGTCAAAGCAAAAACAAAACAAACAAAAAAAAAAGAGAATGGTTTTAACCCTTCCCAACTCTAAAACAAAATAATTTTGGTCTCTATACTTTAAAGTGATTGTGAAGGTCCAATTTATTCAAATAATAAATATGCTATACTTACCTACAGTGCTGGCATCGGCCCTAAGCACAGGGTCGTCCCTGTGCTTAGGGCCGCTGCCAGCACAAGCAGCTGGGTGCATATCCAGCGCCCCGGATGCTGGAAGATGGGGGTGGATAGCAGAGCTCCCTGCTCTTCCACACTGGCTGCTATTTAGTCTCACATTCCCCGCCCGTGTCTTTGGCCAGATCCAAAGGGGTCCTCTCTCCTGCCCCATACAGTACAGCTCAGTCCAGTGTCCTCCCCAGCCAGAGTCCTGGCACCCCCCTCCCCTGAGTCACCTCCCCTTTGTTGTGGGGCCCAAAGCAGCTGCCTCATACTTGCCAACTATCCTGCCTGCCCTATTGTGTATGGGTGACTCACCTGCAGACCCTGTGTTTACATGTAAATAACCGGCATTCACTTTTTTGAATAAAAAATAAGACAACAGTAAAGTTAGCCTAATTTTTTTTATATTGTGAAAGATAATGTTACGCCGAGTAAATTGATACCCAACATGTCACGCTTCCAAATTGCGCCCGCTCGTGGAATGGCGTCAAACTTTTACCCTCAAAAATCTCCATAGGCGACATTTAAAAAATTCTACAGGTTGCATGTTTTGCGTTACAGAGGAGGTCTAGGGCTAGAATTATTGCTCTCGCTCTAACGATCGCGGTGATACCTCACATATGTGGTTTGACCATCGTTTTCATATGCGGGCGCTACTCACGTATGCGTTCTCTTCTGCGTGCGAGCTCGTCAGGACAGGGCGTTTTTAAAAAAAACAAATTTTATTTTTCTTATTGATTTTACATGGTTTTATTTATTTTTACACCATTTTTAAAAAAAAAAAGTTGTCACTTTTATTCCTATTACAAGGAATGTAAAAATCCCCTGTAATAGAAAAAAGCATGACAGGTCCTCTTAAATATGAGATCTGGGGTCAAAAAGACCTCAGATCTCATATTTACACTAAAATGCAATTAAAAAAAAAAAGTAATTTAAAAAAATGACATTGAAAAAAATGTGCCTTTAAGACGTATGGGCGGAAGTGACGTATTGACGTCGCTTCCGCCCTGCAGTGTCTTGGAGACGAGTGGGCGCCATCTTCCCCTCACTCGTCTCCATGCACAGCTAGGCAACAGACTCCGCCGCTGCCGATGGCTCCGGTAAGCGGCGGAGGGCACGGGATAGCGGCGGGAGGGCCCCTCTCCAGCCACCGATAAAAGTGATCTCGCAGCGAATCCGCCACAGAGACCACTTTTATCTTGTAGCCGGACGAAAACGGGGATACCGGGGTTATGACAGCTAGCTGCTGCCATAACAAAGATATCCGTCCCCAAAAAAGGGACGTATATCGGCGTGCGGCAGTGAGCAAGTAGTTAAAAGTCCTGCCTGCAACTGTGGTCATTAAACCTAACATCTGCCTGTTCTGCAAAGTTAAGCAAATTGGTGGGGGGAGGGGGTGCAGTGTGGGGTGTGCAGAGGTAGGCAGAGAAAGAATTACAGTTACGGGGGTGCACAGGTGAGCAGAGAGGGGATGTATAGAGGTAAGGAAGGTGGGTGCAAAGATGAGCAGAGGAGGCAGGTAGAGTTAAAGGGTTGGAGGATTGGAGTGGATGGGGGAGGTTTGGGGTGCAGAGGTTAGCAGAGGTTTTAGGATGCAAAGGTGTACTGACAGGGTGGATAAACATGTAGGTAGCGTGTAGGGCAGCCCATTCATTTCAATAAGATGCTCTATGCACTAAAAATGCTGAAGAAAGTCCCAAACCCTTTTTCAAAATCACACAGTTGCACAGCACATGTCAGCAGATGCGTGAGGGTGTCATTAACAATTGATGGCACTGCTCTGTATCTGCTAAAGGGCAGCAAGTTTCTGTGGTGTCAGGAAAGTGATTTTGCATGCGTTCCCGACACACAAATGTGAATGCAGGCTAAATGTCTCAGTTACATTGGGGGTCAGTGTAAATCTTCTCATTACATTGGGGTTGGTGTAGAATCCTTTCATTCACACTAGTGGTCAGTGTGAATGTTTCCCTTACATTAGTGGTCAGTGTAAATCCCTCCTTACATTGGTGGTGGTTACTGTGAATGCTTCTATTACATTAGTGGTCAGTGTAAAAAAATCAGCATTGCCATTGATCACGCTCTCCCCTCCCCCCAGCACTGCCACTGATCCCAGGAGTTCTAGGATCCCTAGGAGTTTTCTGTTTATCGATGGGTCTGCTCACCTCCCCATTCCATGGTGTGCAGGCAGTAAGGAGATGATGTGCTGTAACCTCTAGCAACTAATCAGTGAGCCATATTGTGTGCTGTAACCTCTAGCAACCAGTCAGTAAGTTGTAATGATATGCTCTAACCTTTGGCAACCAATTGCATTTGCTGCCTGATCTGATACAGTAAACTGATTTTGAGTCTAGCTGCTATGTATTGTATGTCCCAGAGCATGTAGAGAGCGAAATTGCATGGGGGGGCCCCAGGAAATGTTTTGCCCAAGGTCCAATCGATATTAAAGACGGCCCTGCACCTCCCCCGATTTACCTCTATCCATTACTTTCTGCAGAGCCTTCCTCACTGCACACTTCTCCAGGGCAAACTAACTTCTAACCTTATGAGAGGCAGCTCTCCAGAGGACACTGCAGGCTTGTCTGCCAGCCCCCTCCCTCCTCCCCCCCCCCCCCATACAAAGATCTCCCTTGTAGATCTCGGAGATATGCTGATCGCCCTTTCTGTGCTGCTGCTTGAGGGAGCCCAGGTGACCATGGATAAGTGCCCTGCAGCTTGGTCATGGTGAGAGGACCCTATATCCCCCATATACCATCCCATATTCCACTCCATCTCCGCTGGGGACAGAGCTCCCTTCTCACCTGGGGACAGAGCCCCCATCTTCCCTGGGGAAAGGGACCCCAACTCCCCTGAGGACAGGGACCCCTTGTCACCTGGGGACAGGAACACCTCATCTGGGGATAGGCCCCCATCTCACCTGGGGATGTGAAATCCATCTCGCCTAGGGACAGGGACCCCATTTCAACTAGGGACCCCATCTTCCCTGGGGACCGGGACCCTATCTTCCCTAAGGACTGGTACCCCATTTTCCCTAGTGACAGGAACCCCATCTCCAGACCATGCTGGATGACAGGGCTAGCTTCAGCCAGCCTACGGTGCCAGGATAGAGGAGGGGCATTAATATCCAAATCCCCAGCCACTTGGGGTCGCTGGAGGCCGGGGGGGTAGTACAGTACAGCAGAACTGCAGCATTTTCCTCCTGCCTTCTTTTCCATGCCTGCAGAAGGGAGAGGAGGAGGGCCGGGATTATTCAGTGGATGGAGAAGAAAATTGAGAGATTGATGCTCTATATGCAGCCGCCCCTGCCGCTCCTCCTATCCAGCTTTCTTCCACTGCCCCATGTGCTTTCCAGCCCCCGTGTGCTCTTTCCTGAACCCCCTTCATGCCGGGTTCCCCCCTCCCCTCTCCCGCCAGCTACAGGAGATGTGTCTGTGACAGGAGTCACTTTTGGGCACAGGGTGACTGAGAAAATATATCTTGGATTACTTAAAACGGGACAGTAATATTTATCCACAATATCTCCGAGGATATATGTAAAGACTATTCTTGGTTTGTTTAATTCTGAACTCAACATGTTAGTTGAGAGAGCTGATCACATTGGCCTCTAGAACTGGGTAGGAGCCGGACAGTCTACTCATACTATAGTTTGTTACCTACAAGGCTGAGGAGGGGGGGAGATCACTGTTTGTATTGTTAATTGTAATTAGCTCCTGCTATTGTGAGAAGGTGTCCTGTGGTTATACTAATGTGTGAGGCTTGGTGACAAGTCTGACCTGTAGTGAAATCCTGATTAATCATACAATGCTCAGGAGGGCACAGAGTCACATTGGCTGCTTTAAGGGATTATTTAAATAGTTCATGTTGATTCTGTTTCTGGTTACAGTTGTATTGTTAGAGTAATATGAGCAGGAGGGGGGACCTACTCTTCTACTGTATATAAGATTGAATTCTGGTTCTAATAAAAGAGTCTGATTCCTGTTTGACCCTCCGTACAGAGCCTTGTCTCGTACTTGGGGGGAAGAATTATTCGTATGGGTTTCTTGTTCGGCTGATTGGAGGATTCGGTAGCTGCCTTTGTGTTTAGAAATGGAATGTCCTAAACGACTTTAACCCCTTTCACACTCGGGGTGTTGTTACAGTGTCATTTACTGGCCCCTTCTTTTTCTGAATGGTGAGTCAGTGATCCGTACCAATCATTAACTCTGTCCATTTATAACTGTGGCATAGTAAATTGTGTTTCTTATGCTTCAGTTTATGAATGGACAGGAAGCTCTTTCATTCTGTGTAGGCAAGGCTGCAGAAAAGAAAATTGAGGGCTGTGCCCTCAGTCTCCTTCCCTGTCTCAAAGATGTTTAGACCCCTGATATCTCATCAAACCCCCCTAACAGGGCTCCTAAAAAATTGTAAAAAATATTGCAAAAAATAAAATAACAAAAATAATAAAACTACTGATACCAGTGGAACTACAGGGGTCACAAAGATCATACTTGTGACCGGGCCCTGGAGTTCCACTGCCAGGCTCAGAGAGAAGGCCCTTCATGGTTTCCTGCACAAGGGCCCTGAAGGTTCTAGTTACGCCGCTGGCCCTGAACTACCTCTTCTGGGGTCCCTGCTGGCGCTCCTGGCCTCTTGCTCTGGGGGCACTTGTGCTGGCTTGATCCTGAGCCAGACTGTGTGGGTTTTTTCGATACACACTGTGCTGCTCAGCCTTGCCCTCTGCTACCTCTTCAAAGGTTTTGATTGACAGCAGCAGGAGCCAATGGCTCCCACAGCTGCATATGGGTCCTGTGAGAATTGAGAGCGAGAGAGAGACAGAGAGAGAGAGAACAGTGCTGTATTAAGATTGGGCTCAGGTAAGTATTAACCACAGGTGGCAAACACAAGGCCCGCGGGTCGAATCCGGCCCGCCAGACCTTGTCATGTGGCCTGCGCAGCGGCTGACAGCCTCCACCTCCTGTTCTCACAGCCGCTTTCTGCTGTCACAAACAATTCTTCCGAACGTACTCTCTGTACGTAGCGCACCCCTGAATCCCTGCCCTCTGTACGTAGCACACCACTCACTCCCTGCACTCTGTATGTAGTGCACCCCTGACTCCCTGCACTCTGTATGTAGCGCACCTCTGACTCCCTTCACTCTGTACGTAGCACACCCCTGACTCCCTGCACTCTGTATGTAATGCACCACTGACTCCCTGCACTCTGTACGTAGCGCACCCCTCACTCCCTGCACTTTGTACGTAGTGCACCCCTTAAAACCCCTGCACTCTGTAGGTAGCACACCCCTGAATCCCTGCACTCTGTAGGTAGTGCACCCCTGAATCCCTGCACTCTGTACATAGCGTACCCCTGAATTCCTGCACTCTGTATGTAGCACACCCCTGAATCCCTGCACTCTGTACGTATCGCACCTCTCCCTCCCTGCACTCTGTACATAGCGCACCCCTGAATTCTTGCACTCTGTACATAGCATAATCCTGATGTAATCCTGAACTCTGCACTATGTACGTAGTGCAACCCAGATACAACCAGCCCTTTGAGGACAACCACACTGCTGGTGTGGCCCTCGACGAAATTGAGTTTGACACTCCTGGTATAAACTATAATGTAGAAGCAGTGGTAACCAATTTCCTAGTAACTGTTGCTAATGTAATATCTATGGGAAAAGTAATTTGTCACCTAAAACTGCTCTGAACTGCATTGTTTGAGTTTGAGATGGATTCTATGTTTAATTAAGGAACCCAAATACAAGACTGAAAGACTTACAACACTTTCAGGAGGCCTGTGCCTGTATAAGAACACGCAAACAGGCAAAAATTTCTACCGAACATGCAAACCCCTATTAAAGTCATGAAAAATCAAAAGTCCTCATTTCAAAGGCTTATATGCAAGTTATTGCCATAAAAAGTGTATGGAGACCTGGATACTGCCCTAGGGAACATGTATCAATGCAAAAAAACGTTTTTAAAACTATTGTTTTTTTCAGGAGCAGTGATTTTATTGATGCTTAAAGTGAAACAATACAAATAAAATATTCCTATAAATATCATGCCTGGGGGTCCCTGTACTCTGCCTGTAAAGTGGCGCATCTGTGTGATGTATAAAAAATGCTGCAGCAACAATGACATTTCTAAAGAAAAAATGTCATTTAAATTTGCTCTCCGCTGTAATGTATTGCCGGCTCCCGACCATATAGATGAAAAATCAATGAAAAAAAGTCATAGACATAGGACCCCCCTTCGGGTCTGGTATGGATTTTAAGGAGAACTCCACGACAAAATTAAAAAAAATGGCATGGGGTCCCCCCCAAAATCAATACCAGACAGTAATCTGAGCAAGCAAGCAACCTGGCAGGTCAGGATGGGGGGGTAAGCGAGCACCCCCCTCCTGAATCATACCAGGCCTCTTGCCCTCAACATGGGGAGGGAGCTTTTGGATGCAGGTATTGCCCACCAGGAATGCCATACCTGGTGGTAATCAGTGGTGGTCATCCCTGGTGGTCCTGTGTTGGCATCTGAGGGGGGGCTGCCCTGATAAACTAGTAACCCCTCACAGTTACTCTTATTGGGCGCAGGAATGGGCCCGCTGTTAAAAATTAGAAAAAAAATTGAAATGACATGCATCTGTCACACAGGTGCAGAAAAAAATTGGGCCTTGGGTGTTGGTGGTGCCTGAACACTATAACCCCTCACAGTTACCCTTGTTGGGTGCAGGAACGGTCCATGCTGTAAAAAATTAGAAAATAAAAATTTAAATTACATGCACCTCCCAGTGTCTGAAAAGGCGTTAGACAAATTTTTCTTCAAGGCGTCCTGAAGATGTTTCATCCTCTGCTCCCTCTGCCAAGGCAGGATGAGTTCTACAACTTTACCCTTGTAACGTGGATCAAAAAGGGTTGCCAGCCAGTAATGAGGCCATAGAGGAAGAAGAAGAGGAGGGAGTGGAGCAGACAGATGTGGCAGAATCACCACCAGCTTTTTGGAGGCGTGGTGGTGGAACAAGCTGCAACACTGAACCCTGTCCTGCATCCTTCCCAATTACCCAGTGCGCTGTGAAGCAAATGTAACGTCCCTGACCATGCCTGCTGTACCATGAGTCAACGGGAATGTGAACCTTGATGCTGACCACCCTGTCTAACGAGGCAAAGACATTGCCTTCCACATGACAGCACAGAGCTGGAATGGCCTTACGTGAAAATAAATTACTTTTTGAAACCTGCCACTGTGGTACAGCACATTCCACAAATTCACGAAAGGGGCAGAGTCTACCACATGAAAAGGCAGCAGTTGTAGTGCTAGCAATTTGGCCAAGCTAGCATTTAGATACTGAGCATGTGGATGGCTGTGACAGTATTTTTTTTTTACGGTTTAACAACTGGAGTAGTGAAATTTGCCTGGTGAAATCAACAGGTGGTGTACTGCTAGCAGATTGGGTGCAAGTACTTGTGGCACCTATTGCTATACCTTCATTCCTTCTAGTGCATGTTTTTGAGAGGACTTGAGTTATAGTAGGGGTTGAGATCCCAGAGGAGGAGCAAGGAATAGTCTGCATTCTTTTATGATATGGGTCTTTCAAGTGCTGTTGCCAATGAACTGCATGGCAGGTTGTCATATGTTTTCTCAAGCATGTAGTGCCCAAGCGGCTGGTGTTCTGGCTATGCTTGATCCGCTTCACACAGAGATTGCAAACAGCAACACTGTGTTCTGCTGCACATGTTGTAAAAAAAGCCCACACCAATGAACTTTTGGAAGTCGGCAGGGAGTCAGCAGCGCACTGCACCTGTGAAGCTCTGTGGTGTGATGCAATAGTCTGCCCTTAAGCTGGCCCCTGGAGGACCTCCTGCCTTGTTGGAGTTGTGCCTCCTCCTTACTTTCCTCCTCTCTTCTCTCAGGCACCCAAGTACAGTCAGTGACCTCATCATCCCCTCCCTCCTCATCACTGGAGAAAACTTGGCAGTATACTGCAGCTGGGGGAAAATGACTGCTAGTTTCTTGACCATCTGTGGCACCGCCTCTCTCTAGGCTCACGTTACTCCCTTCCTCAACCTGGGAACCAACATCGGAGCATTCAAATTGCTGTGCATCCTCCAGCAGCATGTAACCGACACTATGGTTGAATAATTCTGGTGACTCCTCCGTGCATGATGGTGGGACTACAGAAGGAGTAACTGTGGACAAAAAGCCAGTGGAATAGGCTGCTTTGGCAGCTGCATTGGAAGGCAAACTAGTATGAGCCTGGGTGACAGAGGATGAGGAGGATGAGGATGGCTTAGTTATCCACTCCACCAACTCTTCTGCATGTTGTGGCTCAATAACACGGCCAGCAGCAGAAAAAAAGGACAAGCGTGCCCCGACTGCAGAAGATGCACCATGTCCGTGACCACCACTTTTCACTGTAGACACAGAGGCTGCTTGCCCTCTTTTATTGGCCTGTGAGCGTCTGCCTCTCCTTGATGGCCTTCCATACATGATGGGGATTTTTTTCACATCACACTACACTGTATTATATACTCTGCACTTCACTGCAGTATACAGTGGGGACGGAAAGTATTCAGACCCCCTTAAATTTTTCACTTTTTCATTGCAGCCATTTGCTAATATCATTTAGGTTAATTTTTTTTCCTCATTATTGTACACACAGCACCCCATATTGACAGAAAAACATAGAATTGTTGACATTTTTGCAGATTTATAAAAAAGAAAAACTGAAATATCACATGGTCCTAAGTATTCAGACCCTTTGCTCAGTATTTAGTAGAAGCACCCTTTTGATCTAATACTTTATACTTTTTGGGAAAGATGCAACAAGTTTTTCACACCTGGATTTGGGGATCCTCTGCCATTCCTTCTTGCAGATCCTCTCCAGTTCTGTCAGGTTGGATGGTAAACGTTGGTGGACAGCCATTTTTAGGTCTCTCCAGAGATGGAAGGTAAACCTTCGGCCAGTCTGAGGTCCTGAGCACTCTGGAGAAGGTTTTCGTCCACTATATCCCTGTACTTGGCCGCATTCATCTTTCCCTCGATTGCAACCAATCGTCCTGTCCCTGCAGCTGAAAAACACCCCCACAGCATGATGCTGCCACTACCATGCTTCACTGTTGGGACTGTATTGGACGGGTGATGAGCAGTGTCTGGTTTTCTCCACACATAACGCTTAGAATTAAGGCCAAAAAGTTCTATCTTGGTCTCATCAGACCAGAGAATCTTATTTCTCACCATCTTGGAGTCCTTCGGGTGTTTTTTAGCAAACTCCATGCAGGCTTTCATGTGTCTTGCACTGAGGAGAGGTTTCCGTCGGCCACTCTGCCATAAAGCCCCGACTGGTTGAGGGCTGCAGTGATGGTTGACTTTCCACAACTTCCTCCCATCTCCCGACTGCATCTCTGGAGCTCAGCCACAGTGATCTTTGGGTTCTTCTTTACCTCTCTCACCAAGGCTCTTCTCCCCCGACAGCTCATTTTGGCCAGTTGACCAGCTCTAGGAAGTGTTGTGGTCGTCCCAAACGTCTTCCATTTAAGGATTATGGAGGCCACTGTGCTCTTAGGAACCTTAAGTGCAGCAGAAATTTTTTTGTAACCTTGGCCAGATCTGTGCCTTGCCAAAATTATGTCTCTGAGCTCTTCAGGCAGTTCCTTTGACCTCATGATTCTCATTTGCTCTGACATGCACTGTGAGCTGTAAGGTCTTATATAGACAGGTGTGTGGCTTTCCTAATCAAGTCCAATCAGTATAATCAAACACAGCTGTACTCAAATGAAGGTGTAGAACCATCTCAAGTATGATCAGAAGAAATGGACAGCACCTGAGTTAAATATATGAGTGTCACAGCAAAGGGTCTGAATACTTAGGACCATGTGATATTTCAGTTTTTCTTTTTTAATAAATCTGCAAAAATGTCAACAACTCTATGTTTTTCTGTTAATATGGGGTGCTGTGAGTACATTAATGAGGAAAAAAATGAACTTAAATGATTTTAGCAAATGGCTGCAATATAACAAAGAGTGAAAAATTTAAGGGGGTCTGAATACTTTCCGTCCCCACTGTATACTCTGCACTACACTATACACTGAATGCATTGTGTTATATACTGTACACTGACTGCACTGTATTATATACTGTACATACTGTATTATATACTGTGTACACCGCCTGCACTGTATTATGTATTGTACACCGCCTGCACTATATTATATACTATACACCGACTGCACTGTATTATATACTGTACACTGACTGCAATGTATTATATGCTGTACACCGCCTGCACTGTATTATATACTGTACACCGACTGCATTGTATTATATACTGTACACCGCCTGCACCGTAGTATATACTGTACACTGACTGCACTGTATTATATACTGTACACTGACTGCAATGTATTATATACTGTACACTAACTGCACTGTATTATATACTGTACACTGACTGCACTGTATTATAAACTGTACACTGACTGCACTGCATTATATACTGTACACACTGTATTATATACTGTGTACACCGCCTGCACTGTATTATATACTGTACACCGACTGCACTGTATTATATACTTACCCCAACTGCACTGTATTATAAACTGTACAGTGACTGCAAAGTATTTTATACTGTACACACTGTATTATATACTGTATACCGCCTGCACTGTATTATATATTGTAGGTCAGGTGCATGCTTTGGCCAATCAGCAGCTGTCAATGCACTGCGATCTTGCAGTGCATTATGGGGCGTTCGTTGGCATGCAAACATCCCCCGAGCACCCCATATGTTAGTTTGTTCTACGAACAAAAGAACACCTGAAGTTCGAACTTACATTCAACTCGAACATCAGGACCATCCCTAATAGAAACCAATCAGCTTCCAGATTTTTTTTGCCAAAGCCAAATTGAACAAGCTTCAGTTAGAAGCTGATTGGCTACTAACACATCTGCACCAGATTGTGCACTCTTCAGTTTTAGTAAATCAACCCAACTATATTAATTCATAAATGGTTCCAATTCAACATCAAAAATCTCCCCACCCCCATGGTTTATATACAGTACCTTCTTTAAATGTAAAAAAAAAAATCAGTTTTGGGTGAACTGACACCAGCACCAGGGAACTAAAGTACTATAGTCGGCTAAAACATACTAGGGTTGATTTACTAAAACTGGACAGTGCAAAATCTGGTGTAGCTGTGCATGGTATCCAATCATTGTCTAACTTCAGCTTGTTTAATTAGGCTTTTACAAAAAAAAAAACTGGAACCTGATTGGTTTCTAATAGAGCTGCACCCAATTTTGCACTCTCCAGTTTTAGTAAAACAATCCCACAGTATGTTAAGCTGAAATTAATCTTACCATTTTGACATACTGAGCAACTCAAATCAGCCTTTCTGGCAAATGGCAGATTGCTGGGAAATGACATGAATGATGGTTATGTTGCGTGGTCTGTCACTGACTATAACAAACAGTTTGCATAATGTAGTCCTTTATTAGAATATTATTCTCAGCATTCTGCTTTGTGGAAAATGCATTAAACTAACAATAGATATCCTGTATCTATCTTGTAACTACAGGAATTATTCTATCAGAAAAAATGTGTTGACAGTGCAAGTCCACAAATATTATAGTTCATAACCTTGGTCAAATGCAGTAGTACAAGCTTTCTAGGAAAGGCCACAGTCTGGCTAGGATTCTGTTATTATTGGCTTTCGTCCACTGAACCAGTTGTTCTCTATGACAATCTAGGCTGCTGGACTGCAACAGTCAGTGCTGGACGGCACAACATTTACGTCTGCCACAGGTACTAGAATGCCAGCATTCACTCAGCCTTGCTACAGAGTGGTGAACAGAGCAAAGCTGAATTTTGAAAGATAGCTAAGGTAAACCCACCTATAAAATCTTAACCCTCAGCTGGAGAAACTAGGTTCTGCACTTTTTTTTTTTTTGCTGCAAATCATTATGAACTTGCAAAAATGTAAATGTTGTGGTGTCTGTTTAGTAATACAGTACCTTAGGATTTACACTCTGTGCAATCTAGTAGCCTAGGTACAAATTGCAATTTAAAGGTTATTGTTTGCCCTATATGCAAGGTTTTCTTTATTTAGAAACAGATTCATACATGACCCAATATGCACTTCTAGAATTGAATGCATGTCAAGGGATAGTACCTGTCACATGCTTTAAACTCTAGAAATAAGTAATGCAACATGTTTAAAAGTAAAGTGGTGGAGCCCTGAAATGTGTAACTGACATCAAGCTATAACTACAACAGGAAGTGCAGGTGGCATGCAGAGAGGATCCCTTCAGGTCATTCTAGCACAGCTCTTGGTTCAGCGGTCCCAGATGCATTTCTCTATTTTCCAGTTGGTCATACATGGACGTAGTTGGCAGACCAGTAGATTGCACTGAGAAATCCTGCCAAGTGTTTTTTTCTATTGGGCTAAATTTCAGTAAGTTAGAAAGGAATGGAAAAACTCTTGTAGGGTTCTTTTCTTCAATCAAAAGGTTGTTACAGCATACAAAAATAGTATATCCAATATATACATAAATATATAAATACGAGCATGCAGGTTTACTCAAATTATTTCATATAGTCTAGGAACCAGGAGCGAGTTGAGAGGTGGCTAAGGGCACTAGTCTCTACCAGCTGGTCAGAAGACAGGCTACCAGCATGGATTCTAGTTCTAGGTTACCAGGTGTTCACCAAGATCATTGAAGGTTGTGGATGGACTTGTGCTCCTATCAGTCCTACACAAGTAATCCAAGATTACCTCACCAGCAGGAAGGTAGTGTTGGTTGAATTGTTAGGGCCAAGCAAAAGTTTGGCCCGATCATTGCCAATATGCAGGGCACTCGGCGGATGTTCACCTTGCACAGTGCATTATAGAGCCCTAATTGGATAAAGCATTGCACCTGACATCGATGAGTTCATAGACATAGAGTAATCCAATGCGTTTTGCAGAGATGTACCTCTGCTTCTTCAGGAAACCTCAATATGCATTTAGATTATCATTAAATCCGAGAAAAGAACAGCATTATAAACACAACAATCTTTTGAATTAATTTACAATAACAAAAGCAAATACAAAGAAAAACGTAGAAAACGTGCTCACCAACTTCATTAAATTGTGGCTGTATATAACTTCCAGTATGAGAGGGAACCTGGAACGGAACCAACATTTGACCATATAGTCCATAGTGTAAAAACCCAGGACCAAGTCTGACAAACACTGGATCACACACTATGTGGACTCAGGTTGGTATGGCTCACATGTTTGGAATACTAAAGTATAGAGAACCTGTCTCAGAAAGCCAGAAACCTCATGTGACTATAATATATTATTAGGAGGGGCCCAACTAGCGGGAACAAACCTAACCCAGCCACAACCCATACATACATAAACCAAATTATTGACCAAATCCACGTAGGGCCCTCCCATCACCTAAAAGGGGGAGAGGACCTACCCAACATCCAATCCACCTAACTACTCCCACCACCATACAAACTACTACCACAGACAAACCATCACAATAAATTGCATCCAATCACACATTTCCCACCTTCTATTAAATTTGGATAATAGATCCCTTATCATGTCTAGGAGACCAACAGGGAGAGGCAGAGGTTCCCATGCCACTATGCGGGGGCCAGCAGCATCTGTGTCCACAGGCAATGGTGGATGTGGTCTGTCCTCAGGCAGGGCACATTTGTCTCTGTTTAGTGATGTTGCACGTGCTATCCAGCCACAGCATGCAGAGAAGGTGGTGGACTGGTTAACTAAACCATCCTCATCCTCCTAATCCTCTATGATTCAAGCTGACACTTGTGCGCAGTTCACCAAAGATTGGCTTATTCTGCCTCTAGGATGTTATGGGGTGAAGGCACCACCAACATCCAAAGACCAATTTTTCCGCAACTGTGACAGCGTCATCAAATTTCGTTTTTTTACAGCAACACCAATTCTTGCTTTCATCAAATGTACCTCTATATGGTTATGGTGTGAAGGCACCACCAACACGCCAAGCCCAATTTTTCCACACCTGTTACTTCTATCCAAAGTCTGCGAAAGAGACACCAGACTTTATCTAAAAGAAAATTGTTAATGTTGGCATAAGTGTACTATAATTTTGCTTCTTCACATATGGCTTGCTCACTGTTGTGCAAAACTTTGTTATTTCCATCCAAAGTCTGCCAAAGAGACACCAGAATTTATCTAGAAAATCTCTAATCTTCTTCCAAGTGCACCAAAATGTGGCCTCATCATACAGACTGGCTCCCCAAGCCATTGTTTACTAAATATAGAAAGCATGCAGGGAAAATCAATTTAAATGTAATTTTTTTTTCTTTATAAATGTCAGTTTTGCTGCAGTAGGTTCTATACACGGTACATATGCGCCACTTTACAGGGACCCCCCCAGGCACTATATTTAAAGGAATTTTAAATTTTTATTGTTTCACTTTAAGCATCATTAAAATCACTGCTTCTTTAAAAACTATCTTTAAAAAAAAAAAAAAAATTTGCAGTGGTACATGTCCCCCAGGGCAGTACCCAGGCCCCATACCCTTTTATGTCCAATAACTTACATATAAGCCTTCAAAATTGTGACTTTTGATTTTTCAAGTTCAAGTCCCATAGACTTTAATGGGGTTCACTATTCGGGTCCCAACTTTAGTGATATTCGAGAGTTCTGGTGCAAACCGAACCGGGGGAGGGGGGGTGGTGTTCAGCCCATCTCTAACAGGAAGGGCTTAATACATACAGATTAATCTGGAGAGAAGTTAAAGATAGACTAGAAAACCGAAACAAGGTATTGATGAGCAAGAGTGACAGTGGTCAGAAAACAGAACTTTGAGCTCAGGAGCAAAGGTTACTCCATTAGGACTAACCAGCAAGTAAATCAGAGCAAAATTTACTGCCATCCGAGACCAACCAGGAAGTACAGCAGAGGGTGCAGGTCAACAGGAAATTACAAAAATACAAAAACAAGTGGTAAGGCCATAAGCCACATATTTTCTTTCTTTATTATGTTCAGACTAAAGAATATTTCAGGTAAACCAATGTTAACATTTTTTATTTTAATTTCAAGCCTGCGGGTAGAGTTTTAGTCTCCTTTTCACATTTTATGAAGCTATTTGTATCTGCTTCGCTGAAAATAATGCTTATTTACAGAGTTCAATAGTTCAAGCTGAAGTGTACACACACAACTGAAGATGCAACATAGTGACTTCTCTTCTCCCCCTATCTACTTGTCCCTGCCCGATGAGTACAAATAAAGTTTCAATTAGAGAGAAAAAGTCTGTTTTTGTTGTGTTGTCTTTAAAAAATCTATAATCCTCTATAAATACTGTGTGGGTGCACCCTGTATTCAGTATTTAAAAACAATAATGTACATAAAATTTGATTGTAAGCTCTAACAGGCAGGGCCCTGCACTCATGCTGTAAAGCACTGCACAAACTGTTGGCACTATATAAATCCTGTATAATATTAATAATAATAATAATAAATAATAAAGCAAAATATACAATATCATTTAAAACATATACGTTTAAAAATTGTAATAAAATTGTGGCAAAACCATTATAGTTTCCCCTTAATATCCTATATTATTTATTATAACTATTAAGCATGCTAGGCATACGTTTGAACAGCAAATCACAAGGTATATAAAAAATTTGACATTTTTAGGTTTGTGAGTTTATAAAATATAATAAATAAAGTACAAGTAAAAATAAGTTCAATTAAATGAAACAAATCTATCAGATAAAAAAAAGCTGAACTGAAAAGCATATTGTAAAATCTGATCTACACATTTAACAAAATAATAATTAAATATTGGTGTTTCTTTTCAGATCAATATTACTTTTGCTTTTGCAGGCTTCGTGTATTAAAAGACAGCCCAGCTCCTAATTATATATACAGGGCATATGGGGATATGTATGCTGTCCTAGCATGGCTTCTCTGGTGTCCTCAGCTGTACAGTAACTGGAAACATTTCTGTTAACCTCTTCATGTCTAGAGGGTCACTTGTGACAGATCAACGATTTGCACTGCAAATGTGAGTTTGGAAGTAATCTCACCACTGATACATTTGATGTTTCATTAAGGGGACAAATAGGAGTGACTTTTGGCAAAAATAACACGTTGAATGTATTTTGATTTAAAGGGCTTCATACACTAAAAACCTGCCTCAAATAAAAGCATGCAAATCTATGATGCAGTAGTTACTCTGACCTAATTATAGTTGTACAGATATAATGATATGACCCTAAAATGTTTGAATTAGAATAATACTATCATATTGCATACAAGAATGGTACTATTTTTTGGAAGGTGTAATAGAATAGTTATATCAAGAAAAAATAAAAATAAAGAGTTGTATTTTACCGTACTTTACAGATTACATATCTGTCCCCTACTTTACAATATCATGTCCCTAACAAGGTCATACAACTACACAAAGACTGAACCCAGTACCCCAGTGCTGCAAGGTAAAAGTGCCAACCATGTTGCAATCGACTATTTTTTTTAAACTAGGAAACCTCACTAAGGTGTCTTTTATAACAGTGGCAAAAGCAATCTGCAGTGGATCTCTTTTCAGAGGTGGCTGGGAGGCAGTTTGCAGGCGTTCAGGAGATAATACTGCCACCTCCTGAATAGTTGTTGTTAGTACAAAGGAGGGTTTTAAATAATATACCAGTGTGAAACCACATACAGTGCCTTGCAAAAGTATTCACGCCCCGTGGCATTTTTCATGTTTTGTTGCCTCACAACCTGGAATTAACATGGATTGTTTGAAGATTTGCATCATTTAATTTACAGAACATGCCCACAACTTTGAAGATTTTTTTTTTATTATTGTGAAGCAAACAACAAATAGGACAAAATAACAGAAAAAGTCAATGTGCATAACGATTCACCCCCCTAAAGTCAATACTTTGTAGAGCCACCTTTGGGGCTATCACAGCTCCAAGTCGTTTTGGATAAGTTTCTATGAGCTTGCCACATCTTACCACTCGGATTTTTGCCCATTCCTCCTTGCAAAACTGCTCCAGCTCCTTCAAGTTGTATGGTTTGCACTTGTGAACAGCAATCTTTAAGTCTGACCACAGATTTTCTATTGGATTGAGGTCTGGGTTTTGACTAGGCCATTCCAACACATTTACATGTTTCCCCTTAAACCACTCAAGTGTTGCTTTAGCAGTGTGTTTGGGGTCATTGTCCTGCTGGAAGGTGAACCTCCGTCCTAGCATCAAATCACACACAGAGTGGTACAGGTTTTGCTCAAGAATATCCCTGTATTTAGCATCATCTATCTTTCCCTCAACTCTGACCAGTTTCCCAGTCCCGACTGCTAAAAAACATCCCCACAGCATGATGCTGCCACCACCATGTTTCACTGTGGGGATGGTGTTCTTTAAATGATGTGATGTATTGGGTTTGCGCCAGACATAGCGTTTTCTTTGATGGCCAAAAAGTTCAATTTTAGTCTCATAAGACCAGAGCACTTTCCTCCATACATTTCGGGAGTCTCCCACATGCCTTTTCGCAAACTCAAAACATGCCATTTTTTCTGAAAGTAATGGCTTTCTTCTGGCTACTCTGCCATAAAGCCCAACTCTATGGAGCGTACGGCTTATTGTCGTCCTATGTACAGATACTCCAGTCTCTGCCGTGGAACTCTGAAGCTCCTCCAGGGTTACCTTAGGTCTCTGGGCTGCCTCTCTGATTAATGCCCTCCTTGCCCGGTCCGTGAGTTTTGGTGTGCGGTCATCTCTTGGCAGGTTTGCTGTTGTGCCATGTTCTTTCCATTTGGTTATGATAGATTTGATGGTGCTCCTAGGTATCATTAAAAATTTGGATATTTTTTTATAACCTAACCCTGACTTGTACTTCAACAACATTGTCCCTTACTTGTTTGGAGAGTTCCTTGGTCTTCATGGCAGTGTTTGGTTAGTGGTACCTCTTGCTTTGGTATTTTGCAGCCTCTGGGGCCTTTCAAAAAGGTGTAAATATGTAATGACAGATCATGTGACACTTATGCCCTGTACACACGATAGGATTTTCTGATGGAAAATGTGTCATAGGACCTTGTTGTTGGAAATTCCGACCGTGTGTAGGCTCCATCACACATTTTCCATAGGAATTTCCAACACACGAAGTTTGAGAGCTTGCTATAAAATTTTCCGACAACAAAATCCGTTGTCGGAAATTCCGATTGTGTATACACAAATCCAACACACAAAGTGCCACGCATGCTCAGAATAAATTAAGAAACGAAAGCTATTGGCCACTGCCCCGTTTATAGTCCCGATGTACGTGTTTTACGTCACCACGTTCAGAACGATCTGATTTTCCGACAACTTTGTGCAAGACAAGTTCGAGCCAACATCCGTCAGAAAAAATACATGGATTTTGTTGTCGGAATGTCCGATCAATGTCCGACCGTGTGTACAGGGCATTAGATTGCACACAGGTGAACATCATTTCACTAATTATGTGACTTCTGAAAGTAATTGGTTACACCAGAGCTTTTTATGGGCTTCATAACAAAGGGGGTGAATACATCCGCACATGCCAATTATCAGTTTTTTATTTCTGAAAAATAGTTTTATGTATATATTTTTCTAATTTTACTTCACCAACTTAGACTATTGTGTTCTGATCCATCACATATAATTCAGATTAAAAAAACATTGAACTAAAGGCTGTAGTGTAACAAAATAGGTAAAAAGCCAAGGGGGGTGAATACTTTTGCAAGGCACTGTACCAAGCACTTAGCACACAGCTGTGGCATGGTCCCATTGACTTCAAAGTCCGAGCTTGGCAAGCAACACCCAGTTGACAACTCAGCACATACATAGTTAAAATTGCAGCACCGCAAAGAGAAGCATTGCTGGCGCTCCAATGTAAATAGACCGATGTGGCAGCCATATCACATTGTAGGTGGGCATTGGAGGACAGTAAAGATGTAGGTCAACCACCTGTTTCTACTGCCCCTGTTCACCTGGAGTCAGATTGCTCCAATATTGCCAGGATTGACAGGTCCTTGGTACACTGGATTCAATGACCACAGGAAACAATATGAGTATTATAAACTACTTTTTTCAGACCCTTGAATTTTCACAGTAGTCAGGATAGGAAGCCTTTGCACATGCTTCTAGTATGAATAAGTTAAAGCAAGACAGAGTGATTGTAGTCTTCCCCTGCTGTCCTAAACCTGATATTACAGCTAGATTTTGCTGCTTTTATCAGTCACACAAGAGGAATAAGAAACATGCATTTATTTTAGCACCTTGGTTGCATCTACAGAAACTAGAGCCTGTTGCCCATAGTAATCAAACCTTTACCTGGTGTGATATGGGGTGATTAAAGTAGAAGCCCAGTCTATTCTTATACCTGCTCCCACCCCATTCTAATGCTGGCCATACACGCACAGAATTTCGTCCGAAACTGGTCGTTTTCGGAAAGATCGTTCGACAATCGTGCCATTAGTGGACCCAACTTTACCAACGATTTTGACTGTGGGCTAATGTCGATGGATCCGAAGCAAAAACTTTTATCATTTCAACGAAAGTGTATATGTGTAAGTTGTAATCGAAACAATAAGAATATTCTGTCTTGTATAATTTATATATGTTTTTATTGTTATTCAACGACAATGACGATCATGGAAACGATCATGTAAATGAGTTTATTCTGTCAGTTAGTGGGCAATTCGCTTTCGACTGCCGAATAATCTTTCAATCTGCAAACGGACGAAATTCTGTGTGTGTATCGCCAGCATATTCCTTGGGCGCCTCAGTCTGGTCACATAATCGTCTCCCAGCACTGCATTCAGATGAGAGGAGGGACAGCCAACAACTGATTTTCGTAGCTAAACTTCATTAGCTTCCACCCACCTGATCTAGGACAGTGCCCTCTCCCCTGCAGGATTTCCACAGTACTTCTTTTCTGCCACAAGGTGCCATCCAGGTTGAAGGACCACCAACCACCAGGAAAGAGTATAAAGAAAAAGGTAAGTATACAAAATAGCTGGAAAAATATACATGTAGTGGCCTCAAGGACCGAGCGAGTCCAAACTTGGGGTTTTTTAAAGGCTTGCCAGCCCACTTTAATTAAATAGATATAAAGAAATAAAAATCTCATGTGTCAGTATTTTCCGATGCAGGGATTTTAGCTTCACAAAGCGTTATAAGCAAACACATAATGAAAAATACTAAGCCACCTGGCTTTCTTCAGCAGCACAGCTGCTCTTGTCTCCCAGACCATGGGTTCTTCATCTCGTTGCACAGGCCCACTCCTGGCCTCAAGACAGGGTTTTGCTAGAACCCTGGCTCTCCCAGTCTTCCGAGACTTACAGGCCTCCCTCCAGTCCCTTGGGCTTGCTTTTTGCCTCAGCTCTCTCATCCCTGCTGACCTGCTCAGCTGTCCAAATTTTCTGAGTCCTGCAGGTTAGGAAACCTCTCCCATATAGAGTGGTGTCTCTCAAGTGGTTCCTCTCGCCTGACTGGAGCACATTTCTATCTCCAAGCAAAAGCTCTGAGCTTATAATTGTGTATACCTGGACACAGGACTGAAGACTTCATCCTATCCAAGACACTTTCAAGCCTTCAAGCTCCAGGCTCCGATCCAGGATTACAAAACCTGGAGAAAGCCGTAAAAACAGTTTTCTCTACTCATACAGTACTCCTGGGCCCTGCACTCTGCATAAGTGAGAATCCTGTGTAATTCCTACATGCATTTTTACAGTAGCAGGGCCTCGCACTGGTTATTTTGGATAACACTGTCACTTTTCCTTGCCTTCAGCTTTTCTAAATGAGCATCACTATATGATTTTAATAGAAAAGCTACGCACTACTTTCAAGTAACTGATTCAAAATTGTTCTAAATACCTTTAGGACAATATTTATTGGCTGGTGGGGATTTCAAGTAGCTATAAACCCTTGTTTGTTAATTCCATGTATTTAAACAAAGCTAGCAGTTTATTAGCTGCCTTTCCCTCCCTTTTATGTGAATTCCTTGACTTTGCCCCATGGGTGTTTTCTGTATAAATGGAGAGCTGGAAAAGGAACTTGAATTTAAACATTTAGTGATTCTATTTTCCTCGAAAATATACAAAGCGCACATTCCAGGTTTTTCCCTCAGTATCATTGTTTGCTTTATAACTAAATTAGTCTGATTTATAGCTAGAGAGTTAATAAAAATGTTGATCAACTGTAATTATAAAGTGTCACTATAAGGGATGGAGAGGTGATAGTAATATATACTGTACTTTCTATATGACCTAAAAAGAGTCTATACATAAAAACATTAACCATTCTTTTTTTACCAGTTTAATTATTATTTAATTCCTGAGACATCAAAATTAAATTTACATTATGATATTATGAAATGCCTGTATTTTTTTTACATTTTTTTTTCAACGATAAAGTTTGACACAACAGTTAGAAAGTGTCATTGAGGGGACAAATAGAAGTTACAAAAGTCATTGTTTCAAATATAACAATGTGATCTTAAAGAGTCATAAATAAAGTGCATCCTTTTTTCAGATAGAACATGCACTGCACAGGTAAATAGACAAAAGAAATAATAGAAGGGAAGGTGAAAAAGGCGGGGAAAAACGAGAAAGAGTAGAAGTATTCTAGGAAGGCATCTCCAGGTTTTTGACGTGTCATGAGAGGGTTTATTTTTGCGGACATCATATCCAAGGTGCATTTCAATTTATATTTTTTTTTATCTTTTAGAAAGGGCGCCCCTTCCATCAAAGCACCCCCCCATGTTGAGGGAATGCAGCCTGGTATGGTTCAGGAGGGGGGGGGCGCTCGTTCGTCCCCACCCCCTTTCCTGACCGAACAGGCGGCGTGCTCAGATAAGGGATTGGTATGGATTTTGGGGGACCCCCACGCCATGTTTTCGGCGTAGGGGGTTCCCCTTAAAATCCATACCAGACCTAAGGGCCTGGTATGCCCCACGACGGGGCTCGCAAGGCGTCAATCTCGCCAATAAAACCGGCGAGATTGACTGACTTCCTTTTCTAGTCGCGTCGTACCCGAGTCACGTCCAAAATGAACGGACTTGTTTGTGTGTGGGCAAGTCCGTTCATTTGGAAAGTCCGTCGTAACTCCGTCGGGAACTAGGTCCGCCGGAAAGTCCGGTCGTGTGTAGGCAAGTCCGTCCGTAGTCCGGTCGTGTGCAGGCAAGTCCGTTCGTAAAAAAAGTCATTCGGAAGTCTGTCAAAAGTCCCTCCGAAAGTCCGTCGGACCAGTCCGGTCGGAAAGTCCGCCCGTGTGTACGCGGCAGTACAAAACATTTTTTCTAATTTAGACACTCCTACAAGGTTTGGAAGAAAGTACCTTTGTGTCTATATCCCCTGAAGCAGAGAGATGACAAGCCTGGCAATATTATTGAAAGGCACGAAGGGACCAGGTACAATATTGGAAGGATTTTGAGGAGGAATCTTTAAGATTCATCAAGTTGTAGATTTCCTCTGCAGCTTCAACAAGGGAAAGTTATTAATGCCTTGAAATATTTGTGAGCTCCATTTATGCCGTATATCTATATCAATTGTCTTTTCAATGTTATACTTCTAAGCTTCTATTTAGGAAAGTTTGGCGGAGTCAGTCTAGGAGTAAATAGTAGATCGTGAAGATACCTCCCCTTTGGCCCATAGCTTTATAACAATATTTTTTCATTAAGTGAAAGTGGTAGAATATTTAAGTTTTATTTGTAAGCTACAGAGGAAATCTACAGCTTGATGAATCTTAAAGTATCTGTCCGGAAGGGCATACCAGCAAACAAGATGGCTCTTCTGGACAGCGTCCTGTGCATAGGCACAGGCTACTTCTTATTCCTTTACATGCACATAGGAAATGTGTACATGCTTATGCATGCGCACGCACACGCATATTCGTTTGAGCATATCTGTTGCTCACGCACACACATCTGTTGCTCGCATTGGCATCAAGCGGGCAATATACACTGAGCTGTGCTATGCTTCAGTGCTGTCTTGTCTACAGTGATCCCGGTTATGCCTGCAGCCTCATCGTGTCAGGCTCTTCTACCAGGTACGTGACAGTTTTTCTGGCATCTTCAGGAAATGCCTTTATTTTATAGGCTAGAAAAGCCTCTATTGAGTCCCTCTCTGATTTTCGTAGCAAAACTTCATTAGCTTTCACCCACCTGTTCTAGGTCAGTGCCCTCTCCCCTGCAGGATTTCCACAGTACTTCTTTTCTGTCACAAGGATGAAGGACCACCCACCACCAGGAAAGAGGAAAAAGAAAAAGGTAAGTATGCAAAAGAGCTGGAAAAATATACATGTGGGGGCCTCAAGGGCAGAGGGTTGGTGATATGCTTGCAGGGAACTGAGCCCGGAATTGGACTTTTAGGTCTCATGCACACTGGATGTTAAAATAACGTTAAAAAACGCCAGTAGCTTTGCAGTGAGTTTTTCAACTTCTTTCAACTTTTTTCAATGTTTTTGCAATAGCATTTTTCTGCGTTAGCGTTTTTTAGTGTTTTTTTTTTTTTTTTAAGAAGAAAAAATAATTTTTTTTCAATGGATCAAAAATGTTAAAAAACGATGGCGAGCGACATTTTTGATCGCTTATCGTCGTTTATTAGCGTTTATCAGCGTTAGAGCGTTTTTACAGCTGAAAAACGTCTCTCAGAACCCACTAGTTTTCGCTTTTTTTTACTGCTCAAAAACGCCACTGCCCAAAACTGCTGATAACAGCCTATGTGTGCATGGACAACATGATGGAGAGTTTAATGACTGTAGAAAAAAAACGTCTACAGCCAAAAACAGCTGCTATAAAAACGTCAAAAAACTTCCAGTGTGCATGAAGCCTAAATATTTGTGTCGCCCTCTGGCTACATCATGGAGGAGGGATGTATGAATCACAAATGTGAGTAAAAAGTATTACAGATATTATGCAGAAGCTGTATATAGATAGTTGTCCATTTGGCGTTCCACTGCAAAGGTGTTAGTTAATTAAAACATACAGTATATTGATTTACTCTAAATTAGAAATGTTTTAAAGGTTCATAGCATATGAAGAGAAAGTTCACTTATGTGCGTGTTAAAGTAGCATGGTGTTTTTCACAAACCATGCTCTCATAAAGCTATATACAAAAGTTGGATAAACTACAAAAATAATTCAAGTGGTAATATAGATTCTTTTTCATTTAACCATAAACCTAAAAAAAGAGAAATAAGCTATTCTGAAGTGTCATTTCTGGCCAAAATACCTAGTTTCCATATTGAATTTGTGTCTGATTTTACCATCCTGCCTCAGTGTGCTCAGATTTCATTGGTTCACCAGTCAACTGTTTAGATGTGACAGAAGACCAAGTAATTAGGAAAAAAACATAAAATCTTGTGTGTTTTCTTTGGGAGAGTATGAAGAGACTGAGGGATGAGTCATTTCTATTTGAACTGCTCCATAACCCCTATGCCGCGCACACACGAGCGGACTTTCCGGCATACTTGGTCCAACGGACCAGAGTCTGCCGGACAATCCGACCGTGTGTAGGCTCCAGCAGGCTTTTCCGGCGGACTTTTTCCCAAAAGCCCGCCGGACCTAGATTTGAAACATGTTTGAAATCTTTCCGTCAGACTCAGTTTCTGGCGGAAAGTCCGCTCGTCTGTGTGCTGGTCCAACGGAAAGCCCGCTCGTCTGTATGCTGGTCCAACGGACCAGATACGACGCAAGGGCAGGGTATTGCATTTCGCGCTTGCTGCAATAGGAAAAACGAATTTTCCTATTGCGGCGAGCGCGGGGCATACCAGGCCCTTAGGTCTGGTATGGATTTTAAAGGGAAGCCCCTACGCCGAAAAAACGGCATGGGGTCCCCCCTAAAATCCATACCAGACCCCGATCCGAGCACGCAGCAACGCTCTCTCCAGCTGGACTGCTCTCTGAGGGCTCCGTTGTGACTTATATAGGCGGAGACCCTGCCCCCTTATGATGTCACAGTCCCTGGGCATGCTGGGACTGTGACGTTTTAGGGGGCGTGGTCACCGGGTGATGTTGACCACGCCCCCTAAAACGTCACAGTCCCAGCATGCCCAGGGACTGTGACATCATAAGGGGGCGAGGTCTCCGCCTATATAAGTCACAACAGAGCCCTCAGAGAGCAGTCCAGCCGGAGAGAGCGTCATGTCAACATCTGGAGAAGAGAAGAGGGAACAAGACAAGAAGCCCAGAAGTCCGGACCTCCGCTGGCAAGAGAGCGGCCTGAAGACTGGAACACCGGGAGAAGAGGCCGGAGAGAGCGGAGAAGAACCAACCGGACGCCGGGAGAAGAGGAACCGGGGGGACACCCGAAGCCCGAGGAAGACCCGCCCCCCCGGAGCTGTTTAATAAATTATTTTAAAAACCTGTGTAGTGTGTTTTATTATTGACACTTTTTCCCTAGGTGAATGGGTAGGGTTACCATGTACCCCATACTCATTCACATAGGGCGGGGGGCCGGGATCTGGGGGCCCTCTTATTATAGGGGGCTCCCGGATTCCGATAAGCCCCCCGCCCGCAGACCCCGACAACCAAGGGCCAGGGTTGTCGGGAAGAGGCCCTTGTCCTCATCAACATTGGGACAAGGTGCTTTGGGGTGGCGGAGGCCCGCAGGGCGCACCCTCCCCCAAAGCAATCACCCCCCATGTTGAGGGCATGCGGCCTGGTACGATTCAGGAGGGGGGGGGGGCGCTCGTCCCCATCCTCTTTCCTGACCGGCCGGGCTGCGTGCTCGGATCGGGGTCTGGTATGGATTTTAGGGGGGACCCCACGCCGTTTTTTCGGCATAGGGGCTTCCCTTTAACCACTTCAGCCCCGGAAGGTTTTACCCCCTTCCTGACCAGAGCACTTTTTACAATTTGGCACTGCGTCGCTTTAACTGTTAATTGCGCAGTCATGCAATGGTGTACCCAAACGAAATTTGCGTCCTTTTCTTCCCACAAATAGAGCTTTCTTTTGATGGTATTTGATCACCTCTGCCGTTTTTATTTTTTGCGCTATAAACGGAAAAAGACCGAAAATTTTGAAAAAAAATGATATTTTCTACTTTTTGTTATAAAAAAAATCCAATAAATTCAATTTTAGTCATACATTTAGGCCAAAATGTATTCGGCCACATGTCTTTGGTAAAAAAAATGTCAATAAGCGTATATTTATTGGTTTGCGCAAAAGTTATAGCGTCTACAAACTAGGGTACATTTTCTGGAATTTACACAGCTTTTATTTTATGACTGCCTATGTCATTTCATGAGGTGCTAAAATGGCAGGGCAGTACAAAACCCCCACAAATGACCCCATTTTGGAAAGTAGACACCCCAAGGAAATTGCTGAGAGGCATGTTGAACCCATTGAATATTTTTTTTTTTTGTCCCAAGTGATTGAATAATGACAAAAAAAAAAAAAAAAAAAAAAAAATTACAAAAAGTTGTCACTAAATGATATATTTCTCACACAGGCCATGCGCATATGTGGAATTGCACCCCAAAATACATTTAGCTGCTTCTCCTGAGTACGGGGATACCACATGTGTCGGACTTTTTGGGAGCCTAGCCGCATACGGGGCCCCGAAAACCAAGCACCGCCTTCAGGATTTCAAAGGGCATAAATTTTTGATTTCACACCTCACTACCTATCACAGTTTTGAAGGCCATAAAATGCCAAGATGGCACAAAACCCCCCAAATGACCCCATTTTGGAAAGTAGACACCCCAAGCTATTTGCTGAGAGGCATGTCGAGTCCATGGAATATTTTATTTTTTGACACAAGTTGCGGGAATGTGACAATTTTTTTTTTTTTTGCACAAAGTTGTCACTAAATGATATATTGCTCACACAGGCCATGGGCATATGTGGAATTGCACCCCAAAATACATTTAGCTGCTTCTCCTGAGTACGGGGATACCACATGTGTGGGACTTTTTGGGAGCCTAGCCGCATACGGGGCCCCGAAAACCAAGCACCACCTTCAGGATTTCAAAGGGCATACATTTTTGATTTCACACCTCACTACCTATCACAGTTTTGAAGGCCATAAAATGCCAAGATGGCACAAAACCCCCCCAAATGACCCCATTTTGGAAAGTAGACACCCCAAGCTATTTGCTGAGAGGCATGTTGAGTCCATGGAATATTTTATATTTTGACACAAGTTGCGGGAAAGTGACCATTTTTTTTTTTTTTTTTTTTTTTTTGCACAAAGTTGTCACTAAATGATATATTGCTCAAACATGCCATGGGCAAATGTGGAATTACACCCCAAAATACATTCTGCTGCTTCTCCTGAGTACGGGGATACCACATGTGTGGGACTTTTTGGGAGCCTAACCGCGTACGAGGCCCTGAAAACCAAGCACCGCCTTCAGGATTTCTAAGGGCATAAATTTTTGATTTCACTCCTCACTACCTATCACGGTTTTGAAGGCCATAAAATGCCAAGATGGCACAAAACCCCCCCAAATGACCCCATTTTGGAAAGTAGACACCCCAAGCTATTTGCTGAGAGGCATGTTGAGTCCATGGAATATTTTATTTTTTAACACAAGTTGCGGGAATGTGACAATTTTTTTTTTTTTTGCACAAAATTGTCACTAAATGATATATTGCTCACACAGGCCATGGGCATATGTGGAATTGCACCCCAAAATACATTTAGCTGCTTCTCCTGAGTACGGGGATACCACATGTGTGGGACTTTTTGGGAGCCTAGCCGCGTACGGGGCCCCGAAAACCAAGCACCGCCTTCAGGATTTCTAAGGGCATAAATTCTTGATTTCACTCCTTACTACCTATCACAGTTTTGAAGGCCATAAAATCCCAAGATGGCACAAAACCCCCCCAAATGACCCCATTTTGGAAAGTAGACACCCCAAGCTATTTGCTGAGAGGCATGTTGAGTCCATGGAATATTTTATATTTTGACACAAGTTGCGGGAAAGTGACAATTTTTTTTTTTTTTTTTTTTTTTTTTCACAAAGTTGTCACTAAATGATATATTGCTCAAACATGCCATGGGCATATGTGGAATTACACCCCAAAATACATTCTGCTACTTCTCCTGAGTATGGGGATACCACATGAGTGGCACTTTTTGGGAGCCTAGCTTCATACGGGCCCCAAAATCCAATCACTGCCTTCAGGATTTCTAAGAGCGTTAATTTTTGATTTTACTCCTCACTACCCATCACAGTTTTGAAGGCCATAAAATGCCAAGATAGCACAAAACCCCCCAAAATGACCCCATTTTGGAAAGTAGACACCCCAAGCTATTTGCTGAGAGGCATGGTGAGTATTTTGCAGCTCTCATTTGTTTTTGAAAATGAAGAAAGACAATAAAAACATATTTTTTTTTTCTTTTTTCAATTTTCAAAACTTTGTGACAAAAAGTGAGGTCTGCAAAATACTCACTATACCTCTCAGCAAATAGCTTGGGGTGTCTACTTTCCAAAATGGGGTCATTTGGGGGGGGTTTGTGCCACCTGGGCATTCCATGGCCTCCGAAACTGTGATAGGCAGTGAAGAGTGAAATCAAAAATTTACGCCCTTAGAAAGCCTGAAGGCGGTGCTTGGTTTTCGGGGTCCCGTGCGCGGCTAGGCTCCCAAAAAGTCTCACACATGTGGTATCCCCGTACTCAGGAGAAGCAGCAGAATGTATTTTGGGGTGTAATTTCACATATTCCCATGGCATGTTTGAGCAATATATCATTTAGTGACAACTTTGTGCAAAAAAAAAAATAAAAAAAAAAAAATTGTCTTTTTCCCGCAACTTGTGTCACAATATAAAATATTCCATGGACTCAACATGCCTCTCAGCAAATAGCTTGGGGTGTCTACTTTCCAAAATGGGGTCATTTGGGGGGGTTTTGAACTGTCCTGGCATTTTATGCACAACATTTAGAAGCTTATGTCACACATCACCCACTCTTCTAAGCACTTGAAGACAAAGCCCTTTCTGACACTTGTTGTTTACATAAAAAAATAATTTTTTTTTGCAAGAAAATTACTTTGAACCCCCAAACATTATATATTTTTTTAAAGCAAATGCCCTACAGATTAAAATGGTGGGTGTTTCATTTTTTTTTTTCACACAGTATTTGCGCAGCGATTTTTCAAACGCATTTTTTGGGGAAAAAACACACTTTTTAAAATTTTAATGCACTAAAACACACTATATTGCCCAAATGTTTGATGAAATAAAAAAGATGATCTTAGGCCGAGTACATGGATACCAAACATGACATGCTTTTAAATTGCGCACAAACGTGCAGTGGCGAAAAACTAAATACATTTTAAAAAGCCTTTAAAAGCCTTTACAGGTTACCACTTTAGATTTACAGAGGAGGTCTACTGCTAAAATTACTGCCCTCGATCTGACCTTCGCGGTGATACCTCACATGCATGGGGCAATTGCTGTTTACATTTGACGCCAGACCGACGCTTGCGTTCGCCTTTGCGCGAGAGCAGGGGGGGACAGGGGTGCTTTTTTTTTTTTTTTTTTTTTTTTTTATTAATTTTTTGATTTTTTATCTTATTTTTAAACTGTTCCTTTCATTTTTTTTTTTTTTTTATCTTTTTTATTGTTATCTCAGGGAATGTAAATATCCCCTATGATAGCAATAGGTAGTGACAGGTACTCTTTTTTGAAAAAATTGGGGTCTATTAGACCCTAGATCTCTCCTCTGCCCTCAAAGTATCTGACCACACCAAGATCGGTGTGCTAAAATGCTTTCCCAATTTTCCAATGGCGCTGTTTACATCCGGCGAAATCTAAGTCATGAAATGCTCGTAGCTTCCGGTTTCTTAGGCCATAGAGATGATTGGAGCCATTCTGGTCTCTGATCAGCTCTATGGTCAGCTGGCCGAATCACCGGCTGCATTCTCAGGTTCCCTGTTGGGACAGGAGAGCCAGAGAAAAACATGGAAGACGGTGGGGGGGGGGGGGGGATCCCTCCCACTGCTTGTAAAAGCAGTCTAGAGGCTAATTAGCCGCTAGGATTGCTTTTACATGAAAGCCGACCGCTGGCTGAAAAGAATGATACCAAGATGATACCTAAACCTGCAGGCATCATTCTGGTATAACCACTCAAAGTCCAGCAACATACCAGTACGTTGCTGGTCCTTGTATTGTAAACTTTTTTTTCATGCAGCCTGTGGGCTGAACGAAAAAAAGATATTGATCGGTGGGTATGCCCACCATTAGAATACCTCCCTTCATCCGCCCACTTCTAATGATGGGCATACATGCACCATTTATATATGCCGAAGCATGGGGGCATCCTCCCGCAAAAGGCAGGAGCAAATTGCTCCTCCACCCACTACTGCCCCCACGCTTCGGCATATATGCTGAAGTATGGAACTGTGGTGGTGAAATCACCTCCGACAGCGCTGGAGTCACGGCTTTATATATCGTGGGAGCAAACGCTTTTGCTGTCAAGATAAATAAATCCGCGCTGCAACTGAATGGCGTACCTGCTAAGCAAATGATGGTTAACAAAAAAACAAAGTAACATTACAGTATAACAGTATACCTTACCATACCTGCAAAGCAAATACAAAAAAAAACATAGTAAAAAATAAAACATTTAACGCAACCTGTGCCTACCTAAAATATATATATGCCGAAGCATGGGGGCATCCTCCCGCAAAAGGCAGGAGCAAATTGCTCCTCCACCCACTACTGCCCCCACGCTTCGGCATATATGCTGAAGTATGGAACTGTGGTGGTGAAATCACCTCCGACAGCGCTGGAGTCACGGCTTTATATATCGTGGGAGCAAACGCTTTTGCTGTCAAGATAAATAAATCCGCGCTGCAACTGAATGGCGTACCTGCTAAGCAAATGATGGTTAACAAAAAAACAAAGTAACATTACAGTATAACAGTATACCTTACCATACCTGCAAAGCAAATACAAAAAAAACATAGTAAAAAATAAAACATTTAACGCAACCTGTGCCTACCTAAAATATATATATGCCGAAGCATGGGGGCATCCTCCCGCAAAAGGCAGGAGCAAATTGCTCCTCCACCCACTACTGCCCCCACGCTTCGGCATATATGCTGAAGTATGGAACTGTGGTGGTGAAATCACCTCCGACAGCGCTGGAGTCACGGCTTTATATATCGTGGGAGCAAACGCTGTTGCTGTCAAGATAAATAAATCCGCTCTGCAGCTGAATGGCGTACCTGAAAACAAAAAAGTGGTTAACAATAAAAAAGTATAAAAAAATTGCATACCTATAAAGCAAACCTGATAAAAACATAACAATAAAACATTGCAGTATAGAATACAATAGAAAAGAGCAGAACAATAGAGAGAGAATAGAGAGAGAGAACAATAAAACGACAACTATTTTTGGTTTTTTTATTTTATATTTTTTTTGTATTTTTATTTTTTTATTTTTTTTTGTATTTTTTTTTTTTTTTAACACTTTTTTTAGTAACTTTAACTTTTAACTGTAACTGTACCAGGTTTGGGTCTCTCAAAATGCGATGGCATCTTGGGAGACCCTGTGTTAGTGTGCCTAGTCTGTGCCGTGCTGAACCCTACGCTAATACTCCACTAGTGTATGGTAGCGTTCAAAACATTCACCAATGCATAGACCAGGATTGTCAGGACAGGAGGGACAACAATACCGGGTGTCACGCCTAAATCCGCGCTTGCTGCAGACACGACATCTTTTTTGGGGGGCTCGTTGGGTAGGGGTACTCTGGAGGACATAAGGAAAATGCCTCCCATGCAGCCGGCTTACTGCATTTGGATTGGGAAGGTGAGGTGGAGCACCATCTGGATACAGAAGGGCTCTGACGATCTCTTCCTGGAATTTAAGGAAGGATCCAGTCCGTCCTGAAGCTCTGTATAGCACATGAGCATTCAGCAAAGCCAATTGAAATAAGTAAACAGACACTTTTTTGTACCAGCGTCTGGCCTTACGGGCAACTAAGTACGGCGCCAACAACTGGTCGTTGAGGTCCACCCCTCCCATATTAAGGTTGTATTCGTGGACACAGAGGGGTTTCTCCACAACACCAGTCGCCGTAGGAATTTGGGTCGTCGTGTCTGCATGAAGGGAGGTGAGAACGAAAACATTCTTCTTATCCCTCCACTTCATAGCGAGCAAATTATTATACTGCAAGCAGGCTCTCTCCCCCAGCCTAAGACGGGACTCTACAAGCCGCTGGGGAAAGCCCCGGCGATTAGGTCGCACGGTGCCACATGCTCCAATCTGATGATCAAACAAGTGACTAAAAAGTGGCACGCTCGTATAATAATTGTCCACGTACAAGTGGTACCCCTTTCCGAATAAGGGTGACACCAAGTCCCACACTATCTTGCCAGCGCTTCCTATGTAGTCAGGGCAGTTTATCGGCTCTACGTGACTATCTTTGCCCTCGTAAACCATAAATCTACATGTATAGCCTGTGGCCCTGTCACAGAGCTTATACATCTTGACCCCGTATCTGGCACGCTTGCTGGGAAGGTACTGTTTGAAGGACAAGCGGCCAGAAAACTTAATCAGGGACTCATCAACGCAGACAACTTGATGGGGGGTAAACAAGTCTGCAAAACGTTGGTTGAAGTGGTTTACGAGGGGCCGAATTTTGTAGAGCCGATCGTATGCAGGGTCTCCACGAGGACGACAGAGTTCATTGTTGTTGAAATGCATGAACCGCAAAATCTGCTCGTATCGTGCCCTGGTCATGGAGGCAGAGAACACGGGCATATGGTGAATTGGGTCAGTGGACCAATATGACCGCAACTCACTCTTTTTGGTTATGCCCATGAGGAGGGAAAGGCCCAGAAAGATCTTAAATTCGGAGACCGTAATTGGTCTCCAATCTCTGGCAAGGGTGGACTGGGGAATAGTGGCGATGTGTTGACCAGCGTACAAATTGCTTTGGTCCACAATAGATCTATAGAGATCTTCGGTGAAAAACAGCGAATAAAAATCGAGTGGCGTAAAGTCAACTGTTTCCACCTGAATTCCGGGTTGGCCAGTGAAAGGGGGAAGTACGGGTGCTGCAGAAGTGGAAGGTTCCCAATTCGGATTGGCCAATGCAGCAGGAAGGGCACTATGGGCACGACAGGCCTGTCTTTGTCTTCTTGGTGGCAGCGGGACACTACTACTGCTTGCCACCTCGCCAGCTTGAACTGCACTTATGGGACTCGCCACGTCACCACGTGATACTGCAGTGCTGGATGTACGACCAGGGTGTACTAGGCCGCTGGTGCTTGCCAGTTCACCAGAAGGAGTAGCGGCACTAGTACCTCTCTGCTCCCTACGAGAGCCCTGCGGTTCATGCACTTCAAGGACAGCATAAGTTCGGGGTCTGGTACGCCTGACCCTAGCAGGGACCACAACTCCGTCGTCAGAGCTATCTGTCATGGAGCCGCTGTCCTCTACAGGTTCGTATTCTGAGCCTGAACTTGACAGATGAGTGACTTCCTCTTCACTATCTGTCATACTCAGAATCCTGTAGGCCTCTTCACTAGTGTACCTTGGATTTGCCATTTTGGCCTCTAAATTTAGGGGTACACTAGTGAGACTCACAGGCAAAAAAGCTCCTGACTGTTAGCGACTATCAAAACGCTACCAAAAAACTGTTAGCGATCGCAGGGATCAGGCCTGACTCTGCGACCGCTGCAGTTGTGTGCTTAGTGTTTTGTAAGTGTCAGTTATCGATCGATACTGCACTTGGGTGGGCTGGGCTGGGCTGGGCGCAGAGGCAAAACGCAGGTGCTAGCAGGTATCTGGGCTGATCCCGCTAACACTGTGTTTCAGGGAACCCTAAACTGCTGGGGAGTATAGATCTGATCGGATCAGATATCGATCCGTTCAGATACTATAGCACTAAGGGAGGTGTATGCTGCGTGCGTGGGTTTTAGCGGTACTAGCGCTAACCTGACGCTGCCTGGGGCGACGCAGACCTTATCAGATCCTAAAAACTTAACTTCTATCACCGCCGGGCAATTAGGGGGTTAAACCTTTATAAGGTAATAAACGGCGGGTGCCCTAAAACTATAATAAACTATAATAAACTGTAATAAACTATAATAAACTACAAAAAACAAACTATCTAACCAGCGTCACCCGTAACACTTATACGGTGATCGCTGGTGAAAGGGTTAACTAGGGGGCAATCAGGGGGTTAAAACCTTTAGCAGGTAGTATATGGGGGTCCCTGTCGCTATAAAACACTGACAGCAAACCTATATACTCACCTCCCTAACTAGCGTCACCTGTGTCACTAATACAGCGATCAGAAAAACGATCGCTTAGCAACACTGGTGACGGGGGGTAATCAAGGGGTTAACTTTTATTAGGGGGGGGTTAGGGGGTACCCTGGACCTAAGGGGGGGTACCCTAGACCTAAAGGGGGCTAACCTAACTGCCCTAACACTTATAACTGACAAACTGACACCAATGCAAAAAAAAAAAAAACACTGCTATTGGTGTCAGAGTGACAGGGGGTACAGGGGGGTGATCAGGGGGTGATCGGGGGGTGACAGGGGGGTGAAAAGTGTGCCTGCGTGTTCTACTGTTAGTGTAGTGTTGGTGCACTTACTTGGATGTCTTCTCTCCTCTGCGCCGGACGAAAAGACCGCCTCGAGGAGAGATGACATCACTTCCTTTCCCTCTGTTTACATTACAGAGGGAAAGGAAGCATTTTCATTCGCCGGGAGCGATCGGGAGGGGGTGGCCATCAATGGATGGCCTCCCCCTCACCTCCCATCGCCCGCGAACGAGAGCCGACCGTCTATGGCACCGGGGGGGGGTCCGATCGGACCCCCCACCCGCGGAATGCAGATCACGTACGGGTACGTGATTTTGCCTGTCCGTGCCACTCTGCCGCAGTATATCTGCGTTAGGCGGTCGGCAAGTGGTTAAAATCCATACCAGACCTAAGGGCCTGGTATGCCCCGCGACGGGGCTCGCAAGGTGTCAATCTCGCCGATAAAAGCGGCAAGATTGACTTCCTTTTCTAGTCCCGTCGCACCTGAGTCATGTTCAAAATGAACGGACTTGTCCATGTGTGGGCAAGTCCGTTCATTCTGAAAGTCCGCCGTAACTCCGGCGAAAGTCCGTCGGAAAGACGGGCGGATTTAGCCCGCCGGAAAGTCCGGTCATGTGTGGGCAAGTCCGTCCATTTTAAAGTGCGGCGCACCTGGCGGACAAAGTCCGTCAGAAAGTGTGCCGGACCAAGTATGCCAGAAAGTCTGATCGCGTGTATGCGGCATTAGGGTTCTTGCAGATGAACTATTATAGCCATTTTTTATGCTTGACATAAATTTTCCGACGCTTTCCTGTGTCCAGAAAGCTGCACATGCCATGTACAGCCTGCTATTCAAGTGAATGACTATATGCAACCATACTCTTTTAAATGCTGATGCTTCTTTGCATCAATGTTTACAAGAGTATAGCCACATACAGCCATTCCCTTGTAACCACAAAGCTGCCTGGTTGCGGGAAAGCACAGGGAATTTTACACTAGGTGACAGAAAACAGCGTTTGCAATACATGTATAAGCTGGCCAACTGCGTCAAAGTGATCCCTCTAGCCAGTTTTACTGGAGGGTTCATCCAGTATTTTTAGTGTTAATATGTGGTCGGTCACACCCCTTTAACACCTGGTAGATTATATGCATGTACAAACTATTGGGATCTGAGCACAGGTATATTTTCTTTCTATTGCAGGTCAGTGGCCAGACCTAAACCTTGTAGCTCTCCCCCATTTTGTGTCTGTTTGCCCCAGGTTGATATTGTGTCCACAGTAGCATTTGCAGTGGCAGAGCAGAGTAGGACTGACTAAAGAGGGGTTACTTTGACGCAGTTGGCCAGCTGACGCATGTATTGCAATATGTGTAAACTAAATATCCCTATTTTTGTATTGCAAAGTTTGCATGCAAGTGTATAGCAGTGTGCAGAGGGCAGAGGGTTCATCCAGTATTTTTAGAGAAAACAGAGATTGCATCTACTTTTCTTTTGTTGTAAACAAGATGATTATTGAGATCTGCCATCCACATTGCAGTAGTCAGAAAGAACATGGACTAGCAACCTGCAGATACATTCAATAACACTTTGAGTCATCATAATTGTTCACAGTATAATAGAGTAGCTAATGTGCAAGAGGTTAGTTTCTTCTGGTTCTGCAAGGACAGGTGGCTTCTTCAGTGTTCTTGAGACATTTTGTAAGCTGTCTTTCTTATATACAGTATCTCACAAAAGTGTAGTATTGGTATGTTACATTGCTGCTGGCAACAAAAGTGAGTACACCCCTAAGTGAAAATGTCCAAATTGGGCCAAATTAGCCATTTTCCCTCCCCGGTGTCATGTGACTCGTTAGTGTTGCAAGGTCTCAGGTATGAATGGGGAGCAGGTGTGTTAAATTTGGTGTTATTGCTCTCACTCTCTCATACTGGTCACTGGAAGTTTAACATGGCACCTCATGGCAAAGAACTCTCTGAGGATCTGAAAAAAAGAATTGTTGCTCTACTTAAAGATGGTCTAGACTATAAGAAAATTGCCAAGACCCTGAAACTGAGCTGCAGCACGGTGGCTAAGACCACACAGCAGTTTAACAGGACAGGTTACACTCAGAACAGGCCTCGCCATGGTCGACCAAAGAAGTTGAGTGCACGTGCTCAGCTTCATATCCAGAGTTTGTCTTTGGGAAATCGACGTATGAGTGCTGCCAGCATTTCTGCAGAGGTTGAAAGGGTGGGGGGTCACCCTGTCAGTGCTCAGACCATATGCCGCACACTGCATCAAATTGGTCTGCATGGCTGTCGTCCCAGCAGGAAGCCTCTTCTAAAGATGATGCACAAGAAAGGCCGCAAACAGTTTGCTGAAGACAAGCAGACTGTGGACATAGATTACTGGCACCATGCCCTGTGGTCTGATGAGACCAAGATAAACTTATTTGGTTCAGATGGTGTCAAGCGTGTGTGGCGACAACCAGGTGAGGAGTACAAAGACAAGTGTGTCTTGCCTACAGTCAAGCATGGTGGTGGGAGTGTCATGGTCTGGGGCTGCATGAGTGCTGCCGGCACTGGGGAGCTACAGTTCATTGAGGGAACCCTGGATGCCAACATGTACTGTGACATTCTGAAGCAGAGCATGGTCTCCTCCCTTCAGAGACTGGGCAGCAGGGCAGTATCCCAACATGATAACGACCCAAAATACACCTCCAAACGACCACTGCCTTGCTAAAGAAGCTGAGGATAAAGGTGATGGACTGGCCAAGCATGTCTCCAGACCTAAACCCTATTGAGCATCTGTGGGGTATCCTCAAACGGCAGGTGGAGGAGCACAAGGTATCTAACATCCATCAGCTCCGTGATGTTCTCATGGAGGAGTGGAAGAGGACTCCAAGGACAACCTGTGAAGCTCTGGTGAACTCCATGCCCAAGAGGGCTAAGGCAGTGCTGGAAAATAATGGTGGCCACACAAAATATTGACACTTTGGGCCCAAGTTGGACATTTTCACTTAGGGGTGTACTCACTTTTGTTGCAAGTGGTTTAGACATTAATGGCTGTGTGTTGAGTTATTTTGAGGGGACGGCAAATTTACACTGTTATACAAGATGTACACTCACTACTTTACATTGTAGCAAAGTGTAATTTCTTCAGTGTTGTCACATGAAAAGATAATAAAATATTTGCACAAATATGAGGGGTGTACTCATTTTTGTGAGATACTGTATGACAGTAGGTCTGATCAGTATGCACCCAGAGCCACATACCCAATGTAACATACCAATATAATGAAAATCAAACAAACCTGAAACTTTTAGGGTGCCACAATAATCAACAAAAATTATTAAAAAGCTATTCACCCCTGCCTCTAACAAAAGTTGGCTGTTGTTTCTTGGAAAAGACTGCTTGCAGCAGACTTCTTCTGTCCAGTCAGGAGGTTGTAGGTGGTTTATTAACAGCCTTACTTCAACTATTTCATGAGGTACTGAGGTTTTTATACAAGTTGTGAGACTGAAGAAGCAAAAAAGCTCTTTGATAGCTGAACTGCCAGTGGTGAGAAGGATATAAAGGGGAATGATCACAGGTGTCATTTGTCTAATGTGGTTGGAGAAGTCCCAGTGAACAGTTACCTCTTTTGCTATGGCAAGGCCTATCCTCAGCAGCATATTGACATGTTCTCATAGCAAAAAGCCTAACCAGGCTTATACAGTATGGAGCGTAGGATGCGCTATGTACATGCCAGGTGTTTTCAAAGATATCTTTCTGTGGTCTGATGCTCCCATCAAAGCATGATTAAATGCCAATAAGATGACAGCTAGTACAGACATTTTACCCTACACTGCTCCCTTGCTGAAAGTTAGACAGTTGATCATGAGTACCATTAAATAGTTTTAAAGAATATTTTACCCCAACATTTCTGACATGTGTCTGTTGTACGATGCACTTAAAAAGTAGTCTATTCTTTTTGTTTCCACTTCTTTATTAGAGTTTGAACACTGCTGATTGGCATTCTCAATTCCTTGGATATCTTTTTATATCCCTTTCCTGTTTTTTTTAGTTCAACTATCTTTTTTACTGCAGATCCTATGACAATTCTTTTGCTTTCCCCATGACTCAAAATCCAGAAACGTCAGTGCAACACTGGATGAAAGATGCAAGGGTCTGTCAGAAGTCCAGAAACTCATTGACGTTTTATACACACACACTAATTACAAGCAAACAGATCACAGGTGAGGATGGTTACCTTTAATAGCCATTCAAACCCCTTTGTGTCAACTTATGTGTGCATGTTATCAGGCCAAAATCACCAGGGTATGTAAACTTTTGATCAGGGTCATTTGGGTAGTTTCTGTTGTGATTATGATTTAAAAAGAGTAAACACAGTTGATTGATAATAAATGGCTTCAGCCAAACACTAACCAAGAGTGAAAGAAATGTTTTTTTGTTATCAAATTCATATTCTCTGAAAAATGGCCAAGAAATCATAAATTCTGCCAGGGTATGTAAACTTATAAGGACAGCTGTATATACACCAATGTTTTACCCAAAGGGGACATGTACCAATGCCAAAATAAATAAGTAAAAATATATTCTCTCCTGACACAGAATTGTCAATTCTCTCCAAGATCTCCAACACACACTAAAAATATGGCTGCTGAGAGCCCACCCTTTTGGAAAAAAAGGGACTGGGTTATCCATGTCTTCAAATTACTGGATCTAGTGACACAGCTGACCAGGGATAGCAAACCTACAAAGTTTTTAGCCAAAAGTACTCAATTCAAGGACTTTGCGAGGAAGCATTTTTCCTTTCCCAGGAGTTCACCTTAAATACAATAGATCATTTGTTTCCTAGTAATGTAACATTCTGTATGTTTCAATATATGTTTTCCCCAATTCCTAACACCATCATAACATTGCTAATTCTATCTATAGCTAATTATTTACATAATAGACTGACACATAGTGTCAGTCTATTATGTAAATTGTAGTGTAGTGTAGTGTTTTGGATCCTTTTTAAATTATAATGATAACAGAAATCCCCCAAATGGCCCTGATAAAAAGTTTATATACCCTGGAATGTTTGGCCTTGGTACAGACATCGAAGGTCGCACACACAGATTAAAATGGCAATTAAAGGTTAATTTCCCACATTTGTGGCTTTTTAAATCACAATTAGTGTCTGTATAAATAGTCAATGAGTTTGTTAGCTCTAACATGGATGCACTAAGCAGGCTAGACACTGAGCAATGAGGAGGTAGAAAAGAACAGTCAAAAGACCTGCGTAACAAGGTAATGAAACTTTGCAAAGATGGAAAAGGATATAAAAAACTATCCAAAGCCTTGAATATGCCAGTCAGTACTGTTTAATCACTTATTAGGAAGTGGAAAATTAGGGGCTCTTTTGATACCAAGCCAAGGTCAGGTAGACCAAGAAAGATTGCAGCCACAACTTGCGGAAGAATGAGGCATGTCAATGTGTTGTTGGGCATATTGTAACCAGACTTTTTTGTGGAACTTGTACAGTAAAGGCTTTTTTTCTGGCAACTTGACCATGCAGCTCTTTTTTGTTCAAGTATCATCGTATTGTGCTCCTTAACCTCCCTGGCGGTATGATTACAGTATTTATCGGCGTATAACACGCACCAGCGTATAACACGCACCCCAATTTAGGAGGGAATTTTAAGGAAAAAAAACTTTTAGGAGGGAAGTTGAAGGGAAAAAAACTTACATTTAAATGCCCATCATTGCAGCCTTCTCAGTGCAGCCTTGCCCCAGTGCAGCCATGTCAGTGCAGCCTTGTCAGTGCAGCCTTCCCCAGTGCAGCCTTGTCAGTGCAGCCTTGTCAGTGCAGCCATGTCAGTGCAGCCTTCCCCAGTGCAGCCTTGCCCCATTGCAGCCGTCGATCCCCTGTCCCTGCCATATTGGGCTTCAAAATCGCCGACCGCGATTTGAAAATGGCGCCGCCGGCGCCGAAATACACAGAGCCGGTCCTCGGCTCTTTCCGGCGGCTCTCGTTCACTTTCGGCTCCACTCGTAGTCCCGCCCGGGATGGGCGTGACTATGAGCGGAGCTATCCGAACCTAGCCGAGTAGGTTCGGATAGCTCCGCTCGGGACTACGAGTGGAGCCGAAAGTGAACGAGAGCCGCCGGAAAGAGCCGAGGACTGGCTCTGTGTATTTCGGCGCCAGTGGCGCCATTTTCAAATCGCGGTCGGCGATTTTGAAGTTTTGACAGCTCGGGATCGCAGGGGATCGGCGTATAACACGCACCTGCGACTTTCCCCTGATTTTAAGGGGGAAAAAGTGCGTGTTATACGCCGATAAATACGGTATTTCGGATTTTAGGTGCTGAAAGCGGTACAATTATTTTGCATGGAAATTTGGCGTTTTATATTGTAGGCCTGTAATTCTTAACAATAACACACTTAAATCTGTCCAAACAAGAGTCTAGTAGATATTCCGGGTATGATAAAGTTTGAAACTCAAAAACATAAATTTTAATATAATAGATAAAAATAAATAATTAAAAAAATAAAAATAAAATAATAATAAAATAAATTTCCCCACGATTCACTATCGCTCAATTCTGCAAGTGTTCTAATTTACTAATAAAAATCGGTGTTATCACTAGGCCTACAGATACATCACTCAGCGCCAGGACACGATACTGTTCTGAATACAGACACAAAATTATTTGTATAAAAATAAGAAAAAACCCAAATCTGCAAAAATGCTAGAAAGGTTTAGAGCCCTAAGGCAGAAACAGCAGCCGTTTAAAAAGATCGCTTCATAAATATTATAAACAGTGTTTAAAAATAATCAAAAAACAGATTAAAATGTCACACTAAACAGCGCTAATGTTGAGCAAGATATAGTAAACATGTGGCCAACTACACATGCAAAAAAAAAAAAAGTCCTTAAAAAAGAAAAAAGAAGTGGTGCAGAGTTCAGAGTGTAGTTCATAAAGCGTTCATCAGGTGATGATGGAAACAGTTCCTCAGCGTGCACCTTCCACCGATCACTCCAAATTCCACCCTGTGCGTACACACTTCCCGCAGGGGGTCAAACTCACCAAAGCTAAAGAATAATACAGCCTCCAAAAGAACAGCAATTCACACCACCAGCTGCTGTTAACACCACTCCAGAGGGATCTCATACGTTCAGGGTTCACAATAGGTCAAAAAACAAAGAGAGAGGCGCACATAGCGTAATTCTGTTTAATTGACTAAAACCCCTTACAACAAATACACACACCCCCCTTCAATAAATATACGTACATCAATGTTCATATTAAACTTGCAATCAGTAAAGCAGATAGTAAGGAGCGTAGGTACTTCACCACAGCAAGCCAATAACGCTACCCAGGGACCGTCAGCCACTTCCTGGTTTGTGTAGTTGGCTAAGGTGGAGCGCACACGTCACTTCCTACGTCGCGTAAGCCTCTCTCCTGACGCGTTTCGTCATATCCTGACTTCGACAGAGGGCGTGGCTATGCGACACAATGTTCGGCTTATATTACCCTCTTCAACCCCCTTAACCAATCAGATCGCAATGTAAGCGCCGGCGGGTGCACGCCGCCAACCCCAATCACCACTGACGGCTAACTACAGGAGGGGGAGAGGGCCAATAGAGCACTGCACATCTCGAAAAAAATCATAAATAAACCAGCCCCGGAATATGCAAATCCACACGCCAACCAGTCACATAAGCTGGTCTCTAGGCAAATGGATCAGCACTATAAATTATCCACACGGGGCACAATGAGCTATGCTCTTACCAAGCAAAGCCTCATCATTATGCTAATAGGCCAATTACTGACGGGACTTATGCCAATTAATATGCATAGGTTATAGACAATAATGCTCGCCATGTTCTTATTATAAAATCGAAAATAAATATTGACATTCATATTTCCAAAGTGCAAATGACCACGATCATGAAAAGGCATTTGTAAAACAGCAGGCAATAAAAATCAATCAAAAAATAAAATCATCAGCAATCACTAAATTAAAACTGTTAGAAAGTGTCTCTCATATTAATATAGACACATCAACTCAATATTCATTTGGACAGCTCAGCTAAATGCAGGAGAGGTACCATTATAACTATAAAAAATATATATATTATAAAAAATACATATATATGAGGATAACATAAATCCACAGAAAAAATATACCAGAATAATCAGAAGGCTACAATTATAGAGGCATTAATAAAAAAACGGAGGGAATCACTCCAAAAAAATAAATAAGTAAAAATCCAGCAATGTATAAATTGCACATTAGACGCTACCCACAGACATTAATAGTCACTTATGAAACAGTTAATGTCGAGATCCACGTTTAACCCTCTTGGCGATAAAGTATTTGCCAAAAAGATCCACTGGGTCTCTCTCCTAGACAGGTCACGGACTAAATTAGAGCCCCTCCATTTTTGTTTTAAATGATCGACACCCCAAAATTTGAGGCCAGATGGATCTTGATTATGTTTTAATTCGAAATGGAGTGATACATTGTGGTCTTTATAACCCAATTTTATGTTTGCTATATGCTCTGCAATTCTGACTCTCAAAAGCCTCTTAGTGCGCCCTATATAAATAAGACCGCAAGGACATTGCATAGCATAGACCACAAAGGCCGTATTGCACGTAATAAATTTGTTAATGGTGAATTCTTTACCGTTTGAAGAGGACACAAAACTTTCCACGGCCCTCATCGGCCTGTCCACTTCCCTGCATGCGCGGCACCTCCTACAGCTGAAAAAACCTTTTCTATCCCAAAAGGTCAGGGGCCTCGAAGGGGGTTCAAGCACTTTTCGTACTACCTTGTCCGCAAAGTTGTGGGACCTTCTGTAGATAAATTTGGGCCTACAGGGTAACACCGGACACAGCGTTTTGTCCATACGCAGAACATGCCAGTGTGCATTAAAGATATCTTCCACCTCCCTGTACTGGGGATGAAAGCCCGAGATGAAACTCCATGCGTGATTGTCCGTATTCTGAGCTCTTGGTACTTCTTCTAAAAAAGAGTCCCTAGGTCGTGCAGCCAACTCATGAATAGTGGAGTCTAATGTTTTCTCCAAATACCCCTTTTCCATAAACTTTCTCTTAATAATCTGGGCTTGCAACATAAAATCAACATCATCCGAACAGTTCCTTTTTACTCTAGTGAGTTGTCCCTTAGGTATATTTTTTAGCCACCTAGGGTGGTGTCCACTGTTAACTGGTAGGTAACTGTTTGAGTCCGTAGGTTTGAAATAAACTTTGGTACCCAGTCTATTACCCTGTCTAAAGATGTTCACATCCAAAAAGTGAATCTTGCTCTGACTGAACTCACTGGTCAGTTTTATATTGTTGTCATTAGAGTTGAGCTCATTCAAAAACTCTTGTAGACTATCACTAGACCCTTCCCAAATAAAAAACAGGTCATCAATATACCTTTTGTATAGCAAAAGTTGGGTACGGGTGGCAGAAAAAATCGTTTTATCCTCCCATTCCCCCATAAACAAATTTGCTATACTCGGGGCAAATTTTGCCCCCATGGCAACGCCTCTGCGCTGGGAGAAAAACTGACCATCAAACCAAAAAAAGTTATGGCTTAAACAAAAGTCTAGCGCATTTCTGATAAAAACTTTTTGGTTATGTGGCAAATCATCCCGCTGACTGAGGGCCCAATTAAGGGCAAGGAGGGCATCATCATGTTGTATGATTGAATAAAGAGATGCCACATCCGCTGTTACTAAGTAGAGCTCTTGCTTCCCTGTTAGATCCACCTGTTGTAGGATCTGTAGGAGTGTCCCTAAGAGACGCCTTAGTGTGTATAACACTATCTTGAAGAAAACGGTCAAGGTATTGGCCCATCCGCGACGTGATGGAACCAATCCCATTGACTATTGGTCTCCCAGGGGGTTTATTCAGATCCTTATGTATCTTAGGCAGGGTATAGATCGTGGGGATTCTGCCATCACTCGGTACAAGAAACCTCCTTTCTCTATTAGACAAAACCCCCGTTGCATAGCCCATTTCTACAAGATTCCTAAGATCCTTTTCATATTGTGTAGTAGGGTCCTTTGTTAATTTTACATAGGTCTCACCATCATTCAGCATCTCAGTGAGTTGATTCAAATAAAAATCCTTATTTAAAATCACGACCCCCCCCCCTTTGTCAGCCGGCCTAATGACTATCTCCTTCCTTTTTTCTAGCAAGGAGATCCCATCTATAATGTGCTGGGGATTGACATTCTTTTTTGGCATTAACTGCTCCAAGTCACGTATCACTAACCCTTTAAACACCTCAATGTGTTGATTAGCGCTATTGAGGGGATTAAAGAGGGACTTATTCCTCAATCCACTGTCCAAGGGCCCCAAAGTGTTCGTGACAACTGGTAGGGGGTTTTTATTTAAAAAATATTTCTTGATGTTTACTTTTCTTATATACTTGTGTATATCAATAAAAACATCAAACTTGTTAATGGGCCTTTTCAGGCCGCACTTCAAACCGAGATGTAAAATGTTAGTTTCTTTGTGGGATAAGACCACATTACTTAAATTAAAAATGCCTCCTAGTCCTGCTCTCTCCTTCTTTTTTGGGCCCTTCTCCCTGCCCTGCAGCCCCTTGCTCTTCTCTCCACTGGTTGGGGTAATGGGAATATTCCTCCTCTCGTCGCGACTGTTCCCTTCACTGTGGTTTGTGGAAGTCCTGTCTTGGCTGCCACTGTCCAGGAAGCCTCCCTCTTTGGTGAGAGTTCCCCCGACCCCGTTTCTGCCATCCCCTCCCCTTCCCTAAAAAAGGACAGGGAGATGCATACTCAGCTCTCTCTCCATTTCCCCTCAAAGGGTCGAATCTATTGTGTATAGGGACCTGATACTGGTTGTTGGAAGGCGTATAGCAGTGCGGTTTATTGGTTCCAGTTCTCCCCTCATTGCTTCTCCCATAACTTGCATTACCCCTAGCAGGGGTGGTAAAAGCATCAGGGGGGCGGTTAGGCCCATCAACTCTTCTATTGCCACCAACATCAGGAGGTTTAGTTACACGGTTATCAGGACCAACACTATATGCCCCAGCTATATTACCTTCAACATTAGCTGGGGTTTTCGATTGTTGCCAGAGATACACAGAACCAGACCTAAAGTCACCTAGGTCCCTATGAAACTTCTTAGCCTTCTGTATATCCTTGTCAATCTTTTCAAGCTTTTTTTTGATACGAGCATTAAAATCTATAACTTGCTGGGAATCCTTTACAGGATCAAGCTGCAAGCGGAATTCATTAATTTTACCCTCCAAAATGGTGAGAGTTCTACCAAGAGTTGGTAGAGTTAGAACCTTAGCTGGGTTTTTACTTCCTGTGTGATTAAACCATTGTTGTCAGATAATTAAGAGAATGGAAATCTCCCAAATGGAGCACCAGGTAGCAGTACAAACCGACAGAGGTTATTTTATTATTATTATACAGGATTTCTATAGTCTAACAGTTTGCTCAGCACTTTACAGCATGAGGGCAGACAGTATGGTTACAATACAATTCAATACAGGAGGAATCAGAGGGCCCTGCTCATTAGAGCTTACAATCTAAAAGATCTACACACTGTATAAGGTCGGGTTCACACTGGTGAGCTGCATTCGGGGTATATGCATGATCTACATGCCTTTCTTTTAGGTTGCATGTTTTTGACAGCGCACCAAAAATGTGGCATGATGCACTTTCAGTAACAGGTGCAAAAGCATACAACCTAATATATGTAAGTCAATAGGAGGTTCACGCGTGTAAAACACACGTGAACTGCGCATACACCTACACTGCAGACAAAACACAGAGCACCAATGTAAACCTGGCCTAAGTCTTTTTTAAGGGAAACTATAATGGTTATATATTTCCACTGCTTCGTTTTTACAAATAAACATTAATACAAGGTGCTTTCATTACACTGCAGATAGTGCTGGACTTATATATTTTCATGTTTCGTGGTTTTTTTTTTTTAGTTTTTTTTTTTTTTTAATGCATTTTCTTTTATAGAGTTTTACAAAATAAGTCAGTGCAGCAGCACTAGTAAACAACTTGAAATAAAAAAACAGTTATGCTCCACACTACTGAACAGGGCATTGATCACATTTGCAATCTGAGGCAAGAAGACAATAGTCATTGACAAACATAAGCACAGGTCTATTTCATACATGATACAGAGAATATCAATAAATGTCTTAAAGCCTCACAACAGCAAAGGATATATTCTGCTTGCTGGCAGTAAATCCATGTCTGAGGAACTGTACCCCACAAAGAGGCCTTCTCTCTGACCATGAAACTTAAAAATTATTATTTAACAGGTTAAGCTGCTGTATCTGAACTCTCTAGTCATGCAGACCATATCTTATTAAATTGAGACAGACATCTATTTAACCACTTCGGCCCCGGAAGATTTGGCTGCTGAATGACCGGGCCATTTTTTGCGATTCGGCACTGCGTCGCTTTAACTGACAATTGCGCGGCTGTGCGATGTTGCACCCAAACAAAATAGAGCTTTCTTTTGGTGGTATTTGATTGCCTCTGCAGTTTTTATTTTTTGCACTAGAGACAAAAAAAGAGCGACAATTTTGAAAAAACACAATATTTTGTCATTTTTGCTATAATAAATATCCACATTTTTTTAAAAAAGTAAATGTTTCCTTAGTTTAGGCTGATATGTATTCTTCTACATATTTTTGGTAAAAAAACTGACAGTTACTTACCGATAACTGTTTTTCTAGGATATCTTCCAGGACGGCATAACCTGAGATGACTGGTCCACCTGACAGGAAACACAATCAAAGTGCAAGGTTAAATGGCCCCTCCCTTCCCCCTGCACCTCAGTTCTCCCAAAGTAATAGGTTATCCAGGTGACAGAGAGAAACTCTTCCCGTAGTACTTATATTAAAACATGGGTGGGAAGTAGGCCTGCCGTCCTGGAAGATATCCTAGAAAAACAGTTATCGGTAAGTAGCTGTCAATTTTCTCTAGTCATCTTCCAGGACGGCATAACCTGAGAGGATGGACAAGGAGTTCAAGGACTACCCCAGGGCGGGACCACCGCTTGTAGCACCTTTCTTCCAAATGTCAGATCCTGGGGTGACAGCAGTTCCACTCTATAGTGTTTCAAAAAGGTATCGTGCTTCGCCCAAGTGGCTGTGCGACAGACCTGTTCTATCGAGGCCCCAGCTCTCTCTGCCCAAGAGGCCGCCAAGGATCTTGTTGAGTGGGCCTTAAGGTTCACTGGTACTGGGGAACTGGTCTGTTCATAGGCCAATGTTATTGTCTGCCTAATCCACCTAGCCACAGTAGCTTTAGATGCCTGCCCTCCCTTTCTAGGGCAGCTAAATAAAACTAAAAGATGATTCGACTTTCTGTAGTCCTTTACTCTATCTAGATATGTCAACAGACATTTCCTGACATCTAATAAATTACATTTCCTCTCCTTTTCATTTTTTGGATTATCACAGAAGGAGGGTAAAATGATCTCCTAAGATCTATTAAACTTAAATGCGACCTTGGGAAGATATAGTGGGTCCTGTCTAAGAACCACTCTATCATCCAGAATCAACAGAAAAGGCTCCTTAACTGACAGGGCCTGTAGGTCGCCCACCGTTCTGGCCGTGGTTATGGCCAACAGAAACGCTAACTTAAGAGTCAGAAACTTTAATGAAATCTCTTGTGCTAGTTCGAAGAGCGCTTTCGTCAGCGCCTCCAAAACCAGAGTTAAATTCCATGGAGGGAATACATTCACCCTGACAGGGGTTAACCTCTCCCTTGCCAGAAGAAATCTCTTAATCAGAGGTTCTAGTGCGAGCCTCTGATCCAAAAATACAGATAACACTGCTATCTGTACCCTCAAGGTATTCGGGGGAAATCCCCGATCCACCCCTGCTTGTAAAAATTCCCGTACCACTGGTACTGAAGGATAAGACACCTCTTTATCCCGGCACCACTGTGAGAAGCAATTCCAAACCTTGGAGTAGGTCCTCCTGGTGACCAGCTTCCTGCTGCCCAAGAGGGTCTCAATTACGCTATCAGAGCAACCATCGCCACTAAGGATCTCCTCCTCAAGAACCATGCCGTCAAACTGAGGAATCCGGGGTCGGGGTGGAGGACTGGCCCCTGTAGGAGAAGATCTTGTCTGGTTGGAAGACGGAGCGGAGGAGAGAATGACCACTTTTTGAGAGTGGCAAACCAGGTCCTTTTTGGCCACCATGGGGCTATCAGGATAAATCCGCAATCTGAGCGGGCCGATTTTTGTAAGACCCGTGTTATTAAGACTAGTAGAGGAAAGGCGTATGCTAGATGGAAATCCCAGTCCTGAGAGAGAGCCTCCACTCCCTGAGATCCCCCTTCTCTGTTGAGAGAGAAAAAACTATCCACTTTTTTGTTCCCTCTGTGGGCAAAAAGGTCTATATCCGGAATCCCGAACTTCTGACTTATCTGGAGAAAGACCTCCTGATTTAACTCCCATTCCCCCTGGAGGATGGGTTGCCAGCTTAAGAAGTCTGCCACCACATTGGTTCCTCTTATGTGAACCACCAATATGGACTGAAGATTCTCTTCGGCCCAGTTTAAGATGTTCAGGACTAGACTCAGTAGCTTCCTGGATCTTGTGCCCCCCTGACGATTTAGGTAAGAGACTGTTGTCCCATTGTCTGACAGGACTTGAATCTCTAAGCCCTGAATCCTGTCTCCAAAGGCTACTAACGCCTGGCCCACCGCCAGGAGTTCCCTGTGGTTGGAGGTTGCCCCTGCCTGAGAAGGAGTCCAGGACCCCTGTGCCTGGATGTCCCCCAGGTGAGCGCCCCAACCCAAGGCACTTGCATCGGTAGTGATTCTTGTGGGATTCCACTGGTCCCAGGGTAGACCCAACCTGAGCTTGTCCTGATCCAGCCACCAATATAAGGAGGTCCTTATTCTTGTTGGGATAGACACCTTTCCATCCAATGACTCTCTCCTTTTTCCCAGGAGGACAAAAGGAAGAACTGCAGCTCCCTGGAGTGGAGCTGAGCCCAGGGAACTGCTGGAATACACAAGGTCATTAGACCTAGAACCCTCATGATATGCCTGCGAGAGCACTCCCTGGCTTCTTTTAAAGAGGAAACTGTGACCACCTTTAACCGTTTTTCCTCTGGAAGAAACAGTTTCTGAGCCTCTGTATCCACCTGATATCCCAGGAATACTTTTATTTGGGACGGTGCCAGAGAAGATTTCTCTCTGTTTACTATCCAACCCAAGGATTCCAGAGTGAAAATCACTCTGCCTAAGTCTACTATCACCTGCTCTAGAGATTGCCTGTATATCAAAAGGTCGTCTAGGTAGGGTATAAGGGGCACCCCCTTTAGATGTAGGTAAGCCACAACCTCCGCCAGGACCTTTGTGAAGATCCTTGGGCTTGCAGTTAATCCAAAGGGAAGAGCTCGGAATTGCCAGTGTTCAATCCCTTCGCTCGTAAGGACTGCAAATCTCAGCAGGGACTGGTGTTCCCTGGTGATCAGGATATGGAGGTAAGCATCCCTCAGATCTATCGTGGCTAAGAACGCACCCTTTAATAGATGCCTGCGCACCGTGTATATACTCTCCATCCGGAAGCTCTTTTGTCGCAAAAACCTGTTCAACTTCCTGAGGTTTAATATCAGGCGAAATTTCCCTGACTGTTTTTGAACGACAAACACATGGGAGTAAAACCCCTGGTAAAGCTCTTCCGGTGGAACGGGGATGATCACCTCCTGGAATGCGAATCCCTGCAAGCTGTCCAACAGCCCTGCAGCTTTTGAAGTTTCCTTGGGGAGACGGGTCAGAAAAAAGTTTTGAGGGGGAGGGGAGAGAAGTTCCAGACGTTATCCCTCTGTTACGATCTGCAAGATATAGGGGCTTTCGGAGATCTTCTTCCACTGAGGGACAAAGTGAGACAGTCTCCCCCCTACCCTGATGCTGGCGTCACTTAGACTGCTTGGTGGCGTCTTTAGGTCCAGAAAAGAGCAGGCTACCTTTTTGTGCGCTCTTTCCCTTTCCCCACCTTCTATTCGCATCCTTTTTTCCTTTGAATTGACCCTGGTTAGAGGGGGGACGAAAAAACGTTCTGCCCCTTTCTCCTTTAGCTTTAACCGGAACTTTTTTCCCTTTTCTGCTGACCTTGACAGCACCTGATCCAGGCCAGGTCCAAAGAGTTGTGAACCTTCAAAGGGCAAACCCCATAGCCTTGATCTAGACATATGGTCCCCTTCCCATGACTTGACCCAGACTGCCCTTCTTGCAGAATAAAGGAGGGCCCCAGATTTGGCTATGTTCCTGACAGACTCCACTGCCGCATCTGCCAAATATGCCACAGCCTTACCTATTATTTCTAGCGAATCTGTGATTTCCTTAGAATCACTCCCTCTAGAAACATGGTTGGAAAGTCTGCCTAACCATGCATCCACACCTAGAGAGGAAAATTGTGAGGCCTCCTGCTTTTCCCTGAAGCGCTGAGTGTCTATCTCCTACACACCGGTGATGGGCGCCATTTTGTTGGAGAGCCGCTGTCTGAGGGGGATTTTGGCCTCTAGTGTCCGAATCCGCCATTTTGGCATAGACCGGAAGCCGGAAGTCACAGCACCCAGAACCGGAAGCGCCGCCATCTTACTCCACCCAGCCGGAATGCTTCCTCCATACACAGGAGCTTCAGCGTTCCCTATGAGAGTCCAGGACGTCCACCAGCCCTACAAGGCACCAGGTACCGACCTGGGCTGGCGTCCTCTACCCCCTCTGCGGCCTAGCCACCAGCCTGAGCCCCAGTTCCTTCATCACCTCCGTGCCTGACTGGGTGGAAGATAAAAGCATGAGGTATGTGCGCACAGGAGTTCCGGGATACCCCTCTGTACCCGGGAGGCTCCTTGCCGGGGAAGAATCTCCCCCCCGGCCATTGGGGGGGCCCCCTGAGAAGGACAGGACCCTGGCTGGACCAGCCACCCTCCCCGGCTTTGGCGTCCAGCCCTCAGGGGGGGGACCATCAGCTACCAGCTTCAGGTCTGAGAAAGAACAACAAACGTTTCGCTGCCGGGAAACACAATCAAGAACTGAGGTGCAGGGGGAAGGGAGGGGACTTTTAACCTTGTATGTTGATTGTGTTTCCTGTCAGGTGGACCAGTCATCTCTCAGGTTATGCCATCCTGGAAGATGACTAGAGAAAAATCGCAATAAGCGTATATTGATTGGTTTGCACAAAAGTTATAGCGTCAACAAAATAGGGGATAGATTTATAGCATTTTTATTATTATTATTTTTTACTAGTAATGGCGGCGATCTGCGATTTTTATTGGGACTGCGACATTATGGCGGACACTTTTGACACATTTTTGGGACCATTGGCATTTATACAGCGATCAGTGCTATAAAAATGCACTGATTACTGAAAAATGTCACTGGCAAGGAAGGGGTTAACAGTAGGGGGTGATCACGGGGTTAACTGTGTTCCCTAGGTGTGTTTCTAACTGTAGGGGGAGGGGCCTGACCTAGAAGAAATGACAGATCGTTGTTCCTAGCTATTAGGACCTCACGATCTGTCACTCCTCACAGAACAGAACAGGGATTTGTGTGTTTACACACTCACATGTTCTGCCTCTCGTGCCCGCGATCGCTTGTGGTCGGCGGTCATCGTGAGCGTCGCCCATGAGCATCGCCACCCCTGTAATGCAGCGGGCGCGTGCGTGCCTGCTATCCCGATCCCACGAGCCAATGTATAGCTACGACAGCTTGTGGCATTGTGCCAAAAATTCATATAAAATATAGATACCCATAGATGTCACAACCCTAACATGATATCACCATACATAAATATTTTTTATATAAAACTGCAAATGGAAATTGTCATATATCCAAGAGTCAATCACTGCCACTTCTTCAGTACTTCACATTTTCAAATGACAGATGCTTTGTTACATATAGTTTTAATACATAAATCAAAAATACAAACATAAATACAGTACATTGCATAGGTGGATATCAGTGGCAACTGGTAAAGTTATAAGATGGTGGGGTGCCAGACCCCACTGTTCCTTTTTGACCCCTCCCACTTCTCATAAGCCCCACCCCACCGTACCCTGTATTCTACTTGCTTCCACCTATAGTTTATAGCATAGTGTATATAGTATAGTGTTTCTAGTATAGTATATAGTGTAATACTATACTATACACCAGGGGTAGGCAACCTCGGCCCTCCAGCTGTTTTGAAACTAAAAGTCCTATGAGACATTGCAAGACCCTGACAATCACAGGCATGACTCCTAGAGGCAGAGGCATGATGGGATTTGTAGTTTCACCACAGCTGGAGGGCCGAGGTTGCCTACCCCTGCTATACACTATACTATATTATATACACTATACTATATACACTATACCAGGGGTAGGCAACCTTGGGCCGTCCAGCTGTTGTGGAACTACATTTCCTGTGAGGCATTGCAAGGCTGGCAGTTACAATTACTCCCAGAGGCATGATGGGACTTGTAGTTCTGGAACACCTGGAGGGCCCCAGGTTTCCTACCCCTGCACTATACTATAAACCAGGGTCGGCAACCTACGTCCCACGGGCCGCACCCGGCCCATTGCCACTAAATGTCAGTGCACGTGATGAATTATTATTATTATTATTATTATTATTATACGAGATTTATATAGCGCCAACAGTTTACTCAGCGCTTTACAATGTATAAGGGGGACAACACAATTACAGTACAGTTCAATACAAAAGGTACAGGAGGGCCCTGCTCGTAGAGCTTACATTCTAAAGGGAGGGGGTGGTGGTACAAAAGGTAATAGCTGCAAAGAATGATTTGATGGGGGTGGCTCAGGGACAGTTATGTGGGTGTGGGATAGGCTTCCCTGAATAAATGAGTTTTCAAGGATCTCCTAAAGGTGGACAGGGTAGGGGCTGATCAGACATACTGGGGCAGGGAATTCCAGAGGATGGTAGAGGCTCTGGAGAAGTCCTGAAGTCACATGCATCCGGCCAGCAGACATTTTAACCCTGGTCGGCTTTCCTGGGATAACAATCGATGCAGCTGAGAAGCCGCTTGGCTGTTATCCAAAGCAGCCGGAGGGGACGTACCCCCCTCCCACCATCTTCTGCGGCTCGCCCGGGCTCTCCCATTTCATTGGGCGACCAGCCGCCACCTCCGCCGGCTGGCCAAAGACCCGAATGAACGGATCTAGTAATCCGGAAGCGATGTCATGACACTTAAAGGTCGAAGACTTAAAGGTGCCAAATTAAAAAAAAGATAGTGTCAGGTCACCTGAGACCAGGTGACAGATGCACTCCATGGAAGTCAGGAGTGCACCGCGAAGGTAGTGGACCCTAGAACTGACTGCTGCGGATTGAACCCTGGGAGGTTCAGGAAGCAGGTCTACTGGAACACTGACACAGATCCCACTGGGACCTAGAGCATAGATTCCCCAGGGTGCAGAGTCTAAGAGCCAGCAGGTGTTCACCAGAGCCTCTAGTGGTGAGGATGGACTGCGCTGCAGTCTGGCTCCAGGTCGCGGCCCCCAGGGTCTCACAGCTCACGCTCACGGTAGACTACAGGAGAAGATGTAGGAGGCAGCAGGCTGGAACAACAAGGAAAGTAAGGGATAAGCCAAATGTCGGGACGACTAGCAGACAAGGATAAACATAACACGCCAAAGGTCAGGGTCACAAGCAGACAGGGATAGTCGAGAACAGGCCAAGGTAGGTAACTGGAATCAGATGTAGGAAACACAAGTACACACGAAAGCTAACACACAATGGTTGATCAGCAGCACTGCTGGCTTGCAGTGCACAGGTTAATATAGGGTTCCCTGATAGGAGCTGGGGTGGAGCCATGCTAGAGGAGAGTTTATAAAAGCAGTCAGGTGAGGGTCAGCTGGTCTCCAGAGATGAACACATGGAGACAGCTAAGCTGACAGACAAACTCTATTGCATAACCATGACAGACAGCATTCAAACTAGCCAAACTTGGCATTATAGATCCCGGATCCCTCCATAAAGAGTACCTGTCACTGCCTATTACTGTCACAAGGGATGTTTACATTCCTTCTCACAGCAATAAAAGTGATTAGAATTTTTTTTTAAAGGCACAGTGTAAAAATAAAAAAAATAAATTAAATAAATAAGGAAAAAAAATGTAAAGTGCCCCATCCCTCCGTGCTTGCGCGCAGAATCGAACGCATATGTAAGTCGCTACCGCAAATGTAAACAGTGTTCAAACCACACATGTGAGGTATTGCTGCAATTGTCAGTGCGAGAGCAATAATTCTCGCGAAAGACCTCCTCTCTAAATGGCATCTTCCTCCGGTTCTTCTCCCTCCGCTGATGTCTTCTTCTGCTGCCGGTTCTCCTCTCTCCAATGTCTACTCTCACTGACAGTTCTCCTCTCTCTGCTGTCTTCTCCCTCTGCCGGTTCTCCTCTCTCCAATGTCTTCTCCCGCTGCCAGTTCTCCTCTCTTTGCTGTCTTCTCCATCTGCCGGTTCTCCTCTCTCCAATGTCTTCTCCCGCTGCCGGTTCTCCTCTCTTCGCTGTCTTCTCCCTCTGTTCTCCCTCTGTTATTCCTCTGTTGTTCTATCGACGCTGTCTCCCAGAGGATGAAGACATCGCCGGAGGGAGAAGAAATCAGGAGAAGAGACGCCGTAGCTGCTTTAATAAATTACCATGTCAAAAACCTGGACTTTGTCAATAGGGCTTGACATTAGCTGTGTGTCTAGAGTTCAGCCTAATAAAAGGTATTGCCTTTAAAACGAAAGTCTCTTTTACAACATGCAACAACAGGTTCATTATTTGCATCTACAAAACCTATAATAATCTTCTCTCTTGGCAGTGTAATGCAAACAGCATGAGTTACTGAATAAAAATACAAAATTGTGAAAGCAAACTGTAAAGGTAAATTAAACATACAATGATAGTTATGTAACATCTCTTATCTCGTACTTTTTGTTTTGCTGTAAGTCACATTTAGAGTTATGTATTAGCTAGATTCCAGCTTGCACACTGCTTGCATATACATGATAACGTTATCATTGCAGGGGAAGTAAGAAGGTGAGGGAATACACACCCACAATATCTAATACAAATGCACTATGCATATCCATAGTCTACTATGTTTTTTTTTTCTATCAAATATGTTTTTGTTTATCTCACTATTATAATAAGAAGGGTTTTTATTATTGTCATTCTGCAGCATTATCTAATTCTTCAAATGTACTGTGTACTTTTAAAAAATGTAACGGTACTTTTAAAATAAACTAAATTCTCCCAAATCCTTTCTTTGCCCTACTTATCAAATAGCAATACAGAAATGAATTCCTGGTGAAAGGATCTCCTTACTGCTGTGGATTACTCAGGGTTGGACAGATTTTGACCACTTATGGACTGCCCGCCGTCGTTATGCGTCGGCTGTTTGAAGAGGGGTATTGTTGTTATGGCAGCAGCTAGCTACCATAACCCTGGTATCCTCAGGATACCAGGGTTATGGTAGCTAGCTTTCAGATCAAAGTGGTGTCTGCGGTGGATTTTCTGCAAAATCACTTTTATCGGCGGCGGGAAAGGGCCTCCCCCTCCCGCCGCACTCCGGTGCCCTCCGCCGCTTACCGGAGCCGCTGCCAGTGGAGGAGGCGATCGGGTCCTTCTCCCTGATAGTTATGGAGATGAGTGAGGGGAAGATGGCCCCCCACCCGTTTCCATACCATTGCAGGGCGGAAGCGACGTCAAAAGGTCCATAGCTCTTAAAGCAACAAATTACATTTATTTTTAAAAATATTAAATAAATATAGAGTCCCAAGGAGTATAGTATATATCACAGGAGTGTAGTTCCAGAGTAACCTGTTATGATCCTTTCGGGTGACTTCGGTGCTCATCAAATTAAGTGACTTGTGGTGCTCCCCCCGTTGTGTCCCCACTCACCAAATGTTGTCACCCCTGCAGGGGTAATAGGCATATGTGGGGGGTCGTGGATAGACTTCCTCTTAGGCTCTCCCAATGTAACGTCGGGATCCTCCAGCTGTTTCCACAGATAAGGGGTCACACTGGTCAGCACCTTCCCAAAAATCACTCCACGGTGCTCAGAACTAAGTCCTCATATAAAGAAAGAGGGGGGCTACCATAGTGTAGTAATTAAAAATATTTATTAAAATAAATAAATTAAAATCAGTGGCTTCCCATCCAAGGTATGGGAAAGCCCAAAAAACTACAAAGCTAGTGTGTAGGGGAAGCCGGTATGCTGTGTGTGTTCCACCTGCGTTCCAGGCTCCCTACTTCCGTAATGGAAATGACGTGAAACCGTAGCCCCGGCTTACGCGTTTCATCATTGGACGTTCTCAAAGGCGGCCTTTTTTTCTTTTTTATCATTAGTCAACTGTATATATAAATGTGAATACCAGTATTGCATATGGAAAGCAGCAACAGTAAAAAAAAAAAACATAACAAAAGGTCCCCCAACATTCTCACCCTCCCTAACCCTCCCGGCTCCCACACCCCAACCTATGAGAGCTTTGTTCCCATAACCAAAATTGCCAGGCAGGAGGGCCATGGCACAGACGCCCAACCAACAAACCCTTAGGAGCGAGTAAAGGTCCACAGCCCTGGGCTTCCGTCCACGCAAGTCCGCACAATATGAGTATGTGTGGTAACCCTGAGTCTGAAAAAACACAATGTCAAAAATAACAGGAGACAGGAGAAGAAAAAGTGATCAACAAGGAAAATGTCATCCAAGATCAGTAGTGAGTGTACATTCTGCGTCAAAGGATTTGAGACTTACTATCCCATAGCAACTATGAGGAGATGGGTGGGGGGAGGAAATGAAGGGATCAAAATAACTAAAACATCTTTGTTTTCCTTCACCCCCGTTTGCCTTTTGTCAGGAGAGTATGGCACATAGTAGAGGTGTCCCAACTAGCCGTAAAGAAAGGGAACATTAACGGGGAGGAGATCTCCCGTTTCGGTTCCTGCGATCTGAATGCCCCAGGGTGTCCACCCAGTGGGACGCCTCCTTGGGATCCGTAAAAAAGTAGGCCTTGCCCTGGTAAATGATTCGTAAGTGTGCAGGATACAGCATGTCGTATGGTAGATGGAGCTCTCGTAGCCTGCGTTTGATGGCCAGAAAAGTGGCTCTTTGCTTTTGTGTTGCTACTGAGAAATCCAGAAAGATAGTGATTCCATTGCCATTAAAGGAGACTCTGCCCTTCTCCCGAGCCACTCTGAGAACAGCTTCCCTGTCCCTGAAGTGGAGCAGTTTAATGATCATGGCATGTGGTGGGGCCCCAGGTGGTAGGGGTCGCATGGGGATTCTATGCGCCCATTCAAAGGAGAATACTGATGAGAAGGTAGCGGCGCCAAACACATTGGTCAGCCATTTTTCCATGAATGCCTCCGGCGTTTTGCCCTCAGCCCCCTCTGGGATCCCCAGAAAGCGTAAATTATTTCTCCTTAAATGGTCTTCCATGTCAGTAAGCTTATCAGTAGTATAATCATGGGCCTGCCGCAGCTCCCTCACAGATCCCTGCAAGGGATGTGTCTCATCCTCTAGTGCACCAACGCATTATTCAGCATTTGTCACTCTGTGGTGGAGGGTATGGACATCATGCTTCAAGAAAGATAGCTCTGTCTTAATAGTGTCCATTTGTGAAGTGAGGGATGCATGGCTATGCTGGATGGCTTCCATGATCTGAGCCAGGGATGGCTCTGCAGGGCCTGTGTCAGCCCCCATTGTTCTGGGGGTGTCAGGATTAGTGTCCTCAGCAGGGGAGAATAAGAGGGGGTCCTCCGGGCTCACAGTAGGGGGGGATCTTTGTGACTCACCTTTCTCTGTGAGCTGCTTCCATGGTGTGGATGTGGAGGCTGGCTGGCGCTGTTTGCTTGCAACGTGCTGGCCTGCGCCATCTTGCTTCGGTCCGCATGGCGGCAATCGCGGCTCGAATCCAGGGGCTTCCTCCATCGGTGGTCCATATTTGACCATCTCCCGATGGGCACAATGCTCCCTGGATGCTGTGGGGATAGGTGGAACCTCTGGATGGCGGCTGGGGTAGCAGGATCGTTGCAGGATGTGTGCGGCATGGACGGAGCTCAGGCTGAACACGTCCTCACATCCCAATCGCTGGCCTTGCCCCCACATCTGAACTTTAGTTTTGTATCTCTATTTAATCAGAAAAAAAACAAAAAGGTCAGTCTACTTAACCAGTTGACCTCTGGAAGGTTTTACACTTTTCGTGACCAGGTCATTTTTTGTTATTCAGCATTGCTCTACTTTGACTGGCAATTGCACGGTCATGCAATGCTGTACCCAAATGAAATTTACATCATTTTTTACACAAATAGAGCTTTCTTTTGGTGGTATTTGACCACACTGGGTTTTTGTTTTATTTCTTTGCTATATAAGCAAAAAAAAAAGTATAATTGAAAAAAAAAAAAACCACAATATTTTCCACTTTCTGTTATAAAACATATCAAATAAAATCTAATTGCTTCATAAATTTGGGCCAAAATGTATTTTGCTACACGTCATTGGTAAAAAAAAAAAAAAAAAAAATCACAATAAATTTATATTAATTGGTTTGTGTAAAAGTTAAAGCATCTACAAACTCTGGTATATATATTTGAAAATTGATCAATACTGATAGATCTCATTTCTTGAGGCCCTTAAAATGCCAAGACAGTACAAACACCCCCCAAATGATCTGAGATATTTAGTAAGAGGCATAGCATGTTTTTTGAAGTTGCAATTTATTGCCTCAATTTTTTGGAAAAATAAAAAATAAAATAATATTTTTTCAATTTTTTTTTACATACTGTCACCAGTGAAGTACAGTGTCATGTTTTTGAAATTATTTTTAACATTTTCCTTTTTGTTTTGTTGTTTTTTTTACTCTTTTTTAACATACTTTTTTTCACAGTAGCTCATTGTCACCAAATTAAGTACTGAGGGGGGTTGACCATTGATTTTTTTTCTTTTACATTTTGATTGCTGTTACAGATATGATCATTGTAACAGCCAGGGGCGTTGCTAGGTCTGCAAAAGATCTGGGGCTAGAGCCCATAGCAGCAGTCACCAACTTTTTTGCAGGCCCGCGGGGGGGCACACCAGTGGTAAGCAAGTGGTTCAACCATAATGCAGAATCAGTGGGAGCCCGGGCGTGTCACTTGCCACATCTCCAGCTACCAGGTGCAGCGTGTCACTTGCCACCGTCGCCTGTCACCAAATACGGCTTGTTACTTGCCACCGTCACCTGCCACTTGATATGGATTGCAACTTGCCATGTCGCCTGTCACCAGATGTGGATTGTCACTTGCCATGTCACCTGCCACCATTTGCAGATTGCCACGACACCTACCACCATTTGCACATTGTCACTTGCCACGTTTCCTGCCACCATTTTCAGATTGCCACATCACCTGCCACCATTTTCAGATTGTCACTTGCCATGTCACCTGCCACTAGATGTGGGTTGTCACTTGCCACATCACCTGGCACCAGATGTGGATTGTCACTTGCCAACTGATGTGGATTGTAACTTGCCATGCCAGCCAGTACCACCAAATGTGCATTGTCGCTGCATTGGTGGCAGGCTGCACGCACTGGTCCATTTAGTGAGGGCAGGAGAGCGGTGATGCGGGGCAGGCAGTGAGAAATTATGTCATCTCGCTGCTCCCTGCCCCACCTCCGCCAATGAAGCAAGGGGGGTCTGGCTGCAGAGTGGAGCTCCACCGATGACAGGAAGCACGTGACCTCCACTCCACCGTGCTGTGAGGGTGGAAGAGCACTGATGTGTGGCAGGCAGTGAGAGATGATATCATCTCTCTGCACCTCACTCCCACATTGAAGAGGCCCAGCTGTTAAGAGCACTGATGTGGAGTGGTTAGAGAGAGATGATGTCATCTCTGCTCGTCCGCCCGCTTGCTTCTCTCCTCTCCCCGCCTCTCTCATGCAGCCAGCCTGCCCACTGCAGGTTAAGCAGAGATCCTGCACCAAGAGACCCGGGGCTATGGGCCCCAGATTCGGGGCTATAGCCCCAATAGCCACCCCCTAGCAACGCCTCTGGTAACAGCAATGTTTTGAACTGTCGTGAATGGGTTACCCTCATAACAGCTGTGATTGCTAGTGATCTGTGATTAGCTACAGCTAATCACATGGAACAGTGTGCTGTGATTGGCCCAGGTACCATGTGATAGCTGTGGGCCAATCACAGCATCACTCTATAATAAACACAGCTGTTATGAATGAAATTTGTAGGCCTCATGCACACAGGATGTTTTTTTAACTCTCCTTGAAGTCTTCCCCTTTTTGCAGAAAAAATGCCTGATGCTTGTAAAAGTGTCTAACACCTTTACAAGGATTTAGACACGTTTACAGGTGTCAGGCGCTTGGGTGTTAATTCATTTCATTGGCCAGAATAAATAATTTATTCTGGCCTTTAAAATGAATTAACGCTCACGTGCTTTAAAAGATCCGGACTTTGAATGGCTTTGGAGGATAGAGAGCTGCAGATTAACAGATACAACTTACAGTGCCTTGAAAAAGTGTTCATATCCCTTGCAATTTTCCACATTTTGTCATGTTACAGCAAAAAACATAAATGTGTTTTATTGGGATTTTATGTGATAGACCAACACAAAGTGGCACATAATTCTGAAGTGACAGGAAAATGATAAATGGTTTTAAAAATTTTTTACAAATAAATATTTAAAAAGTGTGGCGTGCATTTGTATTCAACCCCCCTGAGTCAATACTTTGTAGAACCACATTTTGCTGCAATTATAGCTGTAAGTCTCTTTGGGTATATCTCTACCAGCTTTGCACATCTAGAGAGTGACATTCTTGCCCATTCTTCTTTGTAAAATAGCTCAAACTCTTTCAGATTGGATGAGAACAGGAATTTTCAAGTCTTGCCACAGATTCTCAATTGGATTTAGGTCTGGATTTTGACTGGGCCATTCTAACACATGATTTGATCTAAACCATTCCATTGTAGCTCTGTCTGTATGTTTAGGGTCGTTGTCCTGCTGGAAGGTGAACCTCCGCCTCAGTCTCAAGTCTTTTGTAGACTCTTAACAGGTTTTCTTCTAAGATTTCCCTGTATTTGGCTCCATCCATCTTCCCATCATCTCTGACCAACTTACCTGTCCCTGCTGAAGAAAAGCATCCCCACAACATGATGCTGCCACCACTATGTTTCACGGTGGGGATGGTGTGTTCAGGGTGATGTGCAGTGTTAGTTTTCTGCCACACATAGCGTTTTGCTTTTAGGCCAAAAAGTTCAGTTTTGGTCTCATCCGACCAGAACACCTTCTTGCACGTTTGCTGTGTCCCCCACATGGCTTCTCGCAAACTGCAAACAGGATTTCTTATGGCTTTCTTTCAACAATGACTTTCTTCTTGCCACTCTTCCATAAAGGCCAGATTTGTGGAATGCACAACTAATAGTTGTCCTGTGGACAGATTCTCCCACCTGAGCTGTGGATCTCTGCAGTTCCTCCATAGATACCATGAGCCTCTTGTCTGTTTCTCTGATTAGTGCTCTTCTTGCCTAGCCTGCCAGTTTACGTGGACAACCATGTCTTTGTAGGATTGCAGTTGTGCTGCACTCTTTCCATTTTCAGATGATGGATTGAACAGTGCGTGAGATGTTCAAAGCTTGGGATATTTTTTTGATAACCTAACCCTGCTTCAAACTTCTCCACAACGTTATCCCTGACCTGTCTGGTGTGTTCCTTGGCCTTCATTATGCTGTTTGTTCACTAAGGTTCTCTAATAAACCTCTGAGGGCTTTACAGAACAGCTGTATTTATACTAAAATTAAATTACTCACAGTTTGACTCTATTTACTAATGAAGTGACTTATGGAGGCAATTGGTTCCACTAGATTTTTGTTAGCGGTATCAGAGTAAAGGGGGCTGAATACAAATGCGCGCCACACTTTTCAGATATTTATTTGTAAAACATTTTGAAAACCATGTATTATTTTCCTTCTACTTTGTGTTGGTCTATCACATAAAATCCCAATAAAATACATTTACATTTTTGGTTGTAACAAAATCTGGAAAACTTCAAGGGGTATGAATACATTTTCAAGGCACTGTAGATTCTGTTTGGTTGATATTACTTACTGGACTTAAATTAGCACTTGAGAAAAATAATTATTTATTGAGTAAGGCTCTGCATCAAAGGTTTTGTATTTCTACTGTATATGATTATTGTTATTGTGCAGCTCCTATGCTACTGCAGTTAGCAATAAAAAGACACCTTGATGTAGGTGTATACAAATACGATTAGTGGCATACCTTTTCTATTACATGACCAGGAAATTCCCCGATGGATTGCTTTCATTGTGAAATCCTTTGCCCTCATTTTATGCACACGTGATATGACTGTACCTCGATTTCATCAACTACCTTTGAATCATGCCAAACTAAAAACACTTAGACATAATAAAAATATTTTTAAAGTGCCTCTTATGGTATACAGTCATCTTTTTAAAGATACAGAGAGACATTTTTCACCCTGTTTGAATTCTTCTTTTGTGTGCGCACTGACCTGTGCATGTTATCACAGGCCAGCCGATCAAGATTGCTAAAGATGTCAAACTGGGAAGAAGCCAGGTAGAAGATGAGTCTGTAGATGTCATATAACTAGAGCAGAGCCATTCAACATGTGCAATATGTGTAAAATGTCTGTTTCTATTTGTTGCCTCTGCATTCCCTAACATTCAATTATAAAAGAAAAACGCCTTAAGAACATTTGACCAGAAGAGTAAAGAAAATTCAAACAATTGAGAAAATATCCTCAGGCCCCTTTCAAACAAGCGGACCATTTGTTTTTCATTCATCCTAAAATCAATGCATTCCTATGCTGGATAGGTTGAGAAGAGCAAGAGGGGTGGGACTTTACATGAAGCACTGGGTAGCAAAGGATTAAATTGGTGAAAAAATAGGGATTTTTATTGGATAGGGATGAGCTTTATGTTTGGGTCTAACATGAGTTCGACTTGAACATTGGCTGTTCGCCCGTTCGCCGAATAGCGAACAATTTAGGGTGTTCGCAACAAATTTGAAAGCCGCGGAACACCTTTTAAAAGTCTATGGGAGAAATCAAAAGGCTTATATGCATGGTATTGTCATAAAAAGTGTTTGGGGACCTGGGTCCTGCTCCAGGGGACATGTATCAATGCAAAAAAAAAGTTTTAAAAACGTCAGTTTTTTCGGGAGCAGTGATTTTAATAATGCTTAAACAGCATTGTGACAGCTCTTATTCAACTGAGGGCAGGGCCACCCGGTGACCCTTCCCCCTCTGATGCACAGGGACTTCCCTATGGCTTCCCCCGTGGTGTCAGAGGGGGCGGGGTCACCCGTTTACGTAACCTGGTGACCCTGTGGCGCATGGACACCACGGGGAAGCCATAGGGAAGTCCCTGTGCGTCAGAGGGGGCGGGGTCACCGGATGGCCCTGCCCTCAGTTATATAGCTGTCACAAGAACAGATGCGTCACACAGCGGGAACCCCACATTGAGGCGGATCATCCGGAGGATGAAGCAGGGAAGAAGAAGCCAGAGGAAGATCCCGGAGGAGAAGACCGGAGGAAGAAGCAGAGGAAGATAGAGGAAGAAGCGGGGGAAGAACAAGATGGAGGAAGAAGAAAATCGAAGGAAGACCGTAAAGCGGGGAAAGAAGAAGACGTTAAAAAAGGAATTGTCAAAAACCGGCTATTGTCTTTTTTAACATTTTTGACACATTTTTTGTGAAATGGTAGGGGTACTTGTAAACCATTACCAATTCACACAGTGGGGGGGCCAGGATCTGGGGGTCTCCTTGTTAAAGGGGGCTTCCAGATTCTGATAAGCCCCCCGCCTGCAGACCCCCACAACCACCACCCATCAACTTGGGGACATCCTCCCCATGTTGAGGGCATGTGGCCTGGTACAGTTCAGGAGGGGGGGTGCTCTCTCTCCCCCCCTCTTTTCCTGCAGCCTGCCAGGTTGCGTGCTCAGATAAGGGTCTGGTATGGATTTTTGGGAGGAAGGCACGCCATTTTTTTAAAATTTTGGCGCAGGGTTCCCCTAAAATCCATACCTGACCTGAAGGGTCAGGTATGGATTTTGAGGGGGACCCCCACGCCATTTTTAAAAAAATTTTGGCGCTGGGTTCCCCTTAATATCCATACCAGACCTGAAGAGCCTGGTATGGAATTTGGGGGGACCTCCACGCACTTTATTTTTTTAATTTTGGTTCAGGGTTCCCCTTAATATTCATACCAGACCCAAAGGGCTTGGTAATGGACTGTGGGGAAATCCCATGCTGTTTTTATCAATGAACTTTTATTTGTATTGACGGGACCTACAATTCATTATAGCCGCGAGTACTTTTAAATTACTTTTTTTCCTTTAGAAATGACATTTTGTGCAGAGACTGTTGTAAACACGGGAAACATGCGCCACTTTATAGGCATACTATAGACACCCCCAGGTACGAAATTTAAAGGAATTTTTCACTTTTATTGTTTCACTTTAAGAATTATTAAAATCACTGCTCCCGACCCATCCCGACATTGATCCATGTCCCCTGGGGCAGGACCCAGGTCCCCAAACACTTTTTTTGACAATACCATGCATATAAGCCATTAAAATTAGCACTTTTAATTATTCATGTTCGTGTCCCATAAACTTTAACGATGTTCGAACAAATTGTTTGCCCGTTCGCTTGTTCTGCCGGGGGGTGTTTGGCTCATCCCTAATGCTGGATGATCATTCATTTACATCCATTTACATCTGCTTATGTCAACATCCATTTTTTTTTGGAACGGATCAAAGCCCTATTTTTCTTCCGTTAATAAAATGGATTAGACAAAAAACGGAAGTGGTTAAAGGGGTTGTAAACCTTCTTTTTTTTTTTTTTTTCTTCATACTTACCTCCACTGTGTAGTTCTTTTTGCACAGAGTGGCCCCGAACCTCCTCTTCTGGGGTCCCACAGCGGCGCTGGTGGCTCCTCCCTGCATCGAGTGTCCACATTGGAGAAGCACTCTCCTTGGTGGACACCCGTGCAGGTGCGCTCCAGAGTCCCGCATCTGTGTCCATTTACACAGAATGCAGGACTCAGCCCATCCCCCTGGCGCCGCGTCATTGGATTTGATTGACAGCAACGGAAGCCAATGGGCCCAAAGTGTCAATACTTTGTGTGGCCACCATTATTTTCCAGCATTGCCTTAACTCCCTTGGGCATGGAGTTCACCAGAGCTTCACAGGTTGCCACTGGAGTCCTCTTCCACTCCTCCATAATGACATCATGGAGCTAGTGGATGTTTGAGACCTTGCGCTCCTCCACCTTCCATTTGAAGATGCCCCACAAATGCTTAATAGGATTTAGGTCTGGAGACATGCTTGGCCAGTCCATCACCTTTACCCTCAGCTTCTTTAGCAAGGCAGTGGTCATCTTGGAGGTGTGTTTGGAGTCGTTATGTTGAAATACTGGCCTGCGGCCCAGTCTCCAAAGGGAAGGGAGCATGCTCTGCTTCAGTATATCACAGTACAAGTTGGCATTCATGGTTCCCTCAATGAACTGTAGCTCCCTAGTGCGGGCAGCACTCATGCAGCCCCAGACCATGACACTCCCACCACCATGCTTGACTGTAGGCAAGAAACACTTGTCTTTGTACTCCTCATCTGGTTGCCGCCACAGATGCTTGACACCATCTGAAACAAATACGTTTATCTTGGTCTCATCAGACCACAGGACATGGTTACAGTAATCCATGTCCTTAGTCTGCTTGTCTTCAGTAAACTGTTTGCGGGCTTTCTTGTGCATCATCTTTAGAAGAGGCTACCTGCTGGGACGACAGCCATGCAGACCAATTTGATGCAGTGTGCGGCGTATGGTCTGAGCACTTACAGGCTGACCCTTCAACCGCTGCAGCAATGCTGGCAGCACTCATACGTCTATTTCCCAAAGACAACCTCTGGATATGACGCTGAGCATGTGCACCCTTCTTTGGTAGACCATGGCGAGGCCTGTTCTGAGTGGAACCTGTCCTGTTAAACTGCTGTATGGTCTTGGCCACTGTGCTGCTGCTCAGTTTCAGGGTCTTGGCAATCTTCTTATAGCCTAGGCCATCTTTATGTAGAGCAACAATTTTTTTTTTGAGATCCTCTTTGCCATGAGGTGCCATGTTGAACTTCCAGTGACCAGTATAAGAGAGAGCGATAACACCAAATTTAACACACCTGCTTCCCATTTACACCTGAGACCTTGTAACACTAACGAGTCACATGACACAGGGGAGGGAAAATGGCTAATTGGGTCCAATTTGGACATTTTCACTTAGGGGTGTGCTCACTTTTGTTGCCAGCGGTTTAGACAATAATGGCTGTGTTGAGTTATTTTGAGGGGACAGCAAATTTACACTGTTATACAAGCTGTACACTCACTACTTTACATTGTAGCTAAGTGTCATTTCTTTAGTGTTGTCACATGAAAAGATATATTAAAACATTTACAAAAATGTGAGGGGTGTACTCAGTTTTGTGAGATACTGTACATATATTAATACTTGCTTTTTAGGAGGTATTTTTGTATTTAGCCAAAAGGTTTCCTTTTTTTTGGATAGAATCAGGGAGGATTGGAAGCTCTCAAGTTTTTATTCTCAAGTCCCTGCTAGGTAGAATCACTTTCTCAATTTGTCCTGGTGACCACTGCCAGCAGGAAAGAAAGTGATGGGAAATCCAATATTTTATAGTTGTCACCTGAACAACTGGGATACACTCTTATAATAGAAACATCTGTTCTAGGAACAACTGTTTATAATGAGAATTCCCCTCATTTTGTCCTGTTTTCCTCTCACTTTTTTTGTCAAGTTTTCCTTTCCCTGGGTAAGAAAATATGGGGCAATCATCCCAACAACACAGATACTGTGGTAAAAAATATGATAGGGGTTTTAATTCTTCCCTACTTTATCCACGACCAACAGGGAAGGTTTTGGCTATTCATACTGTACACTTTAACTTCCTCCCAAAGGATCTATTCATACAGGAGTGTTGTGCAAGATTGTATAAATTCTTACAGCAAATAGTCAGATGCATCCTGTAGAACTGGTATCTGACTGGTTAGTAAGGGCAACACAGACATCTTTTGTTCCTTCTCTGTATCCCATGTACAGTCAGGTCCATAAATATTTGGACATCGACACAATTCTAATCTTTTTGGCTCTATACACCACCACAATGGATTTGAAATTAAACAAACAAGATTTGCTTTAACTGCGGACTTTCAGCTTTAATTTGAGGGTATTTACATCCAAATCAGGTGAACGGTGTAGGAATTACAACAGTTTGTATATGTGCCTCCCACTTTTTAAGGGACCAAAAATAATGGGACAATTGGCTGCTCAGCTGTTCCATGGCCAGGTGTGTGTTATTCCCTCATTATCCCATTTACAAGGAGCAGATAAAAGGTCCAGAGTTCATTTCGAGTGTGCTATTTGCATTTGGAATCTGTTGCTGTCAACTCTCAATATGAGATCCAAAGAGCTGTCACTATCAGTGAAGCATTCCATCATTAGGCTGAAAAAACAATACAAACCCATCAGAGAGATAGCAAAAACATTAGGTTTGGCCAAATCAACTGTTTGGAACATCCTTAAAAAGAAAGAACGCACCGGTGAGCTCAGCAACACCAAAAGACCCGGAAGACCACGGCAAACAAGTGTGGTGGATGACCGAAGAATTCTTTCCCTGGTGAAGAAAACACCCTTCACAACAGTTAGCCAGATCAAGAACACTCTCCAGGAGATAGGTGTATGTGTGTGTCAAAGTCAACAATCAAGAGAAGACTTCACCAGAGTGAATACAGAGGGTTCACCACAAGATGTAAACAATTGGTGAGCCTCAAAAACAGGAAGGCCAGATTAGAGTTTGCCAAAACAACATCTAAAAAAGCCTTAACAGCTCTGGAACAACATCCTATGGACAGATGAGACCAAGATTAACTTGTACCAGAGTGATGGGAAGAGAAGAGTATGGAGAAGGAAAGGAACTGCTCATGATCCAAAGCATACCACCTCATCAGTGACGCATGGTGGTGGTAGTGTCATGGTGTGGGCATGTATGGCTGCCAATGGAACTGGTTATCTTGTATTTATTGATGATCTGACTGCTGACAAAAGCAGCAGGATGAATTCTGAAGTGTTTCGGGCAATATTATCTGCTCACATTCAGCAAAATGCTTCAGAACTCATTGGACGGCGCTTCACAGTGCAGATGGACAATGACCCGAAACATCCTGCAAAAGCAACCAAAGAGTTTTTTAAGGGAAAGAAGTGGAATGTTATGCAATGGCCAAGTCAATCACCTGACTTGAATCCGATTGAGCATGCATTTCACTTGCTGAAGACAAAACTGAAGGAAAAATGCCCCAAGAACAAGCAGGAACTGAAGACAGTTGCAGTAGGGGCCTGGCAGAGCATCACCAGGCATGAAACCCAGCGTCTGGTGATGTCTATGCATTCTAGACTTCAGGCTGTAATTAACTGCAAAGGATTTGCAACCAAGTATTAAAAAGGGAAAGTTTTATTACTTTTGGTCCCGTAAAAAGCGGGAGGCACATATACAAAGTGTTGTAATTCCTACACCGTTCACATGATTTGGATGTAAATACCCTCAAATTAAAGTTGAAAGTCTGCAGTTAAAGCACATCTTGTTCGTTTCATTTCAAATCCAATGTGGTGGTGTATAGAGCCAAAAAGATTAGAATTGTGTCGATGTCCCAATATTTATGGACCTGACTGTATGTGCCCTTCAGGTGTAACTGGTCTGGTATATAAAAAAAAGAGCAGGAAATACTTTAGGAAAATTCACAGTTGCAGTTAATATACCCATACTGTTGCAAATAAGAGACAGTGCAGTCATTATGTCCAAACTTCATTTTGTGGTGAGTGAGTCTATGAAATTTTGATATGTTGTTGGTTAAAAAAAACATATGAGGCTGCCAATATTGCTCTGCTGACACCCTAAACCCCAGATTTCTCTCATGTTTTGGAAGAAAAGTCCAAGCTGGCCCATCCAGTGCAAGCTCCTCATAAAGTGGAAGTCCACACTAAAACGAAAATCCCTGCATCTATAGACACCATGGTCTAACACTAACCTATCTAGCCCTGTAAAGAAAAAATTAGTATACATACCTTTTTTGAACCCGATCCGACCCGATCTCCAGCAGACACGGCCGACAACGGCTGTGAAGTGAATGGGAAGTGATGTCACCCATAGACTTACTACGGGGCTTCCATTGTCGTCCGTGTCCTCTGCATCCGCCTACAGCGGCTTGAAAAAGAGGTATGTATACTATTTTTTTCTTTTCAGGACTAGATAGGTTATTGTTAGATCAGTGGTGTCTATAGATGCAGGGATTTTAGTTTTAGCATGGACTTCCACTTTAAAGAGGAAGTAAAGTCTTCCTTTTTAATTGTACCTACAGGGAAGTTTATAATAAGACTTCCATGTAGGTACTGTAAATATCTCCTAAACTTGCACCGTTTAGGAGATATTTACTATATACGCCGAGGCCAAAGTCATTGGCGCATGCATGCGCTCTGAAAAAACAGCTGCTGGTCCCCTTTCTGCGGGGGTCTGTGCCGTGACCGGCAGCTCCTGTGCGCATGCGCGGGAATGACGTCATTGCGGCTGTGGCCAATCACAGCGCCGGGGCCCGCGAACCGGGAAGGAACTCTGGGAAAATGTTAGCCGTCTCAGTGGTGTGCGGGTGCGGCTGAGAGAGCTTCTTTCTAGTGATGCATACTAGCTCATTATGCCTTTGTCTTACATTTTTTTTTGGGGGGGTTACAACCGCTTTAAACCTTTCCCTATGTAGTGTAATAAGCATGGTTTTGAACCAGTGGTATAAATATACCAGAGAATACTTCTGAAAGGTTCAGAGGGTACGCCTGTTTCTTATAGAAAAGTCAAACAACGGTTTGGAATTGTAACAAACAAGTAATATATAATCTAGACTAGAGGAGGAGATGAAGAAGAGTGTGGCGTGGTGAAGAAGGGAGTTCGGTGTCTATACCGGATGAGGAGAAGAAGAAGAAGAGTGTGGAGCGGAGAAGAAGGGAGTGTAGACCGGAGGAGGAGAAGAAGAGTGTAGAGCGGAGGAGAAGATGAAGAGTGTGGAGCAGAGAAGAAGGCAGTGCGGTGTGTAGACCTGAAGAGGAGAAGAGTGTGGAACTAAGAAGAAGGGAGTGTGGTGTAAAGACCGGAGGAGGAGGCGGAGGAGAAGAAGAAGAGTGTGGAGCGAAGAAGAAGGGAGTGTAGACCAGAGGAGGAGGAGAAGAAGAAGAGTGTGGAACAGAGAAGAAGGGATTGCGGTGTGTAGACCTGAGGGGAAGAGTGTGGAGCAGAGAAGAAGAGAGTGTGGTGTATAGACCGGAGGTGGAGGAGAAGAAGGAGAATAGTGTGGAGTGGAGAAGAAGGAAGTGTAGACCAGAGGAGGAAAAGAAGAAGAGTGTGGAGCAGAGAAGAAGAGAGTGTAGACCGGAGGAGAAGGAAGAGGAGAAGAAGAAGAGTGTGGAGCAGAGAGTGTAGACCGGAGGAGGAGGAGAAAAAGAAGAGTGTGGAACAGAGGAGAAGAGAGTGTAGACCAGAGGAGGAGGAGGAGAGGAAGAAGAAGAGTGTGGACCAGAGAAGGAAGTGCAGACCGGAGGAGCAGAAGAAGTAGAAGAGTGTGGATCGCAGAAGATGGGAGTGTAGACTGGAAAAGGAGGAGAAGAAGAAGAGTGTGGACCAGAGAAGGAAGTGCAGACCGGAGGAGCAGAAGAAGTAGAAGAGTGTGGATCGCAGAAGATGGGAGTGTAGACTGGAAAAGGAGGAGAAGAAGAAGAGTGTGGACCAGGGAAGGAAGTGCGAAGTGTGGACCAGAGGAAGAGGAGAAGAAGAGTGTGGAACAGAGGAGAAGATAGTGTAGATCGAAGGAGGAGGAGAAGAAGAAGAAGAGTGTGGAGCGGAGAAGGGAGTGTAGATCGGAGGAGGAGGAGAAGAAGAAGCGTGTGGACCGGAGAAGGGAGTGCAGACCGGAGAAGGAGAAGAAAAAAAAGCGTGTGGACCAGAGAAGGGAGTGCGGAGTGTAAACTGGAGAAGGAGGAGGAGGAGAAGAAAAGTGTGGAACAGAGGAGAAGAGACTGTAGACCGGAGGAGGAGGAGAAGAAGAAGAAGAAGAGTGTAGACCGGAGAAGGAGGAGAAGAAGAGTGTGGAACAGAAGAGAAGTGAGTGTAGACCTGAGGAGGAGGAGAAGGAGAAGAAAAAGATGAAGAGTGTGGACCGGGGAAGACAGTGCTGACCAGAGGAGGAGAAGAAGAACAGTGTGGACTGGAGAAGGGAGTGCAGAGTGTAGACTGGAGAAGGAGGAGGAGAAGAAGAGAGTGTGGACAGGAGGAGGAGAAGGAGAAGGAGAAGGAGAAGGAGAATATGGACCGGAGGAGGAGAAGAAAAAGAGTGTAGACTGGATAAGAGAGTGTAGACCGGAGAAGGAGGAGGAAGAGAAGAAGAGTGTGGCCTGGAGAAGGAGGAGGAGGAGAAGAGTGTGGAACAGAGGAGAAGAGAGTGTAGACAGGAGGAGGAGGAGGAGAAGAAGAGTGTGTAACAGAGGAGAAGAGAGTGTAGACCGGAGGAGGAGAAGGAGAAGAAGAGTGTGGAACAGAGGAGAAGAGAGTGTAGACCGGAGGAGGAGAAGGAGAAGAAGAGTGTGGAACAGAGGAGAAGAGAGTGTAGCCCGGAGGATTAGAAGAAGAAGAGTGTGGACCGGATAAGGAAGTGTAGACTGGAGAAGGAGGAGGAGGAGAAGAAGAGTGTAGACCGGAGGAGGAGGAGAAGAAGAGTGTGGAACAGAGGAGAAGAGAGTGTAGACCAGAGGAGAAGGAGGAGGAGAAGAGTGTGGAACAGAGGATATGAGAGTGTAGACCGGAGGAGGAGAAGAAGAGTGTGGACCAGATAAGGGAATACAGACCGGAGGAGGAGGAGAAGACGAAGAATTTTGTGGACCGGAGAAGGAGGAAGAGGAGGAGAAGAAGAAGAGTGTGGACCAGATAAGGGAATATAGACCGGAGGAGGAGGAGAAGACGAAGAATTGTGTGGACCGGAGAAGGAGGAAGAGGAGAAGAAGAAGAAGAGTGTGGACCAGATAATGGAATATAGACCGGAGGAGGAGGAGAAGACGAAGAATTGTGTGGACCGGAGAAGGAGGAAGAGGAGAAGAAGAAGAAGAGTGTGGACCAGATGAGGGAATATAGACCGGAGGAGGAGGAGAAGACGAAGAAGAGTGTGGACCGGAGAAGGAGGGAGAGGAGAAGACGAAGAAGAGTGTGGACCGGAGAAGGAGGAAGAGGAGAAGATGAAGAAGAGTGTGGCTCGGAGAAGGAGGAAGAGGAGAAGACGAAGAAGAGTGTGGACCGGAGAAGGAGGAAGAGGAGAAGAAGAAGAAGAGTGTGGACCAAATAAGGGAATATAGACCGGAGGAGGAGGAGAAGACGAAGAAGAGTGTGGACCGGAGGAAGAGGAGAAGACGAAGAAGAGTGTGGACCGGAGGAAGAGGAGAAGACGAAGAAGAGTGTGGACCGGAGAAGGGAGTGTAGAGAGGAGGAGGAGGAGGAGGAGGAGGAGAGTGGGACCAGAGAAGGAGGAGGAGGAGAAGAAGAAGAGTGTGGACCAGAGAAGAGAGTGTAGAGAGAAGGAGGAGGAGAAGAGGATTGTGGAACAGAGAAGAGAGTGTAGACCGGAGAAGGAGAAGGAGGAGGAGAAGAGTGTGGACCGGAGAAGGAGGAGGAGAAGTGGTGTTGTGTGGAGCGGGGCTGTAGTTGCCTTGAGCAGCCAACAGGTTGCAGCGTTCCCCGCTCTGTAGTGTGTGTGTGTGTCGGCTCCCTCCCCATACACACACACACACACATAGACACACACTGAGCCCCCTCCGCCGGCCGCCCTCTGTCTCTCCTCCCTGTATGTCCGGGATAGGCGGCTCCCATCCCCGAGGGCGCCTCTGCTGTGTGCACCGCGCACACGGGCCGCTGCCAGCCGACACAGGGGCACCCAGCCAGACGGAGCACGGAGACATGCCCGGAGCTTGAAGGCCGCCAGCTGTAAGTATCCGGGAGAGGGGGTGTGTGGGGAGGACATGGAGCCCAGCGCCTGTTTACTTCCTGCAGACAGCCGCCTTCCTCCTGTCACGATAAGTTGTTTATATGTGATGTATGGGGGGGACATGTCGGTAATGAAGGACACTCATGTCACGGTCACACTGCTCATTCTCCTCACAGCACAACTTCAGGGGGCGGCTGGCCCGGCGCCCCGTATTCTAGCCTTCCCCCCACCGGTACGTGTGCTGTGCCCAAGAGCTTGCAATCTGCTGGCAGCCCGTGTCGCTGTGTGTGCTGGGCACATGCCAGGGGGCCGTGGTGAATCATCCCTCTCCCTTTACACAACTTTTCCTTTAATACAGCCTCTTACGAAAGCCGGGACTGCAACTTCCTGCACAGCTCAGCTCATCCACCCCCCCATCCCGGGATCGGAGCGGGGGGCTCATCACCAGAGAGGGGACCCCCCCCCCACATATGACTTTTCTGGGATCTGTCATAGGTCGCCCCTATTAGACGAGGCCGGGCTGTTTATTTCCTCTGTAATGACAGCAGGGATTAATGGGCGGGGCTCCAACTAGTTGGTGACGTCATGTAATATATTCAATATTGCTTTATGTTTTATTAATAGCTCCCATCTTCCCTGGCAGCCCACTTAACCCTTGCCAGGGCACCCCTGTGCCAGATGACAACGTGGGGCTGGTGAGATGGTGGTTGTCACATAGAGTAGTGGGTGTGTCATGCTGATCCTCATCTTCCTTGAACTGTACATTCTCTTCCTTGGCTGGCTATGATTTAATAAACCTACATATGGCCTATAGGAAGGCTGCTGGGACTTCACTCCTAGGATCGTGTGCTGAAATGGTTACACGTGGGAGGACAGAGAGAGAGTGGGGGGAAAATCCAATATTCTCCATTCAGCGTGATGGCTCAGCTTCGATTCAGAAAACAAGATCTCCTCTAATTATTATTATTATTATTATTATTTAGGGTACTTATATAGATAATGGATCATGTAACATACACACTGAGATGGAGGATGAATGCGCTTCACACTCCACTTCGCCATGGTTAACGCCTCTGCCGTAGATAAGCTTGTCCCAAGAGCTTGCAACCCACTTCTTCCCAGAATAGAAACTTCCGTTAACAGTCCTCAAAATCATTTCTATTTCTCTTTTATATTCTTTTCTTGCCTTACTTATTATTCTTTGAGTGGTAAAAACTAAAATCAGGCTTTATTTTCAATGAGTCGTTTTACGTGCCAGCTAGTTTTTTTTTTTCTCTAATAATTTAAATATGTGTCTATGCATATTGTCTCATAATATAAATATGTGTGTCTGTGTATTGTCTATTGTCTAATAATATAAAGATGAGCATTTCCTAGCTTTCAAAGCACATGTGTATCTCCATCCAGCTGTCTACACAAGCCAACCCTACAAACAATGGATGCATTTTGTCCAATGCGCACTGGACATATTTTTTTATTTTATAATGCCCACATTACATTATTTGGTGTCTTCCTGCAGTCTACATAAAATTATATAAGTTTATAGAAAAAAAAAAAATATATATAGTCATTTTTTTGTGTGAGAATAAACTTAGCAGAATTATGCAGTTATGAATCTATCTACTGTACTTGTATGAGGATGGATATATGCTATATATATATATATATATATATATATATATATATATATATATATATATATATATATATTATTCTTAAAAACAATTGTGCTAGAATAAACTCAGCAGAATTATGCAGTAACAAATATATATATATATATATATATATATATATATAATTCTTATTGTTGTTTTTTTTTATTATTATTTGTAAGTTTCTAATATTACTATGTGAACTGTAAACTGCATAAGAGATAAAAACAAAGTATACAGACTAAGAGACAACAATCTAGCAACCGTTTCCAATTTAACAGCACCCCTTATTCCGTATACCCAGGGCTGGCATGACAACTGCTAACACAACTGCAAAGCACAATATTGAGAGATGCGGATGGTTGCAATTTGCATTGCAAATCCTGTAACATTCATCCCATGCAATGTATAGTTTCCAGGGTTTACAGTCACATGTAGCTGTAGATAAAAGCTCTGTTTGAGTCAGGAGTGTTGAGTCGGAAGAGGAGACTTTATATTATGTATCTCCTTTTAAAAAGAGATGGATATGATACTGTCTGCAGGGTGCCTGTCCAGTGGTGAAATGGTTAACTGTCACTTGAGCACATGACGTGCCTTCCTTGTAGGTGAACCTCGCAGCTTGCATCTTAGGAAGCGTTTACAAGGGAGCTTCCAAACTTACCTAATACTTTTTCTGGTTACGATAAGCTTGCACGTGATCGGATAAGAATGTTTTAAGAGTTCTCACTAGTTTCGCCTTTCAGGATGAATTCTGCTTTTTTTTTTTTTTTTTTTTTTTAAAGTGCACAGCGAAATCATCTTGTAGTATTCCTGTGTTAAAATAATCCAGAAAGGAAATATCATTGAATGCAGATAATCTCATTAGGTTGACTTATTCATCATGGTACAATGCATTGCCAGCTCTTTGTGGCAGGGACAGTTCAGAGAAGTATGTCAGTCACGCTGTATTGAACGTAATTCCTAGGTGAACCAAGTTCTCTGTAAAAGTTTTTTTGCTCATGTTTTTTTTTTTTTTTCTGTCTCCTCTCAGGCATCACTATCCAATGGATCCCAAAGACCTATTGAAGCCGCCCAATGGATCTCAGGCTGTGAAGACTGCACATTACAGTGACAAGAAAGGGAATGTGATCGATTTATTTACAAGCTATAGAGGTGGAGCCTGTGTGAACATTTCTACATCTTGTCCAACCCCACCTGCTTCACTGCCAGACACACGGCAGCAACTACAGCAGCAGGAACTGCCTATAACAGTAGATCCAGCTAATGGTCTGAGTAATGTGCCTCAGCCAGACCTGTCCAAGGCTGTCTCCCTTTCAATGGGAATTTATATGGGGGAATCAGATACAAAAGTAATGGGGAACGAACTCGGTTACCCTCAGCAAGCTCAACTTGGAGTCCCAACCGGAGAAACTGACTTTAGGCTGCTCGAAGAGAGCATTGCCAGCCTTCAGGCAAAGTCTTCTGTCCCAGAGAAGGTGCAGGAGGGCCTTGAAGACAAAGGAGTTAAAAGTGACCTGTCAACCCAGCCAATCGCTTCTGCACAGGGTCAAGGGAGCAGCACTAACAAGTTGTTTTCCAAAGACCAAAGCACCTTTGACCTTTTACAGGATCTGGATCTGCCCCCAGAGTCACCCAGGGATTTAAAGGGTAGTCCATGGGCACTGGACCCTTTATTTGAAGATGACGCTGTTGACTTGCTATCTCCTTTGACCACTGATGACCCTTTTCTTTTGAGGTCAAATTCAGTCAATGAAGACTGCAAACCTCTCATTCTTCAAGAGGGCACATCTAAAATAGGTGATCATGTAAGGGACTTAGTACTGCAGAGTACTGAAATACAGTTGTCTCAAGTGAAGACTGAAAAGGATGACTTTATAGAGCTGTGTACTCCTGGAGTAGTAAAGCAGGAAAAGTTTAGTCCCGTTTATTGCGGTGGCCATTTTTCTGGATCTAGCCTCTTTGGTAAAAAAACATCAGCCATCTCTGTGCATGGTGTCAGCACTTCAGGGGGACAGATGTACCACTATGACTTGAACACTTCCCCACTTTCTCTGCAGTCGGATCAGAAGCCAGTTTTTACCTTGGGCCCACCTCTGCCTTCTATTGCTGAAGCCTGGAATAGGTGCCATGGGTCTGGGAATGAAAGCATTGCTTCACCAGGGAATATAACCTATCAAAGCAGGCCCATGTTTTCCAATGGCTATTCAAGGTAAATCATTGTTATTTTTTCTGTTATTATATATTTATATTATGTTTTGTACATTTTTTTTTTTGCTTGACTGAAAATATGCTTGGGGTAAAATATTGCTGTAAATGCATTTAATGGCATTTCTACAGTGGGTGCATGAGTTGTTAATGTAAAAAGTTGCTGACAGCCTATCCCTGTGTGGTAAATGGTGCCAAATATTGTCAGGTTTACCAAAGGGTTAATTTTGGCCCATATTTTTATCAGTTATCGCTATTTATGTGTACAATTTTGAAGAGGAAATACTCTAATGGTGTTGTGAATAGATACGATCTTTTGTTCTTGCTGTTTGCTGTACTTGTACTCCTCCCAGCAGGGATGAGGTTAAATTTCCTGAGTGGTGTTTTTACCTGGTAAACTTCCAGTGTAATGTTCTGGTACAAATTGATGTTGTCGCTTGGTTTAATTTCAGAATTGGTTAATATTACACAGGGGAGATTGCATATAAAATGTGCAGCAAGCTGTTTGTTTTCTCCGGCTGCTTCTTTTAGGAGTGCTTTGGCAGAATAAATGTAATACGTTGACTCTGCACTTTGCTAACAATCAACCTTTACTATTATATTTATGTGGAAGGTTGGCTCTTTGAAATCCTTGGCCTATTTGCTACCAAACTATTCAGTTACTGTTAATTTATATATGTTTTTTCATTTTTTTGGGGTGGTTTCAAAGCTTTATTGAAGTATTATTTCATAATACACTTAATCACATAAATAGATCTAGCACCAAAAATTCTCCTTTAATTTCATGGACCGACTCAATAACACAATGTGAGACTATTTGCCATATATATTAGATATGTCTTATTGATCACACTGTACCTCCAAAAGCAGTAGGTGTTTCTATCAGCCCTTAGAGGAAATTCTAAAAATATCAGCATCTACGCAATATTGGAAGATTCTGTTGCTAAAGTACTTGCATCATTAAGAGAGACGTATAGGACTGTTACAACAGAAAGCCCTAAAACATTATAACATTTCCTAACAGCAATCAAGGTCTAAAAAAGTCTTCTAAAAGGAAAGCTGTATTAGTTGACATCCAATAAGTTTTCCTGAAAATGCTTATTTATTATGTTGATCCATGATGATTGACTAGTACCAAGTATGCAGATCAGGAGGTTTACTCAACTCTGGCCATACATTATACAATTTTCTTGTACAGTTTTCCTTTAGATTTACCAAAGCTATATAATATGAGGTCAAACCTAAACACTTTAGGCAGGCAATCAGGAAGGCCTTTACACTACATAGTTGGAGGTGAATCTAAAGGAAATTGAATAAGAAAATTGTATAATGTATGGGCAGGCTAACTTTGTTATCTTCCTGCTTGTTCTCATCAGTGACTCACGGGTTGCAGGAAAGAATATTGCTTGATTCCCCCATCAACACAGAAAGTGTTGACAGGGTAATCCCTCCAGCCAAGCCATTGTATTCTCCCTCCCGCGTGAACACAGCTGCTAGCAATATGCCTGCTGCTCGCATGTAAAATCTGACATATTGGTTATACTCAAGTTGATTGATCGATCAACTTGGGTACATTCAGCCTGCCTATACATGGTTTGAATCTCAGCCAGTCCCTGCTGAACCAGCTGAGATTTGAGCTGTCTATTGCTGGCCTAAAGCTCAATTTTCTTTTTCTTTTTTTTTTAGTCCTTGGATAGAGAGGTGAGAAGTAAAAATCCTATAAGGCTTCATGTACACAGGATGTTGTTTTAACCCCTCCTGAATGACTTAACTTGACAGCTAGAAACTGGCGTCTAAAAATGTCGCTTGAGTCTAGAAGCGATTGTAAAAAAAAAAAAAAAAAATTTTTTTTTTTTTTTTTGTTAAAATGAAAAACGTCTGTAAACGAAATTCTGCTAAACGCGAGTTACAGCATTTAGCAGCCTTTACAAGCTGTTACAGGCATTTTGGCATTTCAAATGCCTCTGAACATCCGTCTGAACCCATTTTTTTGTGTTCAAAAAATTGCTTCTAAACGCAACTGCCTAGAAACTACTATAAACAACCCTGTGTACATGTACTGATAAGATAACATAGGGGAGAGTTCAGGGCCAGCTGAAAATATGCCCAACTGCTCCTAAACCTCTGTTTATCAGCAGCAGTGTACATGAGGCCTAGAGTTTTTGCCCTTTGCTAGATCTATTCTATTTCCCTAGGAGAGCATTGGCATGGGGGACTGAAAGTGAAAGGAAATCCAAAGTTTTGAGTCCTTTTGAAAAAATGGCATATATTCAAAGTACCTTAATACATCCCAATGGACTGGATAGATGGGAATCAGACCTAAGAGGGGTTTTCCCTCAATTTGGTGAGAGTTCCTCTCGTTGCCTATTGCATCTACTGGACTGGAAATGAAGGGAAATCTTCCTAATGGTACACAGGTCACAAATCCCAACATGAGGTTTCATGTTTTTTTTTTCAAATGTCCTGCTTCAGGCAGTGTCTCAGAAAACAGACATCTAGCATTTCCAGAAGGATGCTGGCAATGGCAGTCTTCATATTGCGTTTAGGACAGGTTTCCTTTAATTGTACCCCAAGTCAGATATTTCTACTACAAGTAAACATTGCTATTTTCCTTGCATTGCCTCACAAGTTAAATATTCACTGCTAGGATTGTGTTTTATCTGTTTTGCATTATACATATTTTTATTATATGGTGGGTCTTTTATATATTAATTTTCATGGTTTTGGATGGTGGACCTTGGATGTCAAAGTTCTCCCCTCTACGTGGTCTTTACTGATCTCACGCATGGATGTTGTAACTGAAGTACTGGGAAACCAAAACAGACTTTTTTTCTGTGCAGAATGCTTTGTGCAAAGTTTATTTAATGCCGTTTGATGTCAGATGCTTCACCTTTTTGACTTTACTATTTCACTGAATCGAAGAACAATGAAAGTATCATAAAAATTGAGTGTATTGTCAAGTCTGGGTTAAAATAACAAAATGGGTTTTTATATATTTTCTCCTAAAGGCTTTCCCAGCTGTCACAGCGGACATTAACGTAAATCTGTAACCAGACTGCACATCCTAAAGTGATTTGTAAACATATTTTTTTAAAATAACAAACATGTTATACTTACCTGCTCTGTGTAGTGGTTTTGTACAGAGCAGCCTTGATCCTCTTCTTATGGGGTCCCCCACCTGCGGTCCTGGCTCCTCCCCATCTGCCCCCAAAGCAAGCCGCTTGGTTTAGGGCACCCATGCTGGCTCGATCTTGAGCTGCCCTGTGTGTGTCAATGGAGACACTTAGCGTGCCCCCCCCCCTCGCTCTCTCCTCATTGGCTGTGATTGACAGGAACAAATGGCTCTTGTTGCTGCCTTCATGGCCAGTGAGGAGAGAGAGTGGCTGTTCTCAGGCACAGCACTAGATCGATATCGGGCTCAGCTAAGTATAAGGGGGAGGGGGGTTGGGGGATTCTGTGTGCAGTTTTTTTTACCATAATGCAGAGAAAGCATTAATAGTAAAAAGTGGATTGCGCTAACTTTTGTGTATAATAACCACCACAATTGTGCAAAATAAAAAATATTTCTATATTGATTCTATGATGAAGTGTTTTTCTCTGCTATCTATATATTTGTATATTGATGTTTTTCTCTTTATTTATTTATTTTCCTTTATATCAAAAACTTATCTTTCCCATATATTATTTCTGATCAAAATGTATCTAGGTAAAATATCTTATAGTGATACCAACCACTGTATAAAGTGCTAGTGCCAACAAAATATATAGGTGTATATATATATATATATATATATGTATGTAAGTGAGAAATAAACTGAAAACTAAAATCAAACAATGTGCCAATATTACTTCATAGAATTCCCATATCAATGTATATATGTGCTGCACAGTGCAAGTAAATTTGCAGACATTTTTTTTAAAAATGTCCCCAACATGTGCACCACAGTACACTAGATGTCCTCAGGGAGTGATCACTCCTGTGCAGTAATAACGTTTTTCATCAATATACAGTGCTCCAAATTCACCACTTATTGTGATATCACCACCACCTGTTGCAATGGCCACTCACCAGATACGGTAAAAATATGCGCCTTTGGTTCATTTAGGATAACCACTCCGTTTATGATGGGTCCAATCGCAGCCTGTTCAAGCAGTATAATAGTGTCTCTTGCTCTATATAGTGCTCACAAAAACATGTGGATAGCCATCATGGTGTAGTATGTAACTCTCATTTATTAAAAAAAACATAGTCAAACTCACATGTTTTGGTGCCCCTCAGCAAGCACCAAGCTAATACAGCAGTGTATGTGGAGAGCGGATTCTCAATCCCTCCTAGTGTCTCCTCACAGCGGTGTGTGTTCCAAGCCTCACACCCGTATGATCGGATGCGGTAGGAAAGTCCCCAGCAGCCTTTACGCGAGGCTTGGACCTTAAGTGGTTAATAAAGCATACAGACAGGAGCACTTGTTACTAGAACACAGAGAGGCTTGTATAATGTTTTAAAAGTTATGAGAGCAGCAGGAGCGGAGGGGGCTGGCACTGACACAGGGGCAGACAGGCAGGGAGGGGGGAGGAGGACACAGAAGCTGACTGTGTCAGAGCTCAGCAGCCATGATACACCATGGTCATTTTACAAGGGGGGAGGGTATAGCCAGGCAGGATCAGCCAGGTATTACAGGTGGTCAAATGACACAACACAAGCACTGTGCTGTATAAAATGCTTTAACCGCTTCAGCCCGGAAGATTTTACCCCCTTCCTGACCAGAGCACTTTTTACAATTTGGCACTGCGTCGCTTTAACAATTGTGCGGTCTTTCAACGCTGTACCCAAACGAAATTTGCGTCCTTTTTTCCCCACAAATAGAGCTTTCTTTTGGTGGTATTTGATCACCTCTGCGGTTTTTACTTTTTGCGTACTAAGCAAAAAAAGAGCGACAGTTTTGAAAAAAAAAATATTTTTACTTTTTGCTATAATAAATATCCCCAACATTTAAAAAAAAACTAATTTCTTCATTAGTTTAGGCCAATATATATTCTTCTACATATTTTTGGTAAAAAAAATTGCAATAAGCGTATATTGATTGGTTTGTGCAAAAGTTATAGCGTCTACAAACTATGGGAAAGATTTATGGCATTTTTATTTTATTTATTTATTTTTTACTAGTAAAAAAGCGGCGGTGATCTGCGATTTTTAGTGGTTCTGCAACAGACAGATTAGAGACTTTTGACACTTTTTGGGACCATTGGCATTTATACAGTGATCGGTGCTATAAAAATGCACTGATGACTGTGTAAATGTCACTTGCAGGGAAGGGGTTAACAATAGGGGGCTATCAAGGGGTCAATTGTGTGTTCCCTCAGTGTGTTATAACTGTATGGGGATAGGATTGACTAGGAGAGGAGGCTCCTCTCCTCTGACAGCACAGGGATTTGTGTGTTCACACAAATCCCCATGCTGGCACTCGTGCACGCGATCGTGCGTGGCCGGTGGTAATTGTACCGGCCGCGCCCATCGAGACCCCTCTGGTTGGCGAAAAAAGGTAGGACGTACCCGTACGGGATTTCGCCCAGGAGAGCCATTGTGCCACAGTATATCTGCGTGACACGGTCGGCAAGTGGTTATAGGACAGGATCCTTTTTTTTTTGGTTAACAAACGCTTTTAGATAAAAAAAACATTTTGTGTGCAGCAGCCCCCCCTCCCTAATTCTTACCTGGGCCAATTTCTATCCAGTGATCTTGAGGGAAAGACTAGGCTGCCCGGGATGCTCCACCTCATTGGCTCCCGCTGCTGTCAATCAAAGTGAGAGGTGAGAGGGGGTGGGCCTAGGCGGGGGTCCGTGTCTGAATGGACATATGGAGCTGTGGCTCGGGTGCCCCATCGCAAGCTGCTTGCTGTGGGGGCACTGGTCAAGGGGGAGGGGCCAGGAGAGCCGAAGAGGAATCAGAGAACAGGAGGATCAGGGCAGGTAAGTATACCATGTTTTTTATTTTTAGGCAAAAAAAGATGGGTAACTCACCACTACTAATGTTTATATCAGGACTTGGTATTCTCTTCTGTTAGGGGTGTGGAATTATAAGGACTTGCAAACACAGTCTCTATGCAAATCAACACAGGCTCAATGCAAGGGCATGTAGAAAAAAATAGTTTTTTATGTGTCCTATTTATATCATGTATGTATTGAGGTGGGTTAGGTTGTGGCAACTCACTGTATCGCATCTCACTTCATCATTATGGTGCATAGACTTGGACAAAGTGACCATTTTGTGGCACTTCAGTAAAGAGTAAGCAGTGTCTTGCATTGTAACAACACAAAGCCCAACCCCTGATATCCGTGGCTGTCCGCCTAGTGTGATGATCGCTGCTGGACATCAGTTATAGCTATATTCTCAGAATAGACCACCATCATGGATTGATTGGCTGACTAGCTCACCTTTTTGTCAGTGGGGCCTGTTCACATCTATGCAACGACTTCTGTGTGACTTTAGAAAAAGATGCAGGCGCTCTTGGTGCAGCAGTGTGTTTTTGGCCTCATAGACTTCAAAGTGAGTGCATGAAAATGCATAGGGGAAAAAGCATGAAAATGCAGATGCACAGGTGTGAACCTAGCCTTAAAGCCCAAAGTGCATCAAGATAAAAAAAATATCCCTTGCAGTGAGGGTGTGCCCGCTCTGCAAGGGGTTAATAGCTTGTTTTGTCTAGGGGAGAGGAGAAACCATTTTAATTACCTGATCTTCCGCTCCCCCACGATCTGGAGGTGGACCCTTCTGCGTAGGAGGTTCAGAAGCTGTGGCGACCAGTCTAGGTGCGGGGCGGAGCTGAGGATCAGGTAAGTATAATTCATTTTATTGTTGCCCTAGACCAGGGATATGCAATTAGCGGACCTCCAGCTGTTGAACAACTACAAGTCCCATCATTTCTCTGCCTCTGGGTGTCATGCTTGTGGCTGTCAGAGTGTTGCTATGCCTCATGGAACTTGTAGTCCTGAAACCACTGGAGGTCCGCTAATTGCATATCCCTGCTCTAGACCAAAAACTAGCAATTAACCCCTGCAGTATGGGCACTGTAAGGGTTCATTTTTGATTCACCAGAAGTTGGGCTTTAATAAAATGTAATGTGTACCGTAATGTTTCCTGTGTTCATGTTTACCACTAATGCCCCGTACACACGGTCGGACATTGATCGGATTTTTTCCGACGGATGTTGGCTCAAACTTGTCTTAGATACACACGGTCACACAAAGTTGTCGGAAAATCCGATCATTCTGAACGCAGTGACCTAAAACACGTACGTCGGGACTATAAACGGGGCAGTGGCCTGAGGAAGGAGCGTAGCTCCGCAAACGCGTCGCCTTTACGTCCCCTGCATCCGGAAGTGATCTCACGGCTGTGGTTCCTGGGTTACAGCGTGCGTTCCAGCGGCAGGAAGCGACGGCATCCACCGCCGAGCCTGTCCACCGGACACCAGCACAATCCGAACCGGACTACACCGTTAAGGATACAGCAGCAACACTACCTATGTGCTTTCTTTAACATGTACCATTGTAAGTACCACCTTTTCACATTTTGTTTAAATGAATTTTATGGCATTCTGCACTTAGAGTGGCGCCTTGTGTTCTTATGTTACAGCACCTAGAGGACTACTTCTTTTCTCCAAGCAGGGCAGCCTTCTAATGTGATAAGTGGATTACAAAATTAACATGGACATTTCTCCAGTCTATATGGACATTTAATTTAATTTTTCGCTGAGAGATTCATGTTCATCTATCCACATTTACTATTGACATTGTTTTTATATTCTAATTTTATATTTTATTTTTAATATTTATTTTAATTCCTTATATCAATTTATCACTGTGTTGGGTTCAGCGCTCACTTTTATCTGTTACGTTATAAACGGGGCAGTAGCCAATAGCTTTCATCTCTTTATTTATTCTGAGCATGCGTGGCACTTTGTGCCTCGGTTTTGTGTACACACGATCGGAGATTAAACGATCGGATTTTGTTGTCGGAAAATTTTATAGCCTGCTCTCCAACTTTGTGTGTCGGAAAAACCGATGGAAAATGTGTGATGGAGCCCACACACGGTCGGAATTTCCGACAACAAGGTCCTATCACATATTTTCCGTCGGAAAATCCGACCGTGTGTACGGGGCATAACAGGTCATGTTGTCAGTTTGCTGCACAGAATGACAATTGAACTAATTAATGTAAAACTGTTACTAATGAGTACATTTGCGTCTCCTATTTCCTAATATGATTGCTCGGTATCTCTAAGGAATGCAGTTGGTGAAACTGCTGGAAACCATATACCGGTATATGGCGTGTCGGCTGAAATCCTGCAGATCGCAATATCTGACTTGACAGTACAAAGCACCACAAAGGGGTGCTTTTCAGTTTATGACTGAAGATGATTGTCTTTACCCTAAAATGAAGCCATCATAAGTGAAATGCAGCTAAAAGTGGCAATATTCCAAAAATGCTAGTATCTCAGTTTTCTCTCAGCTTTGCAATACTTTTATGCACTGACCTGAAATAAGTATGCAGTATGTGAAGTACTGATTTGCATGCTTTTTCTGGGTTGTGTCTTTAATTCTGAATGCTAGAAGGGGGGGTCAGCATAGCAGCCAGGCAATTAGCGTTTTAAGGAGGCGACAAATCACACCCTCCATATTTCTCTCAGGACAATTATCTTTTAAAGTTACGCTGATAACTGCAAAAAAATAAAAATAAAAAAAGGAGATCCCTGTCAAAGAAGCCTGTTAATACTTTCCTCTTCTGCTGCCCATTGCTCTGAGACTCTTGATGAACTATGCTGTTCAAAGAATTTTCTGCATTCAACACCCTTCCTGGTGTGTCACATGTCTGGTCCCTGGCTGCATGCTGAGATTCTATCAGACAACCACCAACACCATTACTGTGTTCTGTAGTGACGTAGGGACCACAGCACGCATTGAAGGACTTCTGTATCAGAGACGGATGCTGAAGATTATATGGATGGGCATAGCTCTTCAGGAGAGCAAATATCCAAAGAACAGGTGCCGGGATAGGAGAGTATTAAAAGTCTGACTCTTTTTAAAATTTAATTTTTTTTTCTTTTTAAACTAAAAAAGGATGATAGTTCTAATAAAGTACTTTTTTCAGCGCACACCAGCTCAATACATTGGGGCAAACTGGCACCATAGTAAAAAAGACAAATTTGCCTTGTTGTTTTTTTGCGTTGGGCCTGCGCTAGTTAACGGTGATGGTGTTAGTGGGCCCAAAAAAGTGTTGCATGTAAGAACTACTTACATTTGTCACAGACATGGGTACGAATGATAAAAATGTAGGGTTTTCTTGCATTTAGTGCAAAGCTTCCAACCACATACACACTGCCAGAAATGGGGTTGATTTAGTAAAACCGGAGAGTGCAAAATCCGGTGCAACTCTGCATAGAAACCAATCAGTAAAGTCAAAACATAACTAACTCTAAACCTACTCTCAGCCACATTCTAAGCCTAATCTATCTAGCCCTATAAAGCAAAAATAGCTATACTTACCTATTCTGCAGCCGTTCTGGTCTGGTCTCCAGCGGCGGATGCTGTATGCAAGAGAGAACTGATAATGGCTGTGAAATGCCTGGAAAATGACGTCACCCATAGACTTAAAGCGGTAGTAAACCCAGCCATAAAACAGTTTAATTTCTGGCACGTGCCGGAAATGCAGCACTCCCATTGGTTGTGCTCTCAACCAAACTGTCAAACCATCCAATGGCTGGTGTCATAATTGATCACATGTGCAGCATCATGGCAGTTGTAGATTAAACAGAGGCAAAGATGGCAGCTTCCTTGGCTGAAAACAACAGGAGGGTTTACTTACACTTTAGGATGGGGTTTCCATTGTCAGCTATCTCTCCTGCACACTCGTACACACCGAAGCTGCTGCTGACAGCTGATGCTGGGACCAGACTGGAGTGGCTGCAGAACAGCTAAGTATAGCGATTTTTGCTTTACAGGGCTAGATAGATTAGGCTTAGAATGTGGCTGAGAGTAGGTTTAGATTAGTTATATTTGGACTTTACTTCCACTTTAATTGAACAAGCTGAAGTTAGAAGCTGATTGGCTTCTAGTGTCGTAAATGCCTTATTGAATCGCCCTCATTGTCTTTTTTTGTTTTTTAGCTTACGCTATTCGCCATGAAAAAAAAAAATCCTGTACTGTGCTGCATGGACTACAGTGACATTTATAAACAGAGTTTGCTTCTATGTATTAATGTCCTCATTTGCACATAGGAGTGAAAACTGTAATGCCCTGTACACACGGTCGGATTTTCCGATGGAAAAAGTGCGATCGGATTGTGTTGTCGGAAATTCCGATCGTATGTGGGCTCCATCGCACTTTTTCCGTCTGAATTTCAGACACACAAAGTTTGAGAGCAGGCTATAAAAATTTCCGACAACAAAATCCGATCGTTTAAATTCCGATCGTGTGTACACAAATCCGACGCACAAAGCGCCACGCATGTTCAGAATAAATTAAGAGACAAAAGGTATTGGCTACTGCCCAGTTTTTAATCCTGATGTATGTGTTTTACGTCACCGCGTTCAGAACGATCGGATTTTGTGCGACCGTGTGTATGCAAGACAAGTTTGTCCCCAAATCCGTCGGAAAAAATCCGATGGATTTTGTTGTCGGAATGTCCGATCAATGTCCGATCGTGTGTACAGGGCATAAGGCTGCATTCACACCTGAGCGTTTCAAAGTTACGCGTTTTTACCGTGTTTTTGTTTAGGTCACCAATAAAAAAAGGTAGAAAAACGGCTGTAATCTGCCCCAAAGAAGTTCATGTTCTTTTTTGAGCTTAGGGTGTTTTTTGGGCGTTTTGCTTCAGGTGACAGAACGCTCAATGTGAACAGGTGCCATTAAAATGAATGATTTTGCTTGTTGGGTGTTTTTAGGGCATTTTTTCTGGCTTTTTATGAGCTGAAAATGCTCAGGTGTGAATGCAGCCTAAATGTTTTTGTAGCAGAAGGCAGATTGCAGCACTGTATCACAGTGTATATAAGTGTATTGTATTTCTTCTTCTGGTTGGGTGAATTGCAGCTGGCCGTGTACTTTGGACCCAAACACTGAAATCGCCTATTGCCCGCAGCGTGTACACAACACGTGTAATGCTTCAGATAGCTATTTGTTTCTCTTGGCTGTTGTGAGAATTTCAAAGGAGTGGCAGTAAGCATTCATTTACTTACTACAGCGTTCCCATCACCTAAGGAAGTGTGGGTCTGGTGACAATCTGATTTCAGATATATTTTCCACTAAATATAGAGATGATGCTATGGGAACAGTTATAGTTGGCATGATTGTGAACTGAAATCTAATAGTATATTTTATTGATCTCTAGGCATGAAGATTTCCATTTGTTTAGGGCTCTAAGACTACAGATTATAATTGGCTCCTACAATTCCTTTTAAAAAATGCATCAGTAGGACAATTCACATACGACAGTCCTTTTGTCACCACCTATCAGAACACGCAACCATTTTGGAACTGCAAATGTTCTGTCTAGTATACATGATGAGAAAATCAGACTAAAATTACCGCTTTCGAATCGATCATCCGATAATCTGATCATTAGTACACAGGTTTGAGAGCCGAGCACTAGAGTTCATGCCAAATTATCCGAAGGGACAAGCATACATTTTTTTCTCGTACAATACTAGAACAAACGATTTTTCATTTAATCAGTATAGTATTCATCCGGAAAAAAAAAAATTGAGTGACCAAGACCGCGCATGCTCGGAAACGAAAGAATACATTACATTGCATCACTTCGGAAATTGTATTCTGTCGTACGAGAATTTTCGTAACTTTAGTAACCTATTGGTTTTCGATATGAGACTAGCATTCGAAAAAAAAACCAAAACAGTCATTCATCCGATATTGTCATCGTGTGTACGAAGCTTTAGCTAGTGGCATGTTGAGGGTTAGGCAGAGGGGGACCAAAGGTGGGATTAGCAAATGCTGTCTTTTTTATTGCTAGAGAGTTGCTCACAAGCAGGATGGCTGGGATTGTTTCTCACCTTCAAACCTAAAGGGGATGTTTTACCGACAGCACTTAGTGTGCAATAGAAATTAGTATAAAAAGTGCCCACCCAACACCATAAGAGTTGGTATTCTAATATTTTATATAAATTACTATAATTTCTCAGAACGCATTGCCTTTACAAATAATGCCATTTATTCTATGTATTCTGGAAAATTCCAGTATGAATGATGTTTTCATTAAGACCCCTTTCACACTGGGGCCGCAGCTGCATTCAAGGTACAGCTTTTGCGCCGCTTTTCAGCCCCAAGTGGGGCACTTTTAACCCCATAAAAGGAAAAAGTGCAGCGCTTTTAAGGCGCTTTGAAAGCGCTGCCCATTCATTCCAATGGGCAGGGGCATTTTGGGAACACTGTATACAGTGCTCCTAACCCGCCCCAAAGATGCTGCTTGCAGGACTTTTTTTTTTTTTTGTCCTAAAAGCGCACCACCCCAGTGTGAAAAGGCATACTGGAATGAATGAGAGGTGCTGAGTAGAGGCTATTTCTAGCGCTAAAGCGCTTGAAAACCACCCCAGTGTGAAAGGGGGTCCAATGGTGCAGTTTGACTTTAAAGTGTCCATAAAGTGTAACATTGCCCTTACCAGACTTGGCTCATACCTTTTAATTGAATTTGGTTAGGCATACATACGGCCAAAACTAGGGATGCCCCGAAATTTCGGCCGCCGAAACATATCGGCCGAAAATGGCCTTTTCAGCAAAATGGCGAAAAGAAAATCACGCCGAAAATGGGGGCAGGGCCCCGCCCCTGGCGCCGCCCAGAACAGGGGTGTCATTCTGGAGCATCTCCGTCCAGCCCCAGTCCAGTCCTCTCCTCCCCTTCCTCCCTCCCTCCTCGACGAGGTGGCTGAAAGCAAAACAGTGCTCTATGGAGGAAAACTGTCAGCACACCGCATTAAGGAGCTGCTTGTCGGTATGATCAGCGGGAGGAGCATTATCAGTGTGCAGCACAGCGGGGATTAAGAGTGCAGGACTTGTTGCTTGACCTGCTGTTAGAAACAGTGAGCCCGCTCACTTCACCAAGCAGGCTCACTGTTTCTAACAGCATGTCAAACAACAAGTGCTGCACTCTTAACCCCCGCTGTGCTGCACACTGATAATGCTCCTCCCGCTGATCATACCGACAAGCTGCTCCTTGCGTTGTGCTGACACCTTTCCTCCATAGATAGAGCACTATTACTGGCTTTGCCTTGCTAACACTGCCCTGATCCTGTCTGACATACTAAGGCAGGCTGCATGATGGGCACTGGTAGGCTGCTGGGCACTGGTGAGGCACAGGCAGGCTGCAAATGATGGGCACTGGTAGGCTGCTGGGCACTGGCAGGCTGCATTTAAAGGAACCTGGTGAGGCTGCATTGATCTCCTGTACCACGTCTGCAGTCTCTGACCATCTCCTGTACCACGTCTGCAGTCTCTGACCATCTCCTGTACCACGTCTGCAGTCTCTGACCATCTCCTGTACCACGTCTGCAGTCTCTGACCATCTCCTGTAGTGCGTCTGCAGTAGGGCTGGGGAAAAAATCGGTTTGAATCGAGTTGAGAGGTCAAATCGATTCAATTTTCAGCAAATCGATTTTTTTTTTTTCACCAGGACCGGTGCTGACACCGCGCTGGTTCTGAGGAGCTGCGGGCAGGAGTTTTTAGGCTCGGCCTAGGCTTCGGCCTAGTCCGCGAGGCTGGACACTGCAGACTAGGCCGAAGCCGCGGCCTCGCCTAAAAACTCCTGCCCGCAGCTCCTCAGGACCGGCATGGTGTCAATCAAAAAAAATAAAAATAAAAAATTTGAATTGTGAATCGAGTTTTTTTTTTTTTAAAAATCGCAGATTTTTTTTTTTTTTTTTGAGAAAATCGCCCAGCTCTAGTCTGCAGTCTCTGACCATCACCTGTACCATGTCTGCAGTCTCTGACCATCGCCTGTACTATGTCTGCAGTCTCTGATCACCTCCTGTATCATGTCTGCAGTCTCTGACCATCTCCTGTTGTATGTCTGCAGTCTCTGATCACCTCCTGTATTATGTCTGCAGTCTCTGATCACCTCCTGTATCATGTCTGCAGTCTCTGACCATCTCCTGTATCATGTCTGCAGTCTCTGATCACCTCCTGTATTATGTCTGCAGTCTCTGATCACATCCTGTATCATGTCTGCAGTCTCTGATCACCTCCTGTATTATGTCTGCAGTCTCTGATCACATCCTGTATCATGTCTGCAGTCTCTGACCATCTCCTGTATCATGTCTGCAGGCTCTGACCATCTCCTGTACCATGTCTGCAGTCTCTGATCACATCCTGTATCATGTCTGCAGTCTCTGACCATCTCCTGTATCATGTCTGCAGTCTCTGATCACCTCCTGTATTATGTCTGCAGTCTCTGATCACATCCTGTATCATGTCTGCAGTCTCTGACCATCTCCTGTATCATGTCTGCAGGCTCTGACCATCTCCTGTACCATGTCTGCAGTCTCTGACCATCTCCTGTATCATGTCTGCAGTCTCTGATCACATCCTGTATCATGTCTGCAGTCTCTGATCACCTCCTGTATCATGTCTGCAGTCTCTGATCACCTCCTGTATCATGTCTGCAGTCTCTGATCACCTCCTGTATCATGTCTGCAGTCTCTGATCACCTCTTGTATCATGTCTGCAGTCTCTGATCACCTCTTGTATCATGTCTGCAGTCTCTGATCACCTCCTGTATCATGTCTGCAGTCTCTGATCACCTCCTGTATCATGTCTGCAGTCTCTGACCATCTCCTGTACCATGTCCCCAGTCTCTGACCATCTCCTGTACAAAAATATTTTTTAAAAAGTCATTTTTGGCATTGGGCATTTTCGGTTTTCTGCCTAGTGTATTTTTAATTTTCGGCACCAAAAAACACATTCGGTGCACTCCTAGCCAAAACCAATAGATCTTGGTGTGGAAATAATAGAAGTGGTTGCACGAAGATGGTAAAAGTAGAAGATGAGTTCATTACATTTTAGGACATCCTTCCTGTTTGATAGCTAAGCAAATAGTGATAGGAAATTGGATTTTGCTTTGCCTTGTACAGTGGTTAATAATTATCAGATCGACTCTGAAATGGTCTAATTTTTGCAATAGATGGCCTGTGCATAGGTTCCTGCATTCACTAACAATCTGAGTATGTTGAAGGAGCTTTCTGACAAAAAGACAGATAGTTTTGTGATCAGAAACCACTTGTCCCAATCGATTAATCATCTGTACTATTCTTTTAGATTTACTAATGTATTGGTTTATGATTATATGGTTGTCGGTTTCCCATTATGAGCTACCAAAAAGGTGGCTTGTTTGGACCCAAATTCATATTATTCAATTTTTGCTTGAGTATTTAGGTTTATAAAGGGTTAAAACTAAATTCCAGGAATTCAGCTCCTTTGTTAAAAGTAAAGGCATGCTATAGGTTAAGTCCAGGGAGCTGCTTGACATCTCCTGGGCTTAATTTATTTTCTTATTTTACATCTGACAGTTTTATTGGAGTCCCAGAGGACAGCTATTGCTGTATTTCAGGAAACCCCTTAAAGCTTCAGGTCTAAGCATCTTCAACATTAGAGTTGGTGCAGCTGCTGTGCCTCCTGCCCCACCCTCCTCCTGCCCAATCACAGAGGCCTTTGTATTCTGTGAACTCATTCACAAAATATAAAGGCTTCTCTGAATGGGCAGCAGCAAAGGGGATGGGTGGCATAGCTGCTCTGTGTGCCTCTCTCTGCTCTCACAGTCCGAGCTGTTAGTGTATGCTCTGCCAGAGCAATAGCTGTGTCAGGCATAAATAATAGAGCTAAGTTCAGGAGATGTCATGCGCCTCCTTGGACTTAACTCATAGTGGGCCTTCATTTTTTACAGAGTGAATGAATTCCTGGAATTCGGCTTTAACTGATAATGTGATGCAGTTCAAGTGGTAAATGAAGTGGAACACATTTAGTATTTCTGTTAAACATATTTAACAGAAGAAAGAGCATTGAAGGACAACTGCAGTTCAGGACCCTTTTTTATTGTAAAATATTATTATTCTTTTAGCAGTCAGCAAAGCTAAATACATGTTCATTTAAAATCATTGCTAAAGTGATTGTAAAGTCTTGCTTGTTTTCTCCGATAAAAATTACAAACATATTATACATACCTGCTCTGTTGCAGTGGATGTGCACAGAGCAGCCCCAATCTTCCTCTTCTCGGATCTCTCTTCTGTGATCCTGGACCCTCCGTCCTGTTCAGTGCCCCCACAGCAAGCAGCTTGCTATGGGGACACCCGAGCTAAGTCACAGCTCCGTGTGTCCATTCAGACACGTACCCCTGACCCGGCCCCGTCCCCTCTCTCCCCTGATTGGCTAGCTGACATTGATTGACAGCAGTGGGAGCCAATGGGGCCGCTGCTGTGTCTCAGCCAATCAGGAAGGAGAATCTCAAACGGCTAAGACACTCGTGGACATAGAATGCATTAAGATAAAAAAAACTTCTGCCTTGACAACCCCTTTAAGTTATTTTGAAATCCATTTTTAGGAATTATAAATGTAGTGCCCCCCCCCCATAATGAAAAGGGGCAAGCCTTAGTTGAACTGGCAACTAAATATCGTACAGATAAAAGTTGAATGCCGTTTTAAATGATCATAATGGAAAGATACAGTATATGACTGTTGTAAGACACTTGATGGACATCTACTTCCTTCTACTGGCACTGTGAAGGCAAAGCATTGCTGTAGTGAATCTGTACTCTCAGCACACATGAAAAGCTAAGCGACATTTAAACATGACAGTACTGCAAGAATATAATGCCCTGCCTTTCTTGTGAAGCATTGGTTATTTTTACTTAAATCCCATGATGGGTGTAAAAACCTTCCCTGCTATACTGTCTAGTGTGGGATCTGCCAGTCCTGCCTCTTGTCAGTAAAAATGTAAGTTCATGTATGTGCCTTAGACCCTCTTCACACTGAGGCATTTTTCTGGCGCTTTTGGGCTAAAAATAGGGATTGTAAAGTGCCTGAAAAACGGCTCCCCTGCAGGCTCAGTGTGAAAGCGCCCCGCTAGTGGCCGAAACCCCCCTCAAAAACGGCGAGAAAGCGCCGCTAAAAATAGCGACGCTTTACCGCCCCAGTGTGAAAGGGGCCTTAGGTTTTGTCAGTAATCACTACCCTCCTTTTAAGCTGCTTGTGTGCTTCCACAAAATGAATCGTTTTATAGATCCAAAACCTGAAATGAACCACGTATCTTTAACTCATATAAAAGAACAGTGACCACAAACTCCTGGCAGAAAAAGTCAAAATCTCTATTTTGAGCTAACTGGTATTTTAGCCAGTGGAATAACCTCTTAGCAGCTTTGAACCTGACAAGCAAATGATGTCGCAGAGAAGCAGGCACTGATGATGCGGCTTGTCTCGTGTGTCTGAATAATGAAAGCAGAAGCAATAATTGTTACTTTGCTTGAACCTGTTAGGGATTATTAGAACACGTGTACCATTATCCTATGCATCATTGTGTTGATATGCAGTTATGTAGAAACCACGTTATAATGGATTTATGACTAGTTTGATTCCACACAGTCACATGCAGGGTGGATACAAGCTAATGATTTAAAAAAAAAAAATCTGATTTTTTTAAAAATTTAAATCAGTTTTTTTTATTTAAATCAATTTATTTTATTAACATGTTTTTGGAGTAAAAATATTTTTAAGGTACATTAATAATTTAATTTATTCAGCTTGAAATGGAGCTTAGTTATGTAGCATGAGGCTGTATATTCTGCAATATTTCCATTTTTGGTAAACTCTTTCAGTGAATCCAAGCTCTGCAAGCTAGGATAACATGCACTGCATTAATGCATTCACACAATTTCACAGCAACCATGAGATAAAAACAAAGTTCAGGAATATTCCTTTATCCTATCGTTTTGCAAATCGAAGTACACTACAAACTGTATGATTGAATTAGTTCTGATATTGCGGTTTTACTAACCTGACAGCTTATTATTCTAAATAGGAAACTTTAATTTTGTTTGCAAATATTAAAGATTCTAACTACCAGCAAGAAGTCCTTACATTTAACCGCTTGCCGCCCGCCGGCTGTCATATGACGGCCAGGCGGCGCGGCTCTCGTTCTGGGAGGGCGTCATATGACACCCTCGCCTTCCCTATCCACCAGGGGGCATGCCGCCGACGGCAAACGCGCGCGCCCGCTGTGTCACTGGGCACCCGATGCGCGTGCCTGGTGGCCGCGATGTCCGGTAACAGGGCGGAACGTGGATCTGTGTATGTAAACACACAGATCCACGTCCTGTCAGAGAGGAGAGGAGACCGATCTGTGTTCTCAGTACAGAGCAACACAGATCGGTCTCCTCCCCTTGTGAGTCCCCTCCCCCTTCAGTTAGAAACATTCCCTAGGAACACAGTTAACCCCTCGATCACCCCCTAGTGTTAACCCCTTCCCTGCCAGTCACATTTACACAGTAATCAATGCATTTTTATAGCACGGATCGCTGTATAAATGTGAATGGTCCCAAGAATGTGTCAAAAGTGTCCGATGTGTCCGCCACAATATCGCAGTCACAATAAAAATCGCAGATCGCCGTCATTACTAGTAAAAAAAAAAATAAATAATAAAAATGCTATAAATCTATCCCCTATTTTGTAGACGCTATAACTTTTGCGCAAACCAATCAATATACGCTTATTGTGATTTTTTTTTTTTTTTCCAAAAATATGTAGAAGAATACGTATTGGCCTAAACTGAGGAAAAAATTTGTTTAAAAAAAAAGGATATTTATTATAACAAAAAGTAAAAAATATTGTGTTTTTTTTCAAACTTTTCACTCTTCTTTTGTTTATAGCGCAAAAAATAAAAACCGCAGATGTGATCAAATACCACCAAAATAATGCTCTACTTGTGGGGAAAAAATAATAAATATTTCATTTGGGTACAGTGTAGCATGCCCGCGCAATTGTCATTCAAAGTGTGACAGCGCTGAAAGCTGAAAAATGGCCTGGGCAGAAAGGGGTTAAAAGTGGCCTGTATTGAGGTGGTTAAAGAGCACCTGTCATTTCAGATCCATCATGGCAGCGCCTGTTAGCGGGCAAACACTAACCTGCTGCTTCCACGTCCCTCACCTTGTTGTATTACTGCCACATCACCAGCCGTCCCATTAAAGTGAATAGGACTGTCGGTGAGTCAACAGCGGGTCAGAGGAGGTGCCGCTGCGGGACAAAGATGACAGTTGCTCTTTAAAAATTATAATTTAAATTTAACCTTTTTACTAGTGATTTAAATCAACTTGGTTTAAATCAAATCCACCCTGTTCACATGTATAAATATTAATAAGTATTTCTAAGTCGAGACAGCCATGCTAAGGCACCTCTGTAAATTGTGATTCCTAAAACTATTCTATGAGAGTAGCCAAGTTTGAGCATCTATATCAGAGGTACTAAAATTTACGGAGGTCCGATCAGTACAATTTTTTTCTAGCAGAGGTCCAAATCGTATGTTTGTGTGATGACTCAGGTTCTTCACACAACCCCCTCCTTTATTTCACAATCCCGTTCTTACATCAGTGTCCATAGTCCCCCTGCATATATGGAAAGTAAATTCTGGCAGCTCCCACCCTCCATCCAGTGTCGCTGTGCCTCCCACTCTGTGTGCAGAACTGTTCTTCCTCCCGCTCTGTGTGCAGAACTGTTCTTCCTCCCGCTCTGTGTGCAGAACTGTTCTTCCTCCCGCTCTGTGTGCAGAACTGTTCATCCTCCCGCTCTGTGTGCAGAACTGTTCATCCACCCGCTCTGTGTGCAGAACTGTTCATCCACCCGCTCTGTGTGCAGAACTGTTCATCCTCCCGCTCTGTGTGCAGAACTGTTCTTCATCCCGCTCTGTGTGCAGAACTGTTCTTCCTCCCGCTCTGTGTGCAGAACTGTTCATCCTCCCGCTCTGTGTGCAGAACTGTTCTTCCTCCCGCTCTGTGTGCAGAACTGTTCATCCTCCCGCTCTGTGTGCAGAACTGTTCTTCCTCCCGCTCTGTGTGCAGAACTGTTCATCCTCCCGCTCTGTGTGCAGAACTGTTCTTCCTCCCGCTCTGTGTGCAGAACTGTTCATCCTCCCGTTCTGTGTGCAGAACTGTTCATCCTCCCGCTCTGTGTGCAGAACTGTTCATCCTCCCGATCTGTGTGCAGAACTGTTCATCCTCCCGCTCTGCTGTGATAGTGACAGCAGTGGAGGCAAAGAGAAAGAATCATCTCCTAAATGGCAGGACCGTGGCTGTCCGGATGGGACAGTGACTTGGTCTGGATCCGGACCGTGGTCCGCCATTTAGTGAAGCCTGATCTATATTTTCATATCCAACCAGCATATGGAGCTGTGGCTTCTTTTTATTTGTTTTCTAGACTCTCCTTAGCTACTCTGTTAAAAAAATGCTTGTAATTTGCAGAGAACAGCGGCTCAAACTTCAAATTTTTTTACACACTATTGAAAGCTATAGAACATAAACTTAGTCATGCATCTTGCTTGTGGTTTAGCACTTAAATATACAGTAAGCTCATTGAAAGAAGCTTTGTCGGCATCTGTCAAGTATTTAAAAGTGTATCCAGTGTTAACATTAGTTTGGTGAGTACTTTCGGGGAAGTAGGTGAGTTATCCCAGTTAGAGATGTGTAGAGAAGCTAGCCATCCCATCCAGACCTGGCTGCTGTACCTGTGGTGGCTTAGGCGAGATTTAAGCCCCATACACACTATCAGATTTTCTGCTGTTTTTTTTCCTTCGGATTTTCCAAAACCATATAATATGAGGTCAAACCTTAGGAGTTTCAATTTGTATGCAATCAGGCAGGCCCTTGCACTACATGGTTTTGGTAAATCTGAAGACAAAAATCTGCAGAAAATCTGATAGTGTGTATGGGGCTTTACTAAAACTGGAGCACTGAGAATCTGGTGCAGCTGTGCATGGTAACCAATCAGCTTCTAACTTCAACGTGTTTAATTAAGCTTTGACAATCAGCCCAGGTTCACACTGAGCTGTGGGAATGAAGCCGAGTGAGTTCAGCTGAACTCGCACAATTTCACTCCCGCATGTAAGTCCTGATTTCAGAGACATCTGTGCAGGTTTCTGCACAGATGTCAATGTAAATCGCAGCCCGAAATCGCAAAAAGTAGTACAGAAACTACTTTTTGAAATCGGTGCAGATGCTGCATCGCACCGATTAGGACGGTGCCATTGACGGCAATTGCCACCGACTTGACATGCGATTTCACATGTTAAATCGCATGTCAAAACGATTCAGTGTGAACCAGGGCTAAAACCTGGAAGCTGATTGGTTTCTTGGCAGAGCTGCACCAGATTTTGCACGCTGCAGTTTTAGTAAATCATCCCCCCCACCCCTCATGTAGAGAAGCTAGCCATCCCATCCAAACTTGGCTGCTTTACCTCTGTTGGCTTAGTCACCTTTGTACAAATGTAGAGAGGAATTTGTCAGACCTTTCCATGAAGTAAAAGTAAGAGGATCAAAGCTTTTCCATTTTTGGATGATGATTTCTTGCATAGTTAAATAGTAAGTTTAATAGCGTTCTTGATGCTACCATGGTGGCCAGTCCTTTAACAAGGCCCAAAAGACATACTCTTATTGTGGGTCATAGATGGAGTGTGGTTAGGTTTTTCTGTGTACATTTTCTAAAAAGCTTTGAAAATGAAAGTCACATGGCTAACAGTAAGATTCTTCTATAAAGCCTTGTGGATTGGGCCTTATGTGCTCTTTTGACTTTGCAGTACTATCCTTCTTAAGTCTTTTATTCTCATCAGAACTGATGCATTTTTTATCTTCTAGTATATGAGATTGATATTGTTGACATTGTGGTCTAAGGTCTTTGTAGTATACTTAAAACTTTGAACTTGGATTTGCACTTACTTTAGTCCCGGGGACAATGGTTATTAGGACAAATAAACAGGGAGAATCTCCTAAAGTCGCACACAGATTGCAATACAAACCTGATAGGGATTCTAACCCCTCACCACTCTACCCAAAAATGTTAGCTTTAAGGCCCGGTTCACACTGATGCGAGTTCATGACGAATTTGATGCGTCAAAAACACTTTAAATTCGCATGTCATCCCTAAAGTCATTGTTTTCAATGACGGTTGTTCACATACATGCGTTGCGATTCCTCTACGAATGCGATGCGATTAAAAAAAGGGTCTTGTGCGAGTTGACTGCGTTGCGAATTTAGTCTCTATAGACATCAATGTAAATCGTTCTCGAATCGCATTGATGGTTCACATATGTGCGAATTCCACCACACTACTCTCCACAAAAACCAGGAAGTACACAGGAAGTTAACACTTTTTTTTTTTTTTTACATTATGATTCCATTGGCTAGAATATAAATCGCAGCTATGTCCAACTCCTGAAATTCGCGGTAAAATCGCAGTAAATTTGCGGTAAATACGCACCTCACAAAGGACAAAAAACGGAACAAAATCACAGCGCATCAGTGTGAACCGGGCCTTAATGTACTACAAATATAAAAAATACATGACATATTTAGATAATGAATTGCCTTTATCATTAATATTTCTACAACATATATTCTTCATGGCACTGTTTAGCAGAGTTAGGGCTGGTGAATGTGGGGTCAGGTCTCGTAGTCCAGTCAATCAGCTTGTAGTGGGAAACGTGCTAGGAACTAAATTACTCTGGTGTAGTGAGTTTGTCCCTAGTGACACGTTCGTTTTGTTGTTGTCATTCCCTAGGGCTGCTGTATCTATAAAACACTCACACCCTGTTTGGTACTGCAATTCCACACAAGTCACATTAGTTGTGTCTTTGTATACTTGTATTATATGAAAACAGTACGTTTTGCAAGCTGGGTGTAGTCTTCGTTTCATTTTTTTTTTGTAGAAAAAAAATAAAAATAAAAAAATGTGGTCATCTACCGACAGCTGTTTGTTTTTACTGCAGCATGATTTCTGGCCAAAAAAAGTTGTTATATAATTGAAAAAACATCAAGAATTGTTAAGAGGCCATCTGACTTGTAACAGGCAACAGCTAAACATTGTTTGAATGTACAAATGAACAGATTCCTTTGTTTAGGTTGTATTGATACCGTATGAGGCTCCCGTGGACTTAAAATAGAACTAAAGGCGACGACCTGTCAGTTTTTGTTTTTTCTTGCCGTCTGTGTCCCATTGGGGAGATTGTTCTTCACTTCCTGTCCCATAGCCAAAACAGGAAGGGAGAGAAATCCCTCAAAAGTGAGAATCCCTGATTGTCACCAGAATCACCATAATTAGTGTCACTGTTGGAAGATTTCCCCTCTATTCCTGTTCCAGTGATAACCCAAACTTTCACTCTTTTACTTCCACTCTCAGTGATAACAGTAAACAAAACAGAGCGGGTGAATCTCCCTATTGGGGGCACAGACAGCAATAAATACCTGACAGGTGTCTGAATCCTTCACCCTGTCCAAAACTAAAAAGAAAAAATGCAAACTGTTCTCTGATTAGACAAGGTGGGAGAGAGTGACGATACTGCTCCGCTTTTTCACCTTGTGCGATCAGAGAACACTTTGCATTGATTGAGAAAAGGCATAGATCTTCTGTGTTCACAATGCAGCAGGGCAGCCACTGCCATGGGTCCTGGGAACTATTGGAGATCACTCTATTAGCATTGTCTACTACATTCATTTCCAGCTTCTAGGAGGATCCCACAGGTATGGTATATGCTGAGTTACATTTGTCTAAGCTGGACCAATGTAACTATATATAATTATCCATACCTGGAATTCTTCTTTAAGTACTGAATGTGTATGGATTATTTTTGGAGAACGAGGATATCCTTTAGACACCTTCCATACTGGGGCCACGTTAGTTCTAAAGTGCACTCCCGTTTTGCAGCCCTTTGAAGGCCCTTTGAAAGCGCTGCCTATTCATTCCAATGGACAGGGGTGTTTGGGGAGCGCAGTATACAGTGCTCCCAACCTGCCCCAAAGATGCTGCATGCAGGACTTTTTCCCGCCACACAAGCGCACCACCCGAGTGTGAAAAGTCACACTGAAATGAATGGGAGGCGGTTTTCAGGCGCTTAGCAGAGGCAGATGTCCAGCACTAAAGCGCCTGAAAACCACCTCAGTGTGAAAGGGGTCTTAGTGTTATTTTAAGCAGGGGTTACATTTTGTATTAGAAATCGATGTAAGGGCTGTGTTATGTTTAGGTGTAGGGTCACGGGTTTGAGGGGTCATTTCAATGGTTAGTTTTAAGCAGAGGAAGTAAACTCGACTACTGACTTTTACCTATAGGTAAGCCTATAATAAGGCTCCCCTATAGGTAGTGTAAATATCCCCTAAACATGTACCGTTTAGGAGATATTTACTGTACATGCAGCCAGTGAAATCACTGGCACACATTTCTTTAGAGCCCTGTGCCGTGACCGGCGGCTCCCGCTCGCACGTCATCATGGCTCCGGCCACTCACAGGATCAGGGCCCGCAAATCTGGAAGCAACACCGGGGAAGATGTCAGCCGTCTCAGTGGTGTGCGGGTGCCGCTGAAGGTCTTTGTACTAAGGTAAGTATATCATAATGAGTTAGTATGCGATGCATACTAGCTCATTATGCCTTTTATCTTACAGTTTTTTTTGGAGGGGGGGGGGAGTTTATAACCTCTTTAAAACAAATAAATAATGATATACTTTCCTATCTATTTACTAATGCTAGTAGAATAAGGATGAAAAATAATTAATGTTAATTGAGTGAGTTTAGTTCCGCTTTATAGTTAGAGGACTAGAGTTACACATTGGAATTAAATATTGAGCATATGGTTAGGATAAGAGGTTTAATTTTGGGGTTGGTTAAGGATTTTTAACATTAGGGTAAGGCTAAGAGCTAATTATTAAGTGTTATTTTTACAAGACTAAAGCTTAAAGTACATTTATGAATTACAAATAAACCGCATAAGGCTTAGAACCTCTCAGGTTTTATTGATGTTGGTGTCCTTGTTGGATAGAGTAACCCTCACAATGGTCCCTGTAGCCATTATCTCTGACACAGAAAGTAAAGGCACATTCCAATTTTTGTTTTGTTTAGTAACAAAATGAAAGTAAGGAAAATCTTCTAATAGGGGAAACTTGTTCTAGTGATAACTGTTTGAGGGGATATCCCTCTCCTCTCTTTATTCCTGCTAGGTCTCTGGGACACAGAGGGGGAAGAGTAATCTATCTGAAAGGACACAGATAGGGAAAACAAATTTATTTTTACATTCACTCATACACTTTTTTTATGGCAAATTTAATGGTGGTGGTCAATATTCACATAACTTAGTTGTCACTTACCTGGGAGCTAAAGATCATCCTTATAAAGGCCAAAAAGCGCCAGAAACTATTGCATGTTGTGTGCGCCAGTGTGCACAACCAACACGTACATGCATGGTCTGGTTCTTTCCTGTTACGTTTGCACAATCCTGGCAAGTGAGCACAGCCATATTGGCAAATGTGCCAGGTCTTCACACATTCTTCTAGCCAACACCCTGACATTAGTATACTAAGAAGAGGGGTCTAATTGATGAAGATTCTCAGGAGTTCACTTTACACTTTAGTCTAGTTTTTACATACTATTATTTAAGGCACTTCTATAGTTCTGTCAATTTACGCAGCGCTTTATATATACATTGTACATTCACATCAGTCCCTACCCTAAGGAGCTTACAATCTAAGGTCCCTAACTCACATTCATATACTAGGGGCAATTTAGACAGAAGCCAATTAACCTACCAGCATGTCTTTGGAGTGTGGGAGGAAACCGGAGTACTCGGAGGAAACCCACGCAGGCACAGGGAGAACATGGAAACTCCGGGCAGGTAGTGTCGTAGTTGAGATTCAAATCAGCGACCCTTTTTACTGCTAGGCAAGAATGCTAACCACTACACCACTGTGCCACCCATAGTTGTTGTTTTTGAAGCATTGCACAGCCTTGTAAATGTATTCAGAGAATGATAATGCTATAATGCAGGGGTCTTTAAACTTTCTAAACAAAGGGCCAGTTTACTGTCCTTCTGATTTTAAGGGGGCCGGACTGTGGCCATCGGGAGTACAAAATGTCCCAGCATCCGTGGGAGTAAACAATCCCCCATCATTGGTGCGATTGGGAGGAATTGTGCCCCATCATTGGTGCGATTGGGAGGAATTGTGCCCCATCATTGGTGCGATTGGGAGGAATTGTGCCCCATCATTGGTGCGATTGGGAGGAATTGTGCCCCATCATTGGTGCGATTGGGAGGAATTGTGCCCCATCATTGGTATCATTGAGAGGAATTGTGCCCATCATTGGTGTCATTGGGAGGAACTATGTCCTTCATTGGTGTCAGTAAATGAAATAGTGCCCCAAGGGCCAGATAAAAGCAAGCAAAGGGCTGCAGTTTGGAGACCACTGATTAAAGCCTAGTACACATTATCAGAATATCATACAAAAAATACTGCTCTCAAAGCGATCGTACGATAATCTGATCGTTCGTACACAAAATGTATTAGGCTTGGGCTACCAAGACTGGCACACTCTCTATCTTTACAATTACATGTATTTATCACACACATTGTTCCTACTGGTCCCATACAGAAGAAGATTACCAGAAATGTCGGGCTGCTGTGGACCTAAGCTGTTAATAATAAGCATTCCCATCGAATTAAAATTGCTCAACCAAGATGGAAATTTCCATGATATCACAACTTTATTTGGCTTATTTTGTTGACATTATAAAAACTGCTTCCATTGTTTCCCACACAGCGTTGAGGTTTGGCTTAGGATTTGACACTTCAGAGCCTTTATATTTGGGTATGTGTCTGTAGTCGGATCTGTGCAAAGAACTGGCTACCTGAGTCATATGTGGATCCAAGTCATTTATTGTGTAGGTAGCATAATACCTTCACTATTTCACATCTTAAAAACAAAGTATCTCCAGGAGCAATCATTTTTCTGATTTCTTGTATACTGTACTGGGGCTGACAATGTGCGGAGGGAAATTCAGTAGCCGGCCGGTTGGCTCCAGGACTTTCGGGTGTGAGGATTCCACACTAGTGTACATTCTACACTCTCCTCCTACATGGAGTTCTTCTTTAAGCAGAGGGGCCATTGGTCACCATTTCCTGAAGAAATTCTGTTCCACCTGTTTTTTCCTATAGATGTATGTAAAATGATTAGGGGAGAATCCTTTCTTACATGCACAACTTTTCCTCTGTAAAAAGAATTCCAACCAGCCCACAAGGGTTGTGTGTTTATAGTAAAATAATCCAGTCTTCTTGTACTCCTGTTCCCAAATATATATCAGCATAATGATTTATTACTGTAGACACATGAACAATTTTAGTCACAGAACAAGCTCTCACACTTCATGGAAAAGCCAGTGCTTATGCAGACTTGTTGGTACAGCCTGCCAACTTTTCTTTGCAATGGGGCAGAGTGGGAAGCTGCCCAAGACACGGTGCTAAATGTAGGCCCCTGCTGACTCAAGATCACGTCTGTCTTGGCTGCCCTCTGGTCACTCGTACCTTTTCTGAAGCATACGGTATTATGTGAGTATTTCGTTGTGGTGCGCCAGAGATGATCAAACTGCTTCATAAAAAACTACAGCTAATGAGAAGAGGACAGTTAACCACATCAACTAGCCTATTTTCTGCTCTCTTTCACAGACCTAAGCTGAATAGGAAAACGGATTGGTCCCTGTGGTAACCACAGTCCACTGTTCAATTCTATAAATCAGGCTTTGTGTCTCTGATTTATTTTCTGTCTTGATATGCAGGAAATGTTTTGGTTGAAACTAGAATTCACTGATTGGAAAATAAATATTATATGCTGTGTTTTCACCATCAAGATTGCTGTGTGGAGAAAAATATTTTTCTGTCATTACATTTATCATTCATTGAGGGACACCGGAATCTTGGGAATTCAGAAAAAGTTGGATTATACTACCACCTATAGGAGTTTGAGACACTGGCAACAAAAAAATTGTATAACCCCACCTCTAACCATCATGCTTAACGTGAAACTCCACCCAAAAAGGGAACGTTCTGCTTTAAGTCCTCCTCCCCCTCTTCTCTTCCATATTTGACATGTTTTTATTTTTTGGGGGGTGGATCGGGTACCTATCTTTGACAGACACCTGCTCCCACTTCCGCCTCAATCGCAAAGACAGTCCAAGCGGAAGTTTTTCCTTTTCACCTCCCTCCCCGCAGTGTTCTGGGACATGTCACAGGCCCCAGAAGACTAGTAGACCCTTCACAAAGCGCAGTGGGGAACCAGCTATGAAGCCGAAATTTGCAAAGCCGGCTGCCCACAGTTAGGATTCCGGCGCCGGGAACATGGGTGAGGATTGTGCTGGATCTCTGGACAGGTAAGTGTCCCTATATTAGTCAGCAGTATTTGTATTACAGTATTTGTATCTGCTGACTTAAATTTTTTTTGTGCCTAGACTGAACCTCTTTACATTTTTTGCTAGTGTCCGAGGAGGTTGGACACCTTTTCCCCAGCTCTGCTGAGAAAACATGTAACACATCTATAGGCTTTTTATAGTTACTGTTTTATTTTATTACCGTAGATATTTTTTCTTCATTAACTTTAATTAAGACTTGAAAATTGCTGCTTGATCTAGTCTCTGTACAGCAGTTATCCAGATTGACATATTCTCAGCAACAGCTTTGCAGGCCATACCTTCTTCTGCAGTCTGTGAATACAAATAATTATCTAGTGCTAGTAATGTTTACTCATATCCACGTTAAACTTTGCCCCCTGTGAACTCTTGACTGTTTGCTTTAATGAATTTCAAAAAATTATTTTATGGTAAGTACGATCAGGAATTTACTCCCTTAGTTTCTAAGAGCTGAGGCTGTCAATCACAAGCTGTGTGCTTGAGGTCCATCCCCTGTCACCTTTTTGCCTCTTGGTGTCAGGAAAACTTGTCAGAAGTGACTCATGCAGATAGCAGAGGAATGAAAATGTAGACAGACATGACATTTAGTGCCCTGGACTAAGACAAGTACACACTATAGAAGGATATGCTTTGTTTATATTTTATGTCTGAGGTTTACAATCACTTTAAACCTCCTCTTCTTGGGTCCCCCGCTGGCAATCTTGGCTCCTCCTCTTCATGTGCCCCCATAGCAAGAAGCTTGCTATGGGGCACACAGTGTAAACCTGATCTTGAGCTGTGTGTGTCAATGGAGCTGCGCTCCATAAACACACTGTGGGGCTTAACTCCGCCCCCACTTCCTGTTTACTGCATTTGATTGACAGCAGCAGGAGCCTTCGGCTCTGCTGCTGCCGAGTCCTCATGTGAAGAGGAAGAAAGGGAAAAATCCAGCAATAAATCTCTTCTTCCCTCTTTTCCCCTTCACACAGGGAAGTGAGTGGAGAGAAAGCTATAAACTTTTCTTTTCCTTTTTAAAGTGGTTGTATACCCATTTGTTTTCATTTTTACCTACAGGTAAGTCTATAATAAGTACGGTTTAGGAGATATTCACTTTGCATGCAGCCGCTGACGTCAGCGGTGCATACGCTGTGAATGCCCGGCTGAAGGTCCGGCAGACGCTGCCGGACCTTGCCGGGAAGCAGACTCCCACGCGCACGCGTAACGTTATCGCGGCTTTGGCGCTGTGAGTGGCCGGAAGATACGCCGAGGGCAAAATGTCAGGTCCCTCGGCGTGGGCCGGGCTGTGATACAGGGACCTCATTCTAAGGTAAGTATTTCATAATGAGCTAATATGCGGTCCATACTAGCTCATTATGCCCTTGCCTTACAGGGTTTTTTTTTTTTTTTTATGCGGGTATACAACCGCTTTAAGGCAGGGAATGCATTAAGATAAGAAAGTTTTTTGGCTTGAGAACCATTTTCAATTTTGGAAAGAGTGGGCGCAGACATAACTTTTGAGTTGTTGGATACTGGGCTGCATATTAGCTGCGCTGGAACAAGAGAAGGTTGGAAAAAAATGTCATTTAATTTGAGATTTTTCTTTTTTTACAACATTATTATTACAGAAATTAGACATTATTAACACAAAAAAATAATTGTCACTTGTCTACTGTCTGTAATATCAGTTCCAATGATTGCTGGCTTAGCCCAGAAACTGATTTACCCCTAATTTGACTTACATTTTTTCCCCCATCCTGAGACAGAATGTGTATTTAACAATGGTTGTGAAACACTCTCATAAACGTTTCCATTGGTATGGAATATATATTTTCTCTAGCTGATGTCCTCAAATGCTCCGCGTTCAGAAGAGAATTGCATTTACAAATGTTCCATTATGAGTGATGCTTAGTCCATTCCTAGTTTTTCTTTACATTTTATTGCTCACTCCCACCTTCCTAAACCATTGGCACACACCAGTGGAGCATTAAATTAAATATTGCAATGAGTTTTTTACAGTATCCCCCCCTGGTTTCAGGGGCCACCAGCTCTTGACAACTTTACTAGATTATTCTAGCCTTGACACAACAAACTAGAATAAGTCGTCCCATGTTTAAAAACAGTTAACCCCGATGCTAGGTGCATTTCTGAATGTTGACACAATGAAAATCCAGGCAATGGATCCTATTTACCGTATTTCTGACACGGGGTCACATTAAAGCTGAATGCCAGGAATGCAGGCACACAAGTCCAATTAGGTGCACGTCACTTCCAAGATTTATCTCTTTTGCCTACATGAAACAGGTTTATTGCATTCCCAGAGGACACTCTGAAGCAAACGCTGCAGCTATGCATGCCCCTCCCCTCCGCTGCCCATTCACGGAAGCCTTTGTATTTTGCAGATTAGTTCACATACAAAGGCTTATGTGAATGGGCAGAAGGTGGGTTGGGCAGGCATAGCAGTTTCAGCGACTCTGCACATGAAGGAGCTGGGACCACAGGCATCAGACTTCCCAAAGTTATTTTCCCATTAGCACAATAAACCTGTCAGATGTAAATAATAGAGATAAGTGTAAGTGGTGACAGGCACCTCATTAGACTTAACCCATGGTATGCCTGCAGTTTTTATGAAGCATATAAAGAATTCTTGGAATTCATCTTTAATACATACATTACCTTCTAGCACTGCAGTTATTTATATTTTTTACTGATATGTATTTTTACATACAGTTTTTCTGTAGTGGTATTTTGACAGTTACTCTCATTTAGGGCCCTTTCACACTGAGGCGGTTTGCAGGCTCTATTGCACTAATAATAGCGCCTGAAAACCGACCCGAAAGTGCCGCTGCTTTGTCTCCAGTGTGAAAGCCCCGAAGGCTTTCACACTGGAGCGGTGCACTGGCAGGACTGTAAAAAAAAGTCCTGCTAGCAGCATCTTCGGAGCAGTGAAGGAGCGGAGTGTATACCGCTCCTTCACCGCTCCTGCCCATTGAAATCAATGGGACAGTGCGGCTATATCGCCGGCAAAGGCGCTTTGCGGTGGTTTTTAACCATTTCTCGGCCACTAGCTACAGCCGCATACCGACGGTAAAGCGCCGCTTACAATGTCGGCGCTTTACCGCCGACGCTGCCCCCGCCCCAGTGTGAAAGGGTCCTTAGAGTGTCCAAGGAACCAGTGGATCACTGAGTACTCCTGCCATGAAGTTAAAGTGGTTGTTAACCCTTGCAACACACTTTTTGCTACAGGTAAGCCTATAATAAGGCTTGCCTGTAGCTACCCTGGATATCTCCTCAACCTGAACGGTTTAGGAGATATCCCTTGTATTTGCATGTGCCGACATCATCGGCACATGCACACTGAAGCAAACTGAAGCAATGGCACGTACGCATGGTTGCTTCACATGCATGCGCGGGAGTGACATCATTGCGGCTCCGGCCAATCACATCGCGAAGGCCGCGATACCCGGAAGTAGCTCTGGGAGCGATGTCAGCCGACGGAGCAGTGTACGAGAACGGCTGCAGTGACTTCGATCTCAGGTAAGTAATTCATAGTGAGCTAGTATGCTATGCATACTAGCTCATTATGCCTTTGTCTTGCAGATTTTTTTTTTGTCCTAGGGTTTACAACCACTTTAATGTGTATGTAAACCTGAGTCATGAAATTTGACCTAGGCACATCTATCTGTAGTGTTTACTTCTCTCACTCCAAAGCACTGAGTCTCGCATCTTTCTGCTGTTTCATTCCTCTTTTATCAGCATAATAGCTTCTGACAAGTTGTCCAAGACGGGAGATAAAACCAGCCTGAAATAGATTAGCAGAGAGCTTGTCTTGTCACAGCACAGCTCTGAAAGTATCTTCGTTCTTCTGCCTATGTGGAGTGTGCCATTCCTCCAATCAGCTGTCACATAGTGTAAGCCCAGACACCACTCCTACAGCTGAAATGGAAGAAAAAAATCTATCTTGATATTGGAATTCTAAAGAATATAGCAATCTGAAAACAGCAGATATACAGGTAAAACGTATGTAGGGAGATTTGTTTCATCTCTGTGTATCATCTGCTGTTCACTTCACTGGGTATAGGAGAGGGTTTACATCCACTTTAAATATACTGCTAAACTAGATTGATTATAACTGTTCTACCTGTCAAAAGATTTGTAATTTTGTACAGACAGGTTTGTGATGTAGGCACCCCTGCCAGACAACACAGCTTGCTTCTTAACCACTACTGCAGTCGCAGTCTGGTGATGAGACAAATTAAGCCATTTCCATTGGTCACTCTATTCTGAGTAGTCCTCCCGTCAGAATGCTCATTATTAGCATGTGTACTTGTGACACAACCTGATTGCTTCCTAGTTTTGACCCTACCTCTTTTTATCTGAATGCTGGTGTGCAGAACCTTACAGGGGCCTGATGTAACAAATTAGGTACTTATCCTAGTTAAAATAAAAAATGTATTGAAAGTAGAACTGTGATCTATAATTCAAAAAAATGTGCTGCAGCACTTAGGCTCAGTTCACACTGATGCGTTGTGAATTTAGCGCGATTTTGACCCAATTGCGTTGCGAATCTTCTTTGCAAATTCATTACGTGTTTGTTGCGAATTTACTGCAATTCTACTGGAATGAGTTGCCATTTTGGGAGGTGACTGCGATTTCTGTCTGGCCAATGGAATCCAAACTTCCGGTTCTCTTCCTTGTTTTTGTGGAGTGTGTGGAGGAGGAGCTGGAGGTGACAAATTCGCACATATGTGAACCATCAATGCGATTCAAGAACGATTTACATTGATGTCTATGGAGACTAAATTCGCAATGCAGTAAACTCGCACAAGACCCTTTTTTTTATCGCATTCGTAGAGGAATCGCAACGCATGTATGTGAACGACTGTCATTGAAAACAATGACTTTAGAGATGACATGCGAATTTAAAGTGTTTTTGACGCATCGCATTCGTTATGAACTCGCATCAGTGTGAACCGGGCCTTAGTTATAAGTGCATTTGCTGTTAAGGTTTTCCGTAGTTCCCCTGCCACAAATACCTGTTGAGCCCGCCAGTGAAGTCCACCAACGCCTGTGATAGTGTGGCAACAATTGAATTCACTGCAGAGTTGTTTCTCTCATGTAAGCCATACCTGCTTGCACTATAGTGGGGTGAGTTAATATTGCAAGGGGTATGGCTATCAGAGTTGTCACTTAGCTTGTCAATAGGCACGTGACCTCACCTAGTCCTGCCCACTGTTTCTGGATAGACAGCACAGCCTGTGTTGCTATACACCCCAGTGTCTGGGAGGGGGGAGCGTGTGTGACACAAACCAAGGAGGACTTTGCTCTGTCAGGGAAGTTAGAGGAAGTTTTTTGTTTACTTTATGAGCCTTCTGCATCACACAGTAACAGTTTGTGCTTGTTTAGACTGTCATACAGGAGCCTTTGGTTATACTTTAATGATTTTTTAATGAGTACATAATGGCATTTACTGATGTTTTCGGTATGTCTGGATTTCAGCTTTTAATGCACAATGCGTCAATCAACCTAAACGTACCCGTTTGAAAACAAGAAGAATAATCAAACATCACCTCTCATGTAATGAAATGTCTCAGTTGATCTTACAGACCTTGTTGATAAAATGAGCTTTTACTGGATATACAGGTTTTTTCTGTTATGAGTTAGAAAACTGTTTGTATTGATGGCCATGTCAAATTCCATAGAAAATAGGTAATGGTGTTTTTTCTATCTTTTCAAATTTCTTCGTGCAATAGTCAGGGGAGTCACCCAGCAGAACAGTTGGAAGTGGAAATCCAGCATGTTTGACAGTTGAATTACATATACACTATATTACCAAAAGTATTGGGACACCTGTCTTTACACGCACATGAATTTTAATGGCGTCTTAGTCCGTAGGGCTCAACACTGAGTTGGCCCACCCTTTGCAGCTATACCAGCTTTTACTCCTCTGGGAAGGCTGTCCACAAGGTTTAGGAGTGTGTCTATGGGAATGTTTGACCATTCTTTCAGAAGCGCATTGTGAGGTCAGGCGCTGATGTGGATGAGAAGGCCCGGCCCGCCGTCTCCGTTCTAATTCATCCCAGGATACCATTAGTTCATGTGCGTGTAAAAGCAGGAGTCCCAATACTTTTGTCAATATAGTGTATGTCAGCTGTCTTACATGCTAGAATATTTCTAATGCTGATCACCCAGTATTGTAATGAACACACCAATTATAGGTTTCTGCACTGTGTGCTTATTGAATGAATGGGGATCATCACACTTTAGAGGGTCCTTCCTGTGCATCCTTTCTCTTGTAAGCTGCGTAACAGTGCCTGAAAACATGCTCTATTGTGCAAGGCAATAGAAAATGATTGACTCCCACTGCATATCTTCCTAGTTACAATATCATTTTCTGATGCATATGGTATTGTGAGAAAGCAATAGAAATACAAATTCCAGGTATACTAGCAGTGTTTGAAATGTACTTTAAAATGTTACTCCTTATGTGTGATAGGTACATTGTTACTTTATGCTGGGGCTGTCCCCAAACAACTACCCTTTGGACAGTCAGATGCACGTTTTTAGTTAACAGACCAGGTATCTCCACTTTTGTGGGAAAATAAAATGGCAAAAAAGGATGAAATCCCGCGTGGGGTCCCCCCAAAAATCCATACCATTTTTTTTTTATGCCGGCAATGTGTGTTCTTTTTTTTTTACATTCAGCTGTCAGTGGTGCTTTTTAGGTGCTAAAAAAATTCCCCCTCAACCGCCAGTGTGAATTAGTTCTAAGGCTGTATACTGTATACAGCTGTGCTTTTTAGGTGCTAGAAAAAAAAAAAAGGAAAAATACACTTTCCATAGGGAATTAATGTAACCCATGTACATTAAACAATGCATTAACAATGCAATGCACCAAAGTGCAATTTATTGCTTATACAGATATTTTCACTTTTATAGTGCGTTTTTTTTTTGCACATTATTGTGCATTACATTAAGACAGTCCATTCAAATGAATATTTTAGCAATGCACCAAAACATCCAAAAAAACTGGCATATGCGATTATTAGCAATGCACCACAGCACATAACAGTATTTTACCTTGCTTTAGTATCATGACAAAACAGGTGTGTTGGAGCTGCATTGTCTTAGTATGTTGGGGTGCCAGTCTGAATGAATGGCTGTACAGCTCACTAATGCACTTATCATGTGTTGTAACTCATGCATCAACACAACATAAAACAGCGAAACCATGTAAACTCAACCTTAATGGCATTAAATAAATACATAACTCAACTGTTTCCTTGGAGTTACATTTTAGGGTACCCTCTTACTTGGCATAGAGTCAGTCTACAAAATAACAAGTACATCACTTACAGCAGGATTAGGTTATGTTTAATCTCATTTGCAAGTAAAGCTGGCCATACATGGTTCAGTTTTGTTCGTTCAGCCAGCTGAACTGAAAGTAGTTATAAAGTCAGAAGGTTTTTTTATCTTAATGCATTCAATGCATTAAGATTAAAAACCTTCTGTGTGCCCCCCTAATACTTACCGAAGCCACATCTCGATGTTGCACGAGTGTCTCGGCTGTCTGGGACTCCCCCTCCTCATTGGCTAAAACAGCAGCGGGGCGCCATTAGCTCCCACTGCTGTCAATCAAAGTCAGCAAGCCAATAAGGAGAGGGAGGGGGCTGGGCTGAGCCATGGTTCCGTGTCTGAATGGACACAAGGAGCTGTGGCTCGGCTTGGGTGCCCCCATAGGAAGCTGCTTGCTTTGGGGGCACTCGGCAGGAGGGAGGGGCCAGGAGCACTGGCGAGGGACCCGAGAAGAGGAGGATCTGGGCTTCTCTGTGCAAAACACCTGCACAGAGGAGGTAAGTAGGACATGTTTGCTATTTTTAAACAAAAGAAAAATGAGACATTTATCACTTGAACCAATTTCTCCCATCCACAAATTTGATGTGGATGGAGGAATCCTCCCCGCTGTGTCATTGTATTCTGACAGTGGGACTACCCCCATCATCAGAATACACTGACCAACACTGCAGCCAAATGGTGATCAAGCAAAAGTTTACCAACAAGCTGGTTCATGAGAGCTCAAACAATAGATTGACTTGGCCATAGATGGATTGAAATTCGGCCAGTTCCTGCTGAACTGGTCTAATTTCAATCCATGTATGGCCAGGTTTAGGATGCCCTGTCTTCACTCATTTTTTCAAAACTATACTATAATTCAGAGAAGTAAGAATACTTTGTTTTTAACTGTTAGATTTGACTATCATTCTAATAAGCAGGAGATTATCATGTTGTTATTACTTACCGTATTTATAGGTGCACCCCAAGTTTAGGAGGGAATTTTAAGGAAAAAATTTTTAGGAGGGAAGTTTAAGGAAAAAAACTTACATTAAAATGCCCATCAATGCAGCCTTATCGTGTCCATCTGCAGCCTTGTCAGTGTCATTGTAGCCTTGTCAGTGTCATTCCAGCCTTGTCAGTGTCATTCCAGCCTTGTCAGTGTCATTGTAGCCTTGTCAGTGTCATTGTAGCCTTGTCAGTGTCATTGCAGCCTTGTCAGTGTCATTGTAGCCTTGTCAGTGTCATTGCAGCCTTGTCAGTGTCATTGCAGCCTTGTCAGTGTCATTGCAGCCTTGTCAGTGTCATTGCAGCCTTGTCAGTGTCATTGCAGCCTTTTCAGTGTCATTGCAGCCTTTTCAGTGTCAGTGCAGCCATGCCCCAGTGTCCACTGCAGCTTTGCCCCAGTGCAGCCTTGTCAGTGCAGCCTTGTCAGTGCAGCCTTGCCCCAGTGGTCAGTGCAGCCTTGTCCCCAGTGTCCATTACAGATTTAAAAATGGCGCAGCGGAGTTCCCAGGGACTCGGCGGAGCTGAACGAGCGCCGCCAAGATCTCAGTGACTGGGCGGAGCCGAGATACACATAGCCGAGTGTACTCGGCTTTTCTCGGCGCCGCTCACAGTCACGCCCAATCCCGCCCTATGATGGACATAACACAGGTCCAATGGCGGGACTGGGCGTGACTGTGAGCGGCGCCGAGAAGAGTACACTCGGCTATGTGTATCTCGGCTCCGCCCAGTCACTGAGATCTTGGCGGCGCTCGTTCAGCTCCGCCGAGTCCCTGGGAACTCTGCGGTGCCATTTTTAAATTTACGCGCTATATGTATGTCGGCGGCGATCGCCCCGATCTATCAAAATTAGCAGGGATCGGCGTATAACACGCACCCACGGTTTTCCCCTGATTTTAAGGGGAAAAAAGTGTGTGTTATACGCCGATAAATACGGTATTTAAATGTCTATTTTATTCAGAAGCCAGCCAAGATATCAGTTGCTAAAGTGTGTCAGTCCACCTGCAAGCCAAAATATACTTCTTGCTGTGTGATAGACGTGTGGATAAGGAAGAACACACATAGAGATCAAGAGTGGTTGTGAACCCTCAGCCTAAGGCTTAATGTACACATGACGTTTTAAAACCTCCCCTGAACGATTCAACTTGACAGATAGTAACCGACATTGAAAAACATCCGTTTAGCCACGTTTACATGCTGCGTTTGTGTTTAGGAGCGTTTTAAAAAAAGTTTTTTGTTTTTTTTAAATAGTCAAAAATGTATCTCAATTAAGAACAGCTGAAAACGAAACGTGGCTAAATGTGAGTCACCACGTTTACAAGCTGTCACAGGCAATTGGCATTTCAAATGCCTCTGAACATCTGACCTGAACACTTCTTTTTTTGCTTTCCAAAAAGTGCTTCTAAACTCAACTGCCTAGAAATGACCATAAACGGCCCTGTGTACATGTACTGATGGGGGAGGTTTATCAAAGGTATAGGCCACAGGACAGCAACGAAAGTTAAGCCCAGGGTCACAAGACAATAGGGGTGAAACGGATCGTCATCGATCCGTGATCTGATCCGCGGAGGTTGATCCGTACGGGACACCCGCGATCCGCGGAGCGCTCTGTGGCCTCGGCCATAGGAAAGGCCGCGGCTTCGGCCTAGCTCCGGAGCGGCGGCCATCTTGGTACACCCGGCGGCCGTTTATGACGGAGCGATCACTTGTAAAAAAAACGGCGTCATGTCATGACGCCGGTTTCTCTCTCTCCTCTGTGTACTGATCTGTACAGTGGAGGGGAGAGATCGGATGGCAGCAGTGCCAATACTCTGCAATGCTCTGCTGCAATGCCCTGACAATACTCTGCAATGCCCTGACAATACTCTGCAATGCCCTGACAATACCCTGCCAATACTCTGCCATACCCTGCCAATACCCTGCCAATATACCTGCCAATACTCTGCCAATATACCCGCCAATACCCTGCCAATACTCTGCCAATACCCTGCCAATACTCTGCCACACCCTGCCAATAGGGAGATTGTGGATATTACAGTGGGGGGGATTTTTTTTTTTTGTTGATCCGAAAATGACCTGAACCGTGACTCCTGATCCGAGGAACGATCCGAACCGTGAGTTTTTTGATCCGTTGCACCCCTATAAGACAACAATTCTCGTATAGCAAGGGACAGGCAGCAGGGTTACAGGGACTACAGTGACACAGCATAAAATAAGTGGCAATCTGGTGTGCAGCATTGGTTAAAGCGGGGGTTCACCCACACCGCCAAAAAAAAAAAATATTAAAAGCCAGCAGCTACAAATACTGCAGCTGCTGACTTTTAATACATTGCCACTTACCTGTCCCAGGGTCCAGCGATGTCGGCAGGGGATGCCGAGAACCCGCTCGGTTCTCGGCAGCTGCCGCCGCCATCCTAGGTGTGGGAATCAGGAAGTGAAGCGTTGCGGCTTCACTTCCCGGTTCCCTACTGCGCATGTGCGAGTCGCGCTGCGCGTCCCTAGTGGTCCCCGCTCTCTGCTGGGAGCTGTGTGTTCCCAGCAGACAGCGCGGTCGGGACGGGAAGAGGCATAGACTCCCATGGGAATCTATGCCGGAAGTGGGTGCAAATACCTGTCTTTGACAGGTATCTGCACCCCCCTCCCCCCTGAAAGGTGCCAAATGTGACACCGGAGGGGGGGAGGGTTCCGAAAAGCGGAAGTTCCATTTTTGTGTGGAACTCCGCTTTAATTAATCAATTTCACAAAGCAGCAATATGGTAGAGTAAGGACATAAGTCCAAGGGGACACATGTTCTAAGAGCTAATTCAGCTGGGGTCACAAGGCAACCTTATGGTACAGTAAGAGGAAAAGCAGCAGAATCCCAGTGGCAGGAATGCGCTAGGGGTTAAAGCGGTAGCAAACTGCGTCTGGAACAAAAAAAAAAAAACCATGCAAAAACAATTGCATAATGTGCTAGTATGCATCGCCGAGCCATCCGCTGCGGCCTTCAGAGAGCATGCACCGGTGACGTCACCGGCTGCATTCATTGGGAATATCTCCAAAACACCGCAAGTTTACGAAATATTCAATGTACCTACTGGTAGGCTTTATTATAGGCTTACCTGTCAGTACTACCAGACTTGTGGCGTTTGCCTGTCCTAATTGGTGCAACTAACTTCCTCTGTGCAGTGTTCCCTTTAAATCAACAGAGCCCTGCTTAATGGCCCATACACATGATCTGAATATCGTACGACAGATTGTGCGACTTTTTTCGCTTAATAGTCGCAAGTAGAAATTGTATAGGTAACTAAAGTCATGAAAATTCTCGTACAACAGAAAAAAAAAATCAGAAGGGATGTCATGTGTTGTAATGTATTTGTATTGTATTTTCGGACGACAACTATACTGACTAAACGAAAATCGTACAATCTTGTATTGTACGAGGAAAATTTTGATGCTTGTTTGATCGAATAATATCGGATAACCTGTCGCGATCGGCTCTTGAAAGTAGTGTACACACAATCCGAAAATCGCACAATTCTTCCTCGGACAACCGTTTTCGTATATATTCGGATCGTGTGTACGGGCCATAAGCTTAAACTTTTCTGTTACTCACATTGTAGGTCTGCGTGCTCAGCCCTCCCACGGGCCTTAAAAGCCTCGTGAGGGCGACAAGGGGGAGGGTATGAGTGCTGGCTATTGTTAAAGCAATTTTAAACCCTCAGTTTTTTAAGCACTTTTAGCAGCTGATTTAATCACTTACTGAGCGTGCAACTTTTATCCTTGTCTAAGTTCCAGTTTAAGCTGGTGCCATGACGCTGCCCCAGGTTTTCGGTTTAAGGGTAGCTTCTTTCTCTTTCAGTGTCCTATAGAGCACCTCTTGCATGCAGGGACTAGAGTTTTGTCTCCCTACACCGCCCCACCATTTGAGTCAAACCTATAATTGTCACACTACCCTGCCGCAATCGCATGATGTATTGCACGGTACATATATGTTTGAATCCGAAGGTCAGGTGGCAACAAACATGGGGTTTTATTGCTCCCAAACTGCAAGTGTAAATGAGCCCTTACTGTTCTGAGCCCCCTATAATCATTGCTTGCTTTGTTATAGATGGTATTATGCCATCGTCCATGACACTGGTGCACCACAGATCATTGTTGTGTGTGGGCTTCACTTGCAGGATTGAAATGCACTGACCTGAACAAAATAGCTGGAAGGTAATAGAGAAGAGAAGTCCACTGTCAGTACACCACAGCAAACTGGAGCTCTTCTGGTTTGTCTATGTCACTTGCAACTGCTGTTGGCGTCACTCCGGTTCTATTAAGGAAGGGATACAGAAGGTGGACTGAAGTTGATATCGCTCCGCCGGGGATTGCAGCCAGAATTAGAGATGCAGTATCAGCAAATGCGTCCACCAGCCCCACTCCGATTAAAAGAAAATAGACCCACTGATTCTGTATGTGACTCCACTGTGATTGAGATTCTGCAGATGGTGTGCAGCAAGCTGAGGGCGCAAAGATCTAGCCGTCACCTGGTTGCCACCTAGGCAATTACACAAGGTTAATGATGTCACCCCCTCTCCTATGTGACAGTGTTCAAGGCTCGCAAAAAAGCAGAAAGCAAATTTGTGCGTTTTTTATGGATCAGCGTTATAGACAAAGATAATATATATCAGGGTGGATTTGATTTAGATCAAGTCAATTTGAATCACAGTTTATAAATCACAATTTAAATCACTAGTAAAAAGGCTTGATTTAAATCATATTTTTTAAAGAGCAACTGTCATCTCTGTCCCGCAGCGGCTCCTCCTCTGACCTGCTGTTGACTCACCGACAGTCCTATTCACTTTAATGGGATGGCTGGTGATGTGGCAGTGATACAACAAGGTGAGGGACGTGGCGGCAGCAGCTGAGTGGATGCTCACTAACAGGCGCTGCCATGATGGATCTGAAATGACAGGTGCTCTTTAAATGTAAGGACTCATTATATATATGTAACTATATGACTCATTCTTGCTTGTAGTTAGAATCTTTACTATTTGCAAACAAAATGATGGTTTCCTATTTAGAATAATAAGCTGTCAGATTAGTAAAACAGCAATATCAGAACCAATTCAATCATACAGTTTGTAGTGTACAAAGATTTGAAAAACAATGGGATAAAGGAATATTCCTGAACTTTGGTTTATCTCATGGTTACTGTGACATTGTGTGAATGCATCAATGCAGTACATATTAATTTAGCTTGCAGAGCTTGGATTCATTGAATGAGTTTACCAAAAATGTAAATATTGCAGAATATAAAGCCTCATGCTACATAACTAAGCTCCATTTCATGCTAAATAAACTTTAGATAGATTTTTATGCCGTGTACACACGGTTGGACTTTCCGTCAGGAAAAGTCCGACAGAATCTTTTCATCGGACATTCCGATCGTGTGTGGGCCTCATCTGACTTTTATTTTCGAAAATTCTGACGGACCTAGAAATAGAACATGTTTTAAATCTTTCTGACGGAATCAATTCCTATCGGGAAAACTGCTTGTCTGTATGCTGTTCCGACGGACCACATGCTCTGAAGCAAGTACGAGATGGCAGCTATTGGCTACTGGCTATTGAACTTCCTTTTTCTAGTCCCGTCTTACGTGTTGTACGTCACCGCGTTCTAGACGGTCGGACTTTGGTGTGATCGTGTGTAGGCAAGACAGTTTCAGTGGAACTCCGTCGGAAAAACTGTCAGAGTTTGTTCCAACGAAAAAAATGGTCGTGTGTACGCGGCATTACTCCAAAATCCATTTTATTAAAATTAATTTAATTTAAAAAAAATCGATTTTAATTAAAAAAAATCCGATTTAAATAAAAAAAAAATCGGATTATATATATATATATATATATATATATATATATATATATATATATATATATATATATATATATATATATATATATATATATATATATATATATATATATATATATATATATATATATATAGTGGGGATGGAAAGTATTCAGACCCCCTTACATTTTTCACTCGTTGTTATATTGCAGCCATTTGCTAAAATCATTTAAGTTCATTTTTTTCCTCATTAATGTACACACAGCACCCCATATTGACAGAAAAACACAGAATTGTTGACATTTTTGCAGATTTATTAAAAAAGAAAAACTGAAATATCACACGGTCCTAAGTATTCAGACCCTTTGTTCAGTATTTAGTAGAAGCACCCTTTTGATCTTATACAGCCATGAGTCTTTTTGGGAAAGATACAACAAGCTTTTCACACCTGGATTTGGGGATCCTCTGCCATTCCTCCTTGCAGATCCTCTCCAGTTCTGTCAGGTTGGGTGGTAAACGTTGGTGGACAGCCATTTTTAGGTCTCTCCAGAGAAGCTCAATTGGGTTTAAGTCAGGGCTCTGGCTGGGCCATTCAAGAACAGTCACGGAGTTGTTGTGAAGCCACTCCATTATTTTAGCTGTGTGCTTAGGGTCATTGTCTTGTTGGAAGGTAAACCTTTGGCCCAGTCTGAGGTCCTGAGCACTCTGGAGAAGGTTTTCTTCCAGGATATCATGTACTTGGCCACATTCATGTTTCCCTCAATTGCAACCAGTCGTCCTGTCCCTGCAGCTGAAAAACACCCCCACAGCATGATGCTGCCACCACCATGCTTCACTGTTGGGACTGTATTGGACAAGTGATGAGCAGTGCCTGGTTTTCTCCACACATACCGCTTAGGATTAAGGCCAAAAAGTTCGATCTTGGCCTCATCAGACCAAAGAATCTTATTTCTCACCAGCTTGGAGTCCTTCAGGTGTTTTTTAGCAAACTCCATGTGGGCTTTCATGTGTCTTGCACTGAGGAGAGGCTTCCGTCAGGCCACTCTGCCATAAAGCCCCGACTGGTGGAGGGCTGCAGTGATGGTTGACTTTCTACAACTTTCTCCCATCTCCCGACTACATCGCTGGAGCTCAGCCACAGTGATCTTTGGGTTCTTCTTTACCTCTCTCACCAAGGCTCTTCTCCCCAGATAGCTCAGTTTGGCCGCACGGCCAGCTCTAGGAAGGGTTCTGGTCTTCCCAAACGTCTTCCATTTAAGGATTATGGAGGCCACTGTGCTCTTAGGAACCTTAGGTGCAGCAGAATTTTTTTGTAACCTTGGCCAGATCTGTGCCTTGCCACAATTCTGTCTCTGAGCTCTTCAGGCAGTTCCTTTTTGACCTCATGATTCTCATTTGCTCTGACATGCACTGTGAGCTGTAAGGTCTTATCTAGACAGGTGTGTGGCTTTCCTAATCAAGTCCAATCAGTATAATGAAACACAGCTGGACTCAAATGAAGGTGTAGAACCATCTCAAGGATGATCAGAAGAAATGGACAGCACCTGAGTTAAATATATGAGTGTCACAGCAAAGGGTCTGAATACTTAGGACCATGTGATATTTCAGTTTTTCTTTTTTAATAAATCTGCAAAAATGTCAATAATTCTGTGTTTTTCTGTCAATATGGGGTGCTGTGTGTACATTAATGAGGAAAAAAATGAACTTAAATAATTTTGGCAAATGGCTGCAATATAACAAAGAGTGCAAAATTTAAGGGGGTCTGAATACTTTCAGTCCCCACTATATATAGATATATATCTATATATATATATAGATATATATCTATATATATCATTTATATTTATATCTTTAATTTCAGTGTGCACCAAGCAGTTACTGAAAGGCTTGAAATGTACGCCAATATAAAAACATATGGCATTTAAAATGAAGTAGATACTGTATATCCTGTTGCAAAACTGATACTCGCACTGTAGGAAAATATTTGTACAGTGATTTTCCTGTTACAGAGCTGTCATCTTTATTATAAAAAGTCTAAACCATGACCTACTGTAAAAGTCAGCAAAGTGTTAATACAGGGTGTGACCACAGTGCACAAACTGTAGAGGCTCTTTGCACGCCTTTGGTAATATAATGCAGAAAGTTAAACTGGTTTAACTTATATTTATTGCCAAGTAGGACTTTATTTTCATTTACTGAAACAGTACTCTATTGTGATCACTTAATATTATCACTATTATTTTTTTGTTAAAGAATCTGTCCACCCAAAACAATATCATTGGTAGTTTGCATTGCCTTCCAGCATTTATATTGTTTTCTGGGACTCCCAAGTCTGAACCTATGTTTACTGGTCCTGTAACCTGTACCACTCTTTAATTGCTGCAATAAGATGCACAAGAATTTGTTCAAAAGGGGAGTGAAGGAATTTGCTGGGGAATGCGTGACACACTGGTGTCACCAGAAAAAAAATTACGCTTGTGACCAATCCATTCTTCAGTTTATTCAGGTGGTCACAGTACAGTCTCGTCCTGCTATAAGGGTCTCTTTGATGAGATATGTCTGGGAAAAATGGCACACACTTAGCCTGGCCATAGATTATGCAATTTTCTTTTCTTCAATTGCAGTTCGTTCTGCACTCCTGTGACCTGTTTTCAGCTGACAGCAGGCTGAAGCCCGCTGTCGGCTGACGTCACAGAGCTGTTTCAGGCTGGGAAAGGATTGTGACCAAATGGTCGAGATCCACCCAGGAGCCTGCACCAGCATTTGGCTCAGCCTCTCAGTGAGCCTGAGCCTGCTCAGCTCAGATGCTACATCCACCTAGATAAGTATGATTTCTGAAGAAAAAAGTCAATCTGAATTCACTTCCCTGTGTGTGGCATATCGATTGGGTTTTTGGGTTGTTGACTATAGATTGATTATCCCTATTGGAAGTGAGCGATTGGAAAACAAAGTGATCACTTATTGTGTATGGCCACCATGAGATCTTTTCTGCTTTTGCTCACAGCCATAATACTAACTTCATCTAATAATGCTCCCATTCAACCTGGGCTGGCAGGACTTCCGCTGGTTGAAACGGAACCCTTATTGCAATATAATTGTGGTTGTGTATCAGTGAATGATATATATTTTAAATTTGACGTTTTAAGTGACTTGGAAGAAAATGAATCAATTGTAATTTGTATTATTTATTGGCCAAGTCACATAGTGACAGCCCTGCCAGAGCCTATTAGACCCCTTTCACACTGAGGCAGGTTTCAGGCGTTTTAGCGCTAAAAATAGCGCCTGTAAAGCGCCTGAAAACCGCCTCTCATGCCTCTCCAGTGTGAAAGCCTGAGTGCTTTCACACTGGGGCGGTGCGCTTGCGGGATGGGAAAAAAAGTCCTGCAAGCAGCATCTTTGGGTTGGTGTAGGAGCGCTATATACTGGGCGCCTACTCCGCCCCTGCCCATTGGAATGAATGGGGAGCTCTTCGGAAGCGTGTTTTAAAAGCGATGCAACATGCGAGCTTTTACACATTTTTCGTCCGCTAGGGAGGGTTAAAAGTGCCCCGCTAGCGCCGCTAAAACTAGTGGCGCTTCCTGCTAATGGACCCGCCACCCCAGTGTGAAAGGGGTCTTATTGTCCATGATAATAACAGATCCAGACCGCTTTACATCTAGTATAAAAAACACAGAAAGCTTGTTGTATATCTTCTGATTAGAAAATGGCTGTGGTATTTGATCTATTGCTTTCACTGAGTCCAGTGACCCTGAATCATAGATAGAAATGTAGCATCCAAATTCTGCAGAAATAAAGAAATGAATTAAGATAGCCATTTACTGATTGCCATAGAAACAGCACAAATAATATGCTGTGGGGGAAATAGGATTGCATAACTAGCACTAGATTTTGCTGCATGTTGAAGGTTATATGGTATGTTTCACACACTGTTGTGATAGAACAAGAAATGTACATGGCAGAAGAAGTAATGGGGCTTTCCTTGTGTTGGCATTTGTTTATCCACAAGGAGAGAAGAAAATCCTTACATTTTTTACATTTAGTTAATCACTACAAATCACTACAAATGGAGATGTGCAAAGCAGAGTAGGGTTTGCAGAAATTTTTTCCAATTGCCTATCTATGAATGGGTTGAAAGCTGCTTCGGTCAATGAACATTATCTAGCATATAGCACACAAACCTTGTTTGAAAGTAATTTGTTCTGGCATTTCTGCATTCTACTATGCATGGTGATGGCATAGAAAGTGGATAACAAATTTCTACAGCAGTAGCATGTGATTCAACACATTGCTCTATTTTAACACACACAAATACTGCCTGTTCTGTCTGGGTACGTAGGCATCAAGCAAACAGAACTCCTTAGTTTTTCCACTTCTTGGACTACTTGAAATGCATGTAGTGTTGGCCCTTAATGTGTCACTAAACCCACATCTCAAAAAAATATCAATAAATGGTGTATTACGTGCTGTTCATACTCACTCAGTCACTATACAATTTGTTTACTGTATTCAGCAAAAAACCTAGTTGATCCTGCTGTTCTCTGTCTTCTCCTCCTGTTTCATGTCCCCCGATGCACGCTCAAACATGCTCATTTTTCAGTGAGTTTCTATGCTGAGCATTTCCTTCCTATCACATCTGAGCAGCCCATGTGACTATAGAGTCACACATGTGGGCGTATACACAGTGGTAAATGACAGCCCACTCCCTTTCTCCTCCTCTATGCCCACCAACCAGCTAAACACTATGGGGTGGGATATTACATCTTGAATGATGGAGGCTTCACCTCCTTATTATAAGAAAAAGGTGGGAGGGGCGTGACATAGACTGTGGCTGGCAGAAATGTTATTGCCAAAAATAAAAAATAAAGATTTGATTTCAAACATATATATTTAATGTATTATTGCTATTAATGTTTCTTTACTATTATTTATACTTTATCCAAAAGGCTGTTTTATTTTTGAACAGCAGCAGCAGAGGACTAGAAGCTCCTCTTATGTTTCCCTGTAGAATGGCTGGGGAAAAAGCTGGGTCATGTGAAAGCTGTATATCGATTAGGAAAAGGATACTTTGATTTTTTACTAAAATATTTACAGTGCCATCATCCAATATACACAGACGAGCCAAAGTAAATTAAACAGTGTGTGTTTAGTATCATTTTAAGGATTGATAGTGTCCAGGCTTGGGAAGGCTTCTGGTGCTTCCCGATGTGAGCACAGATCCATTGGTGGCAGCCTGCTCTTCAAAAAGTCACTGATGTCATCTTACATTTTAGGCCAGGATCTAACTACACTGCTTAAATCTCTCCAATCTAAGCAGAAACTTTTTATAGCTTCTTTTGACAGAGCTGGTAAGATTTAACGCTACATTTTTAAAACATTTTGTATTGGTTTTTGACACTGGAAAGGCTTCCAACATGAAAATTAATGGGTATCTGTTGTGACAACCAGACCCTCAGAATGCTGAAACTTGTCTCTTCTTTTCTTGCTTTAAAGGAAATCTCGAGGGAACATAACAAGAAAGAACAGTCAGAGTTAAAGTGGCCCTAAGAGCCCTTTCACACCGAGCCGCCAATAGCATCGGCGGTAAAACGCCGCTATTTTTAGCGGCGTTTTAGCGGCGCATTTTGGCCGCTAGCGGGGTGCTTTTACCCCCCGCTAGCGGCCGAGAAAGGGTTAAAACCGCCCGCAATGCGCCGCAATAGTGGCGTTTTGCCGACGGTATCCCAGCGCTGCCCCATTGATTTCAATGGGGAGCAGCGGTGGAGGAGCGGTAAACACACCGCTCCAAAGAAGCTGCTGACAGGACTTTTCCTGACGTCCTGCCAGCGCACCGCTCCGGTGTGAAAGCCCTCAGGCTTTCACACTGGAGACAATGCTGCAGCTGTTTGAGGGAGGCTTGCAGACGCTATTTTTAACGCTATAGCGCCTGCAAAACACTCTCGGTGTGAAAGGGGTCTAAAGGCTGAAGGTTTTTACCTGAGCCCCCTCTGATTCAGCAATGTTCGATACCTATGATAGCCTTGGCTGCATGAGGGCTCTCTCTCCTCATTGGATGAGACAGCAGTGGGAGCTCATGGGTTCCCACTGCTGTCAATCACAGCCAATGAACTATCAGGAGAGAGTAGGGGGTGTCTTATGGACACATAGAGCAGCGGCTCAGGAGCGAGCATGCAGCAGTGCCCCCAGGGCAAGTGGTTTTCTCAGGGGGCATTGCTCAAGGGGCAGAAGCCAGGAGCGCCAGCGGGGAACCTGAAAAGAAGACTCATGGCAGCATTCGTGGTACCAGCTTAAGCTAGGACATAGGCGAGGCTTAAAAGATAAAGAAGATGCATACTCAGGAAATGATTCAGTCAGCTGCCAGAAAATCTTGAAAATGAAGGGTTTAATATAATTTTATTCCTCTATGCTTACTTCCGCTGTTATGTTTGCTGGAGATTCCATTTTAGACTATTAAAAAGTCAGTGGGAACTATGATGTGTGTCTGTAACCAGCCCTATTATTTACAGCTATGATGACCGGAGGAGCAGGGGTCACATACTGCTCCAGATGTTCTAAGTTCACATTTTTATGACTGTTAAAGCCATTGGGGCCCTGTAACTGTATTTCATAGTTTTCTTTTTTAACAAAAAGCAATGTGCAATGGAAGAGATTGAGTCACCTAAGCCTGACATCTTTCACTAGGCACAATTGTTTTTCATCTGCAGACTTGATTATTAGAGGTTGATTTACTAAAATTGGAGCGTGCAGCTCTGCATAGAAACCAATCGGCTTCCAGGTTTTATTGTCAAAAATGAATTGAAAAAGCTGAAGCTACTTGATTATTGGCTACAATGCACAGCTGAAGCAGATTGAATAGAACAATAGAGGGTTATAAGCCCCATCAGTTTTTTTGCCAACTATGTCCCATTTGGGAGATTTCCCTTCACTTCCTGCCCCATAGCCAAAGAGCAAGTGAGAGGAAATCCCTCCAAACAGAAATAGTACCGGTGTATGGCCAGTATCACCAGAATTGGTGTCCCCATTGGAAGATTTCCCCTCCAATAGTGTACTGATGGGATTTTCTTTTACTTGTGATGATAACAGTAAACAGGACAAATAGAGAGAGTGAATCTCCCCAATGTGGACACAGACAACAATAAAAACTGCAGGTGTTCTTATCCTTCTCCACTCCGTCCAAAACGAAAAAAAAAAGTTTTGCCTTTAGTTAAAGTTCCAATAGAAAAGTGTCAGAACACACTGTGCATCGCAGTTTAATACATAGAGGGCTGCGTAGCTGCAGACTTGTCAGGGTACCCATGCTGACCCATGTCTACAGCCAATGGGCATGTGAGCAGCAGAACTAGACCGCGGAGCAATGGAAGAAGGTGACTTGGTCTGATGAATCACGTTTTCTTTTACAAAAATTTACACACAGTAACACACACCAACACTAGAGTTTGTTAAAATGTGCCTTTTACCGTTCATGTGTTTTTTGTGTTAAAGTTAGGGTTGTCCCGATACCACTTTTTTAGGACCGAGTACAAGTACCGATACTTTTTTTCAAGTACTCGCCGATACCGATTACCGATACTTTTTTTTTAATGTCACGTGACAGTGTTTTTTTTTTCATTTTTTTTTTTTTTTTTAACAGTGCTTGCTTTTTTTTTGGGGGGGGGGGGAGGGGGTGAACGTTGTATGTGTGTGTTATTTTTTTTTTTTTACAATTTTTATTTTTTACAATAGTATTTCTTTTATTCTTTATTGTTTTTTGTTTTTTTTTAATCAGCCCTTTTGGGGGGCTTTGGTGAGATATCAGGGGTCTTAACAGACCTCTGATATCTCCCCCTTGAGACAGAGAAAGAGACCGAGGATAGAGAATCCCCAGTCCCTTTCTCTGCAGCCTCAGCTGCACTGACAATGAATGGAGAGAAGTCTGCAGCTTCTCTCCATTCATAAACTGACACATCGTAATCACAGAAGATTACAATATTTCAGTTATGTGAATGGACAGAGTCAGCTGACTCTATCCATACACAAAGGAAGGAGGAGGGGGAGGACGGAAGAACTGAGGGGGAGAACAGAGGGGACAGATAAGAGCAAAACAGAGGAGACAGATAAGAGCAGAACGGAGGGGACAGCTGAGAGGGACAGAGGAAAGGAGGGGGCATGGAGGAGGATGCAGTGACAGTCAGCTGTGAGCGATCACCGCTGTCTGTCACTAAAGCTGGTGAAAGCCGCTGGGGGAGAATCTTGTAACTCCCCCACGCGCCGATCACAGCTGACAGTCAAGGTATCGGGGGAGGCATCGGTAGCATTTGCCCGAGTACAAGTACTTGGGCAAATGCTCGGTATCGGTGCCGATACCGATACTAGTATCGGTATCGGGACAACCCTAGTTAAAGTGTATGCTAATGTGTTACTGTGTTACTGTGTGTGTGTGTTACAAGGGTGATTCAGCAGCAGAATCAACCCTTGGAGTCTTTCACTTGCCTATATGGAATTGCCCTCTCCATGGAGGCAGCAAGGAAGCAACATCTTGCTGGCCCACCTAGCACGGGAACAACGCCATAGAAATAGGTATGTGATTTCTTTGCAATCCAGTCCCTGTATTGACACGCATTGGGGAGGGGGCAGGGCGGCATGTTAGGAATGTGATCTGCTAAGGAGGAAGCACATACCATCCCGATACCAGTCTGGTATTTTTACCTGTTTTGGCTCGATGTAGAGTGGTGCACTGACGCACCTGGTCTATGTGAGTACCCCATATGGGGATTTTGCTTTAATTAATAAACTTTTTAAACTTTATCACACTATCAAGTTCTTTTTTCTACTAACATATCGAGGCATTGCGCTGACGAGTCCAGGATTCTGGTAACACTGCAGAGCCCAGAGATGGTTCACAGGCGTGTATTGACTGACCTTAACTGCAAGGTCACGAGCTCTAAGGGCCCTTTCGCACTGGGGCGGTTTGCAGGCGCTATTGCGCTAATAATAGCGCCTACAAACCGACCCGAAAGTGCCTTTGCTTTGTCTCCAGTGTGAAAGCCCCGAGGGCTTTCACACTGGAGCGGTGCACTAGCAGGACGGGAAAAAAAGTCCTGCTAGCAGCATCTTCGGAGCGGTGAAGGAGCGGAGTGTAAACCGCTCCTTCACCGCTCCTGCCCATTGAAATCAATGGGACAGAGCGGCTATACCGCCGGCAAAGTGCCTCTGCAGAGGCGCTTTACGGTGGTTTTTAACCCTTTCTCGGCCGCTAGCGGGGGGTAAAACCACCCTGCTAGCGGCCGCATACCGACGGTAAAGCGCCGCTTACAATGGCGGCGCTTTACCGCCGCCCCCGCCCCAGTGTGAAAGGGCCCTAAGGTGAGTGTTTAATACCTAGGGGGGAGCACCCGTGTGAGGACACTACGGCATGCTTTGGATCACCCACATAGCAGTTTCAGAATTGCATGGACTTTAAAGCACATTTAAACTGACACAGCTGGATGTCACATATATACACAGGAGCACTTTTCATTTATGTTTAACTTAATAGTGGGATCAATGTTTATTTCATACATGATCCTATGGACACTATCAAAAGTGGTATAATTGTTAACCATCTGAATGCACGGTAGCACTTTATTAGTATTTTTTTAGATATATATTTTTCACTTATTCTTAATAATTTTTATTCTTTATATGTTTATGTATTTATCAACTTTATATATATTTGTTGCACAATTGTCACTTTCTACAGTCGGCAGAGACTGGGTTTATCACTGTATGACTTTCACATGTTTTTTTATGCACTCTGGTTATTACATACAGGTATGTGTAGTGTGTAGTCTGTTTAGTATTTGGAAGTGCAGTGTATATATTTAATCTGCTTGTAGCCCTCCTCAGACTGGGGAATCTTCAACAAACTGCAAAAAACAGTTCTGAGGAAGGTGATCTGTTCCCCCGTAATGCGTCAGTAATCCAATTGGTTTTGGTCCTATGATGGGCACATCACATTTGACTGAAGCTGTCACGTACTTGATTGTAGAGCCCGTTATGCAGGGAAAGGCCGCTCTTACACCTCTGACTCGAGAACCCCTGATAGAGCAGACAGGAAGCTCGGGAGTGCAGAGTAGCACAAGTGCCTGGCAGGATCGCTGATGCAGGGGATGATCCGAACTTCCGATGAGACTGTGAAGAGGCTTTCAGCGAGGAGGATGGCTGGAACAGCAGGCAGGCTGGATACAGGATCAGACTGGAAGCAGGATTCGGTAGTCAGCGAGGAGGTGTTCTGTAGATCAGAACACAGACAAGTACAGGCAAGCCAGGTCATACACTGGAGGACAGATCAGGTACAAGTGTGGTAGCTGGAGCAGAGTCAAGGTACAGGCCGAGTCGGTAACAGGCGGGCAGCAAGGAGACCAAGGGAGAGACAGGAGCGAAGTCAGGACAAGCCGGCATCAGAGGCAGGCAGAAGGCAGGAGTAGTCAGGAACAAGCCGAAAGTCAACTGGAACAGGTATTCAAGTTCAACGGGTAGCAGGGGTCACAGGGAACGCTGTAGACCAGACAGCAATGAACCTGGGCATCAGTCTCCTTTAAATAGCGCATCTGGCGCCAAGAACTGTCACAATGCACGAGCACAGTCATTCGCGCATCTGCGCATGCTTGTGCGCTGTGCGGCTCTTCTTACTGGGAACCCGTGCACAGATGTTCTTCTGGCATACTGGCTTGCCCTTCCTGACAGAAGCATTGGTATTTTAAGCCTTTTGGTTTTAACTGCCAGTGAGTATCTATTGTCTTGTGTGTTTGAATAAATCTGTCTTTGGTAATGCACGCAGCGTCTGCTTGGAGATGAGTAGGGGCGAGCGTTCTCCTCAATTTTTTTCGAGCATGGGCTTTATGACAGTGGAGCTGTACTGAAGTTACACATCCAGGCATTAGAAGGGAGTTTAAGAGTCCATGCACATTAGGCAGCAGAAAAAACTACTGGCAGAAAACAGCAACATAAAAAAACACTTCTATGGAGCATATTGTACACCTGTTTAGGTACATTTACGTGCGTTTGCATTTATAAGCGGTTTTCCACCAAAACACTAGAAAAATCTACACTTAAAAATGCTTTGTGCGCATAAACACTGCATTTATGCATGTCGTTTTTCCTGCATGAAACCTAACAAAAACACTTGTGATCGTGATGTTTTTTCATTTTAAGTGTTCTTTTAACTACACTATGTATCCTTCCACTACCTTTAAAATCATATCTAGTTTTTTTTTTTTTTTTTAGCGGTGGCTTTGAGCTCTGGGTTAGATTTGTCTAGGTCTGGCTTAGATGATCTTACACTGTAGATACCTAGGGTCAGTCACATGTCAGGAAGGACACTGCAGTCTTTCAGGAATATGAGGCAAGCTGGTTGACCTTGGTTATTAGACAGAGTTCTCACTGCCAGCATTCCCCCGAGATCAAAGGCTAAACTCAATGGCATCTGCCCAAAACTGATATATCATTTTTGGGTTGATTTAACATTTTAAAGATTATTTTTATAACTCATTTCAGATTAATAGTTTTATCATCTACTTAGGTATGTTGAATTGCCTACATTTTAGTCAGTTTAATCCTCTGAAAAAAAAGGCAGTTGCTGTATTTGTTATAGGTATAAACACCTTCTTGGTAAGGAAATGATTTAACGTACTCCTCGAGGTGAAGATTGCAGGCAGCTGTCAACATCTTTGACAGTCCATGGTTAATCTTTTTTTCCTTGAAGCTGCACAGTTTCAATGAGGTTTTCTGTACTGACGCTAACAAAGGAACGCGCGGTAAGCATACATTAGAAATCCCTGGAATTGGCTCTGCATTAATTGCTAATATGAGGGAGGTAAAAGTAATTTTTGGCGTGGGTGGGCATGGTAAACACAAGGCACACACAAATAAGAAAATTATTTTCTTTTCGAGAAAAATATATCTTTATTTACTGTAGATTATAGTTTATTCACTATAATTTTTTGCTTAAAATTGTTCCAATAATGCTTTTTAAAAGGATATTGTGATGTCAAAATGGTTTCCTGCGTTTGAACACTGTTAAAATTATCTATGTCTTTCTTACAGGGGTTGGCCCAAAATTGTACCCCCTAAGATGGTGTATTTAGACATGCAATGGAATGGATTTCAGGGAACCAATTAAGTATGCCCGCAGCATGCATGATTCTTTGCCCAAGCTAGAACACAGCTGTATTAAAGCTCCTGTGTGTGCACAAGGTCTTATACAGAGACTGTATTATACTTGCTAGGTGTTTTTATATTCCTTTGTATATTTCTCAAGATTTTATTTACTTTCGCAGATACTGTTTGGCACGGAATGCTACATAGCTTGCTGTGTATAACCAAGCCCCACATACAAGGCATTCTATGATTTTTTTTTTTTAGAAAGGACATTGTATTACCGTATATACTCGAGTATAAGTCGTTCCGAGTATAAGTCGAGGCCCTAATTTACCACAAAAAAATGGGAAAAACTTTTTGACCTGAGTATAAGACGAGGGTGAGAAATGCACAGCTACTGTAAGTGGAAAAGAGGGTCATTTGCAGCCTCACTGTGCCCATTTGCATGCCTCACTGTGCCCATTTCCAGCCATAGGTCCCCCAAACTTCAAACTCGGTAGTTAAGGGTTCCTAGATGCCCCCTAGCTGCAGCCAAAATGTGGGGTCTCTGAACCCAAAGGGTCCCGAAATGACATTGCTGCAGGTGGACACAGTTGACCGAATTTGGGGCCCCATATCTCGGGGCCACTTAGGGCTAGGAACCCCAAATTTGGTGTACAAACCCAGTGGAACTAGCACCATAAAATATCCAAAGCAGGGGTTTCTATCACCAAGTGTCCCCGAGATACAGGGCCCCAAAAATCGGTTCAGAAAATGTCAAGCACTTTTCTGCAGCAGAGAATGACATTTTCCGAACCTAATTTGGGGCCCCATATCTCGGGGCTGCTTGGTGCTAGGAACCCCAGGTTTGGATATGTCATGGTACCAGTTCCACTGGGTTTGCACACCAAATTTGGGGTTCCTAACCTCAAGTGGCCCTGAGATACGGGGCCCCAAATTCGGTTCAGAAAATGTCAAGCACTTTTCTGCAGCAGAGAATGACATTTTCCAAACCGATTTTGGGGCCCCGTATCTCTGGGCCACTAGGCGCAAGGAACTCCAGCTTTGGATATGTTGTGGACCCAGTTCCACTGGGTTAGCACACCAAACTTGGGGTTGCTAGCACTAAGTGGCCCTGAGATACGGGGCACCAAAGTCGGTTAGGAAAATGAAATTTTTTGCTGCAGAAAAGTGCTTGACTCGAGTATAAGCCGAGGGGGGTACTTTCAGCACAAAAAAATGTGCTGAAAAACTCGACTTATACTCAAGTATATACGGTACCTTGTTTTCCTATATCCTTGAATACATTTATCTCAGCCAGATCTGTTAAAAGAACTTTATTTTAAAGTGGGTCAGCAGAGGACTCTTGACCTTGTTCATGGTATAGGTCAGCAGAGAGCATTTGACCTTATTTATAGTATAGGTCAGCAACAGGCACTTGACCTTATTCATGGTATAGGTTAACAGGGAATTTGACCCTATTCATTTAATAGATCAGCAGTGGGCATTTGACCTTATTTGTGGTATAGGCCAACAGAAGGCATTTGACCTTATTCATGATATAGGTTACCAATAGGCACTTGACCTTATTGATGGTATAGGTAAACAGAGGGCAATTGACCTTATTCATGGGTATAGATTAGCAACGGGCACTTTACCATATTTGTGGTATATATCAACAGAAGACATTTGACCTTATTCATGGTATAAGTCAATAACAGGCACTTGACCTTATTCATGGTATAGGTCAATAGAGAGCATGTGACCTTATCCATGGTATAGGTCAGCAGAGAGCACTTGAACTTATTCATACGGGGCAACAGAGGGCATTTGACCTTATTCATGGTATAGGTCAGCAGAGGGCACTTAACCTTAGCCATGGTAGAGTTCAGTGGAGGGTACTTGACCTTTCATCATGGTATAGTTAAGCAGAGAGCACTTGAACTTATTCATATGGGGCAACAGAGGGTACTTGACCTTATTCATGGTATAGGTCAGCAGAGGGCACTTGACCTTAGCCATGATAGAGTTCAGCAGAGGGCGCTTGACCTTATTCATGGTATAGGTTAGCAGAGGGGACTTGCCCTTATTCATGGTATGGATCTGCAGAGGGCACTTGACCTTATTCATTGTATAGGTCAGCAGAGGAGACTTGACCTTAGCCATGGTAGAGGTCAGCAGAGGGCACTTGACCTTATTCATGGTATAGGTCAGCAGAGGACAATTAACCTTAGCCATGGTAGATTTCAGCAGAGGGCACCTGAAATTATTCATGGAATAGGTCAGCAGAGGGCACTTGACCTTAGCCATGGTAGAGATCAGCGGAGGGCACTTAACGTTAGCTGTGACATAGGTCATGTGACCATAAATACATAAAGAAATATTAAATGTAAACATCTCGTACATTGATTTGAAGCCAGTAGGTGGAGTTCTCTATTTTTTATATTTTTCAATGCTTTGAATGCTTTAAGCTCTTATGATAAAAAAGGGGAAAAAATGGCTGAAATTTAAACACACAACTAAAAGATTATCCACCTCCACCAGTTAGACAGAGTGACTGAAAGGAAATAGCTTCTGCTATGTTCTGGGAATTCTTTATTTTGTGCAACCTGTGTTAAGTGTTTAGTTTGTTAAACAAATATAAATGCAATTATTTAAAAAAATCACTTGACAAATGACAATCATAAAAAAAAAAAACTAAAACAATTTCAGCTTCACTTTAAAAACATATTTAGAAGAGCAAAGACAATCTTTACACTGCGCTGCATGCTGACAGACCCCATCAGGTCAAGTCACCATCAGCCAAAGATGAGATTGTAAAGCTGACATGTTTCTGTATCCAGTCATCGGTTTTCATTTTCATGGCATGAACAGATGCCACCCTTAGCAATCTAACACAAGTATGACAGGTTTGGCTGTAGTGACCCCAAGATTCAGACTTCCAGCTAGAGCTCAGATTAGACAACATACCCAAGAGAGATTTTCCTGAAGTTAACACCAGTGGTAAAAGGTTTGGGAAATAGCTGGTAAGCAAAAATGTGGTATATGTTCCTGTGGAAAGGAAATATATGGTAAGCTTTCAAAATGATCTTTTATTAACTATACCATGGCAAAGTAAAATATTTAGCATTTCTAAAAGATTATACTCGTACAGACTTTTTTCAGAAACTTTATCCATTTCCCCTTCTTATATATCGTTAAGAAATAAAGAATTAGCTGAGAAGAGGATTTTATTTGAAACACAATTAACACTTTACCAAAGCACAGCTCTCCTACAGCATCAGGTCTTAATTATGTAAAGCTTTTGATTCAGACTATGAAAAGAGACCAAAGGGCATATCAGGTTCCTCAGCCTCCCTGAACGTAACACTATGAGCCGCTGAATCTTATATTTCAGTGTTTGTTTAGAATGCAGATTAAGGGATGCCTAATAAGGCTGAGAGTTGGCCTGTGCCATTTATTATGTTAAACAATAAGTATAATCTCCTTTAAACTGCCTTATACTTTGAGGTTGAAATGAAAATCCTATATATCATTTATCTCTACTTAATCATACTAGATTGTATTCTGGCTAAGCTTTGCACCGAAGAACAGTCTCTGAATGTTCTCCTCAACTAACCTTATTAGGTCAGGTGCTGTAGGTATGTTTGCAAGCATTTCTGTGCAGCTGAACAAGTTAGGTGTATTTGGGGTTTCAGGTTTGTTTTTCAAAGGAAAACTATATGGGCTTTGGGTTAGTTTTTTTGTATTTTTTTTTTTTTTTAATGTTACACTGATGTTTAACTAAAGATTTAAATCTTTGTTTTACAAATGAGCATTTAATACTTATCCTCAGATTCCCAGAACTCTTTTGGTTTTCTAAAGGTAGAGCACTGCCGTAGTGGCCTCCTTTTAGACACACTGTCTCGGATTCGAACCTTGGATGCAGCCACATGGAAGGAGGAAGGAGTGATGAGTCCCTGCTCTGACTCATTCAGTTCTGTCTACATTTTACCTTGTTCTACCGAGCTATTGAGCACTATCAACATTAGGCTTTTATACAAGATAACAAAAAAAAGTGATTAGAAAATTTGTGAAAAGGTTAAGCTTAAGCTTCAACTGTTAGTTGGAAAGGAGAATCACTGTGCATTGCATGTGTTGCATTACCAGATGCGGCTTATGTCCGATTTGTGGTGCATTAAGGCCCATTCAAATGAATGGTCCTCCTTAATGCATCTCACGCTAATATGAATAGCTTGGTGTGAACAGCCTTTAAGACCAATAATGACTGCAGTATATGGCGATTTTTGCATAGCAGTTGTAAGAACAGTTCTGGATTTATACTACATACACAAATTTTATATCATGCATGCTCTCATACAACATCTAAGCTCTGTTTCAGTTGTCCATTACACAGCATTATGTCATGAACAGTTCATCTATTTTCTGACCTGTTGATAGGACAAGAGTGCTATAAAGATCCTGATTAGTTTTATTTTTCAGGTAAATTTGAATATAATGAACACACCATTTACATTTTTTTTCCTGAATTCTGTCATCAGTTGTGGTCCAAATTCCAGGAACATGTTATTTTCTACCAATCAATTTTTTATTATCCAGCTGATTAACATGTCTAGCAGTAGAAATGAATTTATTATACTATCCATTGTTAACTAGACTTTAATCAGGTTGTGTTTGTTGGCTCGGATTCTCCCTATACCATTTTGATGCACGTCTACTATTGCCAGGCTTACCGTTACTGACAGCATCTTATTGAAGTAATAGGGCTGAGGACAAACATTTGGGTGGGAATTTCATTCGGGAAAAGCAGAGGAAGTAATCAGGAATTCCACTAGCACAGCAGCCACAATCAAAGTGATTGCTAAGTTACTACATTACAGAAGAATGCTTACATAGTTACATAGTTAGTAAGGTTGAATAAAGACACCAGTCCATCCAGTTCAACCTGAGTGCATGAGACACGCACCCAGCATGCCTACAATCATCCCTATTTATTTAAGGTACCCATATAGCACCGTCAAATCACGCAGCACTCCACACATACATTGTAGACCCACATCGGTCCCTACCCTCAAGGAGCCCACATTCCAAGGTCCCCAACTCACATTCATATACTAGCGCCAATTTTGAACAGAAGCCAATTAACCTACCAGCATGTCTTTGGAGTGTGGGAGGAAACCGGAGTACCCGGAGGAAACCCACGCAGGCACAGGGAGAACAATCAGAACATGCAAACTCCAGGCAGGTAGTGTCGTAGTTGAGATTCGAACCAGCGACCCTTTTTACTGCTAGGCAAGAATGCTAACCCCTACACCACTGTGCCACCCATAGTTGTTGTTTTCGAAGCATTGCACAACTTTCTAAATGTATTCAGAGACTATGGACTGCCTTGGTGATCAATGGTGGGGGTAGGCACATGTAGGACATGGCTCCTAATGATTTTAAAGTCGGCAGTGTCAAATCCTGTATTTCTTTTTTGACAGATTCCCTTTAAACACCTAAATCTGAAAAAATAAAAATTTAGAAGTATTTTTAGAAGTAATTGTTATTAGTTTGTTTATTACAGGTATTTATATAGCACCAACATTTTGTGCAGCACATTCACAATCAGGCCTGCCTTCCAAGAGTCTAGGGTCCCTATTTCACATGCATGCATACATACATGCACACACATACTAGGGCAAAATTGAAAAGGGGCCAATTCATTTACTAGTTTGTCTTTGGAGTGTTAGACGGAACCCACTCAAGTACAGGAAGAAGATACAAACTCAGTGCAGGTAGTGTCCTGGTTCGGAGTCAAACTGACCTTATGCTGCAAGGCAGGAGTGCTAACTACTAAGCCATAGTGCTGCTCTTCTTTAATAATTTTGTGACTTTTCCATTCATGAAGCTCATGTGACATTTGTACATGGCAATACAGACTAAAGCAGTAGTAAGCCACAGCCGTTTAGAAAAAAAAAAAAAACACCTGTAAGGCAATTGCATGAAATACATATCTTAGAACAAAGCCTTTCAGTGGCACGCTGTCAGCACTGAGAGGGCTGACATCTTCCGCCGGTCTTTCTTCTGGGTTTCGTGTGCTCTGGCTATGTGATTGGCGAGAGCCGTAATGATGTCACTTCAGAGCTTTGTGCCGAAACCGAGAGCTCCCGCGCATATCAAATCTCAATGAATCTCGCACATCACTATATCTCCCTTCTGTCTTCAAGCTGTGCTGATCTTTTCATGGGGTCAATCACATAGATGGGAGATCGCTGGATCATTTAACCCTGTGTGGGTTGAGGCTTATTTGCCAAGCATGAGAGTGCAAGGCAACTTCATGTGGTGAGTGGACACCCAGAGGGGAGTGGAATCACCGTTTACACATGGTGTGGTGGATGAATCGTATTGAATTTGCTTTCAACACATTGTGAATCTTTATTGGCTGAAAAAGTCCTTATATGTGACATGATTAATCGATGGACTTTTGTTCTTGTTCTTGTCTATTGTGTTTTCTATTTTCATTTATTCATCACTTGTTACTGGAAGATTTTTGCATTATTTGATGTTAATTTATTTATTCACAGCACCACTATTTACTTTAGACGTTTATACATATTCCCACAGAGCAGGCGGATAGCTGGTCCATGTCCACTCTGCTTATGCAAAGCAGACACAGACACAGCCCGCTCGCCTCTGAGTGTTCGGATTTAAACGGACTGCCTGTTCGTTTACACCCAACTGCCATCTGATCTGATCTGCCAGACAGATGGGGACTGTATCCCCATTTGTCTGTTTTTAGTGGATCAGATTGGATGTCTGTGGGTGTCAACAGACACGTTTCTTGACACCTTCCGCCCAATGGAGTTAACTGGAAGGTCCCGATCAGTCAACTTGTATGAAAGGGCACTAAGGCCTCTTTCACACTGACGATCCGTTCAGGGCCGCCTGTCAGTTTTTTAGGAGGACCTGAACGGACCCTCTATAGACCTCTATGGAGCGTCGGATGTCAGCGGTGACATGTCCGCTGACATCCGACCCGCTCCGATCCGAAAAAGTGTAACGGAGGAAAAACCTACTATTCCATCCGTTTTCGGATTGGGTGACGACAGACTCTACGGTCCGTCATCATCCGATCCCCCATAGGGGAGAGTGGCACTCTTAGCGACGGACCTGTCATCTGCCTGCTCAGCGGGGATCGGCGGAGCGATCCCCCAGTGAGCAGAGTGGGCTCCGTACACGGACACGTCCGTGTGAAGGAGCCCTAACTGTCAGGATAGAAAAATGGGAGCTTCAGTTTGTAAAGTTTTGAAACCCTGGGACATCATCATTGCTTATTTATTTGTTAAGCCACAGACCTGTTAGGGCTCCTTCACATGGGAGGGATCCGAGGTGATCCGCCCCATGAACATCCGCTTGCTCAGCGGGGATCGCTCTGTGGATCCCCGCTGAGCAGGCAGATGACAGGTCTGTCGCTGCACACTGTCACAGTGCCGCTCTCCCCTATGGAAGATCGGATGATGACAGACCGTAGAGTCCTTCGTCACCCGATCCGAAAACGGATGGAAAAGTAGGTTTTTCCTCCGTTACACTTTTTCGGATCGGAGCGTGCTGGATGTCAGCGAACATGTCACCGCTGACATCTGACGCTCCATAGAGGTCTATGGAGGGTCCATTCAGGTCCACCTAAAAAACTGACAGGCGGACCTGAACGGATCGTTCGTCTGAAAGAGGCTTTAGTGATTTGCCATCTTGTGAAGAAAGGACAGGGTATGGCAGTCCCCAGTGAATGACAGATCCTGCATAGCACATAGGATGGTGCTTTAATCTTGCCTGCACGACATTTCCTGTACTGTACAATAGTTTAAATGCAGTCAATGCCAGTGCAGGCATATTATACGTTGTATGATCTCTGAATTAGATCCAAACATTGCACCACTCAGGAAAGATTGTGCTTCACTGAAGTGAAATAAATCCTCATTACAGGACAAATGGACTTGGAGCTAAGATTTGTTGAGCCAAGGTATACTGGGCCCTGCTTAAATTACCGTAACCAAATTATTTGAGACAGTACTTTGAAGTCTGTTGAACAGGTCCCTATAAAGCATGATGTAAAGATATAGCCGATTAGTCCTTTTACCTTACTACATAATTATCTGTGTGACACATACCCTTGATGTCTATCTAGCTGATATTTAGACACTCTGGTGCTTGAAGCATTTCTCGCAGCACTTAAATATCATTAGAAAATTGGGTTTAGAACTTGGCAGGTACTGTTTGAGGAATTTGCCATAGGCATGGGTTGAAATTAGAAATCTTGTAAATGTAGAACCTTACTTGTTTGTCTTTACTGTAAACCACCCTGCATTTTTGCTTTTTCTTCTGGCATTTTTACATAATAATGGTATTTCACAGATTTAATTTCTTCTGACAAATTAAGTTTACTTGACTGTTCTAAAGACCAGGAAAATGATCACAGAGGCAGCCTTAGAAGAAATTTCTTCTTGTTCTGTTTCTTTAAAATGAACCTGTTAAAAAATATGAGAGCGACTAGCAGGAAATTTCTGTATCTTTACTATAAACCAATAGTTCTGGAGACATTATAAGCCAGCAGTTCTGGCTACAGAGTTGGCCTGTGTGGGTATAAAGGAATGATTCGCATGGCTAGAGCCACTTGGAAGTAGGACATATAGAAACCTGTTTTAGAAAGTTCTGCTGCATTTCTTTCTAAAGATGTAAGCTATAGGATCGACATACTGAAACTGCCTGAAACAAGCATTCATCTTGGAAAGTTTGAAAAGTCTCTGGCCATGGATGATTTCTCCTGGTCACTTACTGAATAAATAGTAAAGTGGTGAATAGGAACTATAGGAACTGCCCAACCATGTACCTAACATCACATCCTCCATACTCAGCTAGAAAAAAAGGTTTATTTCTAGAGAGGAACAGTGAGGAAGGCTTGGTCTTACCAGCACTGCAGCCTTCAGGTGTGATGCACCTTAAAGCCAGGCATCCCAGTGTGTTGTGCATACTGTTTGGCTGGCCAGTGGGACAACGGTTTGAGAGAAACTGCTTGCTTCTTCGGATACTGATTCTGAACGGGATGGTCTGGTTTGAATGGGAGGGTCTAGTTTATAGCTGGTGCACTATTTTGTGTTTTGATGATACAAGTTGCAGTGTATGCCTTTCTTTAGAAGTAGTTAACCCTAGTTTGGGAGTATCTTACCAAAACCAAACTTTCTATTGCAGAGGATGCCAAAAATTTGGCTTGTATATAAGAGCAATTACACAAGCAGGAAATTACATTTCCTGGGGCATTCTTTATATTAATGCCCCGTACACACGGTCGGACTTTGTTCGGACATTCCAACAACAAAATCCTAGGATTTTTTCCGTCGGATGTTGGCTCAAACTTGTCTTGCATACACATGGTCACACAAAGTTGTCGGAAAATCCGATCGTTCTAAACGCGGTGACGTAAAACACGTACGTCGGGACTATAAACGGGGCAGTGGCCAATAGCTTTCATCTCTTTATTTATTTTGAGCATGCGTGGCACTTTGTCCGTCGGATTTGTGTACACACGATCGGAATTTCCGACAACGGATTTTGTTGTCGGAAAATTTTATCTCCTGCTGTCCAACTTTGTGTGTCGGAAAATCTGATGGAAAATGTCCGATGGAGCCCACACACGGTCGGAATTTCCGACAACACGCTCCGATCGGACATTTTCCATCTGAAAATCCGACCGTGTGTACGGGGCATTACAGTGTACAAAATGCCCCCAGGTTACCATATTCCAATTCATTTTACAGAAAACTACAGTGGCTGCAGATGAAAAAGGAAAGGTAATTTTTTAATAACATTAAATTATTTTATGGCTTTTGTAGCTGTTGTATATTATTTTTTTATTTGCTATATTTTTTCCTCTAAAGTGGAGTTCCCCTTTAAAGTGGATCATTGTTATTATAATTATTACTACAGATACTTGTATAGCTCCGTCAATTTACGCAGCACTTTACATATTGTAAATTGTACATTCACGTCAGTCCCTGGCCTCAAGGAGCTTACAATCTAATGTCCCTAAGGCTGGCCATGCATTATACAATTTTCTTGTACAATTTGCTTTTAGATTTACCAAAACCATAATATGAGGTCAAACCTAAATACTTTCAATTTGTATGTAGGACCTTGTACTAGATAGCTGAAGGTAAATCTAATGGAAATTGGATAAGAAAATTGTATCATGTATGGTCAGCTTTACTCACATTCACATAGTAAGGCCAATTTAGGCAGGAGCCAATTAACCTACCGGCATGTCTCTGGAGTGTAGGAGGAAACCGGAGCACCTGGAGGAAACCCATACACCTGTATACCCATACAGGGAGAACATGCAAACTCCATGCAGGTAATAACATGGTTGGGATTCGAACAGGCAACCCTAGTGTTATGCGGGAGAGCTAACCACTTATTTTATTTATATTTTATTTCAGTTACTTATATAGCGCCGTCAATTTATGCAGCGCTTTACATATACATTGTACATTCACATCAGTCCCTACCCTCAAGGAGCTTACAATCTAAGGTCCCTAACTCGCATTCATACATACTAGGGACAATTTAGACAGAAGCCAATTAACCTACCAGCATGTCTTTGGAGTGTGGGAGGAAACCAGAGTACCCGGAGGAAACCCACGCAGGCACTGGGAGAACATGTAAACTCCAGGCAGGTAGTGTCGTAGTTGGGATATGAACCAGTGACCCTTCTTACTGCTAGGCAAGAGTGCTAACCACAACACCACTGTGCCGCCCCACTTATACATTGTGCTGCCTGTTTGCAATTAATCTGTAAACTTGCAGAATTTATAAAAGTTGTACATTTTTTTACAACAGGAGTTGATGTTAAGACGTTAAGCTGCTAAATATGTTATATATATATATTTTTACAAGTTTCGATATCTGTCTTATGAAATGTCCACCTGTATTGCCGTATTAGGGCTCATCAAGAGTTTTAGCATAGTTATAAAATAGATGCACTTTCAACACTTTTTTTTACCTGAGCTGGAGATGAAAAGCAAAATAACCTTTTTGTAGACTTACAGAATGACCTCCCACAGTGCAGATTCACATACTTCATATGTTGCTTTTCATTTGATATTGGCTTTGCTGGATCATATTTTCTGCTTGACCTCAGACATTTATTTTGCTGATCTAGACAGCTATTTTAGGTATGCTGTACATCTACCTCTAAAAAAAATGTGTTTCCCTGTATATAAAAAAAAAAAAAAAACAATTTGTGCTGATTATTAATAAAAATGTAATTTTAAATGTCTAATCCCGCTTTCAGATGAGTTCCATGTGGTCTGGAGGGATGGCAGAATAGTCCTATTTTTAGCAATCACTATGTTTATGTTTCCAGTAATAGAGTGCATAATAATGTAAAACTGGTGTGTACAATTAAGATTTTGGAGGATATTTATGATTAAGCCATTGAATAGATAATGACAGGGATGGAAGGCACAAATACTTTCCCAAAGAGGAACTAAGAAAAGCTAGTCTATCTTTAAATGAAGAATTCTGTTTAGGGTGGATTCTAAATTATTCAGACATTTTCCTTCTTGATAAGATTGTTTGGAAATTGACTTCAATACTCTTTATTCCCGAGCATTTGTGTGCGCACCCTATTGCATTAGGGTGTGCGCTCCAAAGCTCAAACATACATGGGTGTGTGTGTGTGTGTGTGTGTGGGTGTGTGTATGTATATATACACATACACATACACACATGCTTATAAAAATATTAATGTATTGAAACATGGATGGTGCCAGTAGAGCAGTGGACGGTGCCAGTAGAGCAGTGGACGGTGCCAGTAGAGCAGTGGACGGTGCCAGTAGAGCAGTGGACGGTGCCAGTAGAGCAGTGGACGGTGTCAGTAGACGTTGGTGTCAGTAAAGCAGTGGACGGTGTCAGTAGGACAGTGGATGGTGTCAGTAGAGCAGTGGATGGTGTCAGTAGAGCAGTGGACGGTGTTAGTAGGACAGTGGACGATGTCAGTAGAGCAGAAGTTGGTGTCAGTAGGACAGTGGACAGTGTCAGTAGGGCAGAGATTGGTGTTAGTAGGGCACTGAAAGGTGTCGCTATTTTTTAATTTTTTTTGTACAATTTTAAATATGTTTTACATACATTTTTTTTTTCACAATTTTTTTCGGAGCCCCATTGGGGGCTTTGGTGAAATATCAGGAATATAAATGGATCCCTGATGTCTCGCTGTTGAGACCGAGGAATGGACTGAGAACAGAGATTGCTCAGTCCCTTTGTCTGCAGCCTCATCTGCAGTGGACAATGAATGAATGGGAAGTACTCTTTGCTCAAAACTAACACACAATGGGAGGGGCTACAGCAGGGGGCAGGAAATAACCCAATGTCGGATGCCAAAGTCGGATGGTTAGGACAAGGATCCGACTTTGATCCTACCTCAGTGATAGTCAGTGGGCTGAAGTAGGATCAAAGTTGGACCAAAGTAGTACAGGGAGCATTTCTAAAGTCAGAACGACTTGTCGGACCAGTTAGGATGGCTCCCATAGGGAAACATTGAATTTCACACGTCGAGCGACATGAGCTCCCAATGTCGGAGCGTTTGTCGGACCAGTGTGAACCCAGCCTAAGGCTGGGTTCACACTATACTACACGACAGTAGTACGACTTTCATCCTACTTTGCTCTGCGACATCAGTCCTACATTGGTCCTACATTGATCCTACATTGGTCCTACATCCATCCAGCTTTCATGAACAGGATACTATTTTGATCCGACTTTTCAGATAATACACTTGTGAACATTAGGGAAACATTGAATTTCACACATCATGCGACATGATCTCCCAATGTCGGAGCAATTGTCAGACCAGTGTGAACCCAGCCTCAGGCTGGGTTCACACTGGTGCGACACGACAGCCGTCCTACTTTGGATCCGACTTTGCCCTGCGACATGAAGCCGGCATGTGTCCGACTTTCAATGAACGGGGATCCGACTTGGATCCCCGCCAATGCCCGGCATTGTTTGGTATGAATCTTTAGGGGGAACTCCGCGCCAAATTTTAAATAAAAATCCGGCATGGGTTCCCCCTCCAAGAGCATACCAGGCCCTTAGGTCTGGTATGGATCTAAGGGGAACCCCTACGCCAAAAAATCGGCGTGGGGTTCCCCCTAAAATCCATACCAGACCCTTATCCGAGCACGCAGCCCAGCCGGTCAGGAATGGGGGTGGGGACGAGCTGGCGGCCCCCCCCCTCCTGGACCGTACCAGGCCGCATGCCCTCAACATGGGGGGGTGCTTTGGGGCATGGGGGGCGCAGTGTGGCCCCCCCACCCCAAAGCACCTTGTCCCCATGTTGATGAGGACAAGGGCCTCTTCCCGACAACCCTGGCCGTTGGTTGTCGGGGTCTGCGGGCGGGGACTTATCGGAATCCGGGAGCCCCCTTTAATAAGGGGGCCCCCAGATCCCGGCCCCCCACCCTATGCGAATGAGTATGGGGTACAGCGTACCCCTACCCATTCACCTAGGAAAAAAGTGTCATTTAAAAAAAAACACTACACAGATTTTTAAAGCATTTTATTAGACAGCTCCGGGGGTCTTCTTCCGACTTCGGGGGTCTCTCCGGTTCTTCTCCGCGCTCTCCGGGTCTTCTGCCGGGCTCCTCCTCTCTCTTCTGCTCTTTTGCCGCTCTTTTGCTTAAGAGGAGGAGCCCGGTCTGCTGCCTTCTTCTCTTCGGGGGTCTCTCCGGTTCTTCTCCACGCTCTCCGGATCTTCTGCCAGGCTCCTCCGCTCTCTTCTGCTCTTTTGCCGCTCTTTTGCTAAAGCGGAGGAGCCTGGTCTTCAATCTTCTGCCTTCTGCCCTCTTCTCCTGATGTTGACACGACGCTCTCTGGGGCTAGAATGCTCTCTGTGCGCTCTGCTCTGATTTATATAGGCGGTGGCCCCGCCCTCTTAAGCCGTCACAGTCCCTGGGCATGCTGGGACTATGACGGCATAAGGGGGCGTGGTCATCGGGTGATGACCACGCCCCCTAAAACGTCACAGTCCCAGCATGCCCAGGGACTGTGACGGCTTAAGGGGGCGGGGCCACCGCCTATATAAATCAGAGCAGAGCGCACAGAGAGCATTCTAGCCCCAGAGAGCGTCGTGTCAACATCAGGAGAAGAGGGCAGAAGGCAGAAGATTGAAGACCAGGCTCCTCCGCTTTAGCAAAAGAGCGGCAAAAGAGCAGAAGAGAGCGGAGGAGCCTGGCAGAAGATCCGGAGAGCGTGGAGAAGAACCGGAGAGACCCCCGAAGAGAAGAAGGCAGCAGACCGGGCTCCTCCTCTTAAGCAAAAGAGCGGCAAAAGAGCAGAAGAGAGAGGAGGAGCCCGGCAGAAGACCCGGAGAGCGCGGAGAAGAACCGGAGAGACCCCCGAAGTCGGAAGAAGACCCCCGGAGCTGTCTAATAAAATGCTTTAAAAATCTGTGTAGTGTTTTTTTTAAATGACACTTTTTTCCTAGGTGAATGGGTAGGGGTACGCTGTACCCCATACTCATTCACATAGGGTGGGGGGCCGGGATCTGGGGGCCCCCTTATTAAAGGGGGCTCCCGGATTCCGATAAGTCCCCGCCCGCAGACCCCGACAACCAACGGCCAGGGTTGTCGGGAAGAGGCCCTTGTCCTCATCAACATGGGGACAAGGTGCTTTGGGGTGGGGGGGCCACACTGCGCCCCCCATGCCCCAAAGCACCCCCCCATGTTGAGGGCATGCGGCCTGGTACGGTCCAGGAGGGGGGGGGCCGCCAGCTCGTCCCCACCCCCATTCCTGACCGGCTGGGCTGCGTGCTCGGATAAGGGTCTGGTATGGATTTTAGGGGGAACCCCACGCCGATTTTTTGGCGTAGGGGTTCCCCTTAGATCCATACCAGACCTAAGGGCCTGGTATGCTCTTGGAGGAGGAACCCATGCCGGATTTTTATTTAAAATTTGGCGCGGAGTTCCCCCTCAAGATCATCTGAGCACAAGTCGCGTGCCGAAGTCGGATCACGCAAGACGGCAATCCGACTTTGATCCGACTTCAATGATAGTCAATAGGCTGAAGTAGGATCAAAGTCGGACCAAAGTAGTACAGGGAGCATTTCTAAAGTCGGAACGACTTGTGTCGGACCAGTTAGGACGGCTCCCATAGGGAAACATTACATTTCACACGTCATGCGACATGAGCTCCCAATGTCGGAGCGTTTGTCGGACCAGTGTGAACCCAGCCTCAGGCTGGGTTCACACTGGTGCGAGACGACAGCCGTCCTACTTTGGATCCGACTTTGCCCTGCGGCTGGGTTCACACTGGTCCGACAAACGCTCCGACATTGGGAGCTCATGTCGCATGACGTGTGAAAATCAATGTTTCCCTATGGGAGCCGTCTTAACTGGTCCTACACATGTCGGTCCGACTTTAAAAATGCTCCCTGTACTACTTTGGTCCGACTTTGATCCTACTTCAGCCCATTGACTATCATTGAAGTAGGATCAATGTCGGATCCTTGTCCTAACCATCCGATTTTGGCATCCGACATTGTGTTATTTCCTGCCCCTGCTGTAGCCCCTCCCATTGTGTGTTAGGCTGGGTTCACACTGGTCCGACAAACGCTCCGACATTGGGAGCTCATGTCGCATGACGTGTGAAATGTAATGTTTCCCTATGGGAGCCGTCCTAACTGGTCCGACACAAGTCGTTCCGACTTTAGAAATGCTCCCTGTACTACTTTGGTCCGACTTTGATCCTACTTCAGCCTATTGACTATCATTGAAGTCGGATCAAAGTCGGATTGCCGTCTTGCATGATCCGACTTCGGCACGCGACTTGTGCTCAGATGATCTTGAGGGGGAACTCTGCGCCAAATTTTAAATAAAAATCCGGCATGGGTTCCCCCTCCAAGAGCATACCAGGCCCTTGGGTCTGGTATGGACCTTGAAGGGAACCCCCTACGCCGAAAAAACGGCGTGGGAGGTCGCCCCCAATCCATACCAGACCCTTATCCGAGCACGCAGCCCGGCCGGACAGGAATGGGGGTGGGGACGAGCGAGCGCCCCCCCCCCCTCCTGAACCGTACCAGGCCGCATGCCCTCAACATGGGGGGTGGTGCCTTGGGGGAGGGGGCGCGCTGCGGCCCCCCCCACCCCAAAGCACCTTGTCCCCATGTTGATGAGGACAAGGGCCTCTTCCCGACAACCCTGGCCGTTGGTTGTCGGGGTCTGCGGGCGGGGACTTATCGGAATCCGGGAGCCCCCTTTAATAAGGGGGCCCCCAGATCCCGGCCCCCCACCCTATGTGAATGAGTATGGGGTACAGCGTACCCCTACCCATTCACCTAGGAAAAAAGTGTCAATTTAAAAAAAAACACTACACAGATTTTTAAAGCATTTTATTAGACAGCTCCGGGGGTCTTCTTCCGACTTCGGGGGTCTCTCCGGTTCTTCTCCACGCTCTCCGGATCTTCTGCCGGGCTCCTCCGCTCTCTTCTGCTCTTTTGCCGCTCTTTTGCTAAAGCGGAGGAGCCTGGTCTTCAATCTTCTGCCTTCTGCCCTCTTCTCCTGATGTTGACACGACGCTCTCTGGGGCTAGAATGCTCTCTGTGCGCTCTGCTCTGATTTATATAGGCGGTGACCCCGCCCCCTTAAGCCGTCACAGTCCCTGGGCATGCTGGGACTGTGACGGCATAAGGGGGCGTGGTCATCGGGTGATGACCACGCCCCCTAAAACGTCACAGTCCCAGCATGCCCAGGGACTGTGACGGCTTAAGGGGGCGGGGTCACCGCCTATATAAATCAGAGCAGAGCGCACAGAGAGCATTCTAGCCCCAGAGAGCGTCGTGTCAACATCAGGAGAAGAGGGCAGAAGGCAGAAGGCAGAAGATTGAAGACCAGGCTCCTCCGCTTTAGCAAAAGAGCGGCAAAAGAGCAGAAGAGAGCGGAGGAGCCCGGCAGAAGATCCGGAGAGCGTGGAGAAGAACCGGAGAGACCCCCGAAGTCGGAAGAAGACCCCCGGAGCTGTCTAATAAAATGCTTTAAAAATCTGTGTAGTGTTTTTTTTTAAATTGACACTTTTTTCCTAGGTGAATGGGTAGGGGTACGCTGTACCCCATACTCATTCACATAGGGTGGGGGGCCGGGATCTGGGGGCCCCCTTATTAAAGGGGGCTCCCGGATTCCGATAAGTCCCCGCCCGCAGACCCCGACAACCAACGGCCAGGGTTGTCGGGAAGAGGCCCTTGTCCTCATCAACATGGGGACAAGGTGCTTTGGGGTGGGGGGGCCGCAGCGCGCCCCCTCCCCCAAGGCACCACCCCCCATGTTGAGGGCATGCGGCCTGGTACGGTTCAGGGGGGGGGGGGGGGGCGCTCGCTCGTCCCCACCCCCATTCCTGTCCGGCCGGGCTGCGTGCTCGGATAAGGGTCTGGTATGGATTGGGGGCGACTCCCCACGCCGTTTTTTCGGCGTAGGGGGTTCCCTTCAAGGTCCATACCAGACCCAAGGGCCTGGTATGCTCTTGGAGGGGGAACCCATGCCGGATTTTTATTTAAAATTTGGCGCAGAGTTCCCCCTAAAGATTCATACCAAACAATGCCGGGCATTGGCGGGGATCCAAGTCGGATCCCCGTTCATTGAAAGTCGGACACATGCCGGCTTCATGTCGCAGGGCAAAGTCGGATCCAAAGTAGGACGGCTGTCGTGTCGCACCAGTGTGAACCCAGCCTCAGTTTTGATTGGTCAAAGGACAAGTGTACTATCTGAAAAGTCGGATCAAAGTAGTATCCTGTTCATGAAAGTCGGATGGATGTAGGACCAATGTAGGATCAATGTAGGACCAATGTAGGACTGATGTCGCAGAGCAAAGTAGGATGAAAGTCGTACTACTGTCGTGTAGTATAGTGTGAACCCAGCCTGCGACATGAAGCCAGCATGTGTCCGACTTTCAATGAACGGGGATCCGACTTTGATCCCCGCCAATGCCTGGCACTGTGTTTGGTATGAATCTTTAGGGGGAACTCTGCGCCAAATTTTAAATAAAAAACCGGCATGGGTTCCCCCTCCAAGAGCATACCAGGCCCTTGGGTCTGGTATGGACCTTGAGGGGAACCCCCTACGCCGAAAAAAACGGCATGGGGGTCCCCCCAAATCCATAACAGACCCTTATCCGAGCACGCAGCCCGGCCGGTCAGGAATGGGGGTGGGGACGAGCGAGCGCCCCCCCCCTCCTGAACCGTACCAGGCCGCATGCCCTCAACATGGGGGGTTGGTGCCTTGGGGGAGGGGGGCGCACTGCGGGCCCCCCACCCCAAAGCACCTTGTCCCCATGTTGATGAGGACAAGGGCCTCTTCCCGACAACCCTGGCCGTTGGTTGTCGGGGTCTGCGGGCAGGGGGCTTATCGGAATCCTTAAATTGTCAATAAAAGAAAACACTACACACATTTTTAAAGTAATTTGACAGCTCCGGGGGTCTTCTTTCGGCTTCGGGGGTCTCTCCGGTTCTTCTCCGCGCTCTCCGGGTCTTCTGCCGGGCTCCTCGGCTATCTTCTGCTCTTTTGCCGCTCTTTTGCTATAGCGGAGGAGCCCGGTCTGCTGCCTTCTTCTCTTCGGGGGTCTCTCTGGTTCTTCTCTGCGCTCTCCCGATCTTCTGCCGGGCTCCTCCACTATCTTCTGCTCTTTTGCCACTCTTTTGCTATAGCGGAGGAGCCCGGTCTTCGGTCTTCTGCCTTCTGCCCTCTTCTCTTCTTCTGATGTTGACATGACGCTCTCTCCGGCTGGAATGCACTCTGGGCGCTCCGCTCTGACTTATATAGGCGGTGACCCCGCCCCCTTATGCCCTCACAGTCCCTAGGCATGCTGGGACTGTGACGTTTTAGGGGGCGTGGTCATCACCCGATGACCACGCCCCCTCATGCAGTCACAGTCCCAGCATGCCCAGGGACTGTGACGGCATAAGGGGGCGGGGTTACCGCCTATATAAGTCAGAGCGGAGCGCCCAGAGTGCATTCCAGCCCGAGAGAGTGTCGTGTCAACATCAGAAGAGAAGAGGGCAGAAGACAGAAGACTGGGCTCCTCCGCAATAGCAAAAGAGCAGAAGATAGTGGAGGAGCCCGGCAGGAGACCCGGAGAGCGCGGAGAAGAACCGGAGAGACCCCCGAAGAGAAAAAGGCCCCCGGAGCTGTCTAATAAATTACTTAAAAATTTGTGTAGTGTTTTTTTTTAATTGACACTTTTTTCCTCCAGGTGAACGGGTAGGGGTACGATGTACCCCATACTCATTCACATGGGGTGGGGGGCCGGGATCTGGGGGCCCCCTTATTAAAGGGGGCTCCCGGATTCCGATAAGCCCCACGCCCGCAGACCCCGACAACCAACGGCCAGGGTTGTCGGGAAGAGGCCCTTGTCCTCATCAACATGGGGACAAGGTGCCTTGGGGTGGGGGTCTGCAGCGCGCACCCCTCCCCCAAGGTACCAACCCCCCCATGTTGAGGGCATGCGGCCTGGTACGGTTCAGGAGGGGGGGGCGCTCGCTCGTCCCCACATCCATTCCTGACCGGCCGGGCTGCGTGCTCGGATAAGGGTCTGGTATGGATTGGGGGGGACCCCCACGCCGTTTTTTCGGCGTAGGGGGTTCCCCTCAAGGTCCATACCAGACCTAAGGGCCTGGTATGCTCTTGGGGGGGGGGGGACCCATGCCGTTTTTTTATTTAAAATTTGGCACGGAGTTCCCCCTCAAGATCATCTGAGCACAAGTCGCGTGCCGAAGTCGGATCATGCGAGACGGTGATCGGACTTTGATCCGACTTCAATGATAGTCAATAGGCTGAAGTAGGATCAAAGTCGGACCAAAGTAGTACAGGGAGCATTTCTAAAGTTGGAACGACTTGTGTCGGACCAGTTAGGATGGCTCCCATAGGGAAACATTGGATTTCACACGTCATGCGACATGAGCTCCCAATGTCGGAGCGTTTGTCGGACCAGTGTGAACCCAGCCTCAGTCATGTTTTTGCTTCTCAGAACTGCATAGCTCCAAATGCAAAGTCTGGACCTACTATTTAACCTAGGAGTGTCTGTTTTTTTTGTTTTTTTGTTGAGGTTGGGGAACCTCAATATTTCTTACTGTTTGTTTCCCCATTGGAGACAATGGGGTTGATTTACTAAAGACAAATGCACTTTGCACTACAAGTGCACTTGAACGTACAGTCGCTTTAGATCTGAGGGGAAGATCTGAAATGAGTGGAAGCTCTACTGATTTTATCATCCAATCATGTACAAGCAAAAATGCAGTTTTTTATTTTCCTTGCATGTCCCCCTCAGATCTACAGCGACTTTACTTCCAAGAGCTCTTGTAGTGCAAAGTGGATTTTCCTTTAGTAAATAAACCCCACTGCCTCTGATGTCTTGTCTTGCCTGGTGGCTTTAGGAATAGAACTGAGGGGAAAACTATGTACAGAGAAAACATTTAGTATTAAAACACCTAAAAGAGTCTCTATCCATTTCCCCCACTCTAACCAAAACTAAAAAAAAAAAAAAAAAAAATCTACTTGAACCTAAGTTCAATCTATTATTTATTACTATGATCTTGACAAAAATGACTCAGCAGTTTTTATTTTAAAATTGTAGATTTCATTTGTATTAGGTGCTCTAGGTGCACTCTTTACTTTTAGTTGTCACTATTTGTTGTAACTGTTTTCTCATCTGCTATACATGGTATTATAAGCATGGGCTGGATAAGTACAAAAGCTTCTTTATACTTCCACAAGAGATTGAAATGCTTTGTCCTAAGCTTCGGTGATGCAACTGAGTCTATGCAGGAAAACACAGGGTTGCAGGGCTTCTCTAAAGGGCCTAAATGTATGACATGTGAATTACCAATATTCAAGCAAATTTTCAAAATCATATAGCCTTTCAGAATGACCATTTCAGAATACTTATACATGATTGGATGATGATAGTCAGCAGAGCTTCACCACATTTACAAAGCTCTGGGCTAAATTCTTTTGCAAAGTGAACAGCCTATTTACTTTAGTAAATCAAGAATACAATACACTCTTCTGAGTAATAGAGAGATGAGACTATAGGTATGTTTTTTGCTAATTAACTCTGAGCACCCTGTTTTGATATTTCACAAGTGACCATACTGCAGTAGGTTTTCAGAGTCAGTGTAAAATAGCTTGAGGGAGTGTTTAGTAAATATACAGTGTTTTCAAGGTTTATATTGGGTGTCTTTTTATTATATAAAATTAGAAATTGAGTCTAAAGTAAAAGTAATACTGTGACCAATCACTTTAGCATACACGACTGTTTGTGCAGTCAGAAGTTATTGAGAAAAAAATGATATAGGATGGATACATTCTTGATGCATTATTTCAATATTAGACCACCCAAAGTGACCCCATCTTTAACCACTTCCCACCCATGCTATAGTCGAAAGACTGCGGCTGCTGCAGCAGGTTTACTTTGCCGGGAGGGCATTTTATGACGTCCTCCCGTGAGCATGCTGTCCGCATCCCCCCTTCGGACTCAGCTGATCACAGATCAGGGTAAAGGGCCAATCACAGTGGCCCTTTATCATGTGATCAGCAGTGTCCAATGACAGCTAATCACGATGTAAACACAAGTTGTTATCGTCATTCGTTTCCTCACTCTGACAGCGTGAGGAGGGAGCAGAGAGCTGATAACCGGCTTGTGTTAAAGGGACATCTACACTGATTAAAAGTGTCCTGATTATCAGTGCAGTCCCAGCAGTGTCCACCAGTGGTAAAAATCGGTGCCCACCAGTGCCTCCTCATCAGGGTCCCATATCAGTGCTGTCTACCAGTGCCCATCAGTACTACCTATCAGTGCCCATTCAGTACTACCTATCAGTGCAGCCCCCCAGCAGTGCCACCTATCAGTGCCCATCAGTGCAGCCTCATCAGCGCACATCAGTGAAGGAGAAAAAATACCTGCTTGCAAAATTTTATAACAAGCTAAGTAAAATGTTTCTTTTTTTCAAAATTTTTGGTCTTTTTTTCGGTTGTCTAGCAAAAAATTAAAAATCCAGTGGTGATTAAATAACACCAAAAGAAAGCTCTATTTGTGGGAAAAAAAATTCATATGGGTACAGTGTTGCATGGCCGCGCAATTGTCATTCAAAATGTGACAGCTCTGAAAGCTGAAAATTGTCCTGGGTAAGAAGGGGGTAAAAGTGCCCAAGTGGTTAAATAAGAAAAAAAAAAATTGTCCTGCGAGCAGCCTGTAAAACAACTGACACTTACCATTCTGAAGGTTAGCAGTTGCAATCTTTGCGCAATTCTGCTTCCAGAGCTAAGTCTGCCACTGGCATCTAACTTTTGTGGGTGTGTGTTGGATCTCACGTGCACTACTAAGTGTTGTGGTTCTACCCACCAGACACTACATCGGCATTGAACATCAAGACTGCTTTTTGATACATAAACCTCTGCCAATGAAGAAAAACTCCTTTCTTACCATCTTCAGTATGACTATAAATCAATCTAAATAAAAAGCTATTAATCTATTAATGCACTTCTGCTAACCAGGGTTACCTAACTCAGAGGTTGATAGGTGTCCATGTAATTTAGGTCCCTAGAAAAAAACATTGCATTGGGGATATGCAAATCCAGACTATTCGAACAACAATTAGATAAGTCTGTTAGTAATGGAGGTCATGGGTAGTACATATAGGGCAATAAATAGTGTGACATAACACAGACTAGTGGTATCACTGACAAATGTTTTAGGCAACCCTGCCAAACAATTGCATCATGGTAAAAGAGTCAGTGGGACAACTGCAAATTAAAAGGAAATCTGATGTATTTTTTTGTTTTTTTGCTTAAAGGCTTTACATGGATAAAGCCTACTGCCATATATACCAAATGACATTTTGATACTGGCCTAGTAATTAAGATTCTTATTGGTAGATTATGAAAGTCTGCTCTTCTTCATCACATTGCACCCTAATGAAAGAAAGGTCTCTTTTATAGGATGAATAATAATGAAAGATATTAGTTGGTTAAAAAAGCCAGGAAGGCCACAGAGATTTATTAGTTTGCAGGGGTCTGTGAGTACATGTCAGTCTGACATTTTCTTGCTGTTAAAATTAAAGGAAGTACTCAAGATTAGAAATAAACCATACAAGGGGCATGCCAACATTTTTGTACATGCGGTTGCCTCTTTCAGCCTTTTCAGAAGTAGATGACTGATGCAATGTTTGATTATACAAAAAAAATGTAGAAACCATGTTTCACTGCTCAAAAAGGCATCCTAGATCTGTTCTGAACATATGGATCAAATATCAAACTGAAAATTGGTTCAGTTTGTACCAACATAATGATCATTGCTGTTTGAGCTCCCTTTTTGAATGAGGACAACTGTTTCTTATGGAATAAGGCTTATGCAGGCCATACACGGAGCAAATTTCTTTCCAGCAACCACGGGTTACAGGAAGAAAATTTGCCCGATTCCTCCATCAACGCAGTTTTGACAGGGGAATCCCTCTCACGAGCCATTGTGTTCTCCCAGCAGGGGTTGAGGGAGGCCGTTCTGCTGGGAGAAGACAGTGATTATTGCTAGCGGGATTTATCAGCCGCTAGTGATAATCACATGTAAAATCCGGCAGTTTGGTTGTGCCCAAGTTGATTGATCAACTTGATACAATCCGCTTCCACATACATAGTTAGAATCTCGGCAGGTTCCTGCTGATACAGCTGAGATTCTAACTGTCTATGGCTGGCCTTAGGGCCCAACTCAGACTTGTCCTCTATGCTGAGCTGCTTTTTGCTGCCAGTGCTTCCACCTTAGAGGTGCATGCAGGCAACACATAGAATACGATGCAGATTCAGAAGTTGCACGAATACAGTTGCATGTCAAAATTTTACATGTGGGCAGGAGCAGGTGCACAGATCTGAATGCATAGTTTCTGAATTGGGATCCATGCACCCGCTCCTGCCTGCATGTCAAATTTTGACATGCAACTGTGTCCGTGCAACTGCTGAGTCTGCATCCACTTCTATAGCCTGCCTGCACGCATCTCCAAGGTGGGTGCACGCACAGCAAAAAGCAGCTCACCAAAGAGGACAAGTCTCGGTGCCCATTTGAATGAGCCCATAAAAACACAGGTCGAGCCCTTTCACACTGAGCCTGGTATACACCACTCCGCCACCGCCCCAAAGATGCTGCTTGCAGGGCTTTTTTTAACGTCCTGCCAGCGCAGCACCCCAGTGTGAAAGCCCTCGGGCTTTCACATTGGGGTAGCAGGGTAGGCGTTTTTCAGGCGCTTTACATGCACTATTTTTAGCCCTTTAGCGCCTGAAAACGCCTCATGTAAAACAAATCTTATATATGGTGACTTGCAACAGATCTGTGAGTACAGTGTTCCCAGAGAAAATGAACCTGAAAAGGGGGATGGGCACCTTGTATTGCTGAACAAATAGAAATACCCCTTTACTAGATGGCTTATGTGAAATATACGGTATGTGGGCTGTTTGGTAAAGCTGGAAAGAAATAGAAAAGGCATGTAACAAGCTAGTCCAAACAGTTAAAAGCAAGTTTATTTTTTACTATCCTCTTTTCTCTTTTGATTATTTTGTTGTGTTTCTAAGTAGAGGTATTACATTTTAATAACACTTAACACTTTGTGCTGTCCAGACTTGGCTGTAGAAATGATTGGCATGAATAGAAAATGAGAGTGAAAATAAGTTAGCATTAAGAAACAGAGCGTGAAGAGGGCATGAGTACTTCCTCAAACTTTAATAACCTTGACAAGTGCACTTCTGACCTCTAAAGAGGAAGCATACGTATATGAATTTCCTATGCATCCCTGCTATCAGAAGAAAATAAATATAGAGCCAAATAACGGATTTCTCAGCATACCCAAATATCACATTTTACAAGTCCCAGTTCTAGAAAAACTCGGCTAAACATTACGGTTGACTTGGTAAATCTGGAGAGTGCAAAATCTTGTGCAGCTCTACATAGAAACCAATCGGCTTCCATGTATTTTTTTATTTATCAAAGCTCAATTGAACAAGCTTAAGTTAGATGATTGGCTACCATGCAGAGCTGCACCAGTTTTAATAAATCAACCTCATTGTTTGTATTTATGTGTATATATTTGTATATATACATGATAGCTGTCAAAAGTACCTAAATGTGTCTTTTGGGTCCTGAAGTCATCGGCAGAGTGAAAGGGCTTTCTGATTGAGGGAGATAACAGTGTGAGACCTTACCAGCGTGTTGATGTTTCTTCAAAGTCAATCAGCGGGGTGGTGAACATTTAGTATTTCTGAACCGCAGTGAAGAAAAGCAAGGTTTTGTCAGGTGATGGTTCAAAGATACACTTCCCAACTGTGTTTACCTGGAGTTCAGCTTTAATTTGCAGTATTTGAGTAAAACATCTCCTTCCCTTCCAAAATAAATCTATCGCTTCTGAGCTCCCTCCATGTGACCTAAAGCCTAGGCAGAGGCTTGCACATCACTGGAGACTGTAGAGCCAGTTTCTGGAAAACAGTGATACTCTGTTTGAGATAAGGGGGGACCGCAAGGTACAGCCAGGAGTCCAGACAAGTAACCAAATAAGGCCACCACTATATACATATATAATTAAATATACACCAAACACTTTTTTTTGTAAGCATTGGTTTGATTATATTCCTTAAGTTGATCTCCACGTTTTGTGTATCTAAAAACAATACAAAGACTAATGTGCCCCTTTATATTCACCATTTAATACAACTTTAGTGCAAATCACAAAAAAACAAACATTATATGAAAAATGACCAATTATGAGGTCAAGGAACAAAGTTGATTGTGGAACAAGTGGAAATTCTGAATGAAATGTGGACCACCTCCTAAGCTTCTGAAATGACCCATACAGTTGTGCAGAATTTCCAAACAAGCATGCACAGCTGTTGTGAGTGGGAAGTAGCATTTATAATGTGCAAGAAATTCATGAAATTTCACTAATTAGTATACTACTGGTGGTTATAATGGGACCTACCTTTTAGAAAACAAGGTGCAATGGTTACAGTGTGCATTACTGCATTATTTTTGCACTAAGGTGTTCAGACATTCAGATGAATACAAATTACATTCTCCTCCTCTAAGGCATATTCAAATACTTAAGATTTAGTTGAATAGCCCACCGCATAGCTACAAATAATTGCCTTTGTATAAAGTGAAATAGGCTCAAGTTCATAACTGGAATGCTGTATGTTAGCAGGTCCGGGCTAGTCTACAAGTGCTTTTGTGCATGGGACCAGAATAAAACCTCCTGACCTTTTATCCTTCTCATTCTCATTTCTTTATCTCGCATATATATTTGTGTAAACTTTTCCACATGTATTAAATATAATCCACAGGGGGATATACATGAAAGAAATAATAATTTGTTAGAATTTTTCACTGTAAAGCGGAACTAAACTGTATCTGAGCATTGCAAGCTGAAAACTATGTTTATTTTTACTGTTCAAAGCAAACTCACTCATCCATCCATTTCTACATGTTTTATTTTGTTGAGAAGTAAGGGTAGATGATTTGTGTAGCATTTACTTCCTAGAATCCGTTTGCCATTAGCTCAGGCATGCAGGCAGGAGGGTGTGCTTAGCTGAGAAAGCCCCCCTCCAGATGAAAGAAAAAAAAATTCCCATGAAGACTCCTGGGATGTATGACACATTTTGGCCTAGGCTAAAAACCAGGAAGCAACTGAAAAAATGTAAATAAAAAAAAAAATTCAAGCAAGAAAATATAATATACTTTCCTATCTATATAATAATGACTGCAGCATAAGTAGTAAAATAGTTAATGTTGATTTGAGAAAGTTTACTTCCGCTTGAAGTGTTTACAAGCATTAAACAACTGATATTCCAGTGTTAAATAGCGTGCCATAGTTGTAACGTTTTTCCATTTCTGCACTCATAGTTGTGCTGCTAATGACAAACTAAATTTAATTGGCTCCAATTCATCTTCCTTCTGAGCTCCATTCAGCCCCAATTCCTAGACCTTTAGACCTTATATCAGCCCAATTCTCACATCTTATGACTTTAGATCAGTGCCAGTTTGTGCACCTTTAAATCTCAGATCATCCCCAATGCATGGACCTTCATACCTCAGATAAGCCCCTAATAATGTGCCTTCAGACTTAAGATCATCACTAATTCTTGCAACTTCAGACCCTAGATCAGCCCCAGTTCCTGCACCTTCAGACCTAAGATTAGCCACAATGCACCTGGGACCAATCCTATTTTATGTGCCTTCAGGCCTCAGATCACTCCAAATGCATGTGCTTCAGACTTCAGATCAGCCTCAGTGCATGCACCTTGGATTTTAGATTAGTCCCAATGCATGCATGCACTTCAGACCTCAGATCAGCCCCAATACATAGATTTCAGTGTCCAGGTTATCCCCAAATCCTGTAGCTTTGGAAATGGCAGGGCACCATTGTAGGCAGACAGTAATCCTTTCTGTGGCATCTGTGAATGAACATCGGGACAGAACGAAATCATCATATCCTTTAAAGCTCAAGGTGGTACCATCTTAGTCTTGATTTAGTTCAGAAATGACTACCTTTATGAATCCCTCAGTGTCCTCTTAAAGTTATGCTATGTGCTACTTTTGTTTTTGCTTTAAAATAAAAAGGATGTTATACTTACCTGCTCTGTGTAACATTAATGCACACAAAGAGGTCCCTCACCCCCTCTTCTAGAGCCTTTGCTCCCTCCTCACTGGAGTTTGACTGATAGCAGTAGGTGGCTAAGGTTTCTGCTGATGCCTGTGTCTCCTTTGAGACCTGGAAGTGGATGTGCTGGATCGGTGAGAGGAGACAGGTAAGTGTTTAGGGGCAAGGGGTCAGGACAGGTAGTGGAGTGTTTTTTTACCTTAATGCATAGAGTTAATTAAAGTAAAAAGCGCTTTGACTTTAGAACTGCTTGAGGTGTAGTTTTAATAGTTGTTCTCCTAAATGTACTGTAATGAGCATGGTAAATATAGGGATATTTTGGGGAAAACACACTTTTTTTTATACATTATTTTATTTTTGTCACCAACAGGATATCCTAACCGCAGGTTTCACTAAATGATGCCATATTTTAAGACTCTCCAAACTGCATCCTTTGCTTGTATTTATCTGGCCCTTGGGGGACTATTCCTCTGCCTGACACCAATAATGGGGCATAATTCCTGTCACTGATATCAACAAATAGGCACTAATACTACCACTGAACCCAGAAATGGGGCACTATTCTTCCCACTGACACCATTGCTGGGGTGCTATTCTTTCCACTAATTCCAATTATCGGGCATTGTATACGCTTTTGTTTTGAATAGACTAGGCAAATATTAAAACTTGTGTTCTTCTTAAAGGGGTTGTAAACCCTCGTGTTTTTTCACCTTAATGCATCACTGACCCCCCCACCTCCCATTTTACTCACCAGAGCCCTAATTTTACTCACCTGAGCCCTAATTCCTACGCCGGAGATGCGTTCTTCCCATCTGCCCCTTGTCCCAGCTCTTGATTGGATAGATTGAGAGCAGCGCAGCCATTGGCTCCCGCGACTGTCAATCAAATCCAATGACGCGGGCACCGGGGAGGCTTGGCAAAGTCCAGAATTCTGTGTCTATGGACGCAAATGCTGGACTCGGGAGCGCGCCTGCAACGTAACCCCCTGGGAGAGCGCTTCTCCTAGGGGGTTATATGATGCGGGGAGGAGCTACCAGCGCCACCAGGGGACCCCAGATGTCGAGGATCGGGGCCACTCTGTGCAAAACAAACTGCACAGTGGATGTATGACAGGTTTGTTTTTAAACAAAAAAAAAAATGAAGCTTTACAATCACTTTAAGCTATACATTAAGCAATTTTCGTGTTCAATTTCCTTTAGATTTACTTTCCACTATGTAAAGAAAGGGCATGCCTGATTATGTTCAAATTGAAAGTGTTTAGGTTTGAGCCCATATTATATGGTTTTTGGTAAATATAAAGGAAAATTGTACAAGAGAATGGTATAATGTATTGCCAGCCTTAGGTAGTTTAGCAGTTTTGTATTTGTGATGACTGTCACTTAAGAAAGACTGGAGATACAAAAGTGTGGATAGACAGAAATATCAGCACTTTTTGAAATTTGTGTTTAATTTTTTTTAATGACCTGGATTAAAGAGTGTTTTAGTATTGAACCACTGTTTTGCTTGTAAGTATAGCACACAAGTAAACAGGATTTGTGTATTATCAAATTTGAAGTTTATTCAGCACGGTTACTAAGAATTTGTTAAGTGTGCTGAGTAATGTGGCTTAAGATTTAATCACAATAACAATTACAAAATAAATAAAAATGAATTTCTGTTGCTACCAGAGTAGATCTGCCTGATGTTTTTTTTTTGGCACAGCAAACCTTTGTTTGGAAGGCCATTGCTTTTTCTCAGAATTGCACACAGCTGATAGGCAGGGAATCTGTGCACAAAGACACCCTTACCACCCTGATACTGGTCTGCATCACATGGTAAATGCAAGAGTTTTTCACTGTTTTCCTGAAAATAAAACACATTTTTAAAGGTCTAGAAGTATAGATGTTTCTGTGCACATAACTATACTTTTCTCACATATGAACATTACAGTACTTGCAGTATTCCATGCTTTTAGTCGATATACCGGTACTTGTATTCTCTCGGTTGTGACTGAATAAGGTGATTTACTCATTTTCCAAACTGGTGGGGGGAGGATATGTTGGTCTTTTTTTGGGCACCTGGCCAAGCTAGAATTCTTCCCCTTTTCATGTTGTCCAACCTGCTAGTGTCTCCACACAATGTTACTAGCAGACCCCTGTACTGCTTTTGAAGATTTTTTTTAAACAAGGGAGTTTACTAAAGTTGTAGAGTACAAAATCTTTTGCAGCTTTGCATAGAAGCCAATCATTTTCTCGATTTTTTTTTTTTTTGTCAAAGCTTATTTGAACAAGCTGAAGTTAGAAGCTGATTGGCTACCATGCACAGCTGCACCAGATTTTGCACGCTCCAGTTTTAGTAAATCAACCCCAGGGATTTATTGCCTTTGTTTCAGTGGCAGGAAGATATCAGTCTTTTTACCCCTAAACAAAAAAGGGACATCCAACCCATGTTGGATCTGAAGGCTCTTCTACTCTAGTATATCTAAACCTAAATTTCCCTCTACCGCCTGGATGTAGTTTGTACTTTGCAGATTGCACTGCTTCTATTAGAAACATTGGCTCTTTTTATCATTTCTGATGGTCCCTGTAAAGGGGAACCAGCTTCTAGCTTCTTAGTGGTTCAGATAGTTTAAGCTTATGGTTTTAAGCACCGGGTTCTACCCTTTTTCTGTTAAAGCTCACTCTACTTGTTTCTGTTTCTCAGATATACAAGGCTTGCTACCTGGTCTTCTGTTCAATGTTCTCTAAATTTTGCCCAGTAGATGTTCAGTCCTTATCTAATGTGAGCTTTAGGCCCCTTTCACACTTATACGACTTGTCCCACGATTTTGTACTGCAAAATCGTATGACAAGTCATTCTCCATGATTTTCAATGACTACCATTCATATTGGCACGACTTTAAGTCGTGCCGACTTGAAAGTAGTCCCTGCACTACTTTGGTCCAACTTCTATGCGAGTTGTACTCCATAGACCTCAATGTTAAACCCTCAAGTAGCATGCAAGTCGTGCCTGAATATTATATAGACACGACTTCAGCACGACTTTGTAAGCACAAGCCTGGCCTCGCTATTCGGGAAAGGAAAACTTTTTTCCTTTCCCGATGAGCGACAGGCAGTGCTGTATGAATCCAGAGGGGGAACTCCACGCCAAGTTTTAAATGAAAAAACCGGCGTGGGTTCCCCCCCAGGGGCATACCAGGCCCTTAGGTCTGGTATGGATCTAAGGGAACCCCCTACGCCTATATAAGTCAGTTGCGGAGCGCACAGAGACCATTCTGGCTGGAGAGAGCGTCGTGTCAACATCTCTGGAAGAGAAGAGGGAAGAAGACGATCCAGAGGTCCGGACCACCGCTGGCAAAAGAGCGCCAGAAGATAGCAGTGGAGCCGGCAGAAGATGCGGACGCCGGAGAGACCCCCGAAGTCAGAAGAGGACCCCCGAAGTCGGAAGAAGATCCCGGAGCTGCCTAATAAATTATTTTAAAAACCTGTGTACTGTGTTTTTTATTGATGCTTTTTTTTCCCCTAGGTGAATGGGTAGGGGTACCATGTACCCCATACTCATTCACATAGGGTGGGGGGCCGGGATCTGGGGGCCCCCTTATTAAAGGGGGCTCCCAGATTCCGATAAGCCCCCCGCCCGCAGACCCCGACAACCAACGGCCAGGGTTGTCGGGAAGAGGCTCTTGTCCTCATCAACATGGGGACAAGGTGCTTTGGGGTGGGGGGGCCCGCAGGGTGCCCCCCATGCCCTAAAGCACCCACCCCCCCATGTTGAGGGCATGCGGCCTGGTACGGTCCAGGAGGGGGGGGGGCGCTAGCTCGTCCCCACCCCCATTCCTGACCGGCCGGGCTGCGTGCTCGGATAAGGGTCTGGTATGGATTTTGGGGGGACCCCCACGCCGATTTTTCGGCGTAGGGGGTTCCTCTTACAATTCATACCAGACCTAAGGGCCTGGTATGTCCCTGGGGGGGGAACCCACGCCAGTTTTTTTATTTAAAACTTGGCGTGGAGTTTCCCCTTATGATTCATACCAACTACTGTATGTTTTAATTTGTTAATGCCAAAAACGTGGCAAAGTAGTACTGCTCCCAAATCGCGGCAAATCGCGGTAAAATAGCGGCAAAATCGCGGCCGCAAAATCGCGGTAAAATCGTGCGACTTTGAAGTCGTATAAGTGTGAAAGGGGCCTAAAGCGTAAGGTACCTTCAGGAAGCTCTTTGAGTTGAAGGCTGCCCCCAGTTCTATTTTGTGTTTTGTTGTTTTTTTGCCAACCCTTTAGTTGGACTTCTTTTGGATGTACCTTTTGTCTTAATAACTGAATCCTGCATCCTTTAATGAATGAAAAAGAAAACAGAATTTTTGGACTTAACATAAAATAATATTTCTGGAGTTAATTAAGGATTTTAATAAGGATATGGGTCACACTCCTCCTGTGTTTTTTAGCTACTCCTAGTACTGCTTTTCTGCAAAACTGAAGCATGCTGGGAGTTTGAGGGGTTATATCTTGCTGGGCAGTAGCTTTTTTATTTATTTTTTGGCCAGTGTTCATATCCTCCTGTAGGTGGCTCTATATTCCAATTGATGAAGAATAATTTAACCTGTGTCCCTGAATAAATGTAAAGAGACGGAGTACAAAAGTATGTCAGTACAAAAATGCTATTTTTTTTATGTCCTGTCTATCACAAAGAGAAAAAAGATTAAAAATATGTTTTTGACAGTTTTCACTAGAACATAAAGTGAATTGCAATGGGGGCCCATGTTATGGTGACAATTAAAAAGGCATTTGGATAAATTAGTAGCTAGAAAATTGAAACTTTTCGGTGCCCAACATCTCAGGAAAATCACACACGTAAATATGGATAAAAGGAAGTTTTTAAATATAAGATAAAAATGATATTCCCCTCACTTCTCTCAGGGCGAAAAAATTAACCGATGGGACTGAGGAATGTTAACTTACTGCATGAAAAAATAAATACGTTTGGATTTAGATACACTTTAGAGCTTCTGGGCAAAGAAGGAAATCAACGGTGAATCCCCAAAGTATACATTTTAACACTTTAATGAATAACATGAAAATGTGCTGGAGTCTCTTTCATTTTGTAAAAAAAAAAAAATCACTTCCAAATACTTTCTTTTTCTTTTGACTGCTATGAAATTGTAGTGGCAAAGTAATTTAATTTAATTTTGTCTTCTACTCAAACAAAAACAACCCAACGTGCCTGAGATGCGTGGAAAATAATTCTCTTAGGCCTCATGTACACTGCTGCTGCTAAACGGACGTTTAGGCCCCTTTCACACTGGCGCGGAAGGTGCGTTGGCAGTAAAGCGGCGCTTTACCGTTTTAGCGGCGGTATGCGGCCACTAGCGGGGCGGTTTACCCTCCGCTAGCGGCCAGCGGTGTGGCTGCGCTGCCCCATTGATTTCAATGGACAGGAATGGTGAAGGAGAAGATGCTGCTAGCAGAACTTTTTTCCCTGTCCTGCTAGCGCACCGCTCCAGTGTGAATGCCCTCGGGGCTTTCACACTGGAGAGAAAGCAGCGGCTGTTTCGGGGCGGTTTGCAGGCGCTATTTTTAGCACAATAGCGCCTGCAAACCGCCCCAGTGTGAAAGGGGTCTTAGGAGCAGTTGGGCATTTTTTTCAACTGCTCCTGAACTCTCCTCTATGTTATCTTATCAGTACATGTACACAAGGTCGTTTACAGTCCTTTCCAGGCAGTTGAGTTTGGGGGAACGCAAAAAAATGGCTTCAGAAGCTGAGTTTAGAGGCATACAAGCGCCAACCGCTTCTAAACGCGGCTAAAACTCGCACTTAGCCACGTTCCGTTTACAGGCGCTTTTCGTTTTTGCCTATTTTGGAAAAAAAAAATTTTTTTCATTTATTTTTAAACTCTTCTAAAGGCAAACGCGGCAAAGCGTCACTAAACGCGGCAATACGGACGTTCTAAATGTGGGTTACTATCTGCCAAGTTAAATCGTTCAGGAGAGGTTGTAAAAACATCCCGTGTACATGAAGCCTTAAAGTGGTTGTAAACCCTTACTGGCCACTGTTCACTACAGGTAAGCCTATAATAAGGCTTAACTGTAGCTACCCATGATATCTCCTAAACCTACACGATTTAGGAGATATCCCCTGTATTTGCATGTGCCGACGTCATCGGCACATGCGCGCTGACACAAACTGAATCAATGGCATGTATGTGTCATTGCTTCAGTGAGTGTGCCATTACCACGTGCATGCGCGGGAGTGCTATGCTATGCATACTAGCTCATTATGCCTTTGTCTTACAGATGTTAGTTTTTTGGGTTTTTTTTTTTTAAAAGTGGGTTTTCAACCACTTTAAATGTATCCTTTTTCCCCACACATATTAACCACTTGCTGACCGCTGCACACCGATAAACGTCAGCACAATGGCAGTGGTGGGCAAATGGGTGTACCTGTATGTCCCCTTTAAGAGCCGGGGATAGCAGGTGCGCGCGCCCGCCGCGTACAGCGTGACCGTGCTCGCGGGACCAGCGGACTCGATGTCCGACGGTCTCCCGACAATCGTGTCACGGAGCCTCAGAACAGGGAAGTGCCTATGTAAAGGCACAAGGCATTTCCCTGTTCTGGCTTGTGTCATGGCAGAGATCACCGCTCACTGTCATCGGGAGCGGTGATCGCTGTCATGTGACTTGAAGCCTATCCCCTCCACAGTTAGAATCACTCCCTAGGACACACTTAACCCCTTCATCGCCCCTGGTGGTCAACCCCTTCACTGCCAGTGTCATTTACACAGTAATCAGTGCATTTTTATACCACTGATCGCTTTGTAAATGACAATGATCCCAAAATAGTGTCAAAATTGTCCGATGTGTCCGCCATAATGTCGCATTCCCAATAAAAATCGCAGAACGCCGCCATTACTAATAAAAATGAAAAATAAAAATGCCATAAACTATCCCCTATTTTGTAGACGCTATAACTTTTGCGCAAACCAATCAATATGCGCTTATTGCCATTTTTTTTGTTTACCAAAAATATGTAGAAGAATACATATCAGCCTGAGGAAAAAAATATTTTTTTATATATATTTTGGGGGATATTTATTATAGCAAAAAGTAAAAAATAATGTGCTTTTTTTTTCAAAATTGTCATTCTTTTTTTGTTTCTAGCACAAAAAAAAAAAAACGCAGAAGTGATCAAATATTACCAAAAGAAAGCTCTATTTGTGGGAAAAAACGGATGTCAATTTTGTTTGGGTGCAATGTCGCACGACCGCACAATTGTCAGTTTAAGCGACGCAGTGCCAAATTGCAAAAAGTGCTGTGGTCGGGAAGGGGGTAAAATCTTCCAGGGCTGAATCGGTTAAATAAAGAGTTTTAATTATTAGTGAGTTGTGAAGCAGTGTAACTATTCCCTTATTCCTCCATCGAGACATCAGAATTTTCCATCTCCTTCTGGATAACAGAGCTTCTATACGCTTGTTACTATTAAGCTACAGAGGAATAACGTAAACTTTTTATAAACTACAGAAGGGAATCAAAACTCTCTTTTTTTTTTTCATGGTCAATATATGCTTTAATGCTGCAGCATATGTCTTTTAAATGAGGGTATTATGGAAAATTTGTACGCTTAATTCATTTTATTCATCCATGGTAAATAAAAGGGAATGGTAGACAGTGCCTTCTTGTTTCATCTCTGAAGAAGATGCCTGTGGCTTGAATTTTCCTCCCTTACAAAATGGAATGAGAATTTGACTTAGAAGACTGGCATATTTTCCTTTGCAGATAGCGCTGGTGAGGCGTAAACAAGTTACTGTAAATGGGAGCGGCGCCAATTGGCATCAGCCGAGAGTGAGCCTTGTGACTTGCACTCCGGGTTAGAAAAATGACTTTACTTCATTTCCTCTATTTAAGTGAACACAAAAAAGACACTGTCCTTTTCTTCCCTTTAACTGTGTCTATGCTGGGGAATGTGTGTGTTTTATTAGATCCGAAGGCAGTGAATTCTTCTAATCCCTTCTGCTCTCTTACTATTACTATACAGATTATTATTATTATACAGGATTTCTATAGCGCCAACAGCTTGTGAAGTGCTTTACAACGTGAGTGCAGGCAGTACAGTTACAATACTATTCAATACAGGAGGAATCAGAGGGCCCTGCTCATTAGAGCTTACAATCTAGGAGATGAATTGTGTACAAACTGAAATGTTACAGACTCGTATATGCTCTGTACACATATGGCTTTATAGTATGCAAACGCTTTGTGTTTTTGTGTTGGAGAACACTATATCCTAGATTGAAATTCAATGTAAATAGACTGATGCAGGTCGATACAGTATTTTTCATTTGTAAACTTGACATTTGCCTGGTTTTCTATGGCTATATGGGATTTTGATGGTGTATATTATATAGGATGATGTTGACTTATATCTTCAAAGTGTATTTGTTAAAGTGGATCTTTACTGCATCTGAGCACCACAAACCAAAAAAATGCTATTTCATTTATTTTTAATATTCAAAGCAAACTCCCCCATCAATTAATTTCTGTATGCCCCCTAGCGTTTCTGGCTGTAGCCATTTTGAGTAAGGGCAAATGATTCATGTACAGTGGGTAGAGAAAAGAATCGCCCTCTTTTAAAATAATCACATTTTGTTGCTTTGCAGCCTGAAATGAAGACAGACACAGTTGTTGTTTTTATCCAGCTGTATTTACCGAAAACAGAACTAGTTCATTTTAGGAGTATAAAGGTGGCCATACAATGTACAATTTTTGTGCAATCTTCTTTACATTAAAGCCAGCCATAGATGGAGTGATTTTATTTCCTGCAAGCACTGACTGTGTTGATGGGGGAATCCCTCCCACGAAGCCATTGTGTTCTCCCGATGGGGGTTCTCCCGCTAGCAATAATCGCATGTAAAATCCAACAGGCTGGTTGTACCTAAGTTGATCAGCAATCCGCCTGCCCATACATGGTTTGAATCTCAGCCGGTCCCTGCTGGACCAGCCAAGATGAAAACAGTCTATGGCCGGCTTTACCAAAACTATATAACAGGAGGACACACCTATCTATCCAATCACTCTGTATCCAATCAGGCAGGCCCTTGCACTGTATAGTTGATGGTGGATCTAAAGTATGTTGTACAATCGGATTGTATAGTGTATGGTGAGCTTTACAGACTTCCAGGGACACACTTCATCTGTTTCAGGTACTACAGCACTATCCACATAGGCTGCTTAAAGCGGTAGTAAACTTTTTTTTTCTAAATTGTACCTACATTTGTAGGTACAGTTAATATCTCCTAAACTTGCGGTGTTTAAGAGATATTCACACTGGATGCAGCCGGTGACATTACCGGCGCATGTACTCTGAAGGACCGGCATACTATGCTGGATCTTTAGAGCTTTGTGCCAGAGGTGAGGGCTCTTATGCACCTGTGCAGGAGTGACGTCATCGCGCTCTCGGCCACTCGCATAGCCAGAGCTTACGAACCCGGAAGACCGGGGAAAGATGGAAGCCTTGTCAGCGGTGACAGCGCACGATGCACATTATGCCAATATCTGGGGATTTTTTTTTTTTTTAACTTGGCGCGGCTTACTACTGCTTTGATGCTTAAAGACTTAAAGTGATTGTAAAGTCTTGTTTTTTATTCTTTGAAAATAATAAACATGTCATACTTACTTGCTCTGTGCAGGGATTTTGCACAGAGCAGCCCAGATCCTCCTCTTCTCGGATCCCTCCCCGATCTCCTGGCCTTCCCTTCTGTTGAGTGCCCACACAGCAAGCAGCTTGCTATGGGGGGCACCCGAGCTGAGCCACAGCTCTGTGTGTCTGTTCAGACACTGAGCCACAGTTAAGCCCCACCCCCTCTCCCTCCTCATTGGCTAACTAACTTTGATTGACAGCAGCGGGAACCAATGGCACCAATCAAGAGGAAGAGTCCCGAACGGCCGAGACACTCGTGCATGTTGCTGGACCAAGATGGGGCTCAGGTAAGTATTAGGAGAGCTGAGGGAGGCTGCTACACACAGAAGGCTTTTTATCTTAATGCATAGACTGCATTAGGATAAAAAACATTCTGTCTTTACAACCACTTTAAGACTTTAGAACCACTTTAATATTATTCTAAACATGAATACACATAACAGCATAATTTAAATAGAAGCATAGCCAATTTTTTCTATATTGTATAGAGTTAGTAAGGGTTAAAACTCCATAATTTATCTTCCATATGTTCCATTGGGGTGAATTTCCTCTTCCTGGCCCAGAGACACAACAGGAAGTTTCAGGAAATCTACAAACCAAGGGAAATGTCCCTCTTAGGGCTCATTTATGCCAATGTCCACGTTATAGTTGGTTGCTAGGGGAAATGGTAGCTTTGGAATCCACCCTGTCATCCGCTGTCAATCACAGGCAAGGCGGACCTGATTGGGAACTCAGATTTGCCCATCAGGTTCCACCTACCCGACAACTCAAATTCAAAGGCAGCTGCTGAGGGGTGGGTGGAGAATGATGAGGAACTCTGAGACTAGTTGTTCATCAGGTCCGCCTTGCCTGTGATTGATGGCGCTAAAGCCACTACTGGATCTGGCCACTGCCATGGGCTGTCAATGAAAAGTAAAGCGGGTGATGAACTAGTGTTTTTAGTTACCCATCAGGCTCTGCCCAGCACTAGTATTACATTTCCTGACCACTCACCTGTCAGTGTCTGGGGGCGTGCGGATGGAGTGTCCTGTGCACACAGATTCATGTACCTGTCTCTTGAGCACCAACATTTTTCGGGCTGCTCTCTGTTGGGATTGTAAAGCAGGTCTACAACACCCTTTATGAATTCCTCAGGATGTGTTCTTACTAGTCCAGGATGAACAGAATAATTAAATGTATCATCATCTTTTATACCATTCTGATGTAAAGTGTCAGAAGTTAGCTGTAATCTCTTTCTACAAGGAATGTGTACATAAATTGTGTTCTCTTTCCACTGAGGTTTTCTCCTAAGCTGCCAGCAGCATGTGTGCTCAATGCAGCTTCTTCCCTCCTGGAGCCTCCGGATTGGCTGTTTGAGGGGTGTGTACTTGTGACACAAGCTATAATTGTGCCGGCTGTGCTGGCTTCCTGTCACATCTGCCGTGATCGTGTTTTAAACTCAGCTCTATTCTCTTTTTTTTTTTTTGTGGTCTGTAGGATTAGGCAGCAAACTGATATTGTAGTGTAAGATTCACCTGTATCACTTGGGAATATCTGCAATACTCTTCAGAGTGAATTGTATGAAGAAGCAAAGTGAGTTTCTGACAGATCCTTAAGCATTTGTAGATTAGGGACTTTAGCAGGCAGCTGTCATAATACAAGCCATCTCACTCACTTGTCTTTCTCTGAGATCTCTGTGGAAGATTACTGCTAGACAACTGTGCATGCTGGTTCCTTTCTGTGCAGAATTTGCTGCTCCCACAGTGCATCATTGATATGTGCAAAAAACCCCTCTGCAACACAATCGAAAGCGCAATATTTCTGCTTCCTAACATTGTAGCACTTTGCATGCAGTTTAAATGTTTCACTTACAGTGCTTTGTAAGTGAAACACCGGTTCAAGTCCAATTTCAGCCCGCATTTTTGGCTGGATTCAGACCTTAAGCCCTGGTCCACATCGATGCTACTTTGAAATCGCGCCCACTTCACTTGAAGTAGCGCGATTTCAAAGTATCAAGGTCAGCGTGATTTCAGATGCTACTTGATAGACATCTTTGTGGCTTCATGAACAGATGTCTATTGAAGTCACACCTGAAATTGGCAAAAGTAGTACAGGAACTACTTTTGCAAATCGGTGTGGTGCCGCAAAATTGGTGTCGCACCGATTGGAACAGTGTCATTGCCTCCAATAGGCTGCGACTTGTCATGCGATTTGATCTTTCAAATCGCATGACAAATCGCTCCAATGTGAACCTAGGCTAAACAGACCAAAAAATGCACAGGACTCCTGTGCAGTTCGCAGAGCCCCTGCGGAGATATGTGAACTGGCTCCAAAGAGAGCCAGTCACAATCTTCTGCTATGCTAATTGGATGCGGGGAAACCCGCATCCAAATCGCGACAGTTTGAACCCAGCCTAAAGCTTAGGCTTGTTGTGATGTAAACTCTAAGGCTGGGTTCACACCTTTGCCACATGCGGCTCCCAGCAGGGGTCCGGTGCGTCTTGGTTCACCGTTTTTAGGTCTGATTTCAGCCAGAATTTTTTGCTGTATTCGGACCTGAAATGGACCAAAAGACGCACAGGGCTCCTGTGCAAATTCGCAGCAGAAATATGTGAACCGGCTTCGTAGAGAGGCAGTCAAAATCTCCTGCTATTGCGAATTAGATGCCGGGATCCGCATCCAATTCGCAATGGTGTGAACCCAGCCTAAGACCCTGTTCACATGTGGGAGTTTATGATAACGGGCAGCTATGCCATGATTCTGCCCACCAGCCCAAAATGCTCTGCAAAACTGACACATCGCACCACACTTGTTCAGGTGTCATTCGTTTTCAGTGGCACCTAAACATGGGTGCGGTTCTGCCATAATAAATAGTGCTGTAAATTGCATCACACAAATCTTGTTGCTCAGACAGGAGCACCTGAACAAGCGTGGTGCGATTTGTCAGTTTTGCAGAGCGTTTTGGGATTGTGGGCAGAATCGCGATGATTCTGCCTGCTATCACGAATGCCCAGGTGTGAACAGGGCCTTAGGGTGGCCAATCCATGTACAATCACATTTAGCCTCAGTTCACATATATGCAATAAACGCAACAAATCCTGTGTGTTTCCCGCATTGAAATTGTACAGCGTTCATGCAATCTGTTGCGAGTGTCAATGTTAAATTAAAGGCACTGCAAAACAGCTTGCAAATTGCAGTGCGATTGCCTGAATTGGATCACATTGTTGTGAATACCCATGCAATCTGATTCCAGTGATGCAAAAAAAAAGGGTCCTGCATGATTTTGGTGCAGATGTGGTGCGATTTGAGCCATACAAAGTGTATGGCTCAAATCGCATCGCACATTGCGCAGCATTGTGGTAGTGTGAACTTAGGCTCAAATTTACCAAAACTGCCTGAATGGGATCACAGGCGGTATTGAACTCCAGACATGCAATAAAAACCAAATTGACACCATTTGGATGAAAATGGCTGTGGCCTTATTTCTTGGTTTTCACAACATATATCTTTTAATATATAATTCATCATATTTTATCACATTCAAATCTTATCATATTATCAACTGTTTAAAACCAACAAAAACACAGCCCAGTCATTAAAGAGGAAGTAAACTCTGCCCCTCAGATGCTGTTTTTAAAATTAACCAGTATAATAAAGTATTACAACATATTCTACAGTATAAAATTAACCCCCATTTGCGTGTTTCTTCATTTTTTCCAGCAGTTTTAAAATCCGTGCTTCCTGGTATAAGCCAGCTCCATTTTAAGTATAGTTTTCCGAGTCTGCATTGTAATATACTTCCGCCCTCTCTCCTCTTTTCTACTCCTAGCTGCAGGGGCGTTGCTAGGTCTACAAAAGATCTGGGGCTAGAGCCCATAGCAGTGTAGTAAAGAAAGTCATACGCTTGGGCGGGCATACACATGTATATACAGTAATATACCTGTGGGTGTATATATATCCCCAGAGAGCCCCCCGCTTACATCAAGGTCCCCAGAGAGCCCCCTCTTACATCACCTTACATCAGGGTCCCCAGAGAGCCTCCTCCTTACGTCAGAGTCCTCAGAGAGCCTCCTCCTTCCATCAGGGTACCCAGAGAGGCCCCCCCCCACTTACATCAGGGTTCCCAGAGAGGCCCCCTTACATTAGGGTCCCCAGAGGGCCTCCCCCTTAAATCTGGGTCCCTAGAGAGCCTAGGCCTTAAAATCAGGGTCCCCAGAGAGCCTCTCCCTTACATCAGGGTCCCCAGAGAGCCCCCCACCCCCACTTACATAAGGGTCCCCAAAGAGCCTCCCCTCCCCTTGGGGACCCCTGCAGAGACTCTGGGCTATTGGCCTCAGATTCAGGGCTAAAGCCCCAAAAGCCACCCCCTAGCAACGCCCCTGCCTAGCTGTAAACTTGCGTATGCACAATGCTTCCTTAGCCAAGCCTCGTTCTAGCCCTGGGATTGCTATGGCAACCTCGTCCCGCCTATCACAGCAGGCCTGTTCTGACGATTATGGTCACATTGGTTTCAGACAGTTCTGAATGAGACTAAAATCTTGTGGTATCTCGGCGAAGTGCCGCAAAGAGGGGAAATGAAGGAGATGACATAATTATTAATGAACTAATGGCACAAAGAGCATGCCGTTAATCACGGAGAATTTGCGCAAGAGCGAGTGACATCAATAAATAGAAAGGGATATATTACAAACAAACCAGGGAGGTATAGTGACATTTACACACAGCAATTTGCAGTGTATTCACTGCTGATTAATATGTGCTAAAGTTATGTGGGAGGGTTTACAACCACTTTAAAGCTCCAGCTGTAAAATTTGTTAAATCCAGCTCAATAACTGTCCCCAACCGACATGCCTGTGCATGTCGATTGGGGACAGTTATTGAGCAAAGCATTTAGCATGTCACCTACCCCAAACTTGAAGCCAATTCAATGCATGTCTGGAGATTTGAATTAAAAATATCCAAACCGATCTCAGATAAATGAATACCATCATCCCTATATAGGCCCGGGAAACCACCTTTCAGATCCATGTGCCTGAACGAAATGCCCAAAGAAGGTGTCAAAAAATTTTGAATAGACCTAGTCACCCTCTTCCTAATTTTTTCAAAAGGCTTAAAATTGGCAGATTCCAGCCAACGCAATCTGGGGATGATTTCTGAAAAAACAATGACCGACTGAGGTGATGATGTGCTGATAACTCGAATTGTGTTTTGTATGTTGGCGATCAAGTCTAACGTTCTGATCTGACCAATGTCATTTCCCCCTAAGTGTAACAATATCACATCCGGGGGAGGATACAACATATACATTCTATTTATTTCAAATATCAATTCCTCCCACACCATCCCACGACAACCTCTCCAAAATACCAGAAACGTATCTTTATCTAAACCTAAATTTGCACCATAGCTCCTTGCCGCAGCTCTTTTCTGTGCCCAAAAAAATAATGAATGGCCCAGGATCCATATCACTCATTTACCTGTAATTGATTAAATAGAAGTGTTAGGACGGATGTAACTTTTGTAAGCAGCGAACTTCCACTTACCTATGTTCTTGATTTTTACTTCATTGAAGCCTATTTGAGCAGCTTCTGTTGCTGCTCCAATTTTAAAAGAATGTGAAGAAAATTGCATATGATGCATGTTCAGAGTCATAAGACATTTCTTAAAAACCATAGTAAACTGATATTTCGTTAAAGGTGTTCCATCTATATGGATGAATACATTTGTATGCAAATTAGGTCTATTTGTTATATAACCCTGAACCATGCAAACAGGGCATATTGAAACATCTGAACAACAATTTAAACCTAATCAATGACCTTTGCCAAAGATATCAGTTTTGCTATTTGGAATAAACAGACCCAAACTGTCCGGAAATAGTCTCAGGGCTGCAAAAAATGTCAGTGTAAAAACTGCCTTTAACAATAATGCTTCATAGTCTGAAAAACAGATCTCTGCTGTTATCAGGCACAATCTTCTCAACATCAACAAAGTAAGTGGTTTCCTACTGTCAGCTGTAAAATTTACTTTACGGTAACCTTTTAAAGCCTGGCCCACTGAGAAAAACCTCAAACAGCCAGGCAAATTGTTCAATTTCAAAATGAAAATCACGCCAGCTAAATTATTGATGTGCGACCACGAATAATGTTTGCCCATCAGTAAATTCCGAAATCCTAACACTGCTCTTTCTGAAACGTCCATGGCATTTAAATTTATCGCAAATACGCAAGACCCCCATAACTGCCAGGCGTAGGAATAATTATTCCAAGTTGAAGGAGCCACCAAAAGCACACGTCAAATCAAATCCCATAAATTCCATGGGAACAGCTGACTTAACTGATCCGCGCTGGGTAACAACTGGAAAAAACGCTGCATCTGCCGACGAGAAAGAGCATCTGCTATTATATTTAATTTGCCAGGAATACATGTCGCTTTAATCCAAATGTTATATCGAAGACACTGAAAAACTAAGTATCTCAACAAACGAATTACTGGTTGTGACTTGGAAGACAGACAATTGATTGCAATTAGAACACCTCTATTGTCTGTACTAATCAATATCCTTCTATTAGCAAATTGCTGACCCCATATCTCCAACGAAACAATAATTGGGAATAGCTCCAATAAAACTATAATTTTGCAAAAAAATTTTTCCAACCATCGGTTAGGCCACAGTTCAGAGCACCAGTGTGTTTTCCAGATTGTGCCAAAGCCCACAGAACCAGCCGAATCTGTAAACAGACAAAAATCAGTTTCCAATACAAATTCTTGTTGCCATATCGTTTTTCCATTGAAATATTCTAAACATTTTAACCAGACTATTAAATCTTCCTTCATGTCAGCCGATACCCTGACATGAGAATTAGGATTTTTTTAAACCCGAAATTGCTGCATACCACCGTCTAGAAAAAACTTTACCTATGGGCAAGATTCTAGTTGTAAAGGCCAAGGACCCTAATAACGATTTAATTTCTTTCAACGTAGCCTTCTTTTTTCTCAAAGAAGTCAACATGAGCTGTTGCATCCCATAAATTTTTGCTTCCGGTAATCGAAATTCCATAAGTAAAGAGTCTATGGTTATTCTATACTAGTATGTGGATATGTTTTTTTCTATAGCTAATGGTACTCCAAACACCTTGCAGATATCTTGAAAAGCAGACAATAAATCATAGCATTCAGTTGACTGTGCTGGACCCATAAATAAAAAGTCATCCAAATAATGTATTCAATTACTGGAACCCAATGTATATGATACAACCCATTCTAGGAATGTAGAGGGAGCCTCAAAATATACACAAGATAATGAGCAACCCACCGGGAGGCATTTATCAAAAAATTATTCATTATCAAAATAAATACCCAACTAATTAAAGCTAGATGAATGAATCGGTAACAACTGAAAAGCCGATTGTATGTCTGCTTTCTCCACCTATCACAGCTGACCCTTCCCCAGCTTCCAGAAGGTTCTTCTCATGTGACCTTCCCTGACCTGTCATAAGCCCCCCATTGATTTTAAACTCAATGAGGGACTTTAAAACTTCCCAACCGCCATGATCCCATTAAGAAAGGGGGGCCTTAAGACAGGCATACCCCTTCTTTTCCCATTCTAAGCAGATATGGAAGAGAAAAATGAATGCGACTGTGTAATCATGAATACATCATTTAATGTACTTTTAAATTTAAGCAGAGTAAGTACCTGAATTTGACCTGGTTTCAGTCTCTTTTATGGTATGCTGATAGCAAGATAAAACAGAGTGATAGAGAATGAGATTATTACTGTTCTATTTCTCATTTTACTGTCCAGTCACAGACTGGGTTGGGTTCAAGACAACTTGGGCTCAGAGCAAGTGGGCTAAATGATGCTAGCCAATGATGCTGCGGAAAACTTGCAGCAGATAAAGGACTGCAGGGGAAATCTCAAAATTGAAGCTGAATATTGCAGCAAAAGCTTTTTTGCCAATATAAAGTGAAGGGGTATGCATCAGTTGTTCAGATTCACCTTACAGGTGTGCACTGATAGGTGCACAGACCGCGACACACAGGCTCTGCATCTGGGTCCATGCATCTGCCCCTATGTACAGGTCAAACTTGGTTGTGTGGGGAAGTCTGCTGTATACCCATTCACTTTATATTACCACACATCTCAGTGGTAATAAAATAGTAAACAAACAGCTCTGCATGGGGTAGAGAGCACGTGTGAATGGGCCCTAAGCCAAGTGATTAGGTTCCCAAAGAGGGACAGTTGAGAGCTATAGTATAACCACTTCTTGCTGACATGCCAGTGTACAGTTTTTCATTTATTGAGCATTCACTCACTTGCTGCCCTTTACAGGATTATTATAAAACAGTTTAAAAATGTTATCCCAGAATTTCATATCTCTGTGCCTGCCCTTTTGTACCATGTGGTTATGTTAAAAAGTATCATGTTTCCTTTGCATGAAATCCTTGGTGATCCTGCCAGTTTCCTTGCTTTGCTATTTCAAACTAACAACACTGGGCATAGAAGCACATCCTTCTGAGCATGGTCAGTTTTCTGGCTGTGCTGGGAGAACAGCCTGCCTGTCCTCCAATGAACTGACTTGTGCTAACACGCCCTCCCTGCACAGACATTCACTGCGAAGGTCAGTGCACTGCGGTTTCTCTTCCTTCTTCTCTCTGAACTACTTATGCAATGGATAACACAGATTACTGTATGTGATCACTTAGGACCCTTTCACATGATCGGCCCCCTCGGATCCGCCTGTCCGTTTTTTCCGGCCGATCTGAGTGGGCCACCCATTGACTTCTATGGGCAGGCGGATGTCAGCGGAGATGTGTCCGCTGACACCCGCCTGCCATCCGATCCGACAAGATCTGCTCAAAACAGACGGATGGTGATACGTTCACCATCTGTCCATCAGATCGGATTGGATGGGATCGGATGAAAACGGACAGGCTGTCCATTTTCATCTGATCTCCCCCTAGGGAACAGCGGGGCTCTGACAGGTCTGTCCCTGCACAGTGAGCGGAGACGGACCTGTCATCCACCTGCTCAGTGGGGTTTAACGGATCGATCCCCTACTGAGCTAGCGGAGTCCATCCAATGGATCTGCTCTGTGTGAACCCAGCCTTCTAAAGAAAAAAAAAAGAAGGAAAAAACGTATATATAATGTTTGTTTATATCTATACACCAATGTTTGCCTTTTGTTTCTGTTTGAAAACTAAATGGGTTGTTTTAGATAGTTTTAGGTAAGCGTTCACATATACTGTCAATAAATGTAGACATTGGCAGATAATATTCTTTAACTGCAGTTGCTTGAATTATGTCAAATTTAATGAGCTGTTGTTTTTTTTTTCTTTTCTTTTGTTGTGCGTCCTGCTTATATTTAAATATTGCACAGATCAGCACTTCACAACGACCGCTGAGACCTTTGTGCCAGTTAAGCTACCTAACTCTATTCACTATGACAATTGCAGTTGTCTCAAATTGTGTTAAGCTTAATGACATTTTAAATTGGTCTTATTTCCCAGAGAATTAAATTGGCTGAGTTTTATGCTTTGCTTTTAGCTGTTCTGGTCTCTTTATTCAATACTTGTCTGCTCATTTCTCTGTGCCCATGTGGACTTCCTGCTTGACTAGGCAATATATAGCTTGGAAATTGCAGTAACCCATAACAACCAAGTTATTTCTCCATTGCTTCAAACTGATAAAGGTGTAATGTGATTGGTTGCTGTACTTAAGCTTTTTATCATTATCCTTTCAACTATGTTACTGAACAAGCTGCTTTCTCTACATGACTAAAATGCGTAACATTGATGCTGATGTCTGTAGTGTAGGGAAATGTGTATACAGTATGTTTACCATATTATGAGAGCTATACGTGGGCTGCTACTGCTGACCTTCTACCAGTCTGTGCATTCAATACTCATTTTATCACAAGTATGCAGCAAGAGTAATCAGCGTAAAGATGGAGCTCAGTGTTGGGTCAGCACAGAAAATACTAACACCATAGGGTCAGGATCACAACCCAGAACTAGCATTTTCGAAAGTAGAGGTCGGCTTTGTCTCTACACTTTAGTTACCCTTTTTCAGAAAATAGTCTATGTAGTCAATAGAACCCAATAGGTTTTCAAGGATTGCACAGCTTTTTAAAAAGATGATTCATTATATTGCCATACCTGTAGGCCACCCCTGGAAGCCTGGCCAAAAAACTTCCAGTTAGCAATTCCCCTCGTCTTGCCTTTTTGGTAGGACATAAAAACCATTGCTTCTTACTCCTGTAATGATGGGAGTGAGCATCCAATTAGGTTTACATCCTAGGAACAAGGACATGGGTATTGCTAACTGAGACCTTTTCTGCTTGACTTCTAGGGGGACCCTGCTGCACAGTTTTTTTTGTTTTTTTCATTTGTACTGGGGACTGTTGACTGCATAGCCTATTTTCTAGAAAATGTGAATTTAGGTTTCTTTAAGGTGGACCTAATCCCAGGGATCCCTGAGATATATAGTTCAGTAGAACTTTGGACATATATAAGGCACCCTACAGCTTCTCTTTTGCCCAAGCTCATTTTGCCAACCTTCCACAGCACTGTGTGACTGCGAGGCTGCCACCATTTCAGTGGAGATGCAAGCTATCCGCTTGACGATCAGTCACGTACCTGGTACGTCACTGGACTTCAAGGGATTATACCAGGATGATGCCTGGAGCTGCAGTAACTTTTTTTACAGCTGACGGTCAGCTGCCTTGTAAAAACAATCCTAGTAGCTAACTAGCTGCTGGATTCCATTTACAGACAGCAGGAGGGAACATCCCCTCCCACCACTTTCCACGGCTTTAGCGGGCTCTCCCGTCCCACTGGCTGATTAGAGAGACCCGAAGAGGCTTTATTTGGCTCTGGGCTATGGTAACCCAGAAGCCATAACCTGACATCACTTTCGGTTTATTAAGATGTAAACAGAGCCATTTTCAAAAATCAAAAGCATTCGAACACACAGATCTTAGTGTGATCAAATGCTTTTAAGGGCAAAGGAGAGATTTGGTCTATTAGTACTAATTAGTCTTATAGACCCCAGATCTCTCCATAAACAGTACATGTCACATGCCTATTGCTGTCACAAAGGATATGTACATTTCTTGTAAAAGTGATAAAAATAAGTTTAAAGTGCCCCCGTCCTCCGTGCTTGCATCCAAAGATGAAGACGGGCATCAGCTGCACGCAAAACAGTGACTGTGCCACACATGTGAGGTATCACCGCGAACGTCAGATCGTGGGCAGTAATTCTAGCACCAGAACGCCTGTGTACATCTAAAGTGGTAACCTGTAAAGGCTTTTAAAGAGGCACCTGTGTATAATAAAATTTACGTTGTTTGAAGCCGCTGCACAGGCGTGCACATTTTTAAAGCAGCACATGTTTGGTATCAATTTACTCAGCATAACATCATGTTTTAGATTTTACCAAAAAAGTGGGTTTTGTATTGTGTTGGAAAAACCTCTGTGCAAATACCCTGGGACAAAAACATGCAAAATCCACCAATTTATTTTCTAGGGCCTCTGCTTTAAAAAATATTTTAATGTTTGGGGGGTTCTAAGAAATGTAGTAGTGCCAGTTCTTTGTGTTCTTACAGGGTAATTTAGAGTTGGCAGGTTATGTTTTTGATGATGTCAGGGACAGGCACGTGCAAGAGTAGAAGAAAGGAAGGCACCTTCTAATAAGGAGTAATATGCTACTGGTACTTTTTTTTACTGATTGCTTTGCCACATTAAACCATGCTTGTGAATCCTTGTCAGGGATCCAAACTTTAGATTTAACCCTTTTATTGGCATCGCCAAAGTAGTTACATCAGGGACAGTGCCATAGGTGTACGCAGCCTATTGTATTCGGGTGTGCACCAGTGGCGGCCTGTTCATAAGAGGCGCAGAGGCGCTGCCCCTCCAATCCATGCGCCCAATCCCTAATCTACATTCAGGGCACCGGACGCATGGATTTCAATTTTTTTTTTCTTTTGAAACACATGATTAGAGCCTGAGGCTCTAATTGCCTTCAAAAAAGAGTGGGCTCGGGGTGCAGAGCACTGCGCCCTGAGCCCACCCAATTGTGTGACAATAGCAAATTAATATTCACTATTGTCTTCCTGTTTCTTCTCCTGGCCAATCGGGTAGCAGGTCCTGTGACCCAATTGGCCAGGAGTCTTAGAGCAGCCTGGGAGACCGGGGAGATGAGGATGGCTACGAACAGAGCAAGAATGATGGAGGCAAGTTCGGCAGCAAGAAGCCCAAGGAGCAGAGATCCCTGAGGCTGAGCATCAATGCCTGAGAGAAGAGGAGGATGCACGACGAGTGATGCCTTGGATGGCCTCTGGTCTGTCATCCCTTATGCCCACTTGCCATCCGTCTGGAAACGCTCCAAGATTGCCACCTGCCTGTTCGGCTGGGAGGAGAAGGTCCGGCTCTTCTCCTAGAGCAGGGAGCCTCTGATTGCCCCCATCGGGGGGGTGGTGGCAGTGCGAGCGAGGGGGAGGCTTGTTTGCCGCCCGCCAAAATATTGAGCACCAGCCGCCACTGGTGTGCACCACAAAGCTCAAACACTGCCTTTCTCTGCAGCTTCAGCTGCACTGGATAGTGAATGAATGGGAAGTGCTCAGTGTTGAGCGACTTCCTGTTCATTCACAAATTGAAGCATAGTAAACACAGTTTACTATGCTTTATATATGAATGAACACAGTGAGTGAACACTCTCCATTCTGAAACAGCCCCCGCAGCAGCCGAGGGGAGAGGGAAGGAGGGAAGCCAGCACCAGTGCGGGGGCACACTGTGCCCCCGCATGCTGTGATTAGGGTGTTCCCAGGCACACCTTGCACACCCACTGCGCACGCCTATGGACAGTACCAACATGTAAACGAACTCCGAGATGCTACAGCAGTTTGGAGCTTGTTTACATTTTTGCTGCCAGCTTTCACATAGAAGTGATTTGATTTGGGGAAAAGTAAAGCTGCCCAAAACATGTTACATGCTGTGAAGTGTCTGGCTTACATTGCTTGCATTTCCATTGTCGACTTTTTTTCTGTTGTGCAGAGGAATATGGAAAGATAACATTTGTAAAAAAAGAAATAAAGGTCAGTGAATCTTCAATGGCATATGATCAAACAATTGCTCTGTATTAAACACAGATTGAAATTTGGAGACACTGCAGCAAATTCCTTTAATTTCAGTTCAGTTGCTCACTGTTTTTTTTAGGTATTGAGCTTTTGTTAACACTTTAAGGAACGTCTCACAGATGAATGTAGATGTGCCCAGGAGAACATTGTGTTTAGTTGATCAGGTTTCATATAGCAATCAATGGAATGTTGTCTCTACACATACCTGAAGTGTTTTCAAGTTCATGGAAACTTCAGCCAGATTGTAGATTTTCTGACAGTATTTTTCCCTTTTTACCCCTGACCAAGTCATGGCAAATATTTGGGACCACTGTGCCCTTTAAATGCTACTCTGTGGTTAGTGGTGTCCCAGAGCGCTCTCATATCCTATTGTAAATGACCCCATCTGTTTATATGAATCGAGCCTTTAGGCATTCATCTATACCATATGTTTGAGCTCTATAGTATAATCCATGAAGAATAAAATTACTGCTGAACATTAAACCCCATAAGGTTCCAGCAAATTCAGAGCAGTGAAAATCCCATGTTCTGGTCTGGAACGAACGGACCTCAGTAGGTACATAATTACACTTATAGTTATCAGACAATCAATAAAACAAAATTTCCTATGCAAAACTTTTATGGATGTCAGTATTTGTACTGATATGCTCCCAGCATTTCCACCTTTCAGTGCTCTGGCCTGTCAAGAAGCCCTGAGCATTTCATTGCCTTATTTGCGTTTGTCGTGCATATGAGCAGACCATTGTAATTATAAGGCTTTCCTATTGCGTGTCGTGGGAAAAACGCACTAAAAGATGTGCGCTCCCATTACATTACATGTGAATGGGGCCTGAAAGTGAATTTGGTGTATTTACAATGACAGCGGAGTGTCTCCACCCACTCCCTCCCATGTATTTGTATTAAAGCTGGCCAAACACTATGCAGTCTGATTGTACAATCTCTTGACAATTTTCTTCAGATTTTCCAATAGGAGGACCCACCTGAACAATCCATTCAGTTTGTATCAGATCAGACAGGTCCCTACACTATGTAACTGATGGTAGATCTAAAGGAGATTGTACAATGTATGGCCACCTTTAAGTGTTACTAAACCCACAACAGTATATTCAGTCTGTATATGCAGTAAAGCTCTCTGTGGAACCTAAGGGATTAATCCTCTGCATTGTGCAAAAGGGCAATTTGATCCAGTCTTCCCTGATCCACCCCCTCTTTTACTGTCCCTTTTACTGTCTTCTTTTACTATTCTATCTGCTGATAGAACAGAGCATTGGTGGGACTCTGCACATACTCAGTTTGTTGTGTATTGCTAGAGTTTTTTTTTAATTGGGGGGAGGGGGGGGTGTTTGCATGTGATCAGCACTGTCCAGACCAGGGGTCTCAAACTGGCGGCCCTCCAGCTGTTGCAAAACTACAAGTCCCATCATGCCTCTGCCTGTGGGAGTCATGCTTGTAACTGTCAGGCTTGCAATGCCTCATGGGACTTGTAGTTTCACAACAGCTGGAAGGCCGCCAGTTTGAGACCCCTGGTCCAGACAGAGGGTCAGGGGTCATGCAGCTTCATGGGACAGTTATAGGAGAATGAAAACGCCTCCTACAAGCTTTAACCAGACACTGATAGAAGTCACAAGACTGCTATATAATATACTGCTGATGAAAAAAGGTATTTAGCAGTTTATATTTACTAAAGATAATTGCAGTTTCATGTTCTGTGTACTGTGGAAGACCAGATATAGTGTATGCAGGGTCCTGGGTTTAGTACCACTTTAAAGGAAGAAGTAGGAAAGTGGGTGGAAATAAAAAAGAGGTGGTATAGTAATGAGAGGTGTGGTCCATAGAAGTAAAACGTGCCCTATTATATGCTGCAGTAAGGCACTGCATGATGGCAAATGCTGTTTCCTGGATGGTCACATGATACTACAGGAAGTCAGGGCTCAGAATGCATTTTTTAGAATTTTGAAGTGAGAGGGTGAAGGCTGCCATGGACTACATAACTGAGAGAAAAGCACATTCAAAATTTCAAAGTACTAACAACAACTTCCAAAGCCATGCACAACTCTGCCCCAGCTACATCACTAACCCAGTCTCAAAATTTCAACCAAGCCGCTCTCTTCGGTCCTCCCAAGACCTCCTGTTTTCTAGCTCCCTTGTCACCTCCTCCCATGCTCGTCTCCAGGACTTCTCCCAAGCTTCTCCCATCCTTTGGAACTCCCTACCCCAATCTCTCTATCTCCTAATCTATCAATCTTTAGGCTGGATTCACACCTATGCATTTTTAGTGCTTTTTGCATTTTGCAGATTTGCACTACAGTCCATTTAACATGGTTTCCTATGGAACACGTTCTGTTGTGCAAATCTGCAAAATGCAAAAAGCGCTAAAAATGCATAGGTGTGAATCCAGCCTTAGGCGATCCCTGAAAACCCTTCTCTTTAAAGAAGCCTATTCTGCTTCTAACTAATACACTGTGTCTTTACTTTATCCATCAGCCCATTGCTCACAGTTATTACCTTTTGTATCACTTGACCCCCCCTCTTAGATTGTAAGCTCTAATGAACAGGGCCCTCTGATTCCTCTTGTACCAAATTGTATTGTAACTGTAATGTCTGCTTTCATTTGTAAAGCACTGCACAAACTGTATAAATCCTGTATAATAATTATAATAATAAGCACATTGGGATAGCTTTGCAAAAAAGACATTAGAAATGACTTGTATTTATTCTGAAAAGTGAAATTCTGCCTGACAAGGTGAACTTGGCCTTTAAACTGTGTGCTCCGACGTGTGGTAGTTTGAAATGCCTGTGCACTGCACCCTGGGAGACCCCCAAACCATGGTACAAATTCCAGCATATTAGAGAGCATTTGGCAAACAAAGCCTCTGCCTCCCACAGTGTAATGTGCCACTGCATAGGTTTTTTCTAAATCCTTTTTAGTGTGTCCAGCTTTCTGTAGATCAGAGAGTGAGAAATCCAGATCTGGGGGCCCCAGAGACCAGAGGAGGGATATGAAGACAGATGCTATTTAAAGACACACACTTGCATTTTATCGATTTTTATATGGCAGGTTTACTTCGAAGTAGAATCTGGAAAAAAATGTGCATATGTCTTGTCTAAAGAATTGTGTATTACTGAGCTTAGAGCCGTGCTTGTAAAGCACTAAAGTTTATTGTATATTGTTCATTGATCGGGTAAGCTATATACTCCGGGAACTACTGTAGTTTAAGTATTCAAACTCTGAACTTTATATACATTTCATAAGTTGTTGATTGCACAAACTACATACATGCTTGGTATCAAGGCCAGCTGTCTAGTCAACCATTATTTAGTAAGTTAACTCATCTTTGGCAACAACCAAGAGGCTTGCTATACATATTGTAACAGTGACGGCTTTGTGTTTGCCTGTTTACCATGCAGTGCTGTACTGTTTATTATATGTTACCATTCAGGAAATAAAACACGGGAAAAAGGATATGTTTAAAGGCTTGTTCACAGTGGTTGGTCTCGCTAACCAGGCCTTTGTTACATTTCGTTGATCATTGTTTTCAACTATCTGCTATAATAAAACAGTGTTAATATTCGTTTCCGAAAACATTTTCTGCCTAGTTTTCATCTGCAGCATTTTTACAGTTATGAAATATAAGATCAATGTAAATTTTTGGCAATTTGACGAAAACTTTGACAAAAATCAATTCAAATTTTCACCAACTCACGGGAATGGAACAAAAATGTAAAGGAAGGACGTTTACCCACGTAAACTTCTGCTTTCCTTGGAGCTCTGCCTGTGAAAGCCCCAGCCCCCCTGACAAGCTGTATTGGCTGGGAGACGCAGGCTCCCCCTGTCTGCTGTCCACTGCCTGGGAGTTCTGGAACAATGCCCTGCAAACCACGTGGTGAGTGTTTTCCCATCCCAGCAAGGGAGCAGTGCTTAGCACTGTGTAAAAGTTCTCTGCCCTGTGCACTCCTTTACTAACATTTACTTCCCCATTCCCACTACATGGTATGCAATTTTTACTCCAGGAGTACATAATAGTGTTTAGACAATGCTAGAGAAATTAGATTTTAGTTGACTAAAATATGACTAAAACGAAAACAATGTAGATGACTAAAGTACGACTAATATTAAAATGACATTTTAGTCAAAAGACTATTACTAAAACCAAATTGAAATTTGATGTCAAAATTAAAGTGCAAGTCCACCCAAATGCTAAAATCGCTGCATGTGCAGACACCCACGATCTAACACTAACATATCTAACCCTGTAAACAAGAAATCAATATACATACCTTTTTTGAAGCCGATCCGATCTCCAATGGTGGAAGCTCTGCAGAGGACACAGCTGACAACTGCTGTGAAATGAATGGGGAGTAACGTCACCCATAGACTTAACATGGGGCTTCCTTTGTCGGCTGTGTCCTCTGCACCCGCCTCCACAGCGAAGCCGCAGCTGACAGCCCAGCGTGGGATCGAGTCAGATCGGCTTCCAAAAAAGGTATGTATACTGAGTTCTTCTTTACAGGGCTAGGTTAGTGTTAGATCATGTATGTTGGTAGATGCAGAGATTTTAGTGTTGGAGTGGTCTTCTACTTTAACACGCCAATGAAGTTTGTTGGAAAGATAGTCCAGCCTGCTGCATATTTGGGATGACCTGTAACATTTAAATTGGCTGGCTTTGCAAAGAGACCTTGTTGTGAACTTAACCACTTCAATACTGGGCGCTTTCACCCCCTTCCTGCCCAGGCCAATTTTCAGCTTTCAGCACTGTCGTATTTTGAATAACAATTGGGCGGACACTGTACTCAAACAAATTTTTTCCCCACAAATAGAGCTTTCTTTTGGTGGTATTTGATCACCACTGAGTTTTTTATTTTTTTAAATAAAAAAAATACAGAAAATTTTGAAAAAAAAAAAACGTTTTTCTTTGTTTCTGTTATAAAACTTTGTAAATAAGTAAGTTTTCTCCTTCACTGATGAGCACTGATGAGGTTGCACTGATGAGGCACTTATATGCAGCACTGATGGGCACTGATAGGCGGCACTCTTATGCAGCACTGATAGGCGGCACTGGTGGGCGCTGATAGGTGGCACTGGTGGGCACTGACAGGCAGCACTGATGGGAACTGACGGGCGGCTCTGATAGATGACATTGATTGGCAGCACTGATTAGGAGACACTGACAAGTAATCACTGATGGCCATTTTTTAATGGCCACTGATTGGCATCCCTGGTGGGCTCTAGTGGGCATTCCTGGTGGGCTCTAGTGGGCACCCTCGATGGGTCTGCATTGATAATGAATGCACTGATTATCAGAGCAGACCCCCCCTGTCAGGAGAGCAGCCGATTGGCTCTCCTCTACTCGTGCCTTGTCAACGCGAGTAGAGGAAAAGACAATAAACAGCACTTCCTGGTTACCATGTGATCATCTGTGATTGGACACAGCTGATCACATGGTAAAGAGCCTACGTCATAGGCTCTTTACAGGGATCGGAGATGTGGTGTGTCAGACTGACACACCAGGTCACTGATCGCCATGCTGCGTGCCCCGCAGGCGTGCGCGAGTGTCTTATCCTGCTGGACGTCATATTATGCCCAGTCAGGATAATGCAACCACTTTCCAGCCGTCATTCTGCTATATGGCGGTCGGGAAGTGGTTAAAGTGTATGCACAGCCATTTTTTATGAGATGGCGTTGGGAAGGGTTAGAATATTAGGTTTTTACTGATCATGGCGTGTACCCATTGGGTAAATATACCTTCCTTTTTTTTTATCCTGGTGACCATTGTCACCAAGACATGAAATGAACGCAAATCCAATGTTAGAGTTGTCACCAGAACAGGAAGTGAGGAGAAAACTTTTATTGGGGAAACCTGTTCTGGTGACAGCTGTCTAAAACTAAAAAAAAAAATGTTCTGGCTGTAGATGGTTCACACTGCTGCAACCCTATCGTTGTGCGACTATGCAGTGTGACTTGCTTGCGACTTTTATGCAACATTAGAATTTATGGGACTCTTAAGTCACATCAAAGCAGTGCAGGACCCTTTTAAAAGTTGCAGTGACTTGCGCCATTGATTAGAATGGCTGCCATTGAAATAAATGTGTTTTTACTTGTCATGCAACTTTGTGTCACAAGTCACAGCAGTGTGAACCAGGGCAAAAGCTAAACTAGCAACTATCAGCCACTTATATAACCAAGAAACCAACCTTTAGAGGCATGGGACTTATGGAAAATTACAGTTGAATGTTTTTGAAAATGGATGTTTGCATTGTAGCATGTGGCATTCTGGACAATGTTGATTATAAATGATAATATCACAGAGCAGCTCCAGGCAATAAGTACATTCAACCAGAAAAATGTGGTTAGTCAGGGAACTTGACATCTATGCGAAAAACAAAAGGTTAACTTGGTTTCCTGGACTTTTAAAATGTTCTCATTGTCAGTGGCAGGATTGCCTGCGATTTCATCTCAAACTCTGCAGACCTCTGAAAAATCGGAATAGATTACAAGTGTAGAGAATTGTAAACAAAAAGGGAGAAGTGTCAGGCTAGACCACATACAGTATTGCTGGGCCTGGAGTGGCTTCACCCCCTGAATCTGTAATATTTGCTCCAGTGTGGCATGCTGCATACTGTAAAGATAATGAGGAAATTGGATGAGAGGAGTGTTATTATCATTGTATTTCACATTGATGTCAGCACTGGGAACCAGAGTATGAAGATATAGGCTGCAAATGATTTCATATCAAGGCTACACGTCATTTAAACCTTTTGCTATTGAGAAGTATAAGCACTTGCTAGAAATTGTTTTATGCTAGAGCTGCACAGGGTATTTTTGTTATGCTTATCATACTACTGATATCTCTCACTTAATCAGTAGGAGTAGCAAATTATCACTAAACAGATGGCACAATAAACACATAGCCATAATTCTGGGCCACAGAATAACCGCTGAACCCCTGTGTGGTACTACATGGCACACAGCCAGATGCCATCACCATAAACCAGTTAAAACCTTAAATTAAAAGGCTCCACTACTTGTTCTGCCCTCGTACTGTCCCTGAACACTTATCTGGCTCCTGTCACCGTTCTAGCGCTGTCTCCTGTTCCACCAGCACTCCTTTCACTTCTGCTTTCACAGGAGAAGCTGAGGGCAGTGAAGCCATAAGCTCCTGCTGCTGTCAGTTAAGCCGTGTACACACGACCGGACTTTTCGACCGGACTGGTCCGACGAAACAAATCCGTCGGACAATCCGACCGTGTGTGGGCTTCATCAGACCTTCAGCGGACTTTTTCTGTCGAAAATCTGACGGACTTTAGATTTAGAACATGTTTCAAATCTTTCCAATGGACTCGAGTCCGGATGAAAAATTTGTTCATCTGTATGCTAGTCCGACGGACAAAAGAGGATGCAAGGGCAGCTATTGGCTACTGGCTATGAACTTCCTTATTCTAGTCCCTTCATATGTCATCACGTTCAAACCAACGGACTAAAGTCCGTTCGTGTGTGTGCAAGTCCGGTCGTTCGAAAGTCAGTCGGAAAGTCCGTCAGACATTTGATGCTGAAAAGTCCGCTCGTGTGTATGCAACATTAGACTTATTTGAAGAGGGAGTGGAGACGTGGCTTACCAGCGCTATTTGTGTCTATGAACACACGCAGCCTGGCTTGGGAATGCAGATGCATTAGTACCTGCTTAGTACCCCACTTGCTAAGGAGGCAACTCAAAGGTGGGAGGAGCAGACAGCGCAAGCAAAAGACTGCCAGAGGAGGAGGTGTGGGACCTTTCTGTGCATTATCACTGCACAAAGTGGCTAAATAAAACCTTTTTTATTTTAACCTAAAAAAACTAAAAAATGATATCCTTTAGTATCACTTTAACTTTTTTATTTTCACCACAATTACACAAGTCATTGCAAAATCCTCTAAACCCTAGGCTCTAAATTTCCACAAAGTCAAAAGCCGTAGCAAAAATACATTTTACAAGAAAACGATGGCAAAGCTGCTGTACCAAGCGGCCAATAAAGTCTGGACCCCTTGGTTTAGGCATTTACTTCCACCTCCATTTGATAGACATCCACTGGAGCTTTGATGTGGTATTCTGGGTGGGCTACATGCACTTTTCTCTGCACCCCATACATATTCAGCTCACATGCAAAGATGGCTCTCACTTTGCTTGGTAAATGTGACACATGCTGGCTTTACATCCTACATTGCTGAACAGTCATGTATGTGCATCCTGACCATAAAACACTGTATAAATTCACATAAAATCCAATAAAAACATATTGAAATTGAAACAGCTGGAACAAATGCAGTGGCATCTTGTGATCATACTTGCATGATTGCACAATATGCTGACCATGTGCAATCAATTGCTACAAAATGCTACGGTATGCTACATATAGCTGGTTCCATAGGGAGCCATGTTAATTGCTAGCAAATTTCGTAGCCACTTTGAGCTAATAAAATGATACCTGTAACTCTTGCCTAATGAGGTGATTGCCAGTAAGTGGTTAAATCTCTCAGCAGCAAGAGATTAATGTACAACAGTTGTTTATCTATTTCAAGGTCACCATGGATTGTATATTAGTGTACCTCTATTATTTTCGGTATACATAGTTGTAATTGTCCTTACTATGCAAGTTTACATATCGCATTTTACTAATATATAATATCTTGTTTTGTACCACTTTTTTATACCTAATAAATAACGTTTGTAAAAAAAATAAATAAAAATCACTTGTGTAGATTGTCTCTAAGGGGCATGTACATTTCATGATTTAGTCCTGTTAAAGATAATTAGATTGTTGCGTGTCAGACATGAGGAAGAACTATTTTCAGAATTAGTGGTTGACTATGCTTTGATGGTATTGATATTTTTGTTTAAGTAGGCCAAAAGCCCAAACACTGAGTGTTTAGAAATACAGTCTTGGCTCTGAAAGGAGGTGAAACAGCAGATCTGGTTACATGTCAACCCTGGGTCTCTCACTTTATGATTAATCTGCTGGAGTTTAGCACTGCTTATACTTTCATTAATCTACTAATTATTCATGTATTACTTGAGAATTATTGATGGTGTTCTAGTGCATGTACTGCCAAAACTTCATATCTCAATGGATCCGTATTGCCAGAATTCTTACACAGCATACTAGTGTGAGGCCTTGTTGCTTAATTAAAATATATATATATATATATATATCTATATATAGATATATATATATATATATAGAGATATCTCTCTCTCTCCCCCTCTCTCTCTCTCTCCCCCCCTCTCTCCCCCCCCTCTCTCTCTCCCCCCCTCTCTCTCTCTCTCTCCCTCTCTCTCTCCTCTCTCTCCCTTCCCTCTCTCTCTCCCTCCCTCTCTCTCTCCCTCTCTCTTCTCTCTCTCTCTCTCTCCCCCTCTCTCTCTCTCTCTCTCTCTTCGCTCTCTCTCCCTCTCTCTCCCTCTCTCTCTATATATATATCTATAGATATATATATCTATAGATATATAGAGATATCTCTCTCTTTCTCTGTGTGTGTATGTGTGTGTATATATATATATATATATATATATATATATATATATATATATATGTATATATATATATATACATATATATATATATATATATGTATATATATATATATATATATACATATATATATATATATATGTATATATATATATATATATATATACATATATATATATATATATGTATATATATATATATATATATATATATATATATATATACACACATATATATGGTATCTCACAAAATAACTCAAGACACAGCCATTAATGTCTAAACCACTGGCAACAAAAGTGAGTACACCCCTAAGTGAAAGTTTCCAAATCAGGGCCCAATTAGCCATTTTCCCTCCCCAGTGTCATGTGACTCATTAGTGTTACAAGGTCTCCGGTGTGAATGGGGTACAGGTGTGTTAAATTTGGTGTTCTCTCTCACTCTCTCATACTGGTCACTGGAAGTTCAACATGGCACCTCATGGCAAAGAACTCACTGAGGATCTGAAAAAAAGAACTGTTGCTCTACATAAAGATGGCCTAGGCTATAAGAATATTGCCAAGACCCTGAAACTGAGCTGCAGCATGCTGGCCAAGACTATACAGTAGTTTAACAGGACAGGTTCCACTCAGAACAGGCCTCACCATGGTTGACCAAAGTAGTTAAGTGCATGTGCTCAGCATCATATCCAGAGGTTGTCTTTGGGAAATAGACGTATGAGTGCTGCCAGTATTGCTGCAGAGGTTGAAGGGGTGGGGGGGGGGGGGGGTGTCAGCCTGTCAGTGCTCAGATCATATGGTGCACACTGCATCAAATTGGTCTGCATGGCTGTCGTCCCAGAAGGAAGCCTCTTCTAAAGATGATGCACAAGAAAGCCTGCAAACAGTTTGCTGAAGACAAGCAGACTAAGTACATGGGTTACTGGAACCATGTCCTGTGGTCTGATGAGACCAAGGTAAACTTATTTGGTTCAGATGGTATCAAGCGTGTGTGGCGGCAACCGGGTGAGGAGTACAAAGACAAGTGTGTCTTGCCTACAGTCAAGCATGGTGTTGGGAGTGTCATGGCCTGGTGCTGCATGAGTGCTGCTGGCACTGGGAGCTATAGTTTATTGAGGGAACCATGAATGCCAACATGTACTGTGACATACTGAAACAGAACACGATCCCCTCCCTTCAGAAACTGGGACGCATGGCAATATTCCAACATAATAACCCCAAACACACCTCCAAGACAACCACTGCCTTGTTGAAGCTGAGGGTAAAGGTGATGGACTGGCCAAGCATGTCTCCAGACCTAAACCCTATTGAGCATCTGTGGGGCATCCTAAAATGGAAGGTGGAGGAGCGCAAGGTCTCTAACATCCACCAGCTCCGTGATGTCATCATGGAGGAGAGGAAGAAGACTCCAGTGGCAACCTGTGAAGCTCTGGTGAACTTCATGCCCAAAAGGGTTAAGGCAGCCCGAATCCTCCTCTTCGTACCTCTTCGCTGCTCCTGGCCCCTCCCTCCTGTCAAGTGCCCCCATAGTAAGCAGCTTGCTATGGGGGCACCCAAGCCGAGCTGCAGCTCCGTGTGTCAATTCAGAAACGGAACTGTGGTTTGGCCCCGCCCCCTCTCTCTCCTGATTGGCTCATTGACTTTGACAGCAGCAGGAGCCAATAGTACCGCTGCTGTGTCTCAGCCAATCAGGAGGGAGAGTCCTGGATGGCCGAGGGATTTGTGGATGTCGCTGGATAGAGAGGGGGCTCAGGTAAGTATTAAGGGGGCTGCTGCACACAGAAGGATTTTTATCTTAATGCATAGAATGCATTAGGATAAAAAACCTGAATTTACAACTCGTTTAAAGGGTAAGTTCACCTTTAGAGAAAAATCTGTAAGGTGAACTTACACAGGACCTCCCCCCCCCCCCCCCAAGTCCCTCTGACCTGCAACGCTGCGATCACTCGTTCTGAGCCCTGGTATAGCTGCCTCACGGCTCCTGGGCTTAGAAATCCCCGGAGCTTAATCTCCTAAATTTACCCCGTCAGTAAGGGCGGTTAAGAGCATTCTAATTGGTCGGTGCCATCACATTGGCGGCGCCGACCAATCAGAACCCGCATAGCCCATCCTCTCAGGGATTAGATTAAAGCGGTATTACACCCTTAACAAAACATTTAACGGAGGAGCCTGGTAATGGCTCTGTGCACGGCGTGAGGATCCTGAGAGCCCTCTCCCTGCAGCTGAGAGGAATGATCGGCCTGATGAGAAGGTGAAGGTAGCTTCCCTCCCCGCCCCCCCTGCTCATCACTCACCGAGCTGTCTTGTGGTGTAAGCCAGAGGAAGTTTGTACCTGCGTCTGACTGCAACAAGCTGTAGTGAGTGTCCCTTTGTGTCCCAACTTCAACAACAACTAAAAGATAAGTACCGTTTTTGTTTTTTTTTGGCTTTTTTTCTATTGCAATTGTCTGGAAGTGAAAAGGCAAAGGAAAAGTAATAGAACAAAAGAAAGGGAAAGGGAATGAACATATTGAAATAAAACGAAATAAAATGGAATAAAAAGCGAAAGTAAATGAAAGTAAATGAAGGCGAAAGAGCTGAAAAAGTAGAATCAAGGGAGCTAAGAAAAACAATAAAAACAGGGGGGGAACAGGGGAGAGGGAGAAGGTGAATGAGAGACAAGCCAACGGAAGAGTTGTCTCCCAGCCCCCACCTGCTTGCTGCTGCTGCTGCTGCAGTATCTCCCTTTCTTGTGATCCTTTTTTTTTTTTTTCTTGGTCTTTTTTTGTTTTTGTTTTTTGCAAATGGTATTAACTATAGGCTCGATAGTATAAACTATAGAATAAGAAGAAATTTCATAGTAACAAAATGTGGAACATATAAGCTCATACTGGAACTATACTGCTGAATATATAAATCATCTTGCTGAATACTTGAATTAGATTGCATTATACCGCCAAAACATTTGAATTATTTTTATGAGCATCTGGGCCCTCATGCACATGGGCTGTTGGGAGAACGTTGTGGGGGCGCCGGTGTCTTTGCAGTGACTTTTTTATTTATTTATTTATTTATTTATTTTTTTTTTTAACTTTTTTCGGCGTTTTTGCAGTGGCGTCTTTGAGCGTTTTTGAGCATTTTTTTTTTTTTTTCCTCCTCTTTTGGCTCTTTTCTTCTATTGCAATTGTCTTGAAGTGAACAAGCAGGGGAAAAGGCGAAAGAGCTGAAAAAGTAGAATCAAGTGAGCTAAGAAAAACAATAAAAACAGGAGGGGGGGAACAGGGGAGAAGAGAAGGAGAAAGTAAAAGAAAGACAAGCCAACGGAAGAGTTGTCTCCCAGCCCCCACCTGCCTGTTGCTGCTGCTGCTGCTGCAGTATCTCCCTTTCTTGTGAATTTTTTTTTTTTTTTTTTTTTTTTTCTTTTTTTTTTTTTTTTTTTTTTTTTTTTTTTTTTTTTTTTTTGCAAATGGTACTAATTATAGGCTTGATAGTACAAACTATAGAATAAGAAGAAATTTCATAGTAACAAAAATGTGGAACATATAAGCTCATACTGAAACTATACTGCTGAATATATAAATCATCTTGCTGAATACTTGAATTAGATTGCATTATATCGCTAAAATATTTGAATTATTTTGCTGAGCACCTGGGCCCCCATGCACACGGGCTGCTGGAGGGGCGCTGTGGGGACGCCGGTGTCTCTGCAGTGACTTTTTTTTTTTTTTTTCTTTTTTTAACTTTTTCCAGCTTTTTTCGGCATTTTTGCAATAGCGTTTTTGAGCGCGTTTTTTTTTTTTTTTTTTCAGCTTAAATACGCTTAAACAATTGAACAGCAACAAGGAATGCTTAATGTACTTAAGGTAGTAACATAACATCTGGAAAACGGGGACTACTCATATCTCATTAATTATTTCTATTATTGGATTGTGGGGAGGATGCCGGGTATGAGAACGAAATAAAAGAAATATTTAGTAAAAATAAGTCAATTTAAAAAGGCTGGGAGATTTTTTCATCATTAAGAGACCCCAATCAAGGGGTATTCTGGAAGGCAGCTTTGAAGTTCTTATAAATCCAGCCATAGAAACAAACATGAAGGGGAAAACAACAAGAAGTGCGGGAGCAATACCAAAATCACCTAGGACCAGCCTAGGCCCAAGTCCAGGCCCTATGAACAGGTATATACAGCAAGGAATCGGAGAAGGAGAGAAACAAGTAGGCTCAAAGGGCAGACAAATAGATACAAAAGAGAAGGACAACAAGGATAAAAAAGGCCAGTATAAAGTACAAACAGAAACCAGCCACCTCTCAGAACCCAGAATGGAGCCAGAAATGGGAGAGGAAGACAGAGGAAAGGAGGAAGGACAACAAGGGCCACAGTTGCCAACAAAACAGGATATGGAAAAAATGTTCACGGCACTAGAGAATTCCCTAAAAGCAGAGATGTCAATACTCCATAAAGACATGGGATATATGTTAAACAGAGTGGAAGAAGTAGAGATCAAAGTGGACCTACATCAAAAAAACATAAAGGAATTAGAAGACGAAATAAAGAAATTAAAATGGGAACAACAGGAACAATCATATAAAATAGAAGAGCAAGAAAATAGAGATAAAAAGAAAAACTTGAGAATACGTGGGTTACCGGAAACAGAACAAGCAGAAAATCTAATAGAAAAAATGAACAATCTCTTCAACCAAATCTTGGGAAAGGAAACAACTAACACAATAGGAATAAAAAGTGTCTTTCGAGTAAAAAAACCTCAAAGGTTCGCAAGGGAAACACCTAGAGATGTAATCGTACGCTTTGAAAAATGGGAAGAAAAAAAACAGATCTGGATAAACCTAAAGAGGAAAACACAAATAGAGTTTGCGGGAGGTAAATTACAAATATTTCAAGACCTATCTCAAGAAACGCTGAAAAGACGACGGATACTAAAGCCATTATTAGAAATCCTCCGGGAGCAAGAAATTCAATACAACTGGGGTTTTCCAGCATGTCTAATAGCAAGGAAAAACGGAATAAGTGCGAGGCTAAGACATGTAGAGGAGATTCCGGACTTTTGCAACAAACTAGAAATCCCCTCCCCAGAACTGGAAAAATATGCAAATAGTCAGGAGCGAATAACGGCAAGAGATGACCTACAGTGGCAAGTAAATTCAAGGATCAGACATCAAGATGTGGACTCTCGGGGAAATTAATATCTGAGAAAATATCATACAACGGTGCAAGGGGCCTTAGAGTGGAAAGGGGGGGGGGCTGGGGTTGATGGGATGGGAAAAAAGGAAAGTGAAAGTATTGGTAAAACACAACAAAAAATGCAGGGAGAGGGAGACAGGGACTCACGGAGTGGACAGGGGGTCGCTCTATTAGTGCTTAGGCAGGGGGGGAATAGGGTGTCTTACAGAGCTCCGCCTCACAATAAATAGAGCAGAGGGGGCAGAGCGTGCCCCACAAAACAAAGTAAAATGCTCTCAGCTCTAGAGAATATGGGGGTAAAAAACCCATATCAGAAAAAAGGGAGGGGGAGGGTGGGAGGAGGGAGGGGAGGGGGAGGGAGGGTGGGGAGGGAGAGGTCTGAGTCACATGAGTGGTTACATAGGCACACCTATTCTGAGACAAGAGATGAGGAGACCCCGTGCGTCCGCTGGGTGTCCCCTCCATCCGGTCTCCTAGGGGGACCGCGTGGGGGGGAGGGCCGGAGGACGGGCGGGGAAGAAAAGGCACAAGAATGGAAAACGTAAACAGCATAAAAATAATCTCTTACAATGTCCGAGGACTAAATTCCCCAGGGAAGAGAAACATCATCCTCCGAGAACTTGAAAAAAGTAAAGCAGAAATAATTTTCCTACAGGAGACGCATATAACCCAAAACTCAAGTGCCAAAATTTATTCAAGAAACATACCAACATGGTATCAAGGAGACTCGCCAATAAGAAGGGCCAAAGGAGTAGCCATCGGTATAGGGAAAAATGTACGTTTTCTAATAGATCAAAGGAAAATAGACCCGGAGGGTCGATATCTTTTTATTACAGGAACTATATACGGGGTAAAATATACATTGGCCAATGTCTACTGTCCTAATAAGAACCCTAAAAAATATTTGATAGATATAATTAATATACTAATGGAATTCAAGCAAGGAAAATTAATACTAGCTGGAGACTTCAACTTCAGCATGGATAATAAAATGGACAGTACCTCAAGAGTAAGGGACAAAGAGGTAAATCAACTAAAGAAATTAAAAAGAACATTATATGAACAGCAACTAATAGACCCTTGGAGAATTCAGCACCCCAGCACAAAGGACTACACATTCTATTCAACAGTACACAAAATTTACTCCAGATTGGATTACATCATGGTCGAACATAGAAACTTGGAAGAAATAGAAGAAACAAAAATAGGCATAATAACCGCCTCAGACCACAGCCCAGTATTCTTGAGAATGAAAATAAAAGGAGAAGTCCTTGAAAGGGGTCCATGGAGAATCAACGAAACTTTATTAGAAGACAGTGAGACCGAAAAAAGCATCATAGAAGAAATTAAAAGATATTTTGAAGAAAACGATACACCAGAGGTATCGAAAGCAACGATATGGGAGGCGCATAAATCTGTTATTAGGGGCAAGTTAATAGCTATAGGGGCAAGAAAAAAACAGGAAAGGAAAACAAACATGCAACAAATAATTAAAGAAATTTATGAATTGGAACGAAAACACAAAAATCAAGTAAACAACAAAATCTTCGGCCTACTATCTCAAAAGAGAGAGCAATTAAAAGACTGGATGGAACAAGAAGAAAGGAAGGACTACAACAGAGTAGTACAAGAAAAATATAAATGGGGTAATAAACCAGGAAAATACCTAGCAAATCTGGTAAAAAAAAAGAAGTCTTTGAATTACATTGAGAAGATCAAAAATGAAAAAGGAGAAGTGGTAAATAAAACTACAGATATAGCGATAACATTTCAAAAATACTTCAGCTCCCTTTATGCAATAAAAGGACAGGAAAGTTGGAAAGAAGCGAATACAAGAACAAAGAAGATACAAGAATATTTAAAAAAAGCAAACTTACCAAAACTAAAAATAGACCAACTAGAAGAATTGGAAAAAAATATTACGCATGAAGAGGTAAAACTGGCATTAAAGGAAACTCCCGTAGGAAAGAGCCCAGGACCAGACGGGTTTACGGTCAAATACTATAAAAAATTTGAAGAACAGCTGACTCCAAAACTATTAGAATATATGAATTCCTTAGGGGAAGATGAAGAAATAAGAAGTGAATCGTTATTAGCTCATATTACAATACTACCAAAAGAAGGGAAAGACAAAGTTAACTGCTCAAGTTACAGGCCAATAGCCCTATTGAACGCTGATACGAAGCTGTACTCCAAGATCCTGGCCACTAGGATAAAAAAACTAATCCCACTGTGGATCAACCCGGACCAAACTGGTTTTGTCCCGGGGAGAGAGGGGCGGGACAACAGCCTAAAATCATTATTGATGTTGCACAAGAAGGTGCAGAATGAGACCCCAGTTCTATTCCTGTCATTGGATGCAGAAAAAGCATTTGACAGGGTAGACTGGGGTTTCATGATGGATACATTGCGGCACTTGGGTATTGGGACAAAAATGATGAAGTGGATAACAAATTTGTATAATGGCCCGACAGCAGTCGTAAAAGTAAATGGTAGACTCTCTCCAAAAATTAAGATGCAGAATGGAACACGGCAAGGCTGTCCATTGTCTCCACTATTATATGTATTGGCCTTAGAACCACTATTAGCAACACTCCGCAATAACAAAGAGGTAGAAGGAGCGAAACTAGGAGGAAAAGAGCATAAGATCGCTGCCTACGCGGACGACATCTTGATGTACGTATCCAACCCAAGAGTGTCACTCCCAAACATACTGAAAGAAATTAAAAAATACGGAGAACTGTCAAACTTCAAAATTAATCCAATAAAAACGGAAATATTAAACATAGGTCTAGAGAAAAAGGAAGTTCAGTTTTTACAAAAAGAATTCCCATTCACTTGGGTAAAAGAACTAAATTACCTTGGAATTAAAATAACTCCTAGAGTCGAAAAAATTTATCAGGCAAACTTTATTCCACTGATCAATGAGGTCAAAGAAGAAATGAAAAAGTTAAGAATACAGCCACTTTCATGGATTGGAAGAATAAATATGTTTAAGATGACGATATTACCTAAAATAAACTACAGATTACAGATGTTACCAGTAAAAATCCCGCAGAGCTTTTTTAAAATAATTAAAACAATCCTGCTAAAATACATATGGCTTAATAAAAAACCAAGAATTAAATACACGCTGATCACAAGGAAAAAGGAGCATGGGGGTCTTGCCCTCCCAGATATAAGTAGGTACTATAAAGCCATAGTTTTAACACGAATGTTAGAGTGGACAAATGAGAAAAATGAAAAAAAATGGGTGGAAATGGAAAACACAATAAGTGGAGCCACACTACATAAGAATATTTGGATTCCACGGAAATATAGACTATTGGACACCGACACGCACGAAATAACAAAAAATGTATTTAAAATTTGGGACACCATTCACTTAAAGAATGAATGGAAATATAATTCACCACTATTAGCACTCACAGGATCAAATCTCTTCACCCCTGGGAGGGAAATATTTGAAATCCAAGGAATAGGTAACCCACGACTGAAAGATATCACTAGAAATGGCAAAATAAGAACACGAGTAGAAATAGAGGAAAGGAATGGATGGAAGATGAATGAATGGAATTATACTCAACTAAGGCACCTAGTAAGCACAATACCACACCCACTGAGAGATGAAACAAAATTAACTGCACTGGAAAAGCTATGTAGCAATGAAACACCATTAAAAAACGGAACATCAAAAATTTATAGTATACTGACAGATTTGGAAGCACAAGAAAGACCAGAATATATAAATCAATGGGAAAAAGAAATGAATTTAAAAATAGATAACCAAAAAGTGGAAAAAATGATAGAAATGGGATATAATAAGGCTTGGGACATGAAGACCATAGAAATGAATTATAAACTAGTATCAAGATGGTATATGACCCCAGTAAGAATACACAGATTCCATCAAGATAGAACCTCCTTGTGTTGGAGAAAATGTGGCCAAATAGCAACGATCACACACATATGGTGGGAATGCCCAATAATAATGGAGTACTGGAAGGAAGTGTTAAATAACATAAAGGAAATAACTGGAGAAGAAATAGAACAAAATATTTGGACTTGCCTCTTCCATATCTACAATAAACCCAAGAAACAATATAGAAAATCAATAATACCTAATCTCCTGAATGCGGCCAAGGCCTTAATTCCCAAGAATTGGCTACAAAGTGGAAAACCAGACATTAGAGACTGGCTAAAGGAAATAGATTATCACTACAAAATGGAAGGAGGAGAGAAAAGGGATAATAGTAGATGGGAAAGTTGGAAAAACTACAAAGTCTCGGATATTTATTTAGATAGGATAAAGGAAAGAACAGGTGCAGAGCCAAGTGGATAAATAAATAACATAAAGGAACGGACCAGACACAGGGGAGGGGGAGGGGGGGGATGAGGGGGACTGAGAGAGACTAAGATAATAATAGGGTTTATAATTATAGAAGGCGTTTTGTCGCCGGTTTTTAAAAATATTTAAGAATATCCTAGAAAGGAAAAATAATAAAGATGTGACGGAAACAATCCACAATGATGTGAAAAAGGAGAAGAGATAAAGTTTGACACAAAGTTGAAATAATGTCTCTTGGAAAACTTTCGCTGAAGTGGATAAAGAAAAAAAAAAAAAAAAAAAAAAAAAAAAAAAAAAAAAAAAAAAAAACAAAACATTTAACATATTGCAGATTACCAATCCTTAGATGTAGTGGCTACATTAATTTTCTTTTTTTAGGCTTTTTTCCCCCTTTGTTTTCACCTGGTGATCTGGCCAGTAATACACCTTCTGTATTATAGTGCCCCCACTCTGGATGAAGGAGCAGAGGAATACCTCTTGACAGCAGCATTGTCTGTCTGGGATGAGGGGAATATTACATGTACTAGCAGATATAGATACACTAACAAACTGAAGCCAAACTCCAGCTAACACTTTTTAAGCAGATATAGCAACCGTTTTGTATTTTGGTATTTTTTTCATTTATATAGTAAAAAAAAAACAAAAAAAAAACAGTGGTGATTAAATACCACCAAAAAAAAGCACTCTTGGTCATAGAAATTATATAAAAAATGATATAAATTTCATTTGCATACAGTATTGCATGGATGAAATATAACAAATACTTCTGCGCTGCCCAAAAGAGTAAGCAGCTAACATGGCCAGTAGGATATGTGCATAAATCAGAAAACTAAATAAGTGTAGCGCTAATATGAAAAGTGAAATAATCGCATAATAGGTACAATGAAGACCATTACATCATAAGGTTGGCGAACAATAATAAAAAACAAAAAAAAGAAAGAAACATCAAAGGTAAACTGATTATAGTCCTCTGTAAGTATGTGACTTCATACAAAGTGAAGGAATTAAAGTCCTCTAGTATGTGACTTATCAATGTGCACGTGACTTCTGGAATGAGAAGAACACCACCACCGACAATAAGGGAGTTTACCGGAACGTTTGAACCCAAAGAAACATACGTTCAATTGGGTCAAAAAAGCTTGTATGATAAACAGCTGGTAGGATTCTGAAGAAGTTGAGAGAAGATCCTGGGATGATCGATGAACCAGTATGTCCCTCAGGGGTGATGCCCAGAATGCATAGTGGTTACAATGGATAGGAAGGAACAAGAGAAGGCCACATAGTGTAATTCCGTATAAAAATGTATGCAAAATGTATTGTAAAAGAAATAAATACATTCACATGGAAATGGATAAAACAGCACTGTATAAGTAAAATGGCATTGCATGGATGAGCAATTGCCAATTAAAGTAGCACAGTGCTGAATAGCACAAAATGGTCAGGTCATGAAGGGGCTAAAACCTTCCGGAGGTCAAGTGGTTAAGTACATGTTTGCTTGGTGAAAGGTAGGGAAGTTTTGAATTTTTTACTTGATTTTATCACCAAAAGCTCTGGTGCTGAACTGTAATGCACTACAAAAATGTGCTGCTTCTTCTTCTGTATACATTCATTGCAGAGAAATCCAGCCGTGGAAAATTAGTGCTTTCAGTCTTTCTCAGGGGCTCTCAGTATTGCTGTTTGCCTGAACTGATGATAATTATTAAATACATCTCTACCCACAAATACTTTAGCAGTGCATTGTAGTCAAGAGCTCTTATGGTAGACTTGGCAAAATAGATTACTGTATCCAGTTAGTGAACTGTTGCATTTCTGAGCACTCTTTACTCCATGACCTATTAAAGTTGTACTTCTTATCCTTACACGGTGAAGATGACCAATTTATGTGTTGTTTTGTTTTTTAAATGCCATCAGTTGTCTGGAAAATAGTAACATTGTGGCTCTTAAAGCGGAGTTCCACCCGAAAATGGAACTTCCTCTTTTCCGGATTCCTCCCCCCCTCCGGTGTCACATGTGGCACCTTTCAGGGGGAGCAGATACCTGTCTAATACAGGTATTTGCTCCTACTTCCGGCGATAGATTGCCGCAGAATCCGTAGTGATCTACGCCATGTCCGGCCCCTCCGCTGTCTTCTGGGAGAGATACAGGTCCGAGAATACAGCAGGGACCAGTCAGGATGCGCAGTAGGGAACCAGGCTGTGAAGCCATAAGGCTTCACTTCCTGATTCCCTTACTGAAGATGGTGGCGCCTCCACCCGGAGCTGAGGGACAGGTCAGCCTCGGATGAGGACATTGCGGGCACCCTGGACAAGTAATCGTTCTTATCTTTTCAGTATTTGTCGCTGCTGACTTTAATTTTTTTTTTTTTTCTCGTCTTGCATGAAGTGCACGTTTGAGATCTCCCCAGAGTGGCTCAATGATATTGAGGTCAGGAGACTGAGATGGCCACTCTAGAACCTTCACTTTATTCTGCTGTAGCCAATGACAGGTCGACTTTGCCTTGTGTTTTGGATCATTGTCATGTTGGAATGTCCAAGTACGTCCCATGTGCATCTTCCTGGCTGATGAATGCAAATGTTCTTCCGGTATTTTTTGATAACATACTTCATTCATCTTGCCATCAATTTTGACCAAATTTCCTGTACCTGATCGGACGCTCTATTCAGCCCTATGGAGCGGCAGATGTCAACAGTGACATGTCAGCTGACATCCGCCGATCCGATCCTGTCCGTGAAATCCAGATAGATGGAAAATAGGGGTTCCATCCATCTAGAGCAGTGGTCATCAACCTTGTCCTCGGGGCCTACTAACAGGCCAGGTTTTATGTATTACCTTAGGGAGATGCAGACTAGAATATTGCAGTCACTGAGAAGCAAATGATATCTGTGATGTATTTCAGTTATCTTGAAAACCTGGCCTGTTAGTGGGCCCTGAGGACAGGGTTGATGACCACCAATCTAGAGAATCAGATCGGATGAAAATGGACAGGCGGTTCGTTTTTATCCGATCTCCATAGATGTCTGTGGGGCTTTAACAGGTCCATCTCCGCACAGTGAGCGGAGACGAACCTGTCATGCGCCTGCTCAGCAGGGATCAGCAGATCAATCCCTGCTGAGCAAAGCTGAGTCCATACATGGACAAGCCCATGTGAAAGGGCCCTTAGAGTAGAGCACAATTGGGTCTCTCCAGCAGTACCAGACATGGTTGGGCTATGTGGCAGAAATGGTGGCAGGACTGGATGGAAAAAAAAATTGAAATCCTTTGGCAGGTAAAGCAGTTCTCATATAAGCATTTCATATGTGTGTTGAACTGTTTTCCTGGAGTTGAGCTTCAAGTTCTGGCTTTGCAGTCTTTTTTATTACAGCACAGTGGTTGATCAATTGATTTTAATAAGCGGACTCACTAACATTACTGTTATGCCCCGTACACACGGTCAGACTTTGTTCGGACATTTCGACAACAAAATCCTAGGATTTTTTCCGACGGATGTTGGCTCAAACTTGTCTTGCATACACACGGTCACACAAAGTTGTCGGAAAATCCGATCGTTCTGAATGCGGTGACGTAAAACACGTACGTCGGGACTATAAACGGGGCAGTGGCCAATAGTATTCATCTCTTTATTTATTCTGAGCATGCGTGGCACTTTGTGCGTCGGATTTGTGTACACACGATCGGAATTTCCGACAACAGATTTTGTTGTCGGAAAATTTTTACATCCTGCTCTCAAACTTTGTGTGTCGGAAAATCCGATAGAAAATGTGTGATGGAGCCCACACACGGTCGGAATTTCCGACAACAAGGTCCTATCACACATTTTCCGTCGGAAAATCCGACCGTGTGTACGGGGCATAAGAATGTGTGCTGGCATGACTTGTTTTGTATCTGCAGAACAAAAGCAGATACGAATGTCAATTTGGCTTTAAAAAAAACCTGTATTTGCAATGCATCTAAGCTGCATAAAGTGTTTTTTTCTCTTTCTGAAAACCTGTCATTTCACTTTAAAGTCATAGAGGTATTACTTCTTTCCATGAGATTTTTTTTTAGGGATTTTGGTAATACCCAAGGTGTCAATGTAGTTCAGATGGCTGTAGGCTCTAAGCGCCTCTTTTCCACAATATTGGCCATGTTTTTGTTTTTTGTTTTTTTATTTGTTTGCTTTTCTATTTTATTTTTAAATCTAGAGGACAGGTCTTTCTGGTAGAGTTCAAACAAACTGGCCCACATAGATAATAATTGTAATGTTCAGGTCAGAATTCATTGGCCTTTTGTGCTATGTCATTTTCACAGAAATCAGGACAGCGGGAACACCTGTCAAAAGGTGCTGTCCTTTCTATTGGACCGAATAACTGCAATCACAGATACTTTATTTAATTGGACACACTTTATATGGCTGATTTCATACTTTATGTCATAATAACTTCATAGTCTTGGAGAGGACAGAGCAGGCAGTGTTGTGAAGTGGTGTTTTACAAACAACACCCAACTCTATAAACAAAGTGGCAATAGCAACTGAAAAAGCTACCGTAGAAGAACTTTGATGTTTTGTAAGAACGCATCATAATGTGGCTGTGCAGTGGGTAAAGCCATGTTCGTGATCTTAACTATTTTCTTTGTCATTGTTCACAGAAAATGTAAAACCTATGTAAAGCTCACACTGTTATGCCCTGTACACACGGTCGGATTTTCCCGACGGAAAATATGTGCTAGGACCTTGTTGTCGGAAATTCCGACCGTGTGTAGGCTCCATCACACATTTTCCATCGGATTTTCCGAAACACAAAGTTTGAGAGCTTGCTATAAAATTTTCCGACAACAAAATCCGCTGTCGGAAATTCCGATCGTGTGTACACAAATCCGACGCACAAAGTGCCACGCATGCTCAGAATAAATTAAGAGACGAAAGCTATTGGCCACTGCCCCGTTTATAGTCTCGACGTACGTGTTTTACGTCGCCGTGTTCAGAATGATCGGATTTTCCAACAACTTTGTGTGACCGTGTGTATGCAAGACAAGTATGAGCTAACATCCGTCGGAAAAAATTAATGGATTTTGTTGTCGGAATGTCCGATCAATGTCCGACCGTGTGTACAGGGCAGTAGTGTTGTAATTGTGAAAAGAGTACAGAAAGGTCAAAGAGACTCTGGGGGTTATTTATGAAAGGCAAATCCACTTTGCACTAAGTGCAAACTACAAGTGCAAAGTGCACTTGGAAGTGCAGTCGCTGTAAATCTAAGGGGTAGATCTGAAATGAGGGGAAGCTCTGCTGATTCTATCATCCAATCATGTGCAAGCTTAAATGCTGTTTTTTTTTATATTCCTCGCATGTCCCCCTCGGATCTACAGCGACTTTACTTCCAAGTGCACTTTCAGTGCAATTTCAAGTGTATGAATGAATATGAATATGAAGCTACAAGGCAGATACTGAACCACTAATCAAGGCTAATTTTGCTATCCTTCGGAGGGAATAATGGTTTTTAACCACTAGTTCATGGACCTACCAGTCCCCAGCAACCATGTTCGAATTTGGTGGAAGAGAGACCTAGAATAATTATGGGTATATTAGGTATCCTGGAAATTCACAAACTACTTGTTGACAAAGTGATGAGCATGACTCTGGTGTTTGTCCTAAGAAACAAGGGCAGTGGAATCTGTCATATTTATGTCTTGACAGGCTTCTGTAATATGTATTAAATAGTTTTCCCTTGCTTTTTAAGAGGTTGAGAATTAGTAAAGTATGATCCCAGCTTATGTAAATGACAGACATGAAGTGCTTGGTAATTGAGAAAACTTTTTGTAAGTGGAGGACAATAAAGCATCTGTCCAAGTCATGTGCTTGCAGTGGAATTTTACCTATAACAGTTTGATAACAGTTAATGTTCTTTAACAAAGGAACATCTAGTACATTCCACATGAATATTTATGCTACCAAAATGAAATTACCGAACCTCCAGCAGTGTTTCTGGTTCTTCTTGCTGGAAGCTGCCATTTTGTTGAAGCCAAGAGCAGTCACTTGCTTATTGGAAACTCTCCCTTTCTCCTCTCCTTGGCCTCAAAAACTATAAGTCACTTTGTTCAATTAAAATGTGTACATTTCCAGCCTTGACTGTATGTCTTGGCTCAGTTTATCCAGCCATACAAAAATCGAAAATCGGCTGGGTCTGGGTCAAATCTGGGATAATGCCCCTACAACCAATCACATTGTTGCAATAAAATGACTTGGTTTCTGTAGGATTCCTTCTTTTTTTCCCTCCACATTGATGAGCAGGCTATATGGGAAAGGGAACCTGAAGAAATGGCATTATCACCTACACACTAAAACTAAAATCATCATTTTTGCATTTAGTAATTGGTGAGGACCACATCTGTTTTCTGAAGTGCACAGCTTCTTGCAGTGTGTTTTAAAATATCCAAGAAACCTTGTAATCAGGAATGACATTCTCCAGATTGCATTTCATATACTTGGCACGGACTACGGCCTCGGCTCCCTAGAAATAAAGCCAGAGGTGAAAGAATAAATATAGAATAAATAGATTTAAGCCATTACAGCCGGATATACAGAAAGGTCAGGACCTGCTTCTTGTTTTTTTGTTTTTTTTTTGACATTTGAACTAAATTTTAAAGCTGCAGCTCCAAAGAAATTTAGTGGAGTTAAAGTGGTTTTTAAACATAAAACTGTCTTTTGTTTTAATACATTCCATGCATTAGGGTAAAAAACGCCCCACTAACTGTCCTAGCCCCACTATACCCCTAAACACTTGAGTGATTTGACTGACAGCAGCAGGAGCCTATGGCTTCCCCACAAACATAGACAAAGGGTTGCAGCACTCACTTTTTTATTTCAAATGCATGTGGTTATTTCGAGCTTACCTCAGCCCTTGTTCAGGTCTGAATCATGTTATCATACTTTCAAAGTATATATTGAAATATACAATGAACCAGAAATGACCCATTTGTATATATTACCACCTTTAAAGCAGAGCTCCAGGCCTTTTTTTAAAAATTTTTTTATCTCCCCCGTGATTGTTCCAGCATATGCTGCATATGAATACGTTTCCTTTTTTAATTTGTTCATTAGTACTCACTGTACCTTCCGGATCCAGTGAGCTTCCATCCGTAGTATGGGCAACTGAAGCCCACTCAGAGTTTCTTCTGGGAAATGGTGCAGCTGGCTCCCCAGTGTGCACCCCCCAATCTTGCGCCTGCGCAGTGTGTACAAAGCACGGTGCACTTGGTGTACTCTAGGTTGCCCATTGAATCCTGGGATTGATGACACATACCCCAGAAGCCAATGGATATGACGTACCTTGCTGCAGCGCGGTACAGGGGAAGTGACCCCCAAAAGGTCAAATGCTTTAAAAAAAAAAAAAATCTGAACATTTATGGCACTGTGATCTGCAACGTTGGGGGCCATCTTCAAATACAGGGTGGAATTCTGCTTTAAATTGCATCTGGTGCAGGATGGTGGCATGTTGTCCAGCACCAAACTGGTTATGCTGTAGATAATAAAAATAAATCTAAAGATATATATTTTATATGGAGGTGATAGTTTGTATTGATGACTTCATCAGCCGACTCTGTGTAGACAGTGGTTGCCTTCAGCTTGTTACCTTTGACTATGACGTGGCAGCTCATTTGGCTGTACTTTGGATAACAGGAGTGCAGTTCATTCTGCACTCCTGTGACCTCTTTTCAGCCAGCATTGGTCTAAAGCCCTCTGTTGGCTGACATCACAGAGCTGGTCCAGGCTGAAAAAAGATTGCAACCATATGATCAGGATCCACCCAAGAGCATGACTGACAGTCACCAGCTGTCTGCTCAGAGCGGTAGGGAGAACTGAGCGATCAGCCATAGAGCCGGTGGGGGACAGATGCAGCATTGGCAGCTGGTGCTCAATTTGTTGGGGGGCGGGGCAGTAAACAAACCTGGCCCCCCTCCCCCTGACGCTCGATCGCTCATTAGCACGTCTGCCTGCCAGCCCCATACTTACCCTATCCAAGTCGCAGCTTTGGCGGCTTCCCCCCTGCATCTCCTCCTAAGTCCCAGGCAGTCGTTTCTCCTCCCGGCCAAACAGGTCTTAGGACTCCCGGACAATCTGGTCTCAGGACCCGCTTCCTGATTGGCCGGGAGGAGAAGCAGGAAGACATTTGCGAATATTAATTCGCTAATGCCACACAAGTGTGTTTGCTTCCATTATCAACACATGTGAAAAGCTAATTCCTGTTTTATATATTTTAACTGTACATGATTAGATAACCGGAGTGAATATTCATACAATTTATTGTGTGTAGATTCTCCTATGGCCTTGGTTCACACTAGAATGCGGTGCGGGAAACCTGCGATCCCTGCATGCTTCCCGCGCCGCATTCAAATCGCACTGCCCTTGTGATCTGCAGCAGGTGTCAGTGCAGTCTTAACAACACCCCAAACGCAGTCTGTTTGCCTGCACCTGATTGCATGGTACAATATGACCTTACAATCCAGCTGCAGTGCGTTCACAAAGTTTCATGCATGCACGACTGGTGCAGATGCGGTGCGGTTCTCGTGCAAGTCATAGTGTAAACCTAGGCTTAGCAAGTCAGCCCATCTCCCTCACTTTTTCGTGCAAAGATTTGAGGCCAAACTATTTTCAATTATAATTTTCGATTGTAAAGTAAGTAGATTAGAAACCCTTGTACAGTGAGTGATATTTTGATTACCTAGAGAAGAGGAGAAAGAAGGGTCTGAGAAATGGGGTGGAAGGAGGGGGGAGAAAGGAGGGTAAGGGTAGATAAAGGTATGGAAACAAAATTTGTTTAATGTATATCCCTATTGAGTAGGGAAAACGTTTTTACCTTCTTGTGTATAATAAGTTTTGATAAAATAAAGAATAATAAGAAAAAAAAAAAGAAAATAAACCCTTGTACAGCAGGTATAAATGCTGTCATCTTATACCGTTTAACTGTTACTTTCAGATCACTGGTAAGACCTGTTCTTACCATACTGCAGTAAACAATTCATTCTTTTCAGTTTCCTTCTGTCTTTTCCAATCCATATACCTGGGATTTTCCGTCGGTTGCTTTTCAGATTATCACCAGGGGAGTGCAGCATACCCCTACATTCTGGATATTACCACACAACCATGTACTCCTCTTGGACACACGATCCGAAAATCGTACGGAAAATGCTGCATTCTAATCGATCGTATGATAATCGGATCGTTATTACAGAGCTTATTGAGATCCGATCAGGACAGTTCATCCGACATTATTTTATCGGACATGCACGGAAATTTGTTTCGTACGATGTCAGATCGTACAATTTTCGTTTAAGCAGTACAGCTGTCCTTCGAAAATGCATTACATATGCATTACAACACATGACATCACTTCCGAGTTTTTATTTTGTCGTACGAGAATTTTCGTGACTTTAGTAAACTCGTCAGATTCGACGTGAGATTAGCACGCAAAAAAAAACGGACGATCATTCGTCCAATAATCGGATCGTGTGTACGGGGCATTACTGTTGATATTAAACAGATTGATGTTTGTTGGAAATAAATGTGTAATTGCTTTGTTTTCTCTTACACATTTATCTGTGTGGCCATATCTATTTAATAAAAAATTGTAATGATTACTATTAGCCTGACACCATGAAAAATATGTCCTATATAGTATACCAGGGGATACAGACTTTCCATTTAAGTATGTATCCACAGTACAGTAAAATTCTAAGAATCTGGATACCGAGACACAAGATCATCTAAATATCGGACAGCTAACAGTATACAACACGAGTACAGTAGTTTGCTAGCATTTGTACATTTCTTATGTTTCTGCCCATTGTATTAATACCCTTTTTATTCCTGACTTCTTCATTTTCACTTACCAACTGATAATACTGATTTGATATAATAAAGGCTTTTCTTGTTCATTTAAAAATGACCTATGAAAAGCATGAAAATATGTTTTTATATGTTTGTGATTATATCAAAAGATATAGCTTAAAATATCTAATTGTAGATTTCTTAACACATCATAATAATAATAAAAAAAATAATAACTGAAATGTACTGTATATGCCATAACTGCATCGCGTTTCAAATACTTAAAGCTGGACAAAATATACAATACATATGCATATGCATAGGAGATGTTTTGTATGTCAAAGTATTTATATTTCTACAATGGGTTGTAGGAAAGCAAATCACTCAATTCTCCCATCAACACAGATAGTGTTAACAGGGGACCCCCCCCAGTGGAGCCAGAGCTATTGTGTTCTCCTGTGGGGGGATGTGGATTAAAGCGTTGGGAACATAATTATTGCTTGAGGCTATACCAGCATGCTAATTCTGGCAGGCTGGTTGTACCCAAGTTGATCGATCAATCATTCAGCCTGCCCATACATGGTTCGAATCTCGGCTGGTTCAGAAGGAAATTTGAACTATCTATGGCTTGCTTTAGCTCGTCTCTCATTCACTCTGCTCTCTCTCCTTCTGTCAGCATGCTCCTGCAGTTCAGCACACTTGATGGTCTCCTTGTGCTGCTTCTTCCTTTCCCTCTCTACCTCTCCTGTACAGTAGACCTGCAAGAAGTTGATACCAAGTCAAATTCAGGTACTTGTACTACTTGCATTAACAAAAATACACATAGTGATAAATTAATGAGTACAACACAGCTTCATTAAAGAGTATGTAAAGCCAGCATTTCATATTACTGATATGTGCCTACAGTACCATGTACTTGTTTGAGAAAGTATCCTGTTCTCTTTGTATTGTTTCCTTTGTGTGAGACACCTGGGGTTCATTTACTAAAACTGGAGAGTGCAAAATCTGGTGCAGCTGTGCATGGTAGCCAATCAGCTTCTAACTTCAGCTAGTTCAATTAAGCTTTGACAAAAAAATGGAAGCTGAGTTTTTATGTAGAGATGCATCCAATTTTGCACTCTTCAGTTTTAGTAAATCTCCCCCTCGGTGTCCCTGCCAGTTCCTCTGCTTTCCTACTAAAAACTGACCACACTAAGCAGGAGAACACAGCATAGTCAGTTGTCTAGCTATGCTGGGAACTCGGCCTGCTCTCTTCCAATGATCAGACTTGTCCTAATATCCCACTCCCCCACCCACTGCCTTTCACTGGGAAGATCAGTGTGTTGCTGTTTCTCCTCCCCAGCTCTTATGCAGCTAAAAACAGGGATGTGATCACTTATAAAAATGGGAAAAAAGTAAGTGTTTTTTTTTTTTGTTTTTTTGTTTTATTTTTTATATCTATACACAAATGTTTTGCCTTTCATATCTATTTTGAACAGAATGGGTTGTTTAAGAGAGGTGATCGTTTACAATCGCTTTAATGTGTAGTCTTTATATCTTCCTAGAATTCGGCTTTAAACCCTAAGTTTACTTTAAAAAATGGATATTACTCTCATTATAATGTGTCTTGTGTGCTGCTGTGTTCTTTAGCAGAAATATTCCTCCTCCGATGACCCTGCTGTAATCTTCCACTGCAGCAGTGAACTGAGTGAGCTGTGACAGGCTCTCATCAAGAGTACCCGACTGTGCCCATCCTTTCTGCCCACCTCCCCCATTTAAAGGAGCCAGTAATACAACTTCTATGAGTGAAAGAGAATCTCTGAATCTAGGGGGCAAACTTTACAATCATTCACCCATCCTCCCTCTATTCATAGAGCATATTTTATTCATAGAACCTGTAGTATTGGCTTCTACGAATAGGAGAGGTGGACATAATCTGCTTACTGAGTGCCTGTTAGTTCTGTTAACATCAGAGAAGGACGATTCTTGCTAAACCAGGACACAGCAACACAAGGAATGCAGCACGTTGAATGTAAGTAGTATCCCTCGTGCTGATTTTTTTTATTTATTTTCATAAACTTAGGCCTTAATACTGGATACACTATTGTTACCCCATCTTTAAGACATGTATACAAAAGACACATTGTATTATAGTGTCATGTTTTAAATACAGAACCTGTTCGATGTGTTTGTGTTGTGAACTTGGCATTAGCTTTGTGTGTGTGTGTTTTTATTTTGAAGAAAAAATGTTGCCTAATACCCACAAACTGCTAATTTATTCCTATTATGCCCCTTTCACACAGGCGGACCGGACCGTCCGGTCCGCCTGTCAGTTTTTTAGGCGGACCTGAACGGACGCTCCATGCTAGTCTATGGAGCGACGGATGTCAGCGGTGACATGTCCGCTGACATTCAATCCGCTAAAATCAGACGTACCGCGATACGTTCGCCATCCGTCCTGGCGGATCAGATGAGATCTGATAAAAATGGTCATGCTGTCATCAACTGTACTAATGTATTTCACCTACTTGTAAAACAAATCTTTTTGGTTTAACAGTATTCCAACATGATAACAACCCCAAACACACCTCCAAGGAGACCACTGCCTTGCTAAAGAAGCTGAGGGTAAAGGTGATGGACTGGCTAAGCATGTCTCCAGATCTAAACCCTATTGAGCATCTGTGGGGCATCCTCAAATGGAAGGTGGAGGAGCGTCTCTAACATCCACCAGCTCCGTGATGTCATCATGGAGGAGTGGAAGAGGACTCCAGTGGCAACCTGTGAGGCTCTGGTGAACTCCATGCCCAAGAGGGTTAAGGCAATTCTAAAAAATAATGGTGGCCACACAAAATATTGACACTTTGGGCCCAATTTGGATATTTTCACTTAGGGGTGTACTCACGTTTGTTGCCAGTGGTTAATGGCTGTGTGTTGCGTTATTTTGAGGGGACAGAAAATTTACACTGTTATAGAAGCTGTACACTCACTACTTTACATTGTAACAAAGTGTCATTTCTTCAGTGTTGTCACATAAAAAGATATAATAAAATATTTACAAAAATGTGAGGGGTGTACTCCCTTTTGTGAGATACTGTAGGTGGATGCAGCAAAGGTTCGATCTGTCCCCCGCCAGGCCAAGACCGAGAACTGAGCGATCAAACACTGCTCATCAAACAATCAGACTTTGTGCTGCAGAGAGCTGGTTACTGTCAGCCACTGGCTCTCTGATTGGCTCCTCAAATGCTCACTGGAGTGCTGGGCTGTGGAGAAGGCTGAAACGGCTAGCTCAGGCTCTCAGCAGCTTGCTGAGAGGCTGAGGCAGCTGTCGATCCAGGCAAACTGTACACTCACTACTTTACATTGTAGCAAAGTGTAATTTCTTCAGTTTTGTCACATACAAAAATATAATAAAATATGTACAAAAATGTGAGAGGTGTACTCACTTTTGTGAGATACTGTATATATACACACAGTGTGTATATATACACATACTACTTTTTTTTTTTTTTTTACTTTTTTTTTTTCTTTGTTTCATTTATTTGTTCCAGGCATGTTTGATTTTTACTGTTGTGTGGCTCTACCTTTGCTGGAAATCCATTTCGAGCATCAACTACTCTTTCATTTAATCAATACTTACTAAGATTAGTTTTGACTTTCCACCTTCTAGTTTGAGGTTGTGGCCCTGCGTTCTTGATTTTGGCTTCATATTGAAAATACTTCCCTCCTGAACCTTACTCACCCCATTTAGGATAGTTTTTTTTTTTTTGTAATTGGGTGTGATCTACCCAATATGGTAAATTGGTGAGGAGCTTGGGTGGATTAGGGTGAAGACAAATTTGTGATAATGGGGGTAGTATCATATAATTTTTATGCTCTCAAACAAAAGGGAAATATATCCAAACCATGCCTTTTAAGCACACACATACTGTATATACAGTAATTTTTTTTTTTCTAAAACAGCTATTTATCAGGCTTTATGATTGGCAGCAAGTTGGGAGAGGTCAACTTCAGTCAGTCTGTTGTACTGCATTTAACACAAAGAAAAAGTCCATAAAGGGAGAACTGACATTTTCATATTAAAAGAGCAGTAATTGTGTTATTGATATCAATGTAGTTAGTTCAACTAATGTACTTTTTTCTACATAAAGTTTGTCCATTATAAAATGTATTTTTTTTATTCCTTAAGGGATCACTAAAACTGATAACATCTTTACAGATTCTGTTAAACTTTTCTATTTTGTTGCATATACCAAGAGGGTAATACAGGTGGATTTACTGCATGTGTGCAGATGGGTGATTTGCCATATTCATTGCCCTTTACTACCCTAAGAAAATTGCAGATGGAGGATAAGAGACCATCAACAAATGGGTTTGTTGCTTAACTGGTTTTCTAAGGAAGTTAGAAAATGATGGTTTAATTTCCCAGGTGAATACTGGAGACATATGTGCTATAGATTTATGTGAGTTAAGATGGAATGAGATAGGAAACCCAGTGCTTTGTGCAGCTTTAAAAATAAGTCAGGAGGTCCTAAATGACACAGATAAAGTAAATGTTTTTATTTGAGGGATGATACCTTTAACCGCATTGCTTTCAAACTGTTATGTAAATCTGTAGTGAGATAAAAAAAAAAGAATCATACACCAGAGGACCATTCAAAGTGTTGGCTGCAACCTTGAAGCCATTCTTGGCTGCTGTCACCTTAACTTTCCCCATGTGATCACCTCTATTCAGCACCATTGGATCTTGATTAATTTGATTTCTGTGAGGGGGGTAACACATTTTCCAAAAATAGTTATTTCTTCACTTTATAAAAACTGTCCAACTTAGTGGGAAAAAAAGGAGACAGATCTACAAACAGCTATAATCCATGACTTGCCTAAATCAAGCTGTTTGACCACTACTGGTATAAGATACTCATACAGAATGTGTAAGCAGCTAATTTGAAGTTAGTGCTCACTCAAGAAGTAATAGATAGAAATGAAAAACAGAAATGGCAAATATGTAGGCTGACTTTGCTGACATCCTTCTAATAAATAGTTTATTGGCTGTTTATGGCTTCAACACTTTGAGACAATGAACCATAACAAGTGTGCAGCAGGGGTGCATTCTCTCAGCATCTGAAATCCTCAGCTTTTAAAGGTTCCCACGGTGAGTGGTGTTACCGGGGTGGCTAGGTGAGGCGACTGGAAGCTATGGTCTAAGGCAGGGGTGATAAACTCCATTTCATCACAGGCAGCATCAGCAGTATGGGTGCTGGTTGTGTCTGGGGTGCGCTACATATGAGTTAAGGAGTGCATTGCATTGAGAGTGCAGAGTTCAGGATTACGCTAAATACAGAGCGCAGAGTTCAGGAGGGTGTTATATACAGAATACAGGGTTTAGGGTGTGATACGCACAGAATGCAAGGTATAGGGGTGTGCTATGTATATGTATAGAGTGCAGAGTTCAGGGGGTGCACTATCTACAGATTGCAGGGTTTAGATGTGTGCTATGTACAAAGTGCAGACGGGTGTGCTGAATGCAGGGTGTGCAACATAACCCCCAAGCTACCCGGTCTTACTATAGTACCTCCCTGTGTAGGCAGCTCTGCGTCTCCTTGCAGGGAGATTGTTCTCTCTCAGAATCTGGAGATCTATCCTCAGCATGCCCCACAGTGAGCACATGCAGAGATCTGTTAGATTTGGGAGCCACTAAGAGCAAAGTTGTCCCATGTAAACACAGAAGGCTTCTATGTTTTAAAGTGATAGTGGGGAAAGGATGAGAGCTGGAGTTTCGCCAGGTTCTGGTTGTGTGGGCCATATGACAAGCCTGCACAGGCCTTGTGTTTGACACATGTGGTCTAAGGTGTTTTCTACAATTGTTTTAGGATTTAAATTAGCGTTCATGCATGGGGATGGAGGACTGAGAAATAGCACAAACTTGCATTTTTATGCAAACTTTGCTTTAAAGGGATACTGTGACTTTATTCAAGTCAAAGGGCCTACTTTCAAACACACTGATACTGGTCTTTCCAGTAATCACTCCCCACTCCTTCCCCTGTCATAGCTGGCACCAAAATACCTGGTGTCAGAGCCAAGAAAGAGTGATGATGTTACTCCCTTAAACATGTGACAGTGTCTGAAACTGAACCACTAGACCCAAGCACTGTCACATTGGGGAGGTAATATGCTCCCCCCTCCTTTGCAAGCTGAGTGCTATAGGGGCACCTGTGCAGGCATGCTCCTGAGCCGAGCTGTGTGCATCTATAGACGCATGCAGCGCTGGTAAGCCACACCCCTGCTCCATCTTCACAGGAGTTTGACTTAACTGACAGCAGTAGGAGCCTATGGCTCCCGCTGCCATCTGTGTCTCCTGTGAAACCAGGAAGTGAGAGGAGAGTTGTTGCAGCCAGGACAGTGCTGGGGAGGAGAGAGGAGGCAGGTAAATGTTGGGGGAGGGGACAGTTAGCGGGGCATTTTTTACTTTAATGCAAGACAAAAAACTGTTTACTTTAGAACCCCTTAAAGTTTATCATAGGGTCTAATATATTCTGTAAGGCAGTATAGTTTTAAACTTCTATGCAGATTCACATAAAGAATGTGTAATGATATGGAAAAATGTGTGTTTTTATACCTTTCTTTTGAACTTAATCGTGTATGTTTATTGTTTTTGTTTTGTTATTATTATTAGGATATCCAGGTACACTGATATAAAAAAAAAAAATCTGATTGGCATCTTACTATTACCATTGCAGAAGATAAAACAATCTCATTGCAAATAAATGTACAAGTGATATGAGCTTTTACCTAATCCTCCTCCTGTGTTTTATTATTCATAGTGATGAGTAACTATCAGATCTAAAATGGACATCAATTCCCTTTTCCCTTCTTGAACACAACTTCACTTGTCGCTGCAGGCCATACTACTCATAGCCTGTAGCTTCTTGACGCTTTCTTAAGTCTCTGCACTTTCCAGACATGATTCAATGGGATAATCGGGATCTCCTGCTGATTCTTCCTCACCTCTGCACACATGCAAAGATGTGAGAAACAGAAGCTCCTTGTGATATTTCCAAACTGTCTCTTGCTGAATTGCAGGCATTTTACATTCTGTGGTTTTGCAGCTGCATTGTGTAAAGAATTACTCTTAATTTCTGAAGCTTTTTCCTATTGGTTTTTTGTTTTTCTCTGGAGTGTCTCTGTTTTTATTACCCATCAACACAGTATGAACAGGAGTACATTTGTACCCAATCAAATCATTACACGTGGAAACCGGGCCACTCCACAAAGGCTGTGTCTTCAATTAAAATGGGTTAGGATGCAGCTTTACAGTCCCAGCCAAATCATTGAGCCACCAGAATCATTTGTTTTAGCAGTAACACCCAGCGGGGTAGTTCAGTATTGTTACCTGCCAGAACACCATCTGCACTAGGGGGAATGATACAAAAACATAGGTAAGTGGTATAATGTATGTATCAAGCAAAGTTTTTACTTAGCTCGAGTTCTGCTTTTAACTCATGATATACACATCATTAAAATATAAACCATACCAACACATTTTTGGGGGGGTTAAAACAAGTAGGTTGAACCTCCCTCTGCCTAATTGTAGGGTGCAGTGTGTTCCTGTTTTCCTAGTCTACCCAACATCGGTTGCGATGATGACAGAGGCCCACATTCTTGTTGGGCATTTCATTTATTTTACTATTAGTTTATAAGCGTGTGACCATGTGCAGTGCAAAGCATCTTAACTTGTCATGTTCCTACTGAGCTTGTTTGCACTGCGCTCAAAAATGATTATACGGGATTTAAATATCGCCAACAGTTTGAACAGCACTTTAAAACATGACTGCAGACAGTACAGTTACAATACAATTCAATACAGGAGGAATCAGAGGGAGCTGCTCGTTTGAGCTTACAATCTAAAAGATAGCCAGCTGCATGTGCACACCTCAGCACCTGCCAAGCACTCCTCTTCCAGGTGTGAAAGGGGCAAAAGGGCTGATTGTGCACATTTCTCCATTTGTCGTGGCATTGTGTCGTAGCTAGAGATGTAAAATATCTGGAAATTTTGAAGCTCTGAAAGAAAAAAAACGTTTTTTGGGGGGAAAAACTGAAATTTTCAGAAAAATTGAAAAAAATGCTACATTAGCACTTTTTTGTCTTTTTAAGATTGAAAGTCAATCTGTTACTTTAGGAACATAAAATATGACTATGGACAATTTGACTTGGCATAAAATTATCACAACTAGCATATTAAAAATATAGTGTAGCCAAACAATTATCACAAACATTATTTACTTTTTTATAATATTTATTTGTAACAAAGGGAGCAACAATCTCCTGAACTGCTTACTAGTTTATGTGGAACAGCCAAAAAGCCTCCACAAAACAATTTTCAAAACCAAAAGTAACAATTTTATCATATTTCCTCTCCACAGTATTAAATACAAATAAAAACCCCATTCTCATAAAAAGAATTGAAGATGGGGGAAGTGTTAAGAAGAGAGTGGGACTAAGTTTCAATGGACATTTAATCAGAATAATTTTCTGAGCTGAAATTGTCAGTATCCTTCTCTCTGCTTCTCTGCTTCTGCAGCTACTCTTTTTTTTGTCTGTCATCACAATTAGGAACTTCTAAAAACTTAAGGTGCACACCCTGTCTTAAAATATTTTATTCATCATGTTAAAATAAAATATTCCACCATTTTTTTTTCTTTTTTCAATTTTTCGGAAAAAAACCTTCTTCTGATTTTTTCTGTTTTTTTTCCTGACCTTCACATCTCTAGTCATGGCGCGTTGACCCTAACGTTGCATTCAGTGTTTGAGCCACGCTATTCCGATCATTTTATTTGTTTCCCCTGGCCTACTAATGAAGTATCCACAGCCCAGGATAACCAGAGCCAGCACAATCTAAGTGCTGGATACTTTTCTACATCCAACACCTGTGAACATTGCATATATTTCCTTAGAAGTCCACAGTTCTCTTGTATTTTGGACTTATAAATGTGTTATAATAATCTTCCAGTCCAATTAAAGCCTAGGGATGTTTGGTAACAATAGTCAATTAGTGCCAAGGTTTCCCAAGAGCAAACTTTTCTCTATGTTGCTCTCATATCCCTAAGGAATCCATGTTTGTTGAGGTATTTATGACTTATGTATCCTTGAACTGCTAAGAAATAGTTGCTGGCTGAATCATTTTCTGGCAAGATTTGGTATTTCCTATTGTGTTAGGTCAGGGGCTGTGCTAAATTGTAGATACAAGCATGCTTTTTGTTTGCTTCTAATGTTGTCTGGAGAAATATTGTGAAATTTCCACAACTTATTTCTGACCTTTAATTTATTTGCTGATATTATGCAAAAAAAAAAAAAAAAAGATGGTTTTCATGTGTTTTAGATTATTATGGTAGCTTCTGTCTTGTGTCTGAGATCCAGCTATAGGACAAATGATTATTTATAGGACGTTTTTGAATATATACAGTATGTGTGTTCCCACTGGATGGCCTATTTGTACTTCCCAAAAAAACTTGATAACGAATTCATCAGGCCTAAATAATTGCTAAAAGTCAATCAGTAGTTTAATCTTAATAAAATCCTAAGGGCCCAGTCACACCAGAAACTGTGCATTTACTGCGCGTTTTTGCATGCACAGTGGTGTAGATTTAATGTGGGTTTTTATGCACATTTTCATGCATTTGTGGTGCATTTTTCCTAAGCTTGCATTTCTTTTAAGGTCACTTCGATCTTCTTTCTTCGTTAGGCTTTTATGTGCACTGCGTTGAGGTGCATTTTCATATATATTTTCAGTGTGGAAAAATGCACCTTGCGGTACTTTTTTGTTTGCACTGCAATGCAATAGTGTGAACTATGCCCATAGGATAACCTAGATTTTGGACTGTCTGTGCAGTTTGAGTACATCCAATCCCAACTCATCTGGTGTGAATGGGCCCTAAAAGTTAAAGTTGCAGTTGACATCAACAAAGAAAAGTTTTGGTTGTGCAGCATATATCTTATAGAGTCTACAGTCTACTCACATAATTTGTAATAAAAACATCTTTGCTATTCTGAAGCTTCCCTCCAACCACTTTGCATGTTATTGTATATATATTGTGATTCTTTACTTGCCAAATATGCTGCAGAAATCTCCCTCCACTAAGTCTGGCTGCATCCATTTTAAGTGTGGGCAGCTGAAGCTGCTGCCTGTTCACTTCATGGATTTACAAAGACACACAGAGGCATGCCTCCAGCTTTGCAGCTCTCATTGGCCCTTTTATGAGTAACAGAAGTCCCGCGCTTAGGAAAATAAAAATAAAAAGGGACTGCTGCCCCCCTGAAAGTGGAAAACACCGAGGTGAAATCCAAGCTAAAAAATATATATGTTCTAGACAGGGGAATTGGCGCTGTCCTACTGTATATGTATGAGTGATAATTCTTCTCAAGAGTATAAAACAAAGTGTTGGCTTATAAGCAAAAGTGTCATAAATATCAGGAGACAATTAATGTGCAGAAAGAATTAGTAAGTGAATCACCTGTGAGGTGAAATAAAAAAAAAAGTGCAAAGCGTGCTAAAGTGCATATAAAATCGCATGTGCAAAAAATCGCATGTGCAAAAAAATGTATATCTATATATCATGAATATCTATAACTTAAAGGTGATCCCTGTACATAAAAAGTGCTTGGGGAACCAAATCCAGTAAAATTAGTATAAGAGGCATGTATTAGATGATCCGCATAAACAATAATTAAAACAAATACAGAGTAGAAACCTCAAAAGGTTAAAAAACTTTGTGTGGGAGAACCTTAGTGTGTGTGAAAACACAATTCCAATCAAGTCAATCAAGGCAGACCACTCTAAAGGTGTATAAACACACACAGTGGATAAAACAATCAGTAATAAGTTCTTTGGAACAATTTTTTTGCAGCAACAGTTCTAGAAGTATGTCCCACTGGTGTAGGAAAAAAGTCACAGTTTTCAACCGTTGGTGTCCCGACCTCCACTGCACCCCCACTCGTGTGTACACTTACCGGACTGCCTAACCCCTGCAGGGGTAAAAGGCATATGCAGACAGTCCTGCGATGGCAACAGCGGAAAGTGGTCCTCAGTTCAAGGGTGCTATATCCTGCTCCGGCGTGAGGTCAGTCCCAGTGACAGGTATCCGTGCAGAGTGAAAACAGAAAACACTTCATAGTGTGAATCCATAAAAGGTAGGAATTTTATTGAAAATCCATAAAATAACAATCCATAAACTGGAGCTAAAAACAAAGCTAAAAACACTGTGCAGAAAGCCGACTAGCAGTCGAGGGGCAACGTGGTATGGCGTGCGTTCCACCGCCCGACAACTGAAAGCGGAACTGACACGAGCTGGAAGAGAGCGATGCTGACGTGTGCGTATCACGAGGCCACGCCTTACGCGTTTCGTCATCAAGACGTCATCTGAGGCGCGGCCATCTTGGTGCTCCACACGTCTAAATAGGGAAACGGAGGTGCCACTATAGCCAATCGGATGCTTGCAAACCGCCCCTTTGTCTCATCAAACGAAACCAACTAAATCGCTGGTCTGGCGCCATCATGTGGTACAAATATATAATGATTTTTGGGCGCCTCCGTTTAAAAGATGTAACACAAAGAAAGATGTAAAGCAAATTGTAAGTAAGACTGGAGGGTGAACGATCAGCGAGGTGATGTCCCCTCATGCCAGATGCATTTAATATTACATATCCCAAAATGTTGTAACTCAAAACGGTAAATAAGTGGGCGAATAGAGGTATAATAAATATATTAAGGACATGTAAAAATCATATTATAAAAATAATATCATTTTATATATAAATAATTAATATATAGAATAGGGGTCTCAAAAATTCCAGACATTATTTATAAATAACTCAAAAAAGGGGGGTAATGTACCAAAGGAAAAGATATTAATGGTGGGGGCCGTCATAAAAATGCATCTAAGGATACATATCTAAATCTATTACCGTAAATCCACAGCACATATACATCTATAATAGGCCTACATGGAGAGTAACTCAATTCATAATCAAGGCCTATGGAATATTAAAATTATTTAAAAAGCATCAAAAAAATTTTTTTACATACATATAATAGATTAAAAGCCTATGTTATGATCTGTGGTGTTGTTTGGATAGATAATAAATATCAAGGGGGATCCATGCAAAATCTATGTGGAAGATGGGGAGGAAAATACAGCATAATCGCTAGTAGGAATAGATCACGGACCTATATACCAATGAGAAATAGGGAGGAGAGAAACAGCATAGTCGCTGGTAGGAATAGATCAAGGGCCTATATAATAATTCAAATGAAGGGGTACAGTGTGAGCCATATCCAGTGCAAATGGCTCACTAACACACTAATACAGATAGTTGGAGTGGATCTGGTTGGAATTGAAAATAGGAATGTATAACTCGGGGATAGATGAATTGAAAGCTTATACAGAGGCTGAACGACTAGTGGAGGAGAGGCCCTTAGAAGTTGGACAAGAAACAATTAAGATCTATCTCTACATTCAAACCTCTGGGGACAAGACAATCTAGACGGTGTATCCACCTCGTTTCGTTTTGTGATATCAGTATCCTCTTACTACCCCCCCTCCAGTGATTTTTTATGGTATCTATCCCATAAAAGATAAGGACTGACGGGTCCCTATGGTGAAATTCATCGAAGTGTCTGGAGAGGTTGTGTTTGGGGAACCCTTTTTTTATGTTATTAATATGTTCCCTGATCCGTACACAGAGGGGTCTAGTGGTCCTACCCACATATTGTAGCCGGCAAGGGCATTCAATAATATAGGTTACGTGGGTGGTGTTGCAGGTGACCAATTCCCTAATCTCATATTCCTTGCCACTCCTGGACCTAAAAGATGTTCTTTTTTTAGGTTGTCTTTTACTGACACGGCAGGCCAAACATTTTTGACATCTGTAGAAACCCTTCATATCCGAGAACAATTTCACTTCCTTGGGGGGATCAATAACATTATGGACCAGGTGGTTTCTAAGGGTAGGTGCCTTCCTATAGATAAACCTGGGTTTTTTTGTCAACAGGTTACCAAGAGTTCTATCGGATTTTAGGATCGGCCAATACTTCCTTACAATGTGCTCAAAAGATTTGTATTGTATATTGAACCCTGTGGCCCTTTTATGCCTTATCATTTCCCTTTCTGGTATCTCTCAGGAGAGAGAGAGAGCCGTGCATGATGTCATAAGCCTAGGCATTTTACCAGACAAGAAACAGGAAGTGGGCTGTATAAGGTATTTACTGGCAGAAAAAAAATGTTTTACTATCCAAACTTAAATCAGCAAGGGCAGAAGATTTAATAGATGGAAAGTTGAAAAAATGACTGAAGGTCCGTTTAACATCAATATAGTTGCTATGTCAATATCTACAGTGCAAGACAAGAATGCAGACATCCCAACCTGTAAAAACTCATTTCAGGGAGGTGGCGCCTCACGCCCGCAAACGCCCAGGCCCCCCCCTGAAATATTTTTTTAAATCACTTTTTCAATATTTTTTCACCGTGCTTCTGGGGAAGGGGGTGGGGGGTGGGTGGCTGGCAGTGGACAGTGTCAGCAATTTTTTTTATTTATAATAAATTCATTTTTTAACAATTTAATTTGTTTTTAATTTTTTTTTTCACAATGCTTTTTGGGGGGAGGGGGTTGGGGCAATGGACAGTGTTGGTAGGGTATGGGAGAGTGGTGTCAGTAGTTTATTTTATTTTTTTTACACTTTTTCATTTTTTACAATATTTTTACAATATTTTTTGAGGGACTTTGGTGAGATTTCAGGGGTCTAAACAAACCCCTGACATCTCCCCTTTGAGACAGACAAAGGGACCAAGGACACATTTCCCAGTCCCTTTCTCAGCACTGAAGATGAATGAACAGGAGACAGATGCTCCTGATTATTCATAAACTGAGCAGAGTTAACACAGTTTACTCTGCTCAGCAATCACAGGACACAGGAGCGATCTCACTTACTGTGTCCTATTACTAGTTCCCCCCACAGCTGGCGGGAGAGGAGGGGAGCCGGCTGCAGGGGACGAGGGGGGGCGGAGAAGGACACGGAGGGGCCAGAGGAGGAGCACACAGGGAGCATCCGGGGATGATCGGTGCGGCTGGAGGGACAGCTGTGAATACCGATCTCCCTGTATAGCTTTATAGCTGTCAGCCGCGGGAGGGAGAGAACGAGAAGCGACTGTCAGCTAAAAATCTTCTACAAAGGAGATCGGTGTTCACAGCTGATTCCCGCCGCACCGATCATTCCCGGGAGATCGGGAGGCGCTTGCGGGTGTGTGGGAGCTGCCACAGAAATGTGGGAGTCTCCCGCACCTTCCAGGAGACTTGAGATGTCTGAGAATGTTTTTATTGAGTTCTTCCTCCCTTAACATCTGACATGTTAGGAATGCTGGGAGATGTTGTCCTGCAACTCAGTTGTCACACAGTACAAACGGGTCGCAATGCACCTCCATTTTTGGATGTATTCTTAAAGCCCAACTCCAGGATATTAGCAACCCCTCCTCTCACCCCTCTAATTAATGGTATTAAAAAATATATCCAAATGCCTATTTACCTTACCTGAATCTAGTTTAGTTCCTAGGTACTTCCTTGGGTTCCCAATTCACTGGCTGAGAGGTGACACTTCTAGTGGCAGAGTCCTTAAGCTCCAGAGGCAGGAGAACTCATGAGGGCGGTGAAGGGCTCAATGTCCAAGAAGATAGCAAGCATGAAAATATGGACAGTCCCCCGGGTCAGGATATTAGCTTTGCTCATACAATAACACCACAATTTTGGTGTCAATAGTATAGTATTTGTACGAAAAAAATCATGTGACCAAGATCTCACATGCTCAAAATCTAAAGAATACATTACAATAAAACAAGTTACATCACTTCCGAATTTGCTTTCTGTATTACGAGAAATTTCGTAACTTTAGTAACCTCTTAATTTTCAACGTGAGACTAGCATGAGACTCGCATGCAAAAAAAAAACAAAAAAAAAAAACGGACAATCAGTCATCAGATATTCTCGTGTGTACTAGGATTTCGTATTTAAACCACTGGGGTTGCTTTTTATACTTTTTTTTTTTTTTTTGTTACATTACGGAAGATAATAAGAGGTCCCCTTTCTAATAATAGTTTTATCCCAAATAAATTACCACTCAAGAATTAATCAATTCTTTTTTTCCAACACTCCAAGTTTGTCACAGGCTTTTGCAGTTATGGCATTGCCCATGTTATTGACTGGTTTGGAGATGATGCTGGTCAGGGTCCAGGCTAAATGCATAGCTGTGCTTACTGTATATTAGAAAAGGGAAATTAAAATATAACTTTAGGCAAAACTTTTTTTTTTAGTTTTGGATAGAGTACAGATAGATTAAGACTCCCTGTCAGTTTTTATTACGGTCTGTGCCCAATTAGGGAGATTCACCCCTCCCTGTCAGTTTTTATTACGGTCTGTGCCCCATTAGGGAGATTCACCCTCTCTATTTGTCCTGTTTACCATTATCATTGAAAGTGAAAGTAAAACGATCACAAATTTTGGGTTGTCCCCAGAATAGTAATAGAGAGGAAATCCTCCAATGGGGACACTAGTTCTGGTGACCTGGGGTCCCCAAGGAATTCCCTTAATTTGCAGGGATTTCCTCACACTTCCTGCTTGGCTATGGAACAGGAAGTGAAGGGAAATCTCTGCAATGGGACAGAGATGGCGGAAAAAATTCTGACAGGGGTTATTACCGTATATACTCGAGTATAAGTCGAATTTTTCAGCACATTTTTTTGTGCTGAAAGTGCCCCCCTCGACTTATACTCGAGTCAAGCACTTTTCTGCAGCAAAAAATTTCATTTTCCGAACCGACTTTGGGGCCCCATATCTCAGGGCCACTTGATGCTAGGAACCCCAAATTTGGTATGCAAACACAGTGGAACTGGTACCACAACATATCCAAAGATGAAGTTCCTAGCACTAAGTGGCCCCGAGATACGGGGCCCCAAAATCGGTTCGGAAAATGTCATTCTCTGCTGAAGAAAAGTGCTTGACATTTTCTGAACCGACTTTGGGGCCCCATATCTCAGGGCCACTTGGTGCTAGGAACCCCAAATTTGGTGTGCAAACCCATTGGAACTGGTACCATAAAATTTCCAAAGCTGGGGTTCCTAGCACTAAGTGGCCCTGAGATACGGGGCCCCAAAACCGATTCGGAAAATGTCATTTTCTGCTGCAGAAAAGTGCTTGACATTTTCTGAACTGATTTTTGGGGCCCTGTATCTCGGGGCCACTTGGTGCTAGAAACCCCAGCTTTGGAAATTTTATGGTGCTAGTTCCACTGGGTTTGCACACCAAATTTGGGGTTCCTAGCACTAAGTGGCCCCGAGATACAGGGCCCCAAATTTGGTCAACTGTGTCCATCTGCAGCAATGTCATTTCAGGACCCTTTGGGTTCAGAGACCCCAAATTTTGGCTGCAGCTAGGGGGCATCTAGGAACCCTTAACTACCGAGTTTGAAGTTCAGGGGACCTATGGCTGCAAATGGGCACAGTGAGGCATGCAAATGGGCACAGTGATGCTGCAAATGGGCATTGTTGACCCTCTTTTCCACTTACAGTAGCTGTGCATTTCTCACCCTCGTCTTATACTCGGGTCAATAAGTTTTTCCCATTTTTTTTGTAGTAAATTAGGGCCTCGACTTATACTCGGAACGACTTATACTCGAGTATATACGGTACTTTCCTTTGCTCTATCCAAAATGAAAAAAAAATGTTGTCTATGGTTCTACTTTAAGCAAAAAGTTGTGTAGTTAAACTCCTGCTTTAGACAACTACAGTTCCTAACCCCTCTGAACCCACTAGTGAGTGTTAACAGTGCTGAAAGTCTGTTATATTAGTTGTGTTCTGCAGCTGTACATGTCTTTTTTAGTATACGGAGAAGAATAGCAGTGATGTTGCTAGAAAATAATACCTCTGGCTCTTGAATTATGGCAGAACTTAACTGTCAAACATAAAGCCAGCTTCTCCAACGTGGGGCTTCATTTTCTGCCCTTCAGGACTGGTCTTGTTTAAAAGTTCTTCTTTGAAGTCTCGGCACAGACAGACCTTTAGAAGTCCACAAGAAATATGTATGCTTTAGCCTGAAGCGCTCATAGTTATTTGAGTAAGAGATGGTGAATATTGATTTATGTGTTTTGAACAGTCAAGGGGAATCTAGTGTGTATTGTTCAGTGAAGGAAATAGAAGAGTTTCTCATATAAAGACAACTAGAGTATTATTAAAACAATGAGAAGCCTTGAGTACACTTTCTGGCTTTTTATTTTGCTCTCTTATTGTAGCAATGAAAAATACAGTGCTTTGTACTTTGAACCTCTGTTAAATAGGAGTGTTGTAACTTGGCGCTGTTTAATTGTCTGTTCAGGTAAACAGAACATTTTGGCGGGTGTACTAGTTGGCATGGTGTGAATTACGGCGACTGTCTGCTTCAGTCAGTCCTGTCTTGTGGTCCCCATGCATGCATCTAATATTCATTGACAATTCTATCTGACCGTTTTTAATCATTAACATATTTAAAGAAAACATTCAGTACAACCCTAACAGTAGGGACTCATTCACACCAGTCCTGTGTGCTGGTGTCCGTTGTGTAGGGATGGCATGGAGAGGTGCAATATGTGTTACAACACATCGCATTGTTTATATTTTTTTTTATTTCATTGAAGTGTTACAGAAGTGATGTACTCTGGTGTGGGGAGACGTGGTGAGGTCAGCTACACTACAAAAAATTGCAGCATGTCTGTATTTTTATGCAGCTCACTGCAGTGTTGTGATGTGAGCAAGGTCCATAGGAAAAAAAAAAAAACTTTTCTATGTGCCCCAGTGTTGACCTTGCCTTAATCATGGTGTGAATGAGCCCTTACACCCCATTAACACTTGCGTGACTTGTCTTGGGACTTTGGACATCAAAGTCGCATGACAAATCGTAACCCATGTTTTTTAATGATAACCATTCATATATGTGCGGCTTAAAGTTATTCATGCACTACTTTGGTCAAACTTTTATGCAATTGGAGGGCCATAGACTTCGATGTTAACCCTCAAAAGTTGCATGAAAGTCCTACCTGAATGTTTTACATGCAATAGTGGGTCTGACTTTGCTGAGGGATAACAAGTCACATCCAAGTTGCACCCATCCAAAGTTGCATGCCGCTTGACTTTGGAGTCGTACAAGTGTGAATGGAGCCTTAAAAGTGATACTAAAGTCTTGTTTTTTTTTTTTTCTTTAAAAATAACAAACATGTTATACTTACCTGCCCTGTGAAATGATTTTGCACAGAGCAGCCTGGATCCTCCTCTTCTCTGGTCCATATTCAGTGCTCCTTGCCCCTTCCTTTTGTCAAGTGCCACCACAGCTAGCAGCTTGCTATAGGGGCACCCAAACCGAGTTGCAGCTTTGTGTGTTCATTCAGACATGGAGTCACAGTTCAGCCCTGCCCCCTCTCTCTCCCATGATTGGCTAACTGACTTTGACAGGAGCGGGTGCCACTGGCACCTCTGCTGTGTCTCAGCCAATGAGGAGAGAGAGTCCCGGACAGCGGAGGCACTCGCGCACATCGCTGGATAGAGATGAGGCTCCGGTAAGTATTAGGGCGGCTGCTGCACACAGAAGGTTTTTTATCTTAATGCATAGAATGCATTAAGTTAAAAAAAAACTTTTGCTTTTAAAACTCCTTTAAAGTGATATTAAAAGCATTTTTTTTGTATTAAAATAAAAAAGAGGATATACTAACAATATTGCAGAGAGTGGAGGCTTACTTCCTCTTTGGCAGTCCATTGCCGGTGCTCTCCTTTCCTATGGGTGCAAGCGTGTGTGCTAAGGGGGAACTCATGCATGAATCTTCCCGAGCTTGGCTCTGCATCCATAGACACACACAGCGCAGCTTGGTCATGCCTCCCGCACCCTCCCCACCGAATTCACTTGGTAGAAGGAGGAGCCTATGTTACCCATTGCTTTCTGTGTCTCCTTAATTTGGCTGCCACAATCACATCTTTTTCAGAAGATTATTGGAAAACAAGAATCAAAAGTTATTTAAAACAGGCACATTTCTTTACACAACAAACAGTTGGCTTGCTTTTAAATGCTAATTGGTCGCTGTTCTGGAAATTTTATAGATAGGCAACTCCTGTTCTCATATTGATAGGTGGTTCCAAATTAATAATAATTACTGCATTAGGGAACTGACACAAAAGATACACTTCACATCTTTTAACCACTTCAGCCCCGGAAGGATTTGCCCCCTTCCTGACCAGAGCACTTTTTGTGATTCGGCACTGTGTCACTTTAACTGACAATTACATGGTCGTGCGACTTTGCACCCAAACAAAATTGATGTCCTTTTTTCCGCACAAATAGAGCTTTCTTTTGGTGATATTTGATCACCTCTGTGGTTTTTATTTTTTGCGCTATAAACAAAAAAAGGAGCGACAATTTTGAAAAAATAAGCAATTTTTTTACTTTTTGCTATAATAAATATCCCCCAAAAATATATAAAAAACCAAATGTTTTCCTTAGTTTAGGCCAATATGTATTCTTCTACATATTATTGGTAAAAAATAGCAATAAGAGTATATTGATTGATCTGCGCAAAAGTTATAGCGTCTACAAAATAGGGCATAGTTTTATGGCATTTTTATTATTAGTTTTTTTTTATTAGTAGTGGCGGCGATCTGCGATTTTTATCATGACTGCGACATTATGGCGGACACATCGGACACTTTTGACACATTTTTGGGACCATTGTCATTTATACAGCGATCAGTGCTATAAAAATGCACTGATTACTGTGTGAATGACACTGGCAGGGAAGGGGTTAAACACTAGGGGGCTATCAAGGGGTTAAATGTGTCCTAGGGAGTGATTCTAACTGTGAGGGGGTGGGCTACTACTCACATGACAGCGATCACTGATCTCTGTCATGTCACAAGGCAGAACAGGGAAATGCCTTGTTTAAAAAAGGAATCTCCCCGTTCTTCTGCTTCGTGACACGATCGCGGGCACCCGGTGGACATTGAGTCCGCGGGACCCGCAGTCACGGTCAAGGATCCTGCGGCGGGAGCGTGCGCGCACAATGCCGCTTCTTAAAGGGGATGTACCTGTACGCCCTTTTGCCCAGCCGCGCCATTGCGCCGACGTATATCGGCGTGCGCTGGTCGGCATGTGGTTAAAATAACTGTTCTGTTTATTATTATAACGCAATTAAAGTTTTTTTATACACATTGTTACATAGACATCACATTAATATTACAATTGTACTTTTATGGTAACAAGGGGCGTAACATAGGCAGGCTAATTTCTAATCAGGACTTGAAAGAATGCAAACGTAATCAAAACATTATTAGTGCCGTGTGCACAGTGAGTGCAGTGTGCAATACATAGAATACAAAATAGAATACAAGTATATACAGAATTTACAAATGGCTTATAAGTCACACAAAATCCATCTAAAGCAGTCGAGATTGTAGTCAGACCAATTTATTATTGCTGGATTTGATCACAAAATAGAAACACACGTTCCATTGAATGATTGAATAGATGGGTGTGTATATACTGTATAGCTTTGGTAGTGCACTGTTGTTCTGTTATCAATCCAAAAATGTTGCTGTTCTGTAGGGTTTTGAAAATATTGGTTCCTTTTAGATATGGAAGTGAAAAACAAGTGCAAGTTTTTCGAGGAATCTACTTTCATTACCAGCTGCCGACACAAATAGCATTTGTCAGTGTATGTAACTAAATCTTTCTCTGATTTTAGGCCTGACAGCAGATGTGCCTTTTAGCATCAAACCTGTCATACACAGATTATAAATGATGTTCTTACTTTATATCTGGAACATCACAAACACTCTGAAGTAGCTGGACATATTTCCCATACTGAGCACTTAGCAGTGGAGCATGACATAGACACAGCAAAGAGCTTCTGCCTCGCTCTCTCTTTAGTGCTTGTGACAACACTGTCATGCATGCATGCTGGGTTCAGTTTGTCTAATAAAGATTTATATTAAAAAAAATACACATGCACACCATTTTAAAATTCTATAAGATAAAAAAATAAAAATTAGTTTACATTTTAAAGCGGTATTCAACCCAAAACAAAAAATGTAATATATTGCAGCTTACCAATCATTAGATGTGGTTGCTGTATTGGTTATCTTTTTTAGTTTTGTTTCCTTCTGTTTTCACCTGGTGATCTGGCCAGTAACATACTTCCTGTATTATACATGCACCACTCTGGATGAATAAGCATAAGGGGGCACCTTTGCACAGCAGCATTGTCAGTCTGGGGGGAGGGTAGTGTAATGCCCCGTACACACGATCCGATCATCGGACAAATGATCGGCCGTTTTTTTTTTGCATGCTGATCTCACGTCGAATCTGATGAGTTTACTAAAGTCACGAAAATTCCCGTACGACAGCATAAAAATTCTGAAGTGATGTCATGTGTTGTAATGCATTTGTATTGCATTTTTGAACAATAGGTGTACTGATGAAACGAAAATCGTACGACCTGGCATCGTACGAAAAAAATTTCCGTGCATGTCCGATAGAATAATATCGGATGAACTGTCCTGATCGGCTCTTGAAAGCTCTGTACTAACGATCCGATTATCGTATGATCGATTCCAATGCGGCATTTTTCGTACGATTTTTGGATCGTGTGTACGGGGCATTAGATGCACTAGCAGATTTAAGTACACTAACGAATTGAAGCTGAACTCCATCTTTATAATCAGTTACAGAAAAAACATTTCTTTTCCTTTTGGGGTAAAGGTTTTAAATAGATTTTTAAAAAATATATAATTTTAAGCCAGTGTTTAAATGGGCTGACTCATCCCTGTAACTGCAAGAGAGCTTTTCTGTTGAAAACAACAGACTTACTGGGTTGATCATCACATGAATATAGCAGAAATAAAGCCTAGAAAAGAAAACTAATACAGCCACCTCATCTCAGAATGGGTAAGCTGTGATATAATGTTTGCTTTTGAGTTTAATATGAGTTTAAAGTGGTAGTAAACTCCGCCTTATGATTTTTTTTTCCTACAGTTAAGCTTATAATAAAGCTCACCAGTAGGTTAAAGTGTAACTTCTTTTTTGTTGAGCAAAAAACGCATCCCTCTGGGTGATCTATGTACATTACAAGTACCGTATATACTCGAGTATAAGTCAAATTTTTCAGCACATTTTTTTGTGCTGAAAGTACCCCCCTCGACTTATACTCAAGTCAAGCACTTTTCTGCAGGAAAAAATTTCATTTTCCGAACCGACTTTGGGGCCCTGTCTCTCAGGGCCACTTGGTGCTAGGAACCCCAAATTTAGTGTGCAAACCCAGTGGAACTGGTACCACAACATATCCAAAGATGGAGTTCCTAGCACTAAGTGGCCCCGAGATACGGGGCCCCAAAATCGATTCGGAAAATGTCATTCTCTGCTGCAGAAAAGTGCTTGACATTTTCTGAACAGACTTTGGGGCCCCTTATCTCAGAGCCACTTAGTGCTAGGAACCCCACATTTGGCGTGCAAACCCAGTGGCACTGGTACCATAACATATCCAAAGATGGAGTTCTTAGCACTAAGTGGCCCCGAGATACGGGGCCCCAAATCCGGTTCAGAAAATGTCATTCTCTGCTATAGAAAAGTGCTTGACATTTTCTGAACTGATATTTGGGGCCCAGTATCTCGGGGCCACTTGGTGCTAGAAACCCCAGCTTTGGATATTTTATGGTGCTAGTTCCACTGGGTTTGCACACCAAATTTGGGGTTCTTTGCACTAAGTGACCCCAAGATACGGGACCCCAAATTCGTTCAACTGTGTCCATCTGAAGCAATGTCATTTTGGGACCCTTTGGGTTCAGAGACCCCAAATTTTGGCTGCAGCTAGGGGGCATCTAGGAACCCTTAACTACCGAGTTTGAAGTTCAGGGGACCTATGGCTGCAAATGGGCACAGTGAGGCATGCAAATGGGCATTGTTGACCCTCTTTTCCACTTACAGTAGCTGTGCATTTCTCACCCTCGTCTTATACTCGGGTCAATAAGTTTTTCCCATTTTTTTGTGGTAAATTAGGGCCTCGACTTATACTCGGAACGACTTATACTCGAGTATATACAGTATTTTAACAAATGTTGCAGTTCCTATCTTTTTTTTTTATTGTGAATAAATCCCTGTGTGTTTGTCTGTGTCCATGTGGGCAAATTAGTCTAATGGGAGTGGTTTCATAATTATCAATCAGCTGTGCAGCTGTAGGGCTTTAATGAGGAAAGCTGCTGGGCCTGCATCCCTTTTGGATGTGATTTCCTATTTGAAGTATCTCACCAAAAATGACATTTTTGTTGCAGGCGATGCCTAAAATCTGACTTGTAGCTTAGTGTAGACTTCTGGGAAAATCAGTGAGGCAATCACACAAGCAGGAAATGACATATCTGGGGGGCCTTCTGTACACATTCTGTGTACAAAACACCTGCAGATTGAAAAGGAAAGGTCATTTTTAATAACATTCAATTAGAATATGACTTGTGTAGCAATTGTATACTATTATATTATATTGCTATACGATTTTTTTCTTTATTGGCTATTTTGTTTCCCCAAAGTGGAGTTAAACCTTTTAACATCTAAACTTGCACCGTTTAGGAGATATTCGCTGGTTTGGCAGCCAGTGGCGTCACCAGCGCATGCGCTTTGAAGGAACATCTTACTAATGCCGGCCGTGACTCCCGTGTGCATGCGAGGGAGTGACGTCATCACGGCTCAGCCATTCAAGCAATCGGAGTCTGAGAACCTGGAAGAAAGACTGGGTGAAGATGGAAGCCCTGTCCGTGGTGACAGCACGCCACTGGAGGGCTTTGTTTCAAGGTAAGTATTTCATAATGTGCTAATATGCTATGCATACCAGCACTTTATGACATTACCTTGCAGTAGGAAAAAAAAATGTTTTTGTTTTTCTAAACTTCACTACCTCTTTAAGTTCTGTTGCAGTGTTTCTGCATGTTCACAGGAAACTGTGTATGTTTTTAAGTGCGGTTTGACAGTGGAAACCATAATCAGACATTGTCAGGCTGGGGGAAGCCCCCCACAGGTCTGGTGGAATGAACTGGTATTGGTAGCATGGGGCTTGTATGCCACATAACATTTAGGCACATTCTGGAGTAGCATTATTGGGTCTTCTCTGCCTGTGTATTAACAGGGAAAGCTCCTCCTAAAATGCTTGCTAACTCTAATCATGCTCACATCTGAAAGACATGAGAAGAATTCGTATTAATATATTGTTTTCCTTGCCGTATTACACTGATTTGTGGGCATGCCTTCTTGCCTGCACTTCAAAGCCATACTAAAGTGTACTCTGTAGTGAAAGTTTTGTACACATGGGGATCATTTCATGAAAAGGTTCTGTAGAAGGTGTCACAATCATAGTAACCTGTTCTGTGCTACATAGACCTTCAGCCCACTCGTATACTTTCTGGGTAACAAGGCATTTGGAAATGCAGAATCATAGCTTGAAATTCTTGTGGTTTGACTTGGTGGCTTCGGATCTTTAGATATGTATCAAGGTCTTGTTTCTAGTTAAAGCTGATCTGGCATTTATTTAATCTGATACAACAAAGATTCTGACTTTTAACTGACCTCGTAATGCTGTAAGTCCCATTTAAACCTGTAATTCCCCATGAGAATACCTAGTGGCTTCTGGTGAGGTGCAAGGGGACAAGGAGAATGTTTTGCTAACAAACATTTCAGATATGTATTTTCATTTGGAATTCAACCTGTCAATTTTTTTTATGTGTAAAGTACCCTGTTCTCAGACTATTTACACCAAAATATTTGCATATTATGAACAAGCAATAAACTTCAGTCACCTCTGGCTGCATTCATTGTGGATTTTTTTTTTAAAGAGGCCCTGAAATCACAATTTCTGTTGCCCTTAAAGACTCATGCACAGGGCCATGGGGGGGGGGGATTGTTGGGGGGCGGATGGGGCTGTACGTGGGTATACTGTGGTGCTTGCATAAACACAGGCAGGGCTTCTGTTAGCAATCACAGGGCCCCACGCAGCCTGCCCAGTTTTTTTTACCCCCCTTTTTTCCTTTCCTTTTTTTTTTTTTTTTTTAACAGCTCTGATGGGGGTGAGGCTTTGGCAAAATATCAGGGTCTGAACAGACCCCCGATGTCTCACTTAGAGACAGATAAAGGGACTGAGATTATTCAACCCCTTTCTCTGAAGCTTCATCTGCGCTGCAAATAAAGGAACAGGTGGCAATCTGTACAGAGGTCCCTGTTCATTCACGAAATAAAACATAGTAGACACAGTTCACTATGCTTCAGTTATAAATAAACACAAGAGCCAAGGGAAAGTGGGGGGGGGGGGGGTGCAGATACAGAAAACCATCACTCTGTGGCTCCCCCTGCAGCAGCTGAAAGCTGGCAGGAGGGAGAGGAGCTGCAGGGGGATTGGTTTCAGGAATAGGGCAGTACAGCTGGCCCTCCTGCTCGTTAGGTGTCCGGGAACCCCTGTTGAACTGATAGGGTCTGGGCCCCGTACAGGTTAGCCTACGGTGCTGTCTTATCAGCGGCCCTGAACACAGGTACAAATGTAGAACACTGGCTTCAGACCATCCAGGGTTGTGAACTTTAAGGATTTATATTTCTACAGTTCTTGTAGTTATAAAGGCAAATTAGATTCTTTTAAAGCTAATTTTCTTTTTAAGAATTTGTATTTGGATACCATTAGGTCTCCATTAGGGCACATAAAAACAGTTGTTTCCTATCCCATTTTTCTCTCCCGTTTGCTGTTGTGATGTACAGTGCGGTGTGAAAAAATGCAGCGTTTGCATTTTTCTGCAGCACACTGGGTGGACAAGTCCACTTTTACAAAAAAAATGTACCAACCTAGCCTTCTAACTTAAACTAAGCTACAAACACCCACCCAGCTGCTATTTAACTCAGAATTACATCCATGACCTTCTCTTCTTTTAATCTCTTCTAAACTGAAACCCACTTCACTGTTGAAAAATCCTGTTGGGGCTGAGTGCCTCCAGTCTGGGACTATGGCCACATATTAATGGGCAGATATATCCTGCCCATGTTATTTCCAGTGTTGTTCTCAATGTGCGTTGACAGTCAATACTGTCAGCGTGCATTAATATCTGATGCCTTCTCTGTAGTTGCTACTCCTGTGAACTCTGAGGGAGGTGCCAGGAGTAATGCAGAGAGCGGGAGGTGAAGAAGGAGGGACTTCCAATGGCAGCGCTGATAACAGACTGTTGGAGGGAGCTCAGAGCTTGAACACATGGTTGGATAAGGAGGGTAAGATCCAATAACAAGTCTGTGTAAGGCAGCAGTGTGATGTAGAGTGTGTGTGGGGGGCAAAGCATTGTGTATTTAAGGCAGCAGTGGGATCCAGAAGGAGGATGGCAGAGAGCCAGAGCATTGTGTGCGTGAGGCAGTAGTGTGATCCGAGGGCAGGGGGGTGGGCGGGCAGAGAGCCAGAGCATTGTTTGTATTAGGCAGCAGGGTGTTTGGGGGGGAGGGGGCAGAGAGCTGGAGCATTGTGTGTATAAGGCAGCAGTGTGATACAGGGAGAGGGGGCAGAGCTGGAGCATTGTGTGTTTAAGGCAGCAGTGTGATCCAGGGGGAGGATGCAGAGAGCTAGAGCATTGTGTATATAAGGCAGCAGTGTGATCCAGGGGGTGGGGGCAGAGAGCTGGAGCATTGTGTGTTTAAGGCAGCAGTGTGATGGGGGGCAGAGAGCCAAAGCATTGTGTGTATAGGGCAGCAGAGAGCTGGAGCATTGTGTGTATAAGGCAGCAGTATGATCCAGGGGGAGGGGGCAGAGGGCTGGAGCATTGTGTGTATAGGGCAGCAGAGAGCTGGAGCATTGTGTGTATAAGGCAGCAGTATGATCCAGGGAGAGGGGGCAGTGGGCTGGAGCATTGTGTGTATAAGGCATGTGAAATTATTGTAAGTGGTCCACGGGATTCAAACTTGTGAGTTTAGTGGTCCATCCAGTCCGAAAGGTTGACGACCACTGCTTTATAACATAGTAAATCTGTACTTTTAGCTCCTCATTTGTCCCTCATTTTGGTCTGATATATATAATTGTACATAAAATGCACTTTTTTTTCTTTCAAAAAGTGTTTCCCAGTGCTAAAACTTTCATCCAAATTTTAAATTGCTGCATTTGTAAATTTTAAGAGCTAATATAAAGAAATAGTAGTGGTAAAAAAAGCACTTGTGGATTTAATTAACCTTTTTTGTTGGTTAATTGTCCTTTAAGGAGGTGTGGCAGGGGGGCTTGTCCTATGCCTACATACGTTTGCTAGTAGGTGTCCCTCATTCCCATCTCAAAATGTTGGGAGGTATGTGCATGTCCAGCTGTCCTCTAAAGTATGTGAGCAGCCTGGGCTTCTAGGAAGCAAAATCCTTTTCAGGGGAGGGGAGCAATACTTCTTTTAAGAAGATGAGAAATGGTATTGCTTTTTGAAGGACTTTTAGAGTCGGTTCACACTGAGGCAGCACGACTTCCAGCGCGACTGCCTCAGACGACTTGAATATGACTGCAGCGGCGACTTGCAAAACGACTTCTATATAGAAGTCTATGCAAGTCGCCCACAAAGTAGTACAGGAACCTTTTTCTAAGTTGGAGCGACTTGCGTTGCTCCGATTAGAACGGTTCCATTGTACAGAACGGGACGCTACTTGACAGGCGGCTAAGTCGCCTGACAAGTCGTCCTAGTGTGAACCGGCACTTACTGTAAAGCATTTCAGGGTCAGCTGGTTTACAGAGCTACCAGCTTTTCCATGAACACTTATTAAATCAGGGAGCATAAGATAATTACTGTCAAGTCAAGACAAATGTAGAGAACTAGATTTATGTGACTTTCGCAGTGAAGATTGTAAAGCCCAAGCGTTGGGATGATGATGTGATTTTGTGTTTCGACAAGGGATGGAAAAAGCTGTCTTTTTAAACAGCATGGTAGATAAGGAAGTTTAGAGCTTAAAAAATAGCAAAAAGGCAACCCAATAGAAAAATAAGTTGGAACTTTCCTGATGTCAAATAGCAAAAGTGTGCCTGTTCAAGAACGGGAAGGGTTGGGGATACACCAAACAATAATATCCAAAAATTAATAAGGAAAAAGCAACCACTTTGAAACCGTGATACCAGTCAACTAAATAATACACATAAAAAGCAGAGCTAATTCCAACATAATACTCAACATGTGATAAGCATTAAACCCTAATTCTGTGAGGATGCATACAAAAAACTCTTAAAACATATAAATCAAATATGAAATAAATAGAAAAGTGTCTATAGAAAGAGTCCTCCTTAAAGAATCTCCATTCAAAAAAGTCTGACTCTTGAACTGCATAAAGTGTACTTTTCATCCACTGTGAAGAAAAATCCATCACCGTGAGATAAGACCAAAGGCGCCTCTTACCAGATCTGTTGGACTATTATGTTATAAATGGTAATAAAGTGCTCGATATGACAGGGTTAGAAGGAAATCCACCGTGCCATGCAAGCAGCTCCCAGCATCGAGGTCACCATTTGATAAAAAAAAATACAAACTCCTATCATGAAGTATGTAAAAACTTTAGCACCTTTATTCAATCCACAACTCCAAATGGCAATAAAAAGAGGGGACCATTCATTCCATACTGTATATACACTGGAATCCCGCATTGCGACTAACATGGTTTACGAGCGTTGCTCAATATGAGCAATTTCTTGTTTTAAATCCTGACCCGATTTGCGAGTGTTGACTTGCAAAATGAGCAGGATTCAAGCCACTGGTGTGTGCGTTTCCGGGGGCACTGGTGGCTCCCAGCACTTCGTGGAGAACTCGGAAACACTCCGTTCCCGAGTGTCTCTGACCGTCACCAGCACCCCCACACCTCTGGCCATATGCGGTACTGCATACACCAGTGCCCCCGCACCTCTGACCACATACAGTGCTGCATAGACCAGCAGTGGCTGTGGAATGGATTATCTGAGTTTCCATTATTTCCTATGGGGAAACTCTCTTTGATATACGAGTGCTTTGGTTTACAAGCATGCTTCTGGAACGAATTATGCTTGTAATCCAAGGTATTACTGTAAAAAACATATAGCATGTTGATAGCTTGGGGAGCTCAGAGAGACACTGAATCGGACCAGCAAGCAGCACGTATCCACGCTAACAAGTGATGATGTCATAGATAGGCCATGCCCAACATGTATAACCAGAATGACGAAAAAGGGTTGTACTTTTTTGAATAGAGAGACTTTAAGGAGGACTCTTTCTATAAACACATTCTTCTATTTTTATAACCGTTTTGAAATGGTTAAATCTATAGGTTTAGTCTTTAACTGTAGTATATAAACATGAAGCTACCTGTGATGTCTGGCAAGAGTGCCTGGATCAAAAGACTTAACACAATTACAAATGCAGGTAAAACTGTTCATGTGTATTCATGTTATCTCTGAATTTAGCTTTTAGCTTAGAGTTCGGCTTTAAGACAGATAGCAAAGTACTTGCATAAATCATTCACAAATGAGTTAGAATCTGGTTGCTATGGGTTACTGCACTTAACACTTCCCCCCGCCCTTTGCACATGGTGAATTCCCTGTAATTGAAGCTTGATGCTGAATTTGATTGTTAATGTGCGATGACAGCAGCTGCCTAAATCACTGTTACTAAAAAGTATCTGTGTGCAAGGTCCCAGGTTAAATTTCTGTCAAGTACTTAGAACACTTAAGTGGTAAAGTAGCCTGAAATAACATTTGGCACCTAGGTATGGCATTGGGGATGCCATTGTGTATTAATGTAAAGGGAAATGGTTTCAATAAGTACTGCGCACAAACCATTAATGCAGACTGGCTGCTGAGAAAGCCTTGGCTTTCATTAGTGTAAATATTTGCATCCGAGTTCAAATACAGGCATGAAAAATATGTCACATCTGAACTGGTGCTGCTTCCATAAAGGTGAAGGGTGCTTTATGGCAATAGGGTAAAGACTGCAGGTTTTTAGGAAATAGGTATTACATTTATTTATTCGCACATTAAGTTTATAATATCTGGCCCACATACAAATATTAGAAGTGAACCTAAGACACACACTGTTGTGTTGAAAACTGTGCATTCAGGACACATTTCTTGGTATTCATTGAGTGATATTAAAGGCAGTTTTTTTTTTTTTTTTAAATAACAAACATGTTATACTTGCCTGTTCTGTGCAGTGGTTTTGCTCAGAGCAACCCTGATCCTCTTCTTCTCAGGTCCCCCGCCGGCGCTCTGGGCTCCTCCCCTCCTGCATGCACCCAAGCAGGCTCACTCCCCAGCCACTGCTCTGGGTGTCCATTCACACACAGAGCCATGGCTCGGCCCCGCCCCCTCTTTCTCCTTAATAGCATCCGCTGCTGTCTCAGCCAATGAGGAGAGAGAGTCCTGAGAGAGCTGAGGCTCTTGTGCACATCTCTGGATCGCGATGGGGCTCAGGTAAGTATTGGTGCACAGGGAAGGTTTTTAACTTCATGGATAGAATGCAAGAAGGTAAAAAACCCTGAGCCTTTAGAACCACTTTAAGACTGGAGCAGACAGATTATGTTAAAGTGTCTCGCATGCGTTCTAAAAGTGGTGTAGTGTGCACCCAAGCCATGTACCTGTCTAGAACTTGTAGTTGAACTTGGTGCATGCTGCACCACTTTTGTAACACATAAGAGACACTTTTACAAAAAAACTTGATCTTGGGTCTGGTTCACACCAGGATCACACAGGAACGCGATTAGGTTCAAACCCACACGTTCCCATACAGTGCGTTTTCTCAGCCCATTCATATGAATAGGCTACACCAAACCTCATGGTACTGCTGTACTATGCAATTTGGTACCGGCAAATGCACTGCGTTTGATGGTGCCATTAACAAAACATTGGCACCATAATGCAGATCGCATTGGGAGTGCGTTGGAATGTACCGTGTTTCCCCGATAGTAAGACACCCCCGATTGTAAGACGTATCGGGAGTTTCAGAGGGGTCAGCTAATATAAGCCGTCCCCGGAAAGTAAGACATATGTCTTACTTTCGGGGAAACACGGGGGGATTTGCCTCCAGTGACGTGCGGTACAAAGAGTGGGGCTGGGGGTGCGGGCCGCTGGGGGTGCGGGTCTCTGTCCCCCTCCGTTCTCCCCCTCCGTTCCGCTTTCCTCCTCTGTGCCTCCCCGCTGTCCCCTCCGTTCCCCCCTCCTTCTCTGTCCCCCTCCGTTCTCCCCCTCCGTTCCGCTTTCCTCCTCTGTGCCTCCCCGCTGTCCCCTCCGTTCCCCCCTCCTTCTCTGTCCCCCTCCGTTCTCCCCCTCCGTTCCTCCGTCCTCCCCCTCCTTCCTTTGTGAATAGACAGAGTCAGCTGACTCTGTCCATTCACATAACTGAAACATTGTAATCTCCTGTGATTACAATGTGTCAGTTTATGAATGGAGAGAAGCCGCTGTCTTCTCTCCTTTCATTCTCAGTGCAGCTGACGCTGCAGAGAAAGGGACTGGGGAATCTCTATCCTCTGTCTCTTTCTCTGTCTCAAGGGGGAGATATCAGAGGTCTGTTAAGACCCCTGATATCTCACCAAAGCCCCCCAACAGGGCTGATTAAAAAAAAAACAAAAAAAACACATATTGCAATAAAGAATAAAAAAAAAAAATTTTCCCAATATAAGACATACCCCGAAAGTAAGACATAGTGGGGCTTTTAGGGATAAAAAGAAAGTAAGACACTGTCTTACTTTCGGGGAAACACGGTAGTACAGGAAGTATGCATGGAACGTGCCTTTCCCACACCGCGTTCTGGTGTGAACTGATTCCTACTGTAGCTATTTTATTAATGCCCGAAAAGTGAAGCAGCAATTTTATTAAGTTCCCCCACTATGTTTTTGGGTTTTTTTAAACTATATGGCTGACCTGACTTTTTTTTTCTCCATCAAATTATTTGGTTTGGAATAATTTGCAATCACATTTATTTTTCTTCTGTTTCAATAAATAAAAGAACAAAAGCATGGTGGCCATATGCATACACCATTAAAATATGACTTGCTACTTTAGTGGGCTTGCTGCATACACTCAGGGGGTTATTTACTAAAGGCAAATCCACTTTGCACTGAAAATGCACTTGGAAGTACAGTGGCTGTAGATCTGAGGGGGACATGCAAGGAAAATTAAAAAAACTGCATTTTAGCTTGCACATGATTGGATGATAAAATCAGCAGAGCTTCCCCTCAGATCTACAGTGACTGCACTTCCAAGTGTACTTTCAGAACACTTATAAGTGCATTTGTAGTGTAAAGTGGATTTGCCTTTAGTTAATCAACCCCTCAGTGTTTTTGTTTAGCACGGCTTCAAGTATAAAATCATCCTAAAAGAACTAAGGTCGTCTTTCAGAAATGCTGATCATTAGTGCAGCAGGCAGATGATTATCCTTGTCAAAGCAGTCTTTTAAAACAAAGAGGAGTGTGTAATAGAAAAACAGATGTTCAGACATATTTAGAATGGCTAAAACAATCTCTTTGCACATAATTGTTTTAGGACTAGATGCAACGTTACATAATCTAGAAAATTCAAATTCAGTGCAAATAACAAACGGTCTCCTTCTGAATATCACAGCAGATGTTACCAGCGGGGGGGGGGGGTGTATAGTGCTGCTCTATACTGTTAGCAAAGTGTCCTGTATGTATGGAAAATATCTTTGTTTCCGTCAATCACTGTTTTCCGGTTTACCCTCTTCCAGTGCTGCCAAATCCTTTACCTCTACTGTCATCTTCTCCAGAAGTTTTCTTGCATGTGACAATTTTTTATCTTCGAGCAGCCATGAAATCATTTTTTATTATTTTTTTTGGCAAAAGATACATGCAAAGTCTCTTCTGCCCAAATGCTTGACCTCGTAGTATTAGTTCGACTTGTTGGGTTCTACTTTTCACTCAAGGTTCACACATTTTCCACAAAAAACATTAATAAATAGACCATAGTATTTATACCAATGTTTTATATCTGTTTTTTACTATATGTATAGCTTTAACAAATAAACATTTTTAAACAAGGCGAATGATGCCCAGAGCACTGTGAGGAGATAGAACTGTGATAGCTGCCTTCTTTTGGGCTTGCCTGGTTTGAATGAAACCCTTAATGGAGCCATCAACTCTGATTTCAGGGAGTGGTACTTTAATTTCAGCTTGAGCTACTTGTAAACGGTTTATTTGTTTAATAATGACCATGACAACCAAATACTAATACAGGCAGTCCCCGAGTTACGAACGACTCCTACTTACGAACGGCCTCAAATGCCGGCCACTTGAGCTCCATGCCGGTCCTGGATACCTCTGGACACATCACATACTGCAGTACTACATGTACTGCATGGCCAGAAGAGCCCCAGATAACATCATAACAAGCGCCCGGAACATCCCACATCCATACACTTATGAATGCAGTGTTCCGACCAGAAGTTACACTTATGAATGCAGTGTTCCGACCAGACGTTACAGTTAGGAATACAGTGTTCCGACCAGAAGTTACACTTATGAATGCAGTGTTCCGACCGGAAGTTACACTTATGAATGCAGTGTTCTGACCAGAAGTTACACTTATGAATGCAGTGTTCTGACCGGAAGTTACACTTATGAATGCAGTGTTCCGACCAGAAGTTACACTTATGAATGCAGTGTTCCGACCAGAAGTTACACTTATGAATGCAGTGTTCCGACCGGAAGTTACACTTATGAATGCAGTGTTCTGACCAGAAGTTACACTTATGAATGCAGTGTTCCGACCGGAAGTTACACTTATGAATGCAGTGTTCCGACCGGAAGTTACACTTAGGAATACAGTGTTCCGACCGGAAGTTACACTTATGAATGCAGTGTTCCGACCGAAAGTTACACTTATGAATGCAGTGTTCCGACCGGAAGTTACACTTATGAATGCAGTGTTCCGACCGGAAGTTACACTTATGAATGCAGTGTTCCGACCGGAAGTTACACTTATGAATGCAGTGTTCCGACCGGAAGTTACACTTATGAATGCAGTGTTCCGACCGGAAGTTACACTTATGAATGCAGTGTTTCGACCGGAAGTTACACTTATGAATGCAGTGTTCTGACCAGAAGTTATACTTAGGAATGCAGTGTTCTGATCGGAAGTTACACTTATGAATGCAGTGTTCTGATCGGAAGTTACACTTATGAATGCAGTGTTCCGACCAGAAGTTACACTTAGGAATGCAGTGTTCCGACCAGAAGTTACACTTACGAATGCAGTGTTCCGACCGGAAGTTACACTTACGAATGCAGTGTTCCGACCAGAAGTTACACTTACGAATGCAGTGTTCCGACCGGAAGTTATACTTACGAATGCAGTGTTCCGACCTGGAAGTTACACTTATGAATGCAGTGTTCCGACCGGAAGTTACACTTATGAATGCAGTGTTCCGACCGGAAGTTACACTTATGAATACAGTGTTCCGACCAGAAGTTATACTTATGAATGCAGTGTTCCGACCGGAAGTTACACTTACAAATGCAGTGCTGTGACTTCCGAACAACTTCTACGAACAAACAAACCTACAGTCCCTATTGTGTTTGTAACTCGGGGACTTCCTGTGTTTGTGTGAGTGTGTATATATATGCAGTGTTCCGACCGGAAGTTACACTTATGAATGCAGTGTTCCGACCGGAAGTTACACTTATGAATGCAGTGTTCCGACCGGAAGTTACACTTATAAATACAGTGTTCCGACCAGAAGTTATACTTATGAATGCAGTGTTCCGACCGGAAGCTACACTTATGAATGCAGTGTTCCGACCGGAAGTTACACTTACAAATGCAGTGCTGTGACTTCCGAACAACTTCTACGAACAAACAAACCTACAGTCCCTATTTTGTTTGTAACTCGGGGACTTCCTGTGTTTGTGTGAGTGTGTGTATATATATATATATATATATATATATATATATATATATATATATATATATATATATATATGTATATGTGTGTGTGTGTGTGTGTGTGTGTGTGTGTGTGTGTGTGTGTTCCCCATTTTTCACTCATTTAACCTTTAAACACAATGCTGATAAAGAATAATCTAAGAATAATTTGTATTTACTACTTTGCCTCCACTGATGGTGTAGACAGTGGGGCTTATTTACTAAAGCTGGAGAGTGCAAAATCAAGCTCACTTCTGCATAGAAACCAATCAACTTCCAGGTGAGGTTAGAAGCTGATTGGCTACCATGCACAGCTGCACCAGATTCTGAGTGCACCAGTTTTACTAAATCTACCCCTATATTTGTTCCTGTTTGCACGCTGAACTTCCAACTATTAATTTGTGTTCAAGCAAAGGATTAGATTGCAAAAGGCTCCTTTGGATGTAGTTACTCTTATGATAACACCTCTTGTTTTCCAACCAGCCAGACAAATATCTAATTTCTGTAATGTCATAGATGATAAATATCTGTTGGCATGTGAAATCCAGAGATCTTTCTCACTTTCCACTTCACCTCTTTTTATCTTAATAGCTCATCTTTATCACATAAAGGTAGACAGTTCTCAGTCAGATGTATTAGTATTGTAGGGGTAATAAAGTATTCTGTGCTGACTACTAAATTATTTGGGCTCTGTGCTCTTGATATTTTAATATATAAATATGGTCACTAGTGGAGCTTGCAGACAACATGTGGAACACCTCCAAAGGAGTCGCTGCTGTTCGGATCCCCTGTTCCCGGGGTCAACAATACCACATTCTCTGACACACCAAGACTGAAGTAGATGTTTATGTGAGCAACATGCCCAGAAGAGCAAATACCAGTGACCATGGCAGATAGCAGTGGCAATATTAACTATTTACAAACTGGATATTACACACATATATATATATATATATATATATATATATATACACACACACACACACACACACACACACATACATTATATATAATATAATACACACATTATATTGTCAAAAGTATTGGGATGCCTGCCTTAACATGCACATGAACTCTAATGGCATCCCAGTCTTAGTCCATGGGGTTCAATATTGAGTTAGTCCACTCTTCTGGTAAGGCTGTCCACAAGGTTTAGGAGTGTGTCTATGGGAATATTTGACAATTCTTCCAGAAGCGCATTTGTGAGCTGAGGCACTGATGTGGGACGAGAAGGCCTGACTCGCAGTCTCCACTCTAATTCATCCCAAAGGTGTTCTTGACCCCAAACTCGCTCATCTACATCTTTATGGACCTTGTTTTGTGCACTGGTCCAAATCATTTGATGCAGGAGGGATTATGGTGTGGGGTTGTTTTTCAGTGGTTAGGCTTGGCACTGAAGGGAACCCTTGAAGCGTTTGTTAACCCAAAAAAACAAACGGATCCTGTTCCCTTAAAGCATGTTATACAGCACAGTGCTTGTGCTGTGTAATTTGGCCCTCTAATAGCTGAAATACCTGGCTGATTCTGCCTGGCTGTACCCTGTACGCTGACGCCGATATATCAGGGCTGCTGAGCCCTGACACCGTTGTCAGCGTATGTGCCTCCATCATACGCTGCCCTGCTCTCCTGTGTCTCCTCTGTCCTCACCCCCCCACCGTCTGCTCATACCAGTGCCCACCCCCCCCCCCCCGGTGCGCCTGCTGCTCTCCTATCCTCTCTGTACTATAGTAATAAGTGTCCCTGTGCCCATGTAATGTAAACAATCTGCCGATCTGTACCTATAGGGCCGTGGCTCTAGGGCTTCACTCTGTACCTATAGGACTGTGGCTCTAGGTGCTGAATGTCGGCTTCCTCTCTCCCCCTCCTACCCGGCTGACGTCAGTGGGAGGGCTCAGCCCCGCCCACTGGAATTGTGAGCCGAGAGAGAAGAGAGCTGACAAATCAGCTGAGCGCCGGGTAGCCAAGCTTATATAGGTACAATCCGGCAGATTTTTTTTACAATACACAGGGACAGGGACACTTATTATTATAGTATAGAGGGGATGGGAGTATTTGAAAGAAGTGGGTTTACAACCACTTTAAGGTGTCAGCATACCAAGACATTTTGGACAATTTCATGCTCCCAACTTGAGGACAGTTGGGGGATGGCCCCTTCCTGTTCCAACATGACTTTAACATTAACTACAACTACCGCTATTGCGACTGACAACTTGTAGTTCTCAATGAACTACGAGGGCACAGGTGAGTGCTATAGTAGTTCATACTGACTCTGCTGAAGTCTGCTGGAGCCTGGCATTGCACTCGTGATCTGCTGATGGCGGGTGCAAAGCTTTACAGGCTTCTAAGAAATAAAATAATGAATGCACATTTTTTTAACCTGCATTTAAGCGGTTGTATACCCGCTGTTTTTTTTTTTTTTTTCTACACCTGCAAGTGAAAAGGCATAATGAGCTACTTACCTTACCTTAAAACGAGGCGCCGGCATCTCACACGGTCCACGCCGAGGGAGCTGACATTTCCCCTCGGTGTGTCTTCCGGGTATCGCGGCTCCGGCGCTGTGAGTGGCTGGAGCTGCGATGTCGTCACTCCCGTGCGTGCGTAAACCGTACAGGTTTAGGAGATTTTTTTTTTACCTACAGTTAAGCCTTATTATAGGCTTACCTGTAGGTAAAAGTAAAAAAAAAAAAAAAAAAGGTATACAACCACTTTAAGGTAAAAAATGTCCCATTGGTTATATCACCCCCCACTTCCAGGGCTATGCCCGAATGCAGCAGTAATGCTCTCGCTTCCTCTCCTAACAAGACTAGGTGAGAACAGCGGGAAACATTGGCTCCCGCTGATGTCAATCAAATCCTGTGTGAAGGGGCGAGGCCAAGCTCTATTGACACACATAGCCCAGCTCGGAAGGAAGCCCTCAGGTGTGTTCTCATAAGAAGCGGATTCCTATGGTGGCACACTGAGAAGAAGAGGAGCCAAGAGAGAGCCGGCAGGGGGGCCTGAGAAAAAGAGGGGTGGGGCCGATAATTGCACAGAGCAGGTAAGTATAATATGCTTAATATGTTTGTTAAAGAAATCAAAGCTTTACAATCATTTCATAGCTTGTAGCTCAAAAGAAGCTCATGTACTTTTTTGAGCTTCAAGCAACACCATGCTTAGGTGTAAACAGGTACAATTGAAAACCATGGGATTTTGGAAAATACTCAGATGTGATGGTAAAGTGGTAAGTACAGTTGCAGTTCTGAGAACCTAGCTTTGCTCTCATGTCTGAGAGCACAAATTCAAGTGGTAAGAATATATTTAGAAGTATCTGTACAACTACAGAATTGCTACTGTAACTGAAGAACATCGGTATTTGTAATTCTCTGAAGAGGGAAATGTGTTGTGCTGAATTCTGTTTTCTGCCCCCCAGTAAGCCACAGAATCCCTGTTGGAGCCTTGATTGTGTACTTTGGTTGCACATTGCAATAATTACTCTTGTTGATTTTATTTTTACCTTTGGCACGAAGTCCGCAGACAGTATTGAATCTGGCACCTTCCCTCATTGCCCAGTAAATATTGTCATTTATCTGATGTCTGCTAGCTGGAGTGCTTGCTGATGATGCCGAAACCTAAATTAGATTCGGCTCCCTGGGATACTGAGGTTTTTATTTATTTTTAGCCTCTTTAATACTTTCATATAAAGCCTGTTGGGTAAAACAGAATTATGTGTGAGGTAACGCATAGCAACTAGGCAGAAACTTACATTTAGAATTATTTTAAACTGCTGAAATCTGACTCAACAGCAGTTAGACCACACTAAACAGCAAGTGAGGCTAAGCCGGCTTCCAGTTTGCTGTATATTAAAAACACATTTTTCTAAGTTGCATACTTTTGCAAATGGTACATGGGAAGTCAACACGTTGAACCACCACAGTGCTATTAATAGGTTTATTTTTCTGTTTGCCATGTCTGACATTTTACACAAACAGTGAGGGAAAAAAGTATTTGATCCCCTGCTGATTTTGTAAATTTGCCCACTAACAAAGAAATAATCACTCTATAATTTTAATGGTAGGTTTATTTTAACAGTGAGAGACAGAAGAACAACACAAATATCCAGAAAATGCATTTCAATAAAGTTATAAATTGATTTGCATTTTAATGAGTGAAATCAGTATTTGATCCCCTATCAATCGGCAAGATTTCTGGCTCCCAGGTGTCTTCTCTACAGGTAACGAGCTGAGATTAGGAGCACTCTCTTAAAGGAAGTGCTCCTAATCTCAGCTTGTTATCTGTATAAAAGACACCTATCCACAGAAGCAATCAATCAGATTCCATGGCAAAGACCAAAGGATGTCAGGGACAAGATTGTAGACCTACACAAGGCTGGAATGGGCTATATGACCATAGACAAGCAGCTTAGTGAGAGGGTGACAACAGTTGGTGCGATTATTCACAAGTGGAAGAAACACAAAATAACTGTTAATCTCCCTCCGTCTGGGGCTTCATGCAAGATCTCACCTCGTGGAGTTTCAATGAACATGAGAATGGTGGGGAATCAGCCCAGAACTACACGGGAGAATCTTGTTAGTGATCTCAAGGCAGCTGGGACCATAGTCACCTAGAAAACAATTGGTAACGCACTACGCCACGAAGAACTGGAATCCTGCAGCGCCCGCAAGGTCCCCCTGCTCAAGAAAGCCCAAGTATAGGCCTGTCTAAAGTATGTGGCATTAACTCAACTCTCCATGTTTGGAGGAGGAGGAATGCTGCCTATGACCCCAAGAACACCATCCCCACTGTCAAACATGGAGGTGGAAACATTATGCTTTGGTGGTGTTTTTCTGCTAAACACCAACTTTGCGGCATTGAGGGGCCAATGGACGGGGCCATGTATTGTAAAATCTTGGATGAGAACCTTCTTCCCTCACTCAGAACACTGAAGATGCGTTGTTGGATGGGTCTTCCAGTATAGCAATGACCCAAAACACACGGCCAAGGCAACAAAGGAGTGGCACATTAAGGTCCTGGAGTTGCCTATCCAGTCTCCAGACCTTAATCCCATTGAAAATATGTGGAGGGAGCTGAAGGTTCGAGTTACCAACCTTTAGCTTCGAAACCTTAATGACTTGGAGAGGATCTACAAAGAGGAGTGGGACAAAATCCCTCCTGAGATGTGTGCAAACCTGGTGGCCAACTACAAGAAACGTCTGACCTCTGTGATTGCCAAAAAGGGTTTTGCCACCAAGTACTAAGTCATGTTTTGCGAACGGGTCAATACTTTTTTCACTCATTAAAATGCAAATCAATTTATAACTTTTTTTAAATGCATTTTTCTGGATATTTTTGTTGATTATTCTGTCTCTACCTACCATTAAAATTATAGACTAATCATTTCTTTGTCAGTGAGTAAATATTCAAAATCAGCAGGGGATCAAATAATTTTTTCCCTCACTGTAAACTGTATGTGCAAATATATACAACCGACATCCTTTTTTTATTAATTAAAAGGGTTTAAAGCAACCATTTACTTTGCCCAAACTATAGATAAAGTTTGGTCCAAAACGGTGCTGGATCATACCGTTGTTTCAATTCTAGATCGGGGGTCCTCAGGCTTTCTAAACTAAGGGCCAGTTCACTGTTGTTCAGACACCGACTCATGGGAGTGGAAAATGCCCTGGTATCAGTGCTTAAGCAGTCAGGTTCAGTGGTCAGGTGGAGTTTAAAATGTTCTAGCACATGTGGGAGGAGGAAAATTGGTCCTGTCATTGTGCCCATCTTTGAAATCTGTGGGAGGAATAGTGCCTGATCGTTGGTAGAAAAATGTATTATTAAAAAAAAGTTTGGGCTTTAGATATAGATTACACATTATGGGGGGGGGGGGGGGGCACAGAGCGTGGTACGCTGTAACAAAACAAATGTATTTCTGCACCCTGCAGTCACATGTGTAGCTTACAGCCTCCAGTACAAATAAATGATAGACTGTACATCTGAGCGTTTACATACAGGAATGGATGTGCACCCCCGGATGGAAACAGTTTTTTCTTTATGGTGTGTGACCCTCTGCACCCACATAAATCATATATACTTTAGATTTAATATAACATTCTCATATAGAGTTGACACATCTCGTGTAAGCCTCTTCTGATTCCAAAGTCACTTGCTCTTCTAACCCTCTCTCTCTCTCTGCTCTCCTGCACTCGTCTTCTCTGCTTTGTTAATGTAGCCTTGCTAGCTTTAAAGTTGATGAAGGCAATCAAAAACATGTAGTGTGCTGTACTCTTCCCTTTTTGAGTACTGTTGTACCCTGCAGCAAAGGAAGTTAGCACTTTTCCCTAGCAGCACTAGAGTTGTTGGTTCAAATCCCAACGGTGGCACTACCTGCCTGGAGTTTGCATGTTCTTCCTGTGCCTGCGTGGGTTTCCTCCAACTCTCCAAAGGCATGCAGGTAGGTTAATTGACTCCTTTCTAAATTTGCCCTAGTATGTGAATGTGAGTTAGGGACCTTAGATTGTAAGCTCCTTGAGTGCAGTGACTGATATGAATGTACAATATATGATTGACAGCACTATTTAAGTGCCTTTAATTAAATTAAATAAAAACTGGGACACTGCTTAACAGGTGGTGAGGTGGCTTTAGAAAGAAGAGGGAGTAAAGAGATTTCCAGTCTAGCACAATTTCACAGCATCATGATGGGAACTTGTGTAAAATGTAAGAAAATATGTCAGAGTTGAGGTCCATGCCCAGAACCACTTTATTGACAGCAGAAGTGGCAACAGTAGGGAAAATGAGGAGAATTTACCTTTTTGTTTTTTAATGAGGTAGAAGCAAGGTGAATTTTACATAGGGTGCTATATGACCAGTGTGTGTGATTGTTGTCGCAACCTTCTAGTCCTTTCACCTTTACATAGGGTGCTATATGACCAGTGTGTATGATTGTTGTCTCAACCTTCTAGTCCTTTCACCTTTACATAGGGTGCTATATGACCAGTGTGTATGATTGTTGTCTCAACCTTCTAGTCCTTTCACCTTTACATAGGGTGCTATGTGACCAGTGTGTGTGATTGTTGTCGCAACCTTCTAGTCCTTTCACCTTTACATAGAGTGCTATATGACCAGTGTGTGTGGTTGTTGTCGCAACCTTCTAGTCCTTTCACCTTTACATAGGGTGCTATATGACCAGTGTGTGTGATTGTTGTCGCAACCTTCTAGTCCTTTCACCTTTACATAGGGTGCTATATGACCAGTGTGTGTGATTGTTGTCGCAACCTTCTAGTCCTTTCACCTTTACATAGGGTGCTATATGACCAGTGTGTGTGATTGTTGGCTCAACCTTCTAGTCCTTTCACCTTTACATAGGGTGCTATATGACCAGTGTGTGTGATTGTTGTCGCAACCTTCTAGTCCTTTCACCTTTACATAGGGTGCTATATGACCAGTGTGTATGATTGTTGTCTCAACCTTCTAGTCCTTTCACCTTTACATAGGGTGCTATATGACCAGTGTGTATGATTGTTGTCTCAACCTTCTAGTCCTTTCACCTTTACATAGGGTGCTATATGACCAGTGTGTGTGATTGTTGTCGCAACCTTCTAGTCCTTTCACCTTTACATAGAGTGCTATATGACCAGTGTGTGTGGTTGTTGTCGCAACCTTCTAGTCCTTTCACCTTTACATAGGGTGCTATATGACCAGTGTGTGTGATTGTTGTCGCAACCTTCTAGTCCTTTCACCTTTACATAGGGTGCTATATGACCAGTGTGTGTGATTGTTGTCGCAACCTTCTAGTCCTTTCACCTTTACATAGGGTGCTATATGACCAGTGTGTGTGATTGTTGGCTCAACCTTCTAGTCCTTTCACCTTTACATAGGGTGCTATATGACCAGTGTGTGTGATTGTTGGCTCAACCTTCTAGTCCTTTCACCTTTACATAGGGTGCTATATGACCAGTGTGTGTGATTGTTGTCGCAATCTTCTAGTCCTTTCACCTTTACATAGGGTGCTATATGACCAGTGTGTGTGATTGTTGTCGCAACCTTCTAGTCCTTTCACCTTTACATAGGGTGCTATATGACCAGTGTGTGTGATATTTGTCGCAAACTTCTAGTCCTTTCACCTTTACATAGGGTGCTATATGACCAGTGTGTGTGATTGTTGTCGCAACCTTCTAGTCCTTTCACCTTTACATAGGGTGCTATATGACCAGTGTGTGTGATTGTTGTTGCAACCTTCTAGTCCTTTCACCTTTACATAGGGTGCTATATGACCAGTGTGTGTGATTGTTGTCGCAACCTATTAGTCCTTTCACCTTTACATAGGGTGCTATATGACCAGTGTGTGTGATTGTTGTCGCAACCTTCTAGTCCTTTCACCTTTACATAGGGTGCTATATGACCAGTGTGTGGTATTGTTGTCTCAATCTTCTAGTCCTTTCACCTTTACATAGGGTGCTATATGACCAGTGTGTGTGATTGTTGTCGCAACCTTCTAGTCCTTTCACCTTTACATAGGGTGCTATATGACCAGTGTGTGTGATTGTTGTCGCAATCTTCTAGTCCTTTCACCTTTACATAGGGTGCTATATGACCAGTGTGTGTGATTGTTGTCGCAACCTTCTAGTCCTTTCACCTTTACATAGGGTGCTATATGACCAGTGTGTGTGATTGTTGTCGCAACCTTCTAGTCCTTTCACCTTTACATAGGGTGCTATATGACCAGTGTGTGTGATTGTTGTCGCAACCTTCTAGTCCTTTCAACTTTACATAGGGTTCTATATGACCAGTGTGTGTGATTGTTGTCGCAACCATCTAGTCCTTTCACATTTACATGGGGTGCTATATGACCAGTGTGTGTGATTGTTGTCGCAACCATATTGTCCTTTCACCTTTACATAGGGTGCATTATGACCAGTGTGTGTGATTGTTGTTGCAACCTTTTAGTCCTTTCACCTTTACATAGGGTGCTATATGACCAGTGTGTGTGATTGTTGTCGCAACCTTCTAGTCCTTTCACCTTCACCGAATTAAGGATTGTACAGTGTTTTCTGTCAATCACTGGGAAATATCATATTGCTACACTATATAAATGAATACTAACAAATATTTGTCTGTGATTAAGGCCTCATGTACACTGCTGCCGGTAAACGGACATTTAGGTGCAGTTGGGCATTTTTTCAGATGCCCCTGAACTCTCCTCCATGTTATCTTATCAGTACATGTACACAGGGTTGTTTATAGTCATTTTCAGGCAGTTGAGGTTAAAAGCATTTTTTGGAAAGCAAAAAAAATGCATTCAGGACAGATGTTTAGAGGCATTTGAAATGCCAAGTGCCTGTAACAACTTGTAAACGTGGTAACTCGCTTTTAGCCGCATTTCGTTTATAGGCATTTTTAGGAGATACATTTCTGACGATTTACAATGTAAAAAACACTTCTATACGCAAACGCGTCTAAACACGGCATGTAAACGTGGCACAACGGACGTTTTTAAACGTCGGTTACTATCTGTCAAGTTGGATCGTTCAGGAAAGGTTTCAAAACATTCCCTGTACATGAAGCCTTAAAAGTATACCCAAGGAAAACCCCCTTTTTATCCCAACAGGGAGGAAGGCTAATTTATTACAGTGCCCGAAAGAGCTGTATTGTCCCTATAAAACATTTTGGTGGTTATTTGTGAGTATAATCTTATTGCTTATGCACCCTTCATTGTTTCCCTGCAGCGTTTTCTCACACGTCGTCAATGTATTTTAAAAAGACCATGTCACCACCTGTTACTTGCATAAGTAAACACAGATAGGCAGTTTGTATTAGGTGTACTGTCAGAAGCTTTGCCTGCAGCAGCAATATAATACTCCCTAAGGAGTTAAGGAGTTATAAGATGTTGGATCGTGAGAGTTGTAAACCACGTGTGCAAGTGATAAACGATTTTGGGTTCAAAGATTCAAAATGGGATTCAAGCCCTAAATAATGTGTTGTGCCCCTTTGCTTTCAGAGATCTATCATAAATTTGTGGATATTTGGGATGAATCCACATTGTCCTTTGAGCTAGTTAGCATTATAAGAATTCACTGCTGTGTATGTTTAAGCTACACATCTGGTTTCTGTCTTTCACAACACCATTGTATATCAGCTGTTGGTTCTGCAGATGCTGCCATATCGTATTAATATGTTCCAGATGAAAATGTTAGACAGTGTGTTTTTTTTTTTTCTCTACAGCAAATACAGATTATATCACTATACTTAGGACAATATTGAAAATTGGAAGTATAAGGTGGCACAATGGGGTCAGATCTTCATGTTCTTTTTTTGGTTGTAATCTAGGAAATTTTACTTCAAGTGCCTCTGAAATAGGCTGCGACCTCTGCTACAAATGACATTTTAATGGCTTGTGAGCTTGATATTTAAAGCTGAACTTGGGGCACAAAGCTTTCATTTAATGATATTCCTAATAGCCACAAAGGATATACAGTAAATCAATTTTGTGTGCACAAAATGCCTTTCAATCCCAGGTATTAAAAAGTAGCAGTGACATCATCACTGCGTTGCGCTAGCCTGTGCAGAGCGGGGGCTGTGGGGAGAACTCAGCAAGCCCACCCATTACAGGCTGCCTGCCGAAAAACTACAGGAGGGGAAAGGAAAGAAAGCAGTAGTGATGGGTCCAAATTACAAGAAGCTCCTGGACAGAGGCAGAGTTTCAGCACAGATCTGGAAGAATCACATAAAGCACTTCAAGATTTGACGCATATCTAAACCCAAACAAAAATGTAATATATTGTAGTTTACCAATTATTGGATGCGTTGGTTGCATTGACTTTTTTCAAGCTTTTATACCTTTATTTTTAAATGGTGATTAGCTAATTTTACACCTTCTGTCCTAGGTTGGCTACATTCACTCCTCCACTATATCTATGGAGGAGCAGCTTGGTCTCTCTTGGACAGAAACACTGCCAGTCAGTGGAGAGGGTGGTGTTAGATGGACTTTAAAGCCGTGTACACACTGGCGGAATTTTCAGCATCAAACGTCCGACGGTCTTTCCGAAGGACTTTCGACAAAGTTGCAGAGTTACGGACTTTCGACTGAGTTTTTTTTTTCCTTTTGGGATACAACCAGTCTGCCCATACATGGATCAAATTAAGCCCTGCTGAACCAGCCAACTTTCGATCCATGTATGGCCAGCTTAACTGAGCCAAGAGATATAATCAAGGCTGGAAATGCACACATTTTAATTACGGAAAGTGTAATATAATTATTGAGACCAAGAAGTGGGGGTGAGTTTCCAATAAGGAAGTAACTGCTCTGGGCTTCAACAAAATGGTGGTCTCCAGCTAAAATAAACAGGAGCAGTGCTGGAGGCAATTTAAAAACGAATGGGGGATCCGTTCCCCATCCGTCTGGTGGATTGGGTCGGTTGTAAACGGACAGGCGGTCCGTTTACATCTGACCATCCATAGAGGAAAGCGAGCTGTGTCCGTGTTCACTCTGCCTAAGCGGTGCGGACACGGACCAGTCATGCGCCTGCTCAGCGCAGAGATCACCACTGAGCAGGTGGATCCGCTGGCGGAGTCCATCAGTGTGATAGAGCCCTTAAACCCCGTACACACATGGGAGACATCGACCAATTCAATTAAAACAAGCCGACATTTGGCCCCCGTGTGTAAAGCCCTCGGTCTGACAGAAGCTGGCCGAGCAGCTCCTGATCAGCACTCTCAGCCAATTGCGGAAAGTGCTAATCGAAGTGTTCTGGCGGGGGGGGGTAGGGTGTCAGAACACAACAGCTCAGTGTGGGAGATCGCTGTATTAACGTTGGATCGTTAGTACAGCGGCTCTGATTGGAGCTGTCCATTTTTTTCAGTACAACACGCTGGGTTGAACAAAAAAAGACTAGCAGTGTGTGCCAGGCTTTAGAGAGGAAGGTTGACAGAAGCTTTGCAGACACAGGAGAGGGAGAATGGAGAGAAGCACACTCATTCTTAACCACTTCCCACCCAGCCTATAGCAAAATGACAGCTGGGCAGTGGTCCAGTTATCCTGAATGGGCGTCATATGACGTCCAGCAGGATGAGCCGCGTTCATGCGCCCGGGGAGGGCGCTCAGCACCGCAATCGGTGGTGCGGTGTGTCAGTCTGATACACCGCACCACCGATCTCGAGAAAGAGCCTCTGACAGAGGCTCTTTATGATCAGCCGTGCCCAATCACGGCTGATCACCGTGTAAACAGGAAGAGCCGTTTATCGGGTTTTCCTCACTCGCATCTGGCAGACGCGAGTAGAGTATAGCCGATCGGCGGCTGTCCTGACGTGGGGTCTGTGCTGATTGTTTATCAGTGCAGCCCCCCCAGCGGATGCCTGCCCAGGACCACCAGGGATGCCCACAAAGGACGCCCACCAGGTATGCCACCCTGGACCACCAGGGATATGCCAATCGGTGCAATGTCTGCCAGTGCCATCAGTGATGCCCATCAGTGCCATATATCAGTGCCACCCATAAGTACCCATCAGTGAGTGCAGCCTTTCAGTGCCCATCAGTATCGCCTATCGGTGCCTATCAGGGCCACCTATCGGTGCCCATCAGTGCCACCTCATCTGTGCCGCCTTATCAATGCCCATCAGTAAAGGAGAAAACTACTTATTTACAAAATTTTATAACAGAAACAAATAAAAGTTGTTTTTTTTTTTTCAAAATTTTCAGTCTATTTTTATTTGTTTAGCAAAAAATAAAAACGCAGAGGTGATCAATTACCACCAAAAGAAAGCTCTATTTGTGGGAACAAAATGATAAAAATGTTGTTTGGGTATAGTGTAGCATGACCGCGCAGCTGTCATTTAAGAAGTGACAGCCCTGAAAGCTGAAAATTGGCTTGGGCAGGAAGGGGGGGAAAGTGCCCGGTATTGAAGTGGTTAATGTCATGTTATCCACTTAATTTGCATCACATTGATTTCAGTGTGTTGGCGCTTTGAGTACTGTGTCAACAACAAGTTAAATCATTCATTAGCATGAAATCAAAGTTACTAGGATTGTTTGACATCTGACTGCTTGCTACGGTTTTTAGGACTAAACAATTCCAGTGTGGATCCCATAGCTCTAGAAACCATCGCCCCTCACAAAACAACAGCTGGGCCTGCACGGGCTTGAGTTGTGCACACACTGATGACAGAGCACTCCTTCAGTCAGCTCAGAGCTGCAGTCGCTGCTTGTTTGAGTGGTTAGGGAGAACAATTTTGGCAGTAGAGAGTGAATTGGAGGAGTCATGCACTGAAACCTCTATAGCGCCCACAAGGCTTGCTAAAGTAGTAATTCCACTGCTTGCTCTGTTGTTTAGCATCTGAAATGCTGCTGTGTTCAGGGAAAATAGGCATAAGTAACGAAAAATCAGCTCTTATTTTAATGCATAAAAAGGACATTCTGATTCAGATGGAGAGCTAAACATCCATGATTTGAAGTGCGTGTAACAATGGACATTGCTTCCTTTCAGTCTATTAGATATATTATTAAAAGCATTCTATTATGTCTGTTCAATAAGTGGAAACAATAACTATTGATGCTGACAGAAATCATGTGAGCTTTCTTGTCAGTAATGATTGTTGCCAGATATCTCTGTGGACTAAAGAACACCTCACTTGTATGTTAAAGAGATGAGGAGACTTAACACATTACACCTATACAGATACTAGAGTTGCCACCTCATCCCTTTAAAACTGAACACATATTAATTACACAGGTTCTGTGACTGGTAAGGTGGTAATTAAACTCACTTGGTGCCCTATCTGCATTAACCACTTCTGCCCTCCGGAAGGTTTTACCCCCTTCCTGACCAGGCCATTTCTTGCGATACTGCACTACGTCACTTTAACTGACAATTGCTCGGTCATGCATCACTGTACCCAAATACAATCGATGTCCTTTTTTCCCCCACAAATAGAGCTTTCTTTTGGTGGTATTTTTAATTTTAAGGGTTAACTGTGTTCCCGGAGAGTGTTTTCTAACTGTGTGGGGGATGGCTTAACTGAAGAAAGACAGAGATCTGTGTTCCTGCTTAGCAGAAACACAAGGTCTCTGTCTTTCTTACTAGAAGAACGGCAATCTGCCTTGTTTACATAGGCAGACCGCCGTTCTGCCTTTCTATGAATGATCGGCGGGTTCCCAACAGACATCGTGTCCTCCAGACCCATTGATTGGCTCCAGATGTGTCCAATCCCAGCGGTAGCGGTTCTCTGGAGGTGCAGGCGCACCCCAGACCCGAAAGATGGAATCACGTACAAGTATGAGATTTTGCGCTCAAGGCCTGCCTGCTGCAGTAAATGTGTGTGGGGCGGTCCTTAAACGGTTAAATTAGACTCGAAACCTGTGTAATTCATATGTGTTCGTGTTTAAAGGCAACCCTAACAGATACAGTAAGTGAGCATTGTCCCCTTAGGACAGGAAGTGTGTTATTTAGCCGTTTATGTGGCTTGAGCCACCAGGTGCTGCGTTCAGGAATCCCATGTAAGTCTGTAGAGACCTAGCAGCTGTACAGACACAGCCGCTCATCCTAGTTCCACAGGCATACATGTTCCCAGACCTGAATGCGGCTGCATATAGAAAATTGTGGTGTGCTGTCTACATATGTGAATCAACCTTCACATATAATGAATAATAATATAAACAATAAAGTCCATAGTGATAAAGTGCAAAAGTCCTTAAAATAAGTGCAACATCCAGTGCTTGAATAGATCAGGCAAAATTGTCTCCTTACCAAATCCCAAGACCTATGAAGGTCTGTACTGGCATCTGTGAGCTTTATTACCCCTCACTTTAGGTGCAGATCAGCTTGACTTATCCAGCCTCCCAACAAGGGATCATTGGTGAAAACGAGCCAAAGATGTAGTCACAGGATATCCTCAGAAGCCGATTCAATCAGTAAGGGAAAAAAAGGAAACTCATTGCGCAGTGTCCAGATTAAAAATGGGCAATTTATTAAATAATTACTTACAACAAGACTGTAATCACAGGCATTGGAAACAAAAATCATCCTAGCACTCTCACGAGCGTATTGACGTCACCACTATTTCCTGCCCACCCACATACCTGTCAAAGTAGAATGAGCAGCTAGGTCCTTATAGAGTTACATGGACTGTATTCATGCAGCACCTGGAAACTCCAGACGCATAAACAAATGGCCAATTCACAGTGTATGGGCCTCGGCATCCATGTGAGTGAGGCCTAAAGCACTGAATGTGATTTAAACCAAGCTTTGCTTTATAAATATACCCTATATAGTGTGTGTAAAAATAAAAGACAAAAAATTGTAGGTAAACCAAACTAATGTAAGCCAATAGAACAGGGGGATAAGATTGGTAAACGCAAGGTAAAAATGCCAGAAAGTTAGAAAATATTTTGAATCAAGGTAAAAAAAAAAGATATTACTAGGGCCCTTTCACGCCTATACACTAGAAGCACATTTCCAGTGTGACAAAAGAGCCTCAAAAGTATTTTCCTTAAAATCCCTTTAAAACTGCTGTGGTGTGTTTGCACTGCATTTTAAAAAGTCCTGCATGAAGCATCTTTGGTGCACTGTACGAAGGCGGGTGTGTCCCTTCTCTCCAATTAGCTTTCAGAGTTCTCCTCACTGTGTGAGGAGTGTGATTTCAGCTCTCCACCCCCTGTTTTCTGACACCTCAGACAAGCTTTGTAAATTGTGGATTGTGAACAGATGTAGAGGAGAGAAGACTTCAGATAGGCTCAACTTATGTAGTCACTTCACTGGGTATATGTAAGGGTTTACAACTACTTTTAAGGCTCCAGGCACACTTGCAGTTTTTATAAGCTCAAAAAAAAAAAAAAACTGTTAATAATGTTTTGTGCTGGCTTCTAGTAGCGTTTTAGTAGCTTTTAGAAGCATTAGCCTTTTATTAGCATTTTTACAGTACATAAAGAAAGAAAACTGCTTGGAAAAAAGAAGTGTTTGGTAGTGTTTAGGAGTGTTTAGCGTTTATTTTTTTCCTGCTGGGAAAACGCTTCCAAAAACTGTACAAAAACAATTATTTTTTCTGCTCCTAGACACTGAAACTCAATAAAACGCTAATAGCCTAAAGTAGTGTGCATGGACACATAGGATAACACTAGTTAGCTTCTAGGAGCAGGGAAAAAATGCTAATAATAGCTTCTAGGAGCTTAAAAAAACGCATGTGTGAATTGAGCCTTAACAATCAGCGGATATGTAAAAAATACCCCACCTATCTGCTGCCGGAGTAGCGTGGGAGTTCTGCAGCCATTCAGCGTCTCCAGTCCACTCCCCCTCTCCTCCGCTCCCCTCACGTTCTTGGAGCCTATGCTCCAGGCTGACCCGCCTGCGCTCTCTCCAGCTCCTTCCCCTTCATCACTCCTGCACAAGAGGAGCTAGAGCATACTTACCACCAAGGAGGTACTAGGAGAGGCAATATCACTGGTTGTTAAGGATGCTGGCAGGTTCCAGCTCCTTAACAACCAATGAATAGCTGGTCGTTAAGGAGTGGGCACCCGACAGTGTTCTTAACAACCAGCTATTCATGCATAATGCATATGCGCTGTAATGAAACGCATTTAAAACACGCTATGTGTTTTTATAAAACTGCATAGTGCGTTTTAGAAGTGCTGCTATGGGAAACTAGCTGCACTGTTGTGCGAGAAGGCCCTTAAGCAAGCATAAAGAAAGTACTTAGAAATAACAAAGTTAATAGATGGAATGCTGAAAAGGTTCCAAAGTTATGCTGCTACATCTTTTAAAAAATTCACTGTCAGTCTACCGGAGAATAATTATGACACTAGTAAGCACTCTAACAAGTTTGCTGGATTTTTCAAGTCACAACATAAAGCTTGTGTCTGTTAACAAAGCCTCAGGAGAAGCTGATTTGCCCAGGCATGTCACAATCCACACATGCTGCTAAGTAGACAGACAGTGTTACCTAGTTCTGTGTGTACTTTTGGGTCCCTGTACTGTTAGTGATTATATGTATATACTGTATTATAAAGTCATTTGGAGTTCTCAGTCAGGCCTCTGTTGTTTCTTGAGGTTTTCATTATAAAAATGGCTTTTTAGAAAAGATCAGGATCTGGCATACCTCTAATTACCATATTGTGTTTATTACACAAAATAAGTATTGTGTGCAAAGTTAATTTTAACATGTTACTGTGTTTACAAAAAAGATGCAATTTAACAGTAATAGTTTATTCCTTGCTAACCATTATTTAACCATTCAACAGCAGGCAACTATTTTCTTTGAAGATAATACAGTAAAACCTTGGTTTCAGAGTAACTTGGTTTGAGAGCGTTTTGCAAGACGAGCAACATTTTTAAATAAATTTTAACTTGATATACAAGTAGCATCATGTCACAACTGACTATAAAAGAGAAGAGAGGTGCCTCTTAGTGTAGCAATATTGTTACATTTAATGAAGGTACAACATTTAGCAACTCACATTGTTGATGATCAAAAGAGGCGCATCTGGGTAAAGCTGGCCACATAGACCATCCTCCTCACCGCCATTGACGTCGTCTCTTACACGCTGCGCTCCACGAGCAGTACAAGCCTCGCCTTCAGATCTCTTTCCTGCAGAGTAGTCTTCCTGTTCACAATTGCAGACTGACAGCGGTGAGAGCCGGCGGTGCGGGGGATGGTCTATGTGGACAGCTTTGTTGTGATGTTGCAGCTGGCCCCCACCAGCTCTAAGCCCAAGAACTGACATCTTACTCAGTTCTCGGTCCACTCTAAGCACAGACTAACAGTCACCGCTCTTTGCTCTCCCCCTTGAGTGTCCACTGGAGCTCCATGCTGGGGAGTAGGGGGTTATGGCTAGCATTAATGTCAGGGTCCTTCCAGAGCCTGGGCCGACTCTGTGACATCAACAGTGGGCTTTGAACAGATTCTGTGTCACAGGAGAGCACAAGTAAGTGCAGTCCTGAGATCCAGGAGAGAACTATGGCCAAAAAAGCTTTCAGCATGCTTCTTTTAAACCCTCTTTTGACCTCTAGAAGGTTTACCCCCTTTCCTAACCAGGCATTAATTTAACTGACAATTGCGCAGTCATGCAACACTGTACCCAAATAAAATTTGTGTCCTTTTTTTCCCCCACAAATAGAGCTTTCTTTTGGTGGTATTTGATCACCTCTGCGGATTTTATTTTTTGCACTATAAACAAAAAAAGACCGACAATTTTGAAAAAAAAAAAAAACAATATTTTTTACTTTCTGCTATAAAACATATTCTCGAAAAAAATTGAAAGAAATCTAATTTCTTCATCATTTTTTTCCAATATGTATTCTGCTACATATTTTTGGTAAAAAAAATCCAATAAGCGTATATTCATTGAATTTTTTTTACTAGTAATGGTGGCGATCAACAACTTATAGAGGAACTGCGTTATTGCGCGGACAAATCGGACACCTGACACTTTTGACACTTTTTGGGGACCAGTGACACTAATACAGTGATCAGTGCTAAAAAATATGCACTGTCACTGTACTAATGACACTGGTTGGGAAGGGGTTAACATCAGGGGCAATCAATGGGTTAACTCTGTGCCTAGCCTATGCGTTCTCACTGTGGCTGAGGTGCTTTTACTATGGGAAGTCAGTCATTGATCACTTTGAATCTGCGGTCTTAAAGATTGTAATATTGGCCTTCTTGTTGAATTGATTGTATATGAAAGAATGTGTATAAATATACAGTATGTTATTTTACCTTTTATTGTGGGAAAGTGGTACATTACTTGTAAAATAAACAATTGTTTGAAATATTCCCAAGTGCTTAAATAAAACTGAGCACAAGTTGTGATATGTGACCATGCTCAAGAAATGGTATTTCCGGGTGAATAAACAAATCTGTTTTCTTCTTACACTAGCCCCGGAATGAGACCTGATGTGAGTCCTTCTCCGTCCAGTTCTTCTACAAGCACCGGACCACCTCCTAAGCTCTGTTTGGTGTGTTCTGATGAAGCCTCTGGGTGTCACTATGGAGTATTGACCTGCGGCAGCTGTAAAGTATTTTTCAAAAGAGCAGTAGAAGGTATGCCAACTATCTATACTAGCATCCATACTAATCATTCAGGTTATACACTTATCAAAATGCTTTACAACTCCGTACTGATGTCTGCCAAGTATGCATTCTTGTCTTATCTTTATGTTACAGCTTTTTTACCAACTACAGTAAAAACGTGGATTGCGAGTAACGCGGTTTACAAGCGCTTCGCAATACGAGCTGTTTTTTTTTTTTTTTTTTTTTTTTTAATTCTGACTCGATTTGCAAGTGTTGTCTCGCAAGACGAGCAGGATTCAAGCCTCTGGGGTGTGAAGTTCCGCATGTGGCCAAAGGTGGGGCGGGCGCCGGAGACACTCGGTTCCTGAGTGTCTCCGAGCGTCTTCAAGTGTCCCCGAGTGTTTCTCAGTGTCTCCGCCCCCCCATCTATGGCCACGTGCGGTACTGCATACACCAGCACTGACACTGGAACAAATTATCGGAGTTTCCATTGATTCCTATGGGGAAACTCGCTTTGATATATGAGTGCTTTGGATTACAAGCATGCTTCTGGAACAAATTATGCTCTTAATCCAAGGTACTACTGTATAAGCTAAACACTTAGGTAAAGCTTCTGGTTCTTATTGTTGTCTGTCACACCCTTGGGAACTTTTTTCTTAACTTTTTGTGTGGTCACTAAACCTATAAGTAGGTGGAAACCTTTCCTAACAAGGACACTTAATTGAGTTTGTTACTGTTGACCGCGCTTTCCAAATCTAAACAAAAATGTCTTTGTACTTGTTTTTCTTTAGAAAATAACATTACATTTGATAAAATACATTATTGCCTGTGCAACAGATGTACTGGGTTCCCAGTACCATAGGACTCCATAGCATATACATTGTATGCTATAGCTTAGAGCTGTGCAAGGGGATATCCAATTGCCTGCTGGGGGATTTGGAAGAAAGACCATCAGCAAGAAGCTTGGTGAGGAGACAACTGTTGGAGCAATTATTTGCAAATGGAAGAAATACAAAATAACCATCAATCGCCCTTGGTCTGGAGCTCCATGCAAAATTTCGCCTCATGGGGTAAGGATGATCATGAGAAAAGTGAACGATCAGCCCAGAATTACACGGGAGGAGCTTGTGAATAATCTCAAGGCAGTTGGGACCACAGTCACCAAACAAACCAATGGTAACACAATAAGCTGCCATGGACTGAAATCCTGCAGCACCGGCAAGGTCCTCCTCCCCAAGAAGGCACGTGTACAGGCCAGTCTGAAGTTTGCCAATGAACATCTAATTGATTCAGAGAAGGATTGGGAGAAAGTGCTGTGGTCAGATGAGACAAAAATTGAGCTGTTTGGCATTAACTCGACTTGCCATGTTTGGAGGAAGAAAAATGATGACTATGACTCTAAGAACACCATCCCTACAGTCAAGCATGGAGGTGGAAACACTATGCTTTGGGGCTGTTTCTCTTCTAAAGGTACAGGCTGACTTTGCCGCATTGAGAGCCCAATGGACAGGGCCATGTATTGGTAACCAACTAGAAGAAATGTCTTACCTCTGTGCTTGCCAACAAAGGTTTCTCCACCAAGTACTAAGTCATGTTTTGCTTGGGGATCAAATACTTATGTTATTCACTGCATAACATAAGTATTGAACTGCAGCTCAATTTATAACATTTGTATCATGTTTTTTTTCTGGATTTTTGGTTGATATTCTGTCTCTATCATTTAAACTATAGCTATGATAAAAACAATTGTAGACCCTTCATTTCTCTGTAAGTGGGCAAACTTACAAAGTCTGCAAGGGATCAAATACTTATTTTCCCTGCTGTATACTTTCTGTGTATTGGTGCAATAACAGAATGTTTCTGAAAACTGCAATAAAATGTAGGCAATTATGGTGGTAAATTGTGTATCTTGTTGAGTAGTGTGAGTCAAGCAACGCCTGATTGGACTGAGAAGTTGAGCCTTGATATACTTCTTTCCTCGATGAAAGTCTGAACTATGCCAACAGCTTGAGCAGAAAACACATCCAATGCTGCTGTTACCTACAGAATGCATTGTGTGTAGTTCAGCAGAATAACTACTATGGCTCACTGCTAGCACTGACATAGGGCACTTTGTAGGCCAAGAATACTTTTTTTTAAATAGAGCCAATACTTCTACTGAGAGTACCAGATGATATTAAAAATAAACATGACTCTCTAGGTATGTGGAAACTGCATTCACTATGCTATTGTCTCTAATCTCTTTGTTGCTGGAAATGCACCATTATATATAGTCATCCAGTTTGTGTGCATTGATTAGTCACAGTCAGTTTTGGCATTGACAGTTTCTCAAATTGTGATTAATGTGCCATGTAGGTGGGAAAGCAGATGCCAAGCAAATTGTAATCTAAAACGACTTGTATAAACATTCTCCCACTTCCTAGTAACAAGCCAGGAGTAATTGAGGTCAGATTTTACCAACAAAAACTTGACAGAAATTGGAAATTTTCATCATTCTTTAAAAAAAAACTTTAGACACTTTATCTGTTTTTTTATGTAAAGTGTACCGAATAATAGTCTTATATGTCCCTAAAAAATATGAAAATGACTTAGGTACGAAAACTAGTAATAGTATTACTGGTAAGTTAATAGACACATGTTGACACTTCTACATTTGACTAAGGCATCTAAGCACAAACTATATCATCTTCAGTGAAACCATCAATAATTCCCAGCACCTCTGTGAATGCAACCCACCTGAGATATTTCTTCCCGATCCATTGATCTTTCTTCCAGTAATGTCTCAGTCAGTCCTCCTTTATGCTGCACATGCACACCTGGCCCCATGAGTTTCTAGGGGTGAGCTATTCTCTTAGTGGCCTCCAGCAGTCTCTTAAAGTACAGCTTACATATATTATTATTATTATTATTATACAGGATTTATATAGCGCCGACAGTTTACGCAGCGCTTTACAACATTCGGGCAGACAGTACAATTACAATACAATTCAATACAGGAGGAATCAGAGGGCCCTGCTCGTTAGAGCTTACAATCTAGGAATATAGGAAAAGATGGAGCCATGGCACTCATGCACAGTAGTAGAGCCAGAGGGGACCTTGTCGAAACAAAGACTGTTGGATCAGGGAGAAAGGTAAGTTGGGTTGGATTCAGGGTGTTGGGGGGGGGGGGGGGATTAATAGGACAACTTCACCTTTAGCACCTCTGAGAAGACATATAATTATTATTTCTTGCAATTAAAAGGCTCAATGTTTTAGTTTTATTGGATGCATGTGTACAATCTTGCAGGTAACCCTAAAGAACCATTGCATGTTGAGAAGATGCATCATGTTGTCATTGACTTTTGTGGTTTTGTACTGTATCGGGGAATTTTTTTTTAATGTAACATGATATTTTAGAGGAATGAATAAAATATGTGTCTTTTAAAATAGAACAAATGTTGTGCCTCAAAAGTTAAATTTTTTTCAGTTTTTTGGTTTTTGAATAAGAGACTTTATATAGAGATGCGGTACCAATTTTTGCCAAAAGATCTTTATTTTTATTAATTTAGTTATCCTTTATTTAGGACACCTGGGTTAGTTTAGGTGAAAAAAGTTGAAAAGTGCCTTCCCAAAATCCTTTGATTTTGGAAGACTAAAACCATTGAAGTATTTGCCTTCGACCCATTTGCTTTATTAAACAGGCTAAGCTCAATTTATCAAGTCTTTGAAATGGGAACAATTCGATTTTGTGTTTGCTTTTTTTCTTCTTAAAGAACAAGTACTGTAAGCAGAATCTGAAGGATGGAAATCAACATGCATATCACCCTAACACAATTATAGATATGTGCTAAAGCTGCAAGGTGGAGCTAGCATGATGCTTGAATAAAACATCTGACAAATCTAATGAGGTGATTCATTTGGTGAGATGTAGACACATTCATTTAATTCATCTAGAGTTTCTCAGGTTTTGAGTTGACATATTTCTAAGAAACATACAGGAGACATCTGTCGGGGTAAATTAGGGTAAAATAAAAAGTTAAATATTCTAGAAGTTGTCCTTGGCATAGAGGTAAATGTAGGATTTTATTTCCTGTTCACTTGTGCTGCTGCTATTTTCTACATGTACAGTATTGTGCAAACGTTTTAGGCAGGTGTGAAGAAATGCTGTAAAGTAAGAATGCTTTCAAAAATATATTTTATAGTTTATCAGTTTACAAAATGTATAGCGAGTGAACAGAAAACAAATATAAACCAAATCAATATTTGGTGTGAATACCCTTTGGCTTCAAACCAGCATCAATTCTTACACTTGCAAACGTTATACACTTGCATCAGGGATTTTGCAGGATTAGAGTCAGGTGCATTTCGGGAGGAGGTGCATTTTATTTTTTTGAGAAAAAAAAAAAAACACTGGACTATTAACCACTTCAGCCCCAGAAGATATGGCTGCTGAATGACCGGGCCATTTTTTGCTATTCTGCACTGCGTCACTTTAACTGATAATTGCACAGTCGTGCGGCGCTGCACCCAAACAAAATTGACGTCCTTTTTTTCACACAAATAGAGCTTTCTTTTGGTGGTATTTGATCGCCACTGCGTTTTTTCTTTTTTGCGCTATAAACAAAAAAGGAGTGACAATTTTGAAAAAAACACAATATTTTGCACTTTTTGCTATAATAAATATCCCCATTTTTTTTTTAAAGCAAATTTTTTCTCAGTTTAGGCCGATATGTATTCTTCTACATATTTTTGGTAAAAAAAATTCGCAATAAGCGTACATTGATTGGTTTGAACAAAAGTTATAGTGTCTACAAAATAGGGGATTTATAGCAGTTTTATTATTTTTTTTTTATTATTATTTTACTAGTAATGCCAGCGATTTTTATCGGGACTGCGACATTATGGCGGACACATCGGACACTTTTGACAAATTTTTGGGACCATTGGCATTCATACAAAGATCAGTGCTATAAAAATGCACTGATTACTGTAAAAATGTCACTGACAGGGAAGGGGTTAACACTAGGGGGCAATCAAGGGGTTAACTGTGTTCCTTAGGTGTGTTTATAACTGTAGGGGGAGGGGACTGACCTAGAGGAAGTCACGGATCGTGGTTCCTAGCTAATAGGAACTCACAATCTGTCACACCTCACAGAACAGAACAAGGATTTGTGTGTTTACACACACTCGTCCCCGTTCTGCCTCTCTTGCCCGCGATCGCTCGTGGCCGGTGGTCATCGCGACCATCGGCCACAAGCATCGGCACCCCCGCTGGGCAGCGGGTGCGCACCTGCTATCCCGATCCCGCGAGCCGACGTATAGCTATGACGGCTCGCGGGATCGTGCCGACCTGCCGCAGTAAAATGGCGGCTGGTCGGCAAGCGGTTAAAGAAACTTATTATGGTTACAAAAATTTGTAAAGGACTCATTGGATGGACTTTTGTTTTTTACTTTATGGTTTACACTACAAATTTAGTGTAAACCATACATGGTCATTTATTATAACTGTTTATGAGATCAGTTATATTTTTTTTTTTAATATGTGCACAGTATTCATTTATGAGGGGAGTGCAGCACTTTATTTAGCTAAAGTTTTACATGTGTCTCAGGAAGCACATAATCATGGCTACACTCTAAGCCCGAGTTCATGCTGCATTATAGATTCTGAGATCTGCTTAGAAACATCAAAGGAAAAGCCCCTTAGAAATGCAAGTTTCTAAAGAACTGTGAAATCTGTGCATCCACAGAGAACTTTGCCAGAGACTGTAAGACTATAACTTAAAGCCAGCCATACATGTTTCCAAATTCGGCCGGTTCAGCAGGGACCATCTAAGATTCTATTTATCTATGGGTAGGCTGATTAATTTTTTACATACGATTACTGCCTGCTGCTCTAACTGCTAGCAGTAGTCATTGGGGCTAATTTACAAAAGGCACAATGCACATTTTCATATTTACGAAACATCCCCCATTTACTAGAGCAATCTCGGAAAATGCAATCTGTGCACCACTATGGACATGGCGCAAGGTATCTTCAATTCAATATTAACAGAAGATGGAGGTGCCAATATTATGGGGTGATGTGAGGAAGTTTTAGTAACAACTGCCCAAGTAACAAATATGCCCAAAATAGAATGAGAAAGTAACTTTTTCAGGGTAAGCCTGCTGTGCCTGCAAGTATGTTTAGAACTGCGTGAGATCAATGTAAGCACTGCCCATGAGCAAGCGGCTCTTGCGCTCGTTCAGATGCGTTTGTTCACTGTGCGGCCAAATTCTTAGTAATTGTCAAGGTTCACTTTTATGTATTTTTTTAACCACTTGACGACCGCCTCACGCCGATGTACGTCGGCAAAGTGGCACGGACAGGCAAAATCACGTACAGGGTACGTGATTTGCCTTCCGCGGGTGGGGGGTCCGATCGGACCCCCCCCGGTGCCCGAGGCGGTCGTCCTATGTCCAGCGGCGATCGGTGATGAGGGGGAGACCATCCGTTCGTGGCCCCCCCCTCGCGATCGCCGCCGGCCAATGAGAACACTCCTTTGCTGCTGTATGCTAAACAGCAGCAAAGGAAGTGATGTCATCTCCCCTCGGGTCGGTATTTTCCGTTCCGGCCCGAGGAGAGACGAAAAGTATGTGAGTGCACAAACACTACACACACAGTAGAACATGCCAGGCACACAAATCACCCCGATCCCCCCCCCGATCGCCCCCCGATCCCCCCCCCAATCACCCCCCCCCCCCCTGTCACAAACTGACACCAGCAGTTTTTTTTTTTTTTTATTTTTTTTTTTCTGATTACTGCATAGTGTCAGTTTGTGACAGTTACTGTGTTGGGACAGTGAGTATTACCCCCCTTTAGGTCTAGGGTACCCCCCTAACCCCCCCTAATAAAGTTTTAACCCCTTGATCACCCCCTGTCACCAGTGTCGCTAAGCGATCATTTTTCTGATCGCTGTATTAGTGTCGCTGGTGACGCTAGTTAGTGAGGTAAATATTTAGGTTCGCCGTCAGCGTTTTATAGCGTCAGGGACCCCCATATACTACCTAATAAATGTTTTAACCCCTTGATTGCCCCCTAGTTAACCCTTTCACCACTGATCACCGTATAACCGTTACGGTTGACGCTGGTTAGTTCGTTTATTTTTTATAGTGTCAGGGCACCCGCCGTTTATTACCGAATAAAGGTTTAGCCCCCCGATCGCCCGGCGGTGATATGCGTCGCCCCAGGCAGCGTCAAATTAGCGCCAGTACCGCTAACACCCACGCACGCAGCATACGCCTCCCTTAGTGGTATAGTATCTGAACGGATCAATATCTGATCCGATCAGATCTATACTAGCGTCCCCAGCAGTTTAGGGTTCCCAAAAACGCAGTGTTAGCGGGATCAGCCCAGATACCTGCTAGCACCTGCGTTTTGTGCCTCCGCCCAGCCCACCCAAGTGCAGTATCGATCGATCACTGTCACTTACAAGGCACTAAACGCATAACTGCAGCGTTCGCAGAGTCAGGCCTGATCCCTGCGATCGCTAACAGTTTTTTTGGTAGCATTTTGGTGAACTGGCAAGCACCAGCCCCAGGCAGCGTTAGGTTAGCGCCAGTACCGCTAACACCCACGCACGCACCGTACACCTCCCTTAGTGGTATAGTATCTGAACGGATCAATATCTGATCCGATCAGATCTATACTAGCGTCCCCAGCAGTTTAGGGTTCCCAAAAACGCAGTGTTAGCGGAATCAGCCCAGATACCTGCTAGCACCTGCGTTTTGCCCCTCCGCCCGGCCCAGCCCAGCCCACCCAAGTGCAGTATCGATCGATCACTGACACTTACAAAACACTAAACGCATAACTGCAGCGTTCGCAGAGTCAGGCCTGATCCCTGCGATCGCTAACAGTTTTTTGGTAGTGTTTTGGTGAACTGGCAAGCGCCAGCGGCCTAGTACACCCCGGTCGTAGTCAAACCAGCACTGCAGTAACACTTGGTGACGTGGCGAGTCCCATAAGTGCAGTTCAAGCTGGTGAGGTGGCAAGCACAAGTAGTGTCCCGCTGCCACCAAAAAGACAAACACAGGCCCGTCGTGCCCATAGTGCCCTTCCTGCTGCATTCGCCAATCCTAATTGGGAACCCACCGCTTCTGCAGCGCCCGTACTTCCCCCATTCACATCCCCAACCAAATGCAGTCGGCTGCATGAGAGGCATTTTTATGTCCTCCCGAGTACCCCTACCCAACGAACCCCCCAAAAAAGATGTCGTGTCTGCAGCAAGCGCGGATATAGGCGTGACACCCGCTATTATTGTCCCTTCTGTCCTGACAATCCTGGGCTTTGCATTGGTGAATGTTTTGAACGCTACCATTCACTAGTTGAGTATTAGCGTAGGGTACAGCATTGCACAGACTAGGCGCCATTTCACAGGGTCTCCCAAGATGCCATCGCATTTTGAGAGACCCGAACCTGGAACCGGTTACCGTTATAAAAGTTAGTTACAAAAAAAGTGTAAAAAAAAAAAAAAAATATGAAATAAAAAAAAATAGTTGTTTTATTGTTCTCTCTCTCTCTATTCTCTCTCTCTATTGTTCTGCTCTTTTTTACTGTATTCTATTCTGCAATGTTTTATTGTTATTGTTATTGTTATTGTTATTATGTTTTATCATGTTTGTTTTTCAGGTGTGTAATTATTTACACTTTACTGTGCTTTATTGTTAACCATTGTTAACCATTTTTTTGTCTTCAGGTACGCCATTCACGACTTTGAGTGGTTATACCAGAATGATGCCTGCAGGTTTAGGTATCATCTTGGTATCATTCTTTTCAGCCAGCGGTCGGCTTTCATGTAAAAGCAATCCTAGCGGCTAATTAGCCTCTAGACTGCTTTTACAAGCCGTGGGAGGGAATGCCCCCCCCCCCCCCCCCACCGTCTTCCGTGTTTTTCTCTGGCTCTCCTGTCTCAACAGGGAACCTGAGAATGCAGCCGGTGATTCAGCCAGCTGACCATAGAGCTGATCAGAGACCAGAGTGGCTCCAAACATCTCTATGGCCTAAGAAACCGGAAGCTACGAGTATTTCATGACTTAGATTTCGCCGGATGTAAATAGCGCCATTGGGAAATTGGGGAAGCATTTTATCACACCGATCTTGGTGTGGTCAGATGCTTTGAGGGCAGAGGAGAGATCTAGGGTCTAATAGACCGCAATTTTTTCAAAAAAGAGTACCTGTCACTACCTATTGCTATCATAGGGGATATTTACATTCCCCGAGATAACAATAAAAATGATAAAAAAAAAAAAAATGAAAGGAACAGTTTAAAAGTAAGATTAAAAAAGCAAAAAAATAATAAAGAAAAAAAAAAACAAAAAAAAAAAACACCCCTGTCGCCCCCTGCTCTCGCGCTAAGGCGAACGCAAGCGGCGGTCTGTCGTCAAACGTAAACAGCAATTGCACCATGCATGTGAGGTATCACCGCGAAGGCCAGATCGAGTGCAGTAATTTTTCCAGTAGACCTCCTCTGTAAATCTAAAGTGGTAACCTGTAAAGGCTTTTGAAGGCTTTTAAACATGTATTTATTTTGTTGCCACTGCACGTTTGTGCGCAATTTTAAAACATGTCATGTTTGGTATCCATGTACTCGGCCTGAGATCATCTTTTTTATTTCATCAAACATTTGGGCAATATAGCGTGTTTTAGTGCATTAAAATTAAAAAAAGTGTGTTTTTTCCCCAAAAAATGCGTTTGAAAAATCGCTGCGCAATTACTGTGTGAAAAAAAAAAATGAAACACCCACCATTTTAATCTGTAGGGCATTTGCTTTAAAAAAATATATAATGTTTGGGGGTTCAAAGTAATTTTTTTGCAAAAAAAAAAAACTTTTTCATGTAAACAATAAGTGTCAGAAAGGGCTTTGTCTTCAAGTGGTTAGAAGAGTGGGTGATGTGTGACATAAGCTTCTAAATGTTGTGCATAAAATGCCAGGACAGTTCAAAACCCCCCCAAATGACCCCATTTTGGAAAGTAGACACCCCAAGCTATTTGCTGAGAGGCATGTCGAGTCCATGGAATATTTTATATTGCGACACAAGTTGCGGGAAAGAGACAAATTTTTTTTTTTTTTTTTTTTTTTGCACAAAGTTGTCACTAAATGATATATTGCTCAAACATGCCATGGAAATATATGAAATTACACCCCAAAATACATTCTGCTGCTTCTCCTGAGTACGGGGATACCACATGTGTGGGACTTTTTGGGAGCCTAGCCGCGTACGGGACCCCGAAAACCAAGCACCGCCTTCAGGCTTTCTAAGGGCGTGAATTTTTGATTTCACTCTTCACTGCCTATCACAGTTTCGGAGGCCATGGAATGCCCAGGTGGCACAAAACCCCCCCAAATGACCCCATTTTGGAAAGTAGACACCCCAAGCTATTTGCTGAGAGGTATAGTGAGTATTTTGCAGACCTCACTTTTTGTCACAAAGTTTTGAAAATTGAAAAAAGAAAAAAAAAAATGTTTTTTCTTGTCTTTCTTCATTTTCAAAAACAAATGAGAGCTGCAAAATACTCACCATGCCTTTCAGCAAATAGCTTGGGGTGTCTACTTTCCAAAATGGGGTCATTTGGGGGGGTTTTGTGCCACCTGGGCATTCCATGGCCTCCGAAACTGTGATAGGCAGTAAAGAGTGAAATCAAAAATTTTCACCCTTAGAAATCCTGAAGGCAGTGATTGGTTTTTGGGGTCCAGTACGCGGCTAGGCTCCCAAAAAGTCCCACACATGTGGTATCCCCATACTCAGGAGAAGCAGCTAAATGTATTTTGGGGTGCAATTCCACATAGGCCCATGGCCTGTGTGAGCAATATATCATTTAGTGACAACTTTATGAAAAAAAAAAAAAAAAAAAAAGTGTCACTTTCCCGCAACTTGTGTCAAAATATAAAATATTCCATGGACTCAATATGCCTCTCAGCAAATAGCTTGGGGTGTCTACTTTCCAAAATGGGGTCATTTTGGGGGGTTTTGTGCCACCTGGGCATTCCATGGCCTCCGAAACTGTGATAGGCAGTGAAGAGTGAAAGCAAAAATTTACACCCTTAGAAATCCTGAAGGCGGTGATTGGTTTTCGGGGCCCCGTACGCGGCTAGGCTCCCAAAAAGTCCCACACATGTGGTATCCCCATACTCAGGAGAAGCAGCTAAATGTATTTTGGGGTGCAATTCCACATAGGCCCATGGCCTGTGTGAGCAATATATCATTTAGTGACGACTTTTTGTAAATATTTTTTTTTTTTTTTTTTTTTGTCATTTTTCAATCACTTGGGACAAAAAAAATAAATATTCAATGGGTTCAACATGCCTCTCAGCAATTTCCTTGGGGTGTCTACTTTCCAAAATGGGGTCATTTGGGGGGGTTTTGTACTGCCCTGCCATTTTAGCACCTCAAGAAATGACATAGGCAGTCATAAACTAAAAGCTGTGTAAATTCCAGAAAATGTACCCTAGTTTGTAGACGCTATAACTTTTGCGCAAACCAATAAATATACGCTTATTGACATTTTTTTTACCAAAGACATGTGGCCGAATACATTTTGGCCTAAATGTATGACTAAAATTTAGTTTATTGGATTTTTTTTATAACAAAAAGTAGAAAATATCATTTTTTTTCAAAATTTTCGGTCTTTTTCCGTTTATAGCGCAAAAAATAAAAACCGCAGAGGTGATCAAATACCATCAAAAGAAAGCTCTATTTGTGGGAAGAAAAGGACGCAAATTTCGTTTGGGTACAGCATTGCATGACCGCGCAATTAGCAGTTAAAGCGACGCAGTGCCAAATTGGAAAAAGACCTCTGGTCCTTAGGCAGCATAATGGTCCGGGGCTCAAGTGGTTAAGGAGATTTGCACACACGTCATGTTGGCATGTTACATTGCCAACACGTGACATGCACCTTGTTAAGATTATATAAAAAGTCTCTTGTTCCTCTAGCTCCTCCTAAAAGGGCATTTAACCTTCCCCCTCCAATGCATATAATTTTTTTAGGCTAGCTTTTGCGTTTAAAGGGGAACTCCATTCTCCAATGCTCTTGTCTCCCACCTCTAACCCCTTGGATTTCTATGGGCTAACTTTTGCTTTCAAAGGGAAACTCCACACTTCATTCTCCAATCCTCTTGTCATCCCCTTCTAATGCATAAGATTACTTTGGGCTAACTTTTGCTTTTAAAGGGGAACACCACACTCCATTCTACAATGCTCTTGTCTCCACCTTTAACCCCTTGGATTTCCATGGGCTAGCTTGCTGTGTGTTTTGCTAGGGGTTTGGGAGGGGCACAATATTTTTTTTTGTTTGGGGTGGGATTTTTCACGTGGGGTTCTCATTTTAAGCCTTAACAGACCCAAATGATCTTGTATGTTTTTGGGGGGGTGGCGCAGACTATTTTTCTTTTGATGTTAAAATCTTGCAGCTGAAATGTAGATTTGTAACTTTTCTCTAAAGCTGTACATCTTTGAAGCAGCATTTTAGATTCATGCTACAGATGCACCACTTTACAGGCAGCGTAAGCCCACCCCCCCCCCCCCCCCCCCCAGTTACTAGCTTTTCAGCAATTTTGCATCTTTAAAGGCACTTATTCTCCTTGTTTTGTTTTTGGGGTTCTCCAAATTGGTGACATTGATATATGTCCCTTAGGGTGGGCCCTGGGCCCCCATACCCATTTTAAGGCCAATAACTAGAAGATAAGCCAGCCAAGTGGGTACTAGCAAAATTAACAAGTCCGTTCCCATAGACTGCAATGGTATTTGTTGTATAACTTTTGCCCATGTTAGGCTCTTTGTTTGCCCCCCTGGACCGGGGGGAGTTTGTCCCGTCTGTAAGCATATGGATGAAGTGCTTAATTTTGGACAGGGGGATGGCTTATTTTGTGCGAGCTGCATTTGGGCTGGTCTGGGCATGCTCAGGGATTTTGATTTTTTCCTGTGCCTTTTGGTGTGTGAAATGCATTTGGGTTGGTCTGGGCATGCTCAGGGACTTTGCTTTTTTTTTTCTTCTTTTTGTGTGTGAACAGCACTTGAATGTTTTTGGGCATGCTCAGAGAGTGTGGTTTTGGGTTAGTAATATAAGGACATCCTTAACAGGTGTACCCACTTTGAAGTTCTGTCTCTACATTGTGTGAACTTGCATTTTTGTGTGTTTCATAGTCTGTGCGTGTGGTTTCAATTGCCTCATTAGCACGCAAACCTATGTTATATAAATCTTGCAAATAGCATTCTTTACCTTGCCCTGAAAAGCGGCAAGATTGTGTGTGGGGTCAGCAAGAGAGTACATTTGGGTGTCCTTATAGAGTTTGTAACACACGTATTTTCTCTTTGTATTTTGTTTCTTATGTCTTATTTCTCTAAAACAGATGCGTTTTAGAGCAAGTTTTTTTACTTTGGTTTATTGTATTTTTTTTGGGTGGGGGGGGATATTTCCCCTGAAATATTTTTGTTGTCAATGTGTGTCGTTTGTAGGTTGTTTCACTTTGATGTAATTGTCTCTGCTGCATTATTTTGCAAAATCTTCCTCAAGATGTGACTAATGTTTAAATCCTTAATAGATGTCCGTTTGTGGGCGTACTCCTGTTAGTTTCCACCTCAAAACCATATTCTGTTAGTATCTCAAATTAACATACGTGTTTTTTGCTTTCCTTGCTCTTTTCCAAGTCCTGTTTTGTTGACCAATAAAATTTAGAGCAAATGTTTATGTTCTATGTTTTTTGTTAATTTTCATGCAACAGATTTCCCAGCTGCAATTTAACTAGGCCGATTGGCATGGCAAAACAAAAAAAGGTGTGATTTGTCTTAGGCCCCTTTCCGCCTGTCAGTTTTGTCGGTGAACCTGAAGGGCACTCCATGCTAGTCTATGGAGCGACGGATGACATCCGACCCGCTAAAATCAGACGGATGGCAATACGTTCGCAACCGTCCCTATCGGATCGGGTGAGATCTGATGAAAATGGATATGTTGTCCGTTTTCGTCCGATCTCTCCATAGTAACCAGCCGCGCTGGACAAGCCCCTTCCTGCTCAGTGAGCAGAGAGGGACCTGTCATCCGCTGGCTCAGCGGAAATTAACGGAGAGATCTCCCGCTTAGCTGGCGGACAGAGGTGGACTCCGTGGTAGCGGATCCGCCTCGTGTGAATGAGGCCTAAAAGTTACTTTCATGGTGCCTTCATGGTAGCATATGCATGGATTGTGCATATGCTGCCATGGATAGTCACCAGAAAAGGGAAATTACAGAGCGGTAAGTATTCAATTTTCCATTTTAGCGCAGTGGTTCTCAGCCTCAGTCCTCAGGTACCCCCCGACAGGACATGTTTTGGGAATTTATCTTAGCTAGTGTAGCTGTCCAAAATACCAAGCAATTGACTGTGATTTAAAGCACCTGAGATGAAGGAAAACCTGCAAACGTGGCCTCTTGGGGGGGGGGGGGGGTACTTGAGGACAGGGTTGAGAAGCACTGATATAGAGCACTCAGCTAAAATCGAGCTCAAGACAATCCTATTCTAATCTTGGGCATTTGAGGGAAACCAAGTGAGTGTTAGAACCCCTGCTTGTCTTTTTTAGGTTGGGCTTTGTGTCCCTTTTCTTAAAATTGGCTTCACTTCCTGTCACATAGCCAAACAGGAAGTGAGGGTAAAACCCTACCAATGTCTTTCCTTGGGGACACACAGGTCAATCTAACTAGTATCCCCATTAGGCAAATTGCACTCTAGCATTTTGTTGTGTACACCCCACATTATTAGGTATTTTGGGGTTTATTAAAGGCAAAGCCACTCTGCAATACAAGTATACTAAAGCGCCACGTAAACTGTTGGTGCTATATAAATACTGTATAATAATAATAATAATAATATACTCACTGTAAATCCGAGTGAAAGCACTGGTGATTTGGTCATCCAGTCATGTAGAAACAAATATGCTGATTTTTTTTATTTTCCTTGCATGTCCCCCTCAGATCTCCAGCAACTGCACTTCCAAGTGCACTTGTAGTGCAAAGTGGATTTGCCTTTAGTAAATAAACCCCAAAGTCCAAGATACCTAATAATTTGGGGTGTACAGAGAAAAATGCTAGAGTGCAATTTACCTAATGGGGAAGCTATTTAGATTGACCTGTGTGTTCCCAAGGAAAGACATTGGTAGGCTTTTACCCTCACTTCCTGTTTGGCTATGTGACAGGAAGTGAATAAATTTGAAGAATAAAGTGGCAAAATTTAGGAGGTGTCTTTACCTTATCATGGGTGCAGACATCTCCAAAAACTGACAAGACTTCTAATCCCTCTGCCCTCTATCCCCAAGCAAAAATAAGAAAGGATTTAATTAAGTTTAACTTTGCAAAGACACATTCCTAAGTTCAACTGTGATGCACGTCAATGGCCTATTTAGACCTTTTTTAATAGAAAACACCTGTTGCCTTTCACTATAAACATTTGTTAGTCCGGGCCTGGAAATCTGCTTTACTATTAATTTCCCTAAAAATTGGGTTCCTGCAGCTAGATGCGCGACCACTGTGTATGTGAGATATGCAACTGCTGTGTGCCCGTGGCGCATATCTGGTTCCCAGAAGCGGTGGCCAGCACACAGGAATGACATCACGCCCCTACAGGAGGTTGCTTGTACTGCTGCTAATTTCTTCCCACCACCATGCCCTGCTCACTGTTCTCTGAGGAAGAGATGATCCTTATTTGCAAATTAAAAAAAATATATATTTGTTTTAACATGGGGTGGTGTTTGTTTGGGTCCCTGACACACATTCATACATATTTAGACAGGATCCGATTTACCTACCAGCATGTTTTTAGAGTGTAAGAGGAAACCCACGCAGGCACAGGGCGGGCGGGATTCGAACCAGCGACCCTTTTTGCTGCTAGGTGAAAGTGCTGACCGCTACACCACTGTGCTGCCCAAATATACAGTTCATTTTTTTTCCTCATTAATGTACACACAGCACCCCATATTGACAGAAAAACACAGAATTGTTGACATTTTTGCAGATTTATTAAAAAAGAAAACCTGAAATATCACATGGTCCCAAGTATTCAGACCCTTTGCTCAGTATTTAGTAGAAGCATCCTTTTGATCTACAGCCATGAGTCTTTTTGGGAAAGATGCAACAAGTTTTTCACACCTGGATTTGGGGATCCTCTGCCATTCCTCCTTGCAGATCCTCTCCAGTTCTGTCAGGTTGGATGGTAAACGTTAATGGACAGCCATTTTTAGGTCTCTCCAGAGATGCTCAATTGGGTTTAAGTCAGGGCTCTGGCTGGGCCATTTAAGAACAGTCACAAAGTTGTTGTGAAGCTACTCCTTCATTATTTTTGCTGTGTGCTTAGGGTCATTGTCTTGTTTGAAGGTAAACCTTCGGCCCAGTCTGAGGTCCTGAGCACTCTGGAGAAGGTTTTCGTCCAGCATATCCCTGTACTTGGCCGCATTCATCTTTCCCTCGATTGCAACCAGTCGTCCTGTCCCTGCAGCTGAAAAACAGGCCCACAGCATGATGCTGCCACCACCATGCTTCACTGTTGGGACTGTATTGGATAGATGATGAGCAGTTCCTGGTTTTCTCCACACATACCGCTTAGACTTAAGTCCAAAAAGTTCTTTCTTGGTCTCATCAGACCAAAGAATCTTATTTCTCACCATCTTGGAGTCCTTCAGGTGTTTTTTAGCAAACTCCAGGCTTCCGTCGGGCCACTCTGCCATAAAGCCCCGACTGGTGGAGGGCTGCACTGATGATTGACTTTCTACAACTTTCTCCCATCTCCCATCTCCATTTCTACTGCATCTCTGGAGCTCAGCCACAGTGATCTTTGGGTTCTTCTTTACCTCTCTCACCAAGGTTCTTCTCCCCCGATAGCTCAGTTTGGCCAGACGGCCAGCTCTAGGAACAGTTCTGGTCGTCCCAAACATCTTCCATTTAAGGATTATGGAGGCCACTGTGCTCTTAGGAACCTTAAGTGCAGCAGAAATGTTTTTGTAACCTTGGCCAGATCTGTGCCTTGCCACAATTCTGTCACTGAGCTCTTCAGGCAGTTCCTTTGACCTCATGATTCTCATTTGCTCTGACATGCACTGTGAGCTGTAAGGTCTTATATAGACAGGTGTGTGGCTTTCCTAATCAAGTCCAATCAGTATAATCAAAGACAGCTGGACTCAAATGAAGGTGTAGAACCATCTCAACGATGATAAGAAGAAATGGACAGCACCTGAGTTAAATATATGAGTGTCACAGCAAAGGGTCTGAATACTTAGGACCATGTGATATTTCAGTTTTCTTTTTTAATAAATCTGAAAAAATGTCAACAATTCTGTATTTTTCTGCCAATATGGGGTGCTGTGTGTACATTAATGAGAAAAGTTGGGAGAAGCAGAGAGAAGTTGGGTAGATGCCACACTCCCAATTCTGGAGGCATAATAATGGTCTAGCACAGGGGTCCTCAAACTACGGCCCTCGAGTTGTTCAGGAACTACAATTCCCAAAATATTAATTTATTGGGTTTAGAAACACTTCTTTGTTCTTTGTAATGTATTGAAAAAAATCTAATATCTAAAAACAGGAAAAAAACATTTCAAACATATATTAGAAGTAATAGGAATGAGATTAGCATCGAAGGGGTTAATTAACTGAGAACATCTACTAATTGCCTAACAAGACACATTCAATGAGATGAAATTAACCAATTGTATTGGGCGTGCGCTATTATCAATGAGAAAACCGCAGTTACCCTAGCAACAATTGCAGTTTACATATTTATTATCGTTTAGCGCTTCAAAGTGCACCGATTTTCCAGCGCACCGATTAAGGTATGAACTGGCACAGTGCATTTTTCTTAGTAAATCAGCCCCAGTGTGTTCTTCCAACACTTATTGAGTGCAATTAAATACCTAATGGCAGAGAGGAAATCCCTACACTGGAAAGTGTATGTTACATATATGATTTTAAAGTTTCAAGTCTAAATACGACCATTGGAAGGCAACACCAAAATTAGGCTTCTTTTGGGAAGAGACATTCCAAGAGTACATAAGATACAAGAACAGCTCACAAGAGATCTTCATAATAAACCTTATGCCCAAAAGACTGACCTAGGCTGGGTCGTTATTCGTACTCCTTGCTCCTGAAAGAAACAGTATTTTATCACAGTGTGCGCATGTAAAATGATTGTTGAGAGGATCTAAGAAATTTCCTTCATCTGTCAAAACTTGTCCTTCGGGAACTCAGAAGAGATACAGACTCCATCAATGAAATTTCCTGTGAGAATCATCCTACAGTGAAACATCATCTCTACTACTGACAGCAACAAGAATGAACTTCCAATTGGTGTCCATGAATCTTCAAGTGCTGAGATCCTGCATGACAATACTGATTTATTCATTGTTTCATGATCGGTGTAAATAGCGTCTCCGAGTCCCCATCTATTTTAGTAGATACTATGGAGTTGCTCACAGTGTATCAGATGCAATCTTAAGCTGGTCCTTTCATTAATGGAACTACACATGGCAACTGCAGAACACTAATGTCGCTTCCAAGAGAGAGCACCAAAGTCTTTGATTCCTCATTACTGACTTGGCCTAAGCTGAAATTCAGCTGCTTATCTAACTAGCAAGATCCAAGCTGACACGCCTGACAGCTCAGGAAAAGCACCAGGAGTCTTGCTAGCAGCCAGCGGCCAAGGAGATTCATCCAAGTCTTCCATTCCAGTCTTCAAACAGGATGAAAGCAGAGCCTCTTAAGGACAGATTTATCTAAAATTCCTACAGATCAACAACACAGACTTTCAACTACTACACAAATAAAATTGGTGGTTACATATGCTTTGCCACCTATGGAGAAGTGACTTGATGTCTTCAAGGACTGTTTCAGGTATCAGGACTGCAACATCAAGATAATCCCAGATTTTACCTTTTTTTTTTTCTGGACGCGTGTGTGTGTGTGTGTTAATTTTGCACATTTCTCCTCTCTTGTGTCTTCTTTGTTCTAGGGACAAGTCATCCTTTTTAAAACAATATTGGGTATAGTGAATTATTTAGATAATAGACTCGGAGTGTTCTGCCACACTTTTTTTTCCATGGGTTTTATTGAACTGTATGAGGTTATTATTGTTGTAAGCTGACATCTAGTGGCAGTTTTGGACCACTACAGCTTGTTTACTTATGTGAATTAAAGCGGAGGTCCGCCCACCGCTGCAAAAATTAAAAACCAGCAGCTACACATACTGTAGCTGCTGAATTTTAATAATGGGACACTTACCTGTCCTGGAGGTCAGCGATGTCGGCACCGCAGTTGATGTTTCCATCAGCTGTTGGATGCATGCCACCTCCATTGCGAGTAAGGGAACCCGGCAGTGAAGCCTTACGGCTTAACGCTGGGAACCCTACTGCACATGTGTGAGGCTCCGCTCCGCCCCTCTCTCCTACTGGCCCAGCGGCCGGCAAAGGAGGAGGGAGCCCTGGTGGTGACGTCAATACCCACAGCTGACGCTCCTGCAAGTGAGAACAGGATATCTGTGAAAGACAGGCATAATGCCCCCCCTCCCCCCTGAAAGGTGCCAAATGTGGCATGGAGGGGGGGAGGAGTACAACAAGTGGAAGTTCCACTTTTGGGTGTAACTCCACTTTAATATGTCACTCTGTCCAACACACCTGTTCAGTTCTAGTTCAGGCCTAGCTATAGCCTTCCTTTTTCTTCCATGTTTCTTCCGTCAGTCATAGTATTTTGCAGACACAGGGCTTAAGAATGTCTTCTCACATTTCAAAAGACTTGAATAACATCCTCTGTACAGCAATTAGCTAAAGTAAAATTGTGTTGGATTCAAATTCTGTATCTTATTGAAGAGTTAAGCTGCCTTTGGATGGTGCCAAATCAGCAAGTGACCTTACTGTTCGGACAGACTGGGTCTAGGTATAAAGCAGCATTTGGAACAAAACACACCATGTGTAGAGACATGTGTTTTTCTGATTCTGCCTCTAAAAGTGCTCAAAGAAAACAATTGTGTGCACAGAAATAAAAACACAATATGACCAACATTGTGAGGGCACATAGAAAACAGTTTGTTTTTTTTTGTGCCCTTAAAGAGACATTTATGTTGCAAATTTCTGTACAGGAAAAAAGCATATGATCCCAAAGTTGTCTTCTTTGTGTCCTTGTAAATAATCCCAGGATATTCTGTGCAATTTGCAATTTTTTATGCACATATGGTGTGAAGGAGGCCTTAGGACTTAGCACTGCTTTTTACAATGCAAGCTAGTGTGAACTTTAGGGTTCACATACACTTTAAAGTGTAGGTTCACTTTAAACAATATATTTTACCATGTCAGGCTGCCCTCAACACTGGGAAAACCCACTGGCTAATCTTTGCCAGGGCTGACCAGCACTTCTAGGCTGGGCTCTGGCTTTTTTCCCGTAGCGATTAAAAGTTAAGCTAGGCTTGGTTTACATCTCTATAGGTGCAGGCGTGTTTCTGCACATGTCACTTGTAGGACAGTCTGTTTCAATGCGCTGTTATACGCATGGGAAAAGCAGAAATTAAGTCCCTGACTTTTTTTAAAAAAACTTGCTGCACCGAACCACATGGTGAAGCAGAACTATGCCGTTTGGTGCACACGTAGGGGTGCCAATTACAGGTAATGGCACCGCAGTGTTTCTGTGCATGTCAGGAAATCGTGCAATTTTTTTTTGCATAAAATTTTTATAATTGTGAACCTAGATTTACTCTTAAATTTGTGCCTGCTATAGGAAATAGTGGTACCCTGCTCTGCAGACTTTTTCCTGTCAGGTCACTGTTTACTGTTGAGGGACACAGAAAAGTAAGACATTTTCTGAACCCATGCTCAGGGTCAGTGACTCAAAGTATTGAAACCATTAAATCAGTGTAACAGCCAGAAATCTAGAATTTTCAGAAGTGAAAGTCCGCATGGCTATGTATATATATATATATATATATATATATATATATATATATATATATATATATATATATATATATATATATATATATAACCCAAATTCCAAAAAAGTCAGATCTACAAAAAAACAGAATGCAATAATTTGCAAATCGCATAAATCCATATTTTAGTCACAATAGAATATAGAAAACATATCAAAGGTTTAAACTGAGAAAATGTACCATTTTCATGTCTCAGGGCAACAGAAAGCTTGCAAAGTAAGTGGTACTAACAGGGAAGAGCTGGAAGAACTTTTTGTGACTAATTAGCTTAATTATTAAATATTTAATCCAGAGTGCCTGTACTACCACAATCCTCCCACAGGCACCCAGGGAAAAAACGAGAGGCGCTTTAAAGGATAAATTAAAGTATTCAAGTGCTTTAGACCCAGTGATGGTGTGACCCTCTACAGGTGTCCTGCACCTTAACACATTCAAAAAAACAAAAAATGAATGAACCAGTCTGCAAACTAAAAAGCAAACATAAATATAAACCACAATCTCTAAGTGTTCTAGTGCGTACAATACAGTGATGGTGTGACCCTCTATATGTGTAGATATACACTCACATTCAATAAATGAGTATTACAGACAGATATACCAATACGTCTCCAGTGATATATTGTGCGGTCAAAGTATTCTAAAATGGACTTCTGCGCTACTAAAGTGAATGAAGTGTGGAATGCCGCAAAAAACAAAAAAGTGTACACCACTCACTAACTGAAATAAAATACCACAATCAATAATTGTGCCTGTGAATTTGCGCAAACCTAAATACTTAATCAAGCATAAATGTAAATATAAATAAAATAAAGTAATTCAAATAGTCCATACAGTGAAAATCCGTGACTGTAGTGCAAATCAATACAGTGGGTGAAATGAGTGAATACCATCAGTGATATCATCAATGATATCAGACGCAATTGTACAAAAGATGCAGACTTTGAAGCCCAGGCCAACCTGATTGGACAGAGATTTATCAATAAAGGATATGAAGAATCACAAATTAAGAAAGATATCCAATCGACCCAGAAAATGAATAGAAAAATAATGATCCACACACCCAAGAAAATACAATTGTTCCCAGAAGCACCAAGTCTAATTCTGGATTTTAATGTTCAATTTAAAGATATTGAGAAGATAATTCGAAGACACTGGCACATCTTAAAGGAAGACAAACATCTACAAAAAATATTACCGGAGAAACCAGCTATTATTTATAAAAGAGCACCTACTCTGAGAGATATCATTGTCAAAAATGTGGTGGAACCACCCCCAAAAAATAAATTTTCATTTTTCAATGGCAAAGGGTTCTATCCCTGCAAATACTGTTATGCATGTACACATGCCAAAAAATTTCAAGGTAAAAAATATGAATTTAAGGCAACCAGTACAGGAAACACTTACCCAATAAAAGATTTTATTAATTGCCACACAGAGGGGGTAGTATACGTCCTACAATGTTCCTGTAACTTACAGTATGTAGGGAGGACAAAGAGAGCACTAAAAACCAGAATTAAGGAACATGTAAAAAACATTTTAAAAGGATGCCCTAAACATAATGTATCCAAGCATTTTGCGTTGGTTCACAATAAAGACCCCACAGGACTCTCATTCTGGGGTATTGAAAGATACAATAAATCATGGAGAGGAGATCACAAAATTAGAACACTCAGTCAGAATGAGTCTAAGTGGATACATAGAATGAGAACATTGGCGCCAGAAGGGTTAAACATAGAATTCGACTTAAACTGTTTCATAAGTGATTTTTAATTATCTATAATTGTTCCTCTGTAAACCCAGTATATCATTTCCGGTGTGCATTATCATCCAATATATTTGTCTGCTCTTATCGCATGACTCAGTCGCATGATTCGATTTTTTATCAATTGACTTTTTATCAATTGATTTTTTACCAATTATTTTTATTATCCAGCCTTGCCTCTTTTATAATCACTTTTTTAATATTTTATCTATTTTTATCTTTATACATTTTTTAACCACCGTTGCTATTAAAGGTATTTTTAATATATTGTCATATAGACCCAACCGTTATAGTGTTTCATCTATTTTAATCAGCTACATTACGGGATATATTTACAAACAACAGACACTTTACAAACTTGCTCATAGTGAACATGCAAAATTTAATATATATGTAGCATGATCGCTATTAGAACGCAGATTCATTCGATTAACGCCACTAATATCAACATAAACACCTTCGTTGTAAACTTTTTTTTGCTGCTTTGTATGAACATGCAAAAACTTTATTGACAAAGCATCAGCGAGTCCATCCACTCTATGATGGCCGTGGGATGTACATACACTTGGTCTACAACAAAATGGCGTCCAGTACACTTCCTGTCCCCACTATATAAATAGACTATGATAACAACCAATCCGTTGCCCTGAGGAAGTCATGTGATATGACGTAACACGTAGGACGTAACGGACGTAACCGGATACACAACAGCGCGGACCGGAAGTGACGTAGCGGGGATTGTAAACACACTGTTTGAATTGCCGATCCAACGTTACCTAATTGTAAGCAGTTATTTTTAAATAAAAACTTCGGCTTTAACGTTATTACCCTATTGGAGTATCCTCCTTTCTGATTACCCCCTTATGTGGAGTTTATTCACCGGAGAGAACGCCATCCCCCCACAAGACGCACCAGAACAACTACACCGCTGGGATTGAAACAAGCGCAGCCCTGAATGGATACATAAAGGCATTTTATTTATGTCAGTAAGGTGAGAGTTCTGGGAGCCCCTAGTGGGTATCCAATACCACGAAAGTCACGAGATCTACTATCAACGCACTCTAACACTTTTTGTCTTGTTTAATCACTGTATAGAGTATTCACTCATTTCACCCACTGTATTGATTTGCACTACAGTCACGGATTTTCACTGTATGGACTATTTGAATTACTTTATTTTATTTATATTTACATTTATGCTTGATTAAGTATTTAGGTTTGCGCAAATTCACAGGCACAATTATTGATTGTGGTATTTTATATTGTGCGGTCACTTCATGCTGTGCGTGCACCAAAATAAATTAAAAACGACATATCTTTCAAAAAACAATCAGTCCAAAAAAGACATGACATCACACGTGGTGGACAAATGTCCTATGACAGTGATCAATCTTGATGCAAAAAGGGTGATAATGTGTGTCTTCCACCTCTCCCTTAGTGTACGGTGCTTCCACTCCCTCAAGAATAACACTCACCGACTTATTTTGCCAGCATTCTCATGCACGGCAATAATCGCTTGTTTACCACCCACGGGTAATAGGATCAATCGTTGTTCCACAGTGATTGTTTTAAATAAGGTCCACATGAAAGAAATAATAAGTGCTCCAATAGTGTAAACCAGTTTCACACATTTATTAAAATCACTACAATCTTCTAACATCAAACTCACATTTAAAAAGATAAAAATCGGCCACAGTAAGGTGCAGATCACATCAAATCAATATAGTGGAACCAAATACAACAAATGGTCACGGCGAACCCGAGGTGTGCTGGCGCCGAGCTTTTAATCTCACCCCTCCCTTGATACTCCTCCGCTCCTCTGTGTAACCACAACTCCTCTCCCTCAGTATGGCTTACAGCGCTGTGGGGCGTGGCTGTGAGACGTGACACACACTTACCGGATCCATCGGCAGTGGCGGGGGGGATCGGATCTTCACCCTGGCTGGGCACGGAGACGAGTGAGGGGAAGATGGGCCCCCACCCATCTCCATAATAATGCCCTTTTAAAAAAAAAAAAAAACGTGTAAAAAAAAAACAAAAGGTAAAATAAATAAGAGAAAATTTTTTTTTAAACGCGCCCCGTCCCGCTGAGCTTGCATGCAGAAGCGAACGCATACGTGAGTAGCGCCCGCATATATAAAACGATGTTCAAACCACACATGTGAGGTATGGCTGCTATCGGTAGAGCTAGAGCAATAATTCTAGCCCTAGACCTGTAGAATTTTTTAAGCGTCGCCTATGGAGATTTTTTGGGCTAACTTTACTGTTGTCTTATTTTTAAATAAAAAAAGTGTATTTTTTCCAAAAAAAAGTGCGCTTGTAAGACCGCTGTGGTAAGACCGGTACTAAGTAATTTCAGGCAAAAGAAACCTGTTTTAACTTGTAAACAACACATCTCAAAAAGAGGTTCGGTTCTTAAGTGGTTAACATGTATGTGAGGAATGTCAAAATTGGATGGCAAGTGATGTTCTGGGTCCTGGAGCCCGAAGAGCATTGTGTGGGATAAATCCTCCATCCCTAGGTCCACATCTTACCCAGTAACGGGATGTCATTATCAGTCTCAGTTGTCCTTAGACCTTTAAATATGTGATCTGACCACTGCTCAGAGCTCTCACTCTCTCTGCTGTATGTTGGTTTGCATTTTTTTGGAGTTGCGTTGTGTAAAATTGCAAATTACTATATGTTATTTTTGGTATTTTATACCATAGCCAAGCATGCTTGCTGATATATCTGTCACCCATGAATGATGTTGTATCTACTGCAGTTGTTAGCACATCTCCTAGTAATAACCATTCTGTTGACTCTTCATTTCTGCTTCCTAATAATGGGGCTCATTATGTGTACAGAAAATCTATCAAGAAATTGAAGAGAAACAGACAGGAGAACTTATGTCTTGTTGAACAAAGCTTTAATTGTTTCTTTAAACAAGTCTCTTGCCAAGCACAACAAGCCAGAGATAATTTATGAAATAATTTTATTTGCTCACTACACATTGTAGTAGAAAAAAATCTTGCGTGCTCCATATTGAATGGCCAGTACAATACATAAAAAGGTCACGTGTTATGTGCAGATCTGAGGACACAGACCACTTAGTAAAGATTTTTTCTTGCATAATTCTATCTGGCCTTAGGGCAAAACCGTTGTGTACATGACTCTTATGACGTACTCACTCTAGGCTATCAGTAAAATACCTAAGCATTTTTACCCTCAAAGTCCAGTTGGGTTCATTATTTGATCACTGCACTGGACTCGGGCACTGTATGCTTCCGTGTATCCACTAACCATGCCCGAGCACAGAACTCTCACAGATAACTTTCACCGAGCACAGAGACAGGGATCACTGGTCTGCCTTGCAGAGGTGATGACATAAGTCTGCTCGGCCCTGGGACATTGTGAGCATAGGCCAGTAAAGGAGTGGAGAGGGGGGACAAATATCTTTGGGCACGGTGCATGGTAACTGTGGCTAGAGTGAATACACTCATATTCAGAATTCTTTCCTCTGGTTTTAACATTTTTTTTTCTTTTTCTTTATGAATCACACTGAGAAATACAAATGCCTACAGTATGTTGATATTTGGTCCAAAGACTGTAACCTCTACATTGTTGGCTCCAGAGTTTTAGAAAAACAGGTTAATAAAGGAGAAGTTGTTATCGCACAAACTTGATAAGACCAATATATGAGATTTACTTATTTGGTGTGGATTACACAAATTAAAAAGGTGCTTTTGACATTTTTTTTTCCTTTTGGATAGGGTGTGAAAACTTTGGAAACAAACATTTTTGTTGTTTTTTATATCCTTTCTGGAAGGAAATCTCTCTTTACTTCCTAATTCAGTTACACTCAAGAAAAAAAGGGAAATCTAATTGTAAATCAGCATGGCACTGACAATAATGAAACCTGACAGATGTGCTGGTCCTTTCCCAGTGTAGAAAAAGTGTTTTATTGCTATCTGTGCCCCTTTAAGGCATATTTCCTTCATTTCATGTCTCATTGACAGTACAGGAAGTGAGATAACGTCTTCTTAATGGTCTTAAAAGACAATAATAAACCTTTTCCCACTCTTTAAAAAAAATAAAAAAATGTAAAATGTCACTAAGTCAAATATCGAAATCATTATTTAATATAAAAGGAAGATACTGTATTCCAAACAGTATAAAATGTATTCAGATAGCACAAGCACCGTTTTTCACATCTATCACTTGCAGCAATCATTTGTTTTCGGGAATTCCTTGTGTGATATGCATTTTGGATGATTTGTAATATATACACAATCATTGATAAATTTTCTTTCTGATTTCAGTTTTTGTCTTCTCTTCTGTCAGGTCAGCACAATTACCTTTGTGCAGGAAGAAATGATTGTATTATTGACAAAATTAGGAGGAAAAATTGCCCAGCGTGTCGCTATCGGAAATGTCTTCAAGCGGGAATGAATCTAGAAGGTATAAAAACTGTTAAGCCTTTCTTTTATCAAAGTCCCTAATGGCTGCTAGAATTAAAAATACCACTTTATGTGAAGAACTACAAATAACTCTGGCATTCTGTCCTACAAATTTACTGTGGTGTTTTCCATGTAGAGCAGCCTTTGAGCCGCATACGCCTGTTCCAAAGTGTTGCAGGATATGTTAACTTTATAATGTATACCAAAATGCTAAAACTGGAGTGCCAATATTGTGGTCAGGCTCTATTGCAATTGCACTACACAGAGCTGTCAGGCTCTAGGTTCCACATAGTGGTATCACAAACTGTAAAATATAAATACATAAATATATAATATATATAAAATGTATTTATTTATTTCAAACCGTTCTTCCATAAAAAGTAATACCACAATTGGATATGTAACAGTTTGTGCATATGTATTTCAGCTGTGAGATGGACTGTGAACTGAGGCATAAATGTGAACCAAGTTCAGAAGTCAGAAAAAGATCTTTCCTGATATTTCATGTGTAGTGGGCTACATGGGGAAGACCACCAGCAGGATATGCATGGGGTTTATTTCCATAATCCATTGTTATAATCTTATGACAATTATAAAGACCTCTAATATTGTTTTCTGGCTCCAAACTGACCTTGGAAACAACACATCTGCCCTTCCTCTCTAGTAGATTAAAATTTTGCCAGGTTCCTAATAGGTTCTTCATACATTCTCAGGAGGATTAGTTCTTCCTCTAATATCAGAATTTTTTTTGAGGAGGAATAATTTGGGAGAAAGGCAGACAAGGTTCACATGGTTGGGAGGCACAGTGGTAAAGTGTTACTAAACCCACAACAGTAAAAACAGTCTGAGTATGCTTGTTATACTCACTGTGGAACCTAAGGAGTTAATCCTCTGCATTGTGTAAAAAGGCTGTTTGATCCTGTCTCCTCTGATCATCTCCTTCGCAGACATCCCAGCCTGCAAAAACTAATTTCAGGGAGGTGGTGCTCCGCACCCGCCCACCACACCCCCTGCAGGAAAAGTTTTTGAAAATGCATTTTTTAATATTTTTTCACAGTGCTTCTGGGGAAGGGGGGGGGGTGTATGTGGCAGTAGATGGTGTCAGTAGTTTTCTATTTTTACATATTGATTTTTTTACAATTTCATTTATCAGCCCTGTTGGGGGGCTTTGGTGAGAACAGGGGTCTAAACAGACTCCTGATATCTTCCCCTTTGAGACAGAGAAAGGGACTTAGGACATAGATTCCCTACTCCCTTTCTCAGCATTGAAGATGAATGGACAGGAGACAGAGGCTCCTGTCCATTCATAAACTGAAGCAGAGTAACACACAGTTTACTATGCTCAGTTATCACAGGACACAGGAGCGATCGGTAGCGAACACTCTCTATGTCCCATTCAGAAAAGAAAGGGACCGGTAAATTACATATTTACTGGTCCCTTCCTCCGCTCTCCATCCTGACAGATCTCCCCCAGCATCCGGCGGGAGAGGAGGGGAGTCGGCTTCGGGGGACGAGGGGGAGTGGAGGGGGACACGGATGGGGGGGCGGAGAAGGAAAGGGACCAGAGGAGTGGCCAGAGGAGGAGCACACAGGGAGCAGCTGGGAATAATTGGTGCGGCGGAAGGGACAGCTGTGAACACCGATCTCCCTGTATAGCTTTTTAGCCAACAGCCGAGGGAGAGGAGAAGTGGCTATCAGCTGAAAGAAAAGCTATACAGGGAAATCGGTGTTCACAGCTGTCCCTCCCACCGTAACGATCATTTCCGGGATATCGGGAGGCGCTTGCGGTTGTCCGGAAGCCACAGCAGAAATGCTGGAGACTCCCGCACTTTGGGGGAGACTTTCGATGTCTGCCTTCTTCCACTGACTCCAATATAAATCCTAACATCTACAGAGCCCTGGGGACAGGCTGCATATGCTCAGTTTGGTGTGTATTGCTAGGGTTTGTTTTTTCTTGGGAGATTGCAGGTGATCAGCACAGGGCCAATAAGCACTGTCCAGACAGAGAGTCAGGGGTCCTGCAACCTGATAGGATAATCGTGGGAGAATGAAAACTCCTCCTATAAGCTTTAACCAGACACTCATAGAAGTCACAAGACTGCTCTAACTGCTGATGAAAAAAGGTATTTAGCAGTTCATATTTAGTAAAATAATTGAATTTCCATGTTCGCTGTACTGTGGGAGACCAGATATAGTAAATGCAGGGTCCTGGGTTTAGTAACACTTTAAAAGGTCATGATTATATCACAAAAATGTGAAATGTTTTTCTAAAAAAAAAAAAATGCAACATAGAAATTTTCTGTCTTATGGCCTTAACGCTGTTCTGTTCATTATATGCCCCTAGTAAATGAGCATTGTGTAGCTATTTTGGGGTATGAGTAGTGTTCTAGTCTTTGAAGTGTCAATATGTTTTTTTATTGTTCACCGCTAGAGAAATGTTTTGACCATACATTAAATTGCACACAAAAAGTAGTAAATGTGTGCATCCTATACAAAGGTGTGCTGTTTGTACTAATAGCTATGTTGTATATGCCAGCTTTTTTTATTTTTTCATTTAGTGATTTTTTTTTAGCACATTGGCCAGAACAGCAGGTAAAAACTTCCCGTAGACTGAACACCTGCGCATATAATATAAGAGGTAGCATTAAAGGAATTATACTGATCGCTAAATGGAAGCGGCCTGTGCTATTTTCAGAGTCATTAATGCGCTGTCATCATCACAACAAGGAGCAAGGTTAAGGAGCAGTCGTTCACTTTGCCTGCTCTCATCTTTGCAGTGGCAGATTCCTTGTTCACATATTGTTTCTGATTATGTACAGAAAATTAAGTGGCCTGATTTGCAACGAGCAGCATGTACTACTTTGAACAGGAAGAATATGTTTTTTGCATATAAATGAGCATTAACCATAATGCATTTTAATGATTGACGTACAACAGATTCCACTGAGGAATTGAATTTCGGAGTACAAGCCAGTGGCCAGACGTGAAGAAGTTGATGCAGGTTTATGACAAAGGAGGGAAGAAACACATCACAAGATGAAAGAACATCATTTACTGGCTCACCACAGTATTTATAGACATATTTTACATAGCACAGAGACTCTGGCTCTGTATGCCTATGTCCTTACGTTATATCTAGAAAACCCGCAAGCAAAAGCCAGTGGGTGGGGGAGGAGGAAGTGGGACTTTACATGAAGCCAATGGTTTGCAAGCCGACACAAACGGTGGGTCAATAAAATTCTTTATTTGCATGTTCATACAAACAATGGTATCAGACAATATCAATATAACACTTGGTAAAATGTTAAATGTTAGCAGTGATAACCAGAGATCAACATAAGGACCATTGGTATGACTATCAAGGATATAAAAGGTATACAGGTAACATGGGTAATAACATGGGTATAAACAATATTGTTGAAAATAGACCAGGGATCACCAGGTGTCAGAATGCGTAAATAGTTAAAACAAGGTAATGCCTGCCTGATAGCTGGCCTCAAATTCCTGTTAAGGGGTAAAACTCTGTATAGCATGGGTTGGGACAGTAAGTGATAACCGGTAGCTCGACGCGTTTCGTGGTTCAAGACCACTCATCAGGAGCAGACATGTCATGTTTCTGGAAATAGAAATAATAATATCAAGGGCCAAGGTAGCAATGGGTACAGAGGGCTAAAAAATCCCCCAAAAATTGAATAGTACTCACGACAATTGTGGGTAAATGGTGAATGGCTAGGTAAGGCAACCATCCGAGACTAGTGCCAGGTCGGGAGCTGAGGCGAGCCCCCCCCGGCCGCCCTGTCACTCAGGTAAGGTCACTGCTCACCCTGTTTGTGCACATGTCATCCTTTAGCTTTCCCATTCCTCTTTCCCCCACTCCATTCCTCACTCTACCCATTCACTCACTCACTCTTACATCACGTTCACCTTCCTTCCTTTCCCCCCCCCCTCCCTTCCCTCCCCCCCTTACCTTCACTCTCCTCACCTTCCTCTCTTCCCCCTCCCCCCCCCCCGCTGCACACACACTCATCACCTGCATCATCACTCATCTTCCACTCTCAACTCTAGGGTGCCTCGTGGCTCTGCATCGCCCTGGCGGGGGGAATTGCCTGTTTTGGTCGCCGCGGCCGGGGGGGGCTCGCCTCAGCTCCCGACCTGGCACTAGTCTCGGATGGTTGCCTTACCTAGCCATTCACCATTTACCCACAATTGTCGTGAGTACTATTCAATTTTTGGGGGATTTTTTAGCCCTCTGTACCCATTGCTACCTTGGCCCTTGATATTATTATTTCTATTTCCAGAAACATGACATGTCTGCTCCTGATGAGTGGTCTTGAACCACGAAACGCGTCGAGCTACCGGTTATCACTTACTGTCCCAACCCATGCTATACAGAGTTTTACCCCTTAACAGGAATTTGAGGCCAGCTATCAGGCAGGCATTACCTTGTTTTAACTATTTACGCATTCTGACACCTGGTGATCCCTGGTCTATTTTCAACAATATTGTTTATACCCATGTTATTACCCATGTTACCTGTATACCTTTTATATCCTTGATAGTCATACCAATGGTCCTTATGTTGATCTCTGGTTATCACTGCTAACATTTAACATTTTACCAAGTGTTATATTGATATTGTCTGATACCATTGTTTGTATGAACATGCAAATAAAGAATTTTATTGACCCACCGTTTGTGTCGGCTTGCAAACCATTGGCTTCATGTAAAGTCCCACTTCCTCCTCCCCCACCCACTGGCTTTTGCTTGCGGGTTTTCTAGATATTGTGTGATAGGGATGGAAACGTGCGACCTCTACCCGGCGCAGTTTCATTTAAAGTCCCACTTCCCCTCCCCCTTGCTTTTGTTTATATGTCCTTACGTTACCTTTTATCAGTTCACTGGGGAATTTTTTCTCCTTCCTTCCTTTTTTGTATATATCTTTATTACATCAGCTTTGGCAATACCAGCTTGTTTTTTTCTTAAATCAGTCTTGACAAATTCATACCTATAAGTGACCTGGCTATCAGCTGCAAATCTGTGATTGTATAAGCTGCCAGATCCTTTTGAAGGCTTCATTCAAAGCAGATTGAAGTTCACCTCTGATGTTGAATGCCAGAACTGTTGAGGTCGTAAAATCCTATACTTTATTTGGATACAAAAATGGTACAGTAGCATAAATCACAGAGCAGATTATGTAGGAACGGCCTACTTGCCAAAATATGTATGTTTTTGGCTATGCAGAAGAATGTCAGGAAGAGTATCAGGAGTATCAATTATTGATACAAAAACAATCAATGGCCAAAGAAATTTACCACAGCAAATTGTCTTTGCCAATGAAATAGGTTGGTCAAGTACTGTCCTTAGTACACCCCTGCACTCTGTTGTACTTTAAAGCGATTGTAAAGATTTCAATTTTTTTTTCAAAAATAACAAACATGTCATACTTACCTGCTCTGTGCAATGGTTTTGCACAGAGCAGCCCTGATCGTCCTCTTTTGGGTTTCCCAACTTGTGGTTATGGCTCCTCCTCTTCTCCTAGTGCCTCCATAGCAAGCAGCTTGCTATCGGAGCACTCATGCGGGTTCAATTCCTTGCCACACAGTGTGCATCTATTTACCCATACAGTTCAGCTCAGCCCCGCCCCCTGCTCACATAATTTGATTGACAGCAACAGGAGCCAATGGCTCCTGCTGTTGCCGCGCCTCCTGTGAGAGAGGGGAAGGAAGAGCTTCGAAGACATGCACAGTGCTGGATCGAGATAAGGCTCAGGTAAGTATTTGGGGGGGCTGATTGGGAGAGGACAGTGAGAGTGTTTTGTCTTTTTTTTTTTTTACCTTAATACAGAGAATGCATTAAAATAGAAGTATGGGATTTTTTTTATCCCATAATCATACTTACCTAGGTGGATTCAGCATCGGTCTCCCTCCGCCTCTTCACTGAGAACCGAGCCACCGAACACTGCCGATGGCTCGGTTCTCTCACCTCCCTGAGCGGAGAGCTGCTGCCTGTCAATCAGCAGCTCTCCTGCTCTGCTCCTCCACGCTCACTGGAGCTCTGAGCTGTGGAGTGGCTGGGAGTGGCTGAGACGCCTATCAGTCCAGGCACCTTCCAGAGTCAGGATGGATGGGCTGATCTTGGTGACGTGAGCAGAGAGTGGACTTCAGTCAGCTCTCTGCTAAAAATGGGTCACAGGAGTGCAAAACAAATGGCACTCCTGTGACCCATAGGAGAAGCCCAGCCGAATGAGATCAGGGTGGACTTCTCCTTTTAAGATTAAAAAAAAAAAAAAAACTTTTACAAGCACAAACTACATCTTAAGTGCATGGAGATTTCTGTGCCCTTATTATCAAAGGCTTTGTTTACACATACTGTATGCATTTTTATGTGATCTGTTTTTTATTAGATCCTGCTTACCGCAGTTTAGGTTTACCTGGAGTTTTCAGAAAACACACGTTTCATGCATAGAGCTAAACAAAGATTTCCTTTCTCTTAAAATATGCATGCAAAATGCTTCCAAGAGTGTGTTAGAAGTGCAGTTTTAAATATTTCTTTTAATACATGACTTATTAAGTGCAAAAGTGTAAGTGAGTTATAAGCATATGATCATTCTCTCAGCCAAACATAACCAGATGGATGTGATAAAGGTCTTTTCTTTATCGACCATGAAGGACACAGGAATTAGATATTCTTAAACAATCAGGTTATACTGCCTCCACCAGGAGGTTAGACACTGGTAAACCAAACAAAAAGTGTTAATAATCCCAGAAATCTAAAAAGTTTTTAATGCTGAAGACCTCTGCATTTATCATGTTTGCTATGTGCTTTTCTTTCCTATTTGTCCTATGTGTGACCTAAGTGTGCACGCTCCTGGGGGGCTACAGCCAAGGGTCCCTGTACTGCTTGTGTACACAGAGTCAAGTGGTGGTGGTGAAAGGTGGGGGGTTCCCTCCCTGTCAAAATATGTAAGCACAGCAGGGGAAATCCCTGTATCAACATTGCTTGTGCTAATGCAGGAATCTGACAGTTTTTCTTTTATTCGACCTGCTGGTTGAACGAAACTGCATGTATATACCTTGCTTTATAGGTGGGGTTATACTGGGGCTGGCTTAATATTTTTTTTGTTTGCCAGTGTCCCAACCTCCTGTAGGTGGCAGTATAACTGTTTAAGAATTTCTAAATGCCTGTGTACCTCAATGGACTTCAAGAAAAATATTTTACAGCAAGTACAAAAATCCTGGTATCTGTAATGCCCCATACACCCGGTCGGACTTTGTTCGGACATTCCGACAACAAAATCCTAGGATTTTTTCTGACGGATGTTGGCTCAAACTTGTCTTGCATACACACGGTCACACAAAGTTGTCGGAAAATCCGATCATTCTGAACGCGGTGACGTAAAACATGTACGTCGGGACTATAAACGGGGCAGTGGCCAATAGCTTTCATCTCTATTTATTCTGAGCATGCGTGGCACTTTGTCCGTCGGATTTGTGTACACACAATCGGAATTTCCGACAACGGATTTTGTTGTCGGAAAATTTTATAGCCTGCTCTCAAACTTTGTGTGTCGGAAAATCCGATGGAAAATGTGTGATGGAGCCTACACACACAGTCGGAATTTCCGACAACAAGGTCCTATCACATTTTCCGTCGGAAAATCCGACCGTGTGTACGGGGCATAAGTGTTTTGATGTATGGAGAGATAATGCATGAACATTTATCTGAATAAAACAGAAGACTTTACCTGCTAAGTAGTTGGCTTAATGACAACAAGGTTACATTGCACCTCTTTAAACCAAATCTTTAACAGAAAATAAAAGCATATGAGAATAAAATAATAGAATTATAGCTATAAATATGCCACATCTAAATTGCCTAGAATTCTTTGTTGTTTTTTTTCTGTTTTAACCTTGTTTCACTATAATATTTTTTTTTAACAGCTCTGCATGACCCAGTAGCAGTTATGCTAATTATTGAAAAAAAAAAAAAGAATATTACTCATTACAGTGCACATTGATTTATAAAAAATGATCTCCAGTTTTGCTTTTAGTCAGTCTCTCTCTCTCTCTCTCTCTCTCTCTCTCTCTATCACTGTATCACTCCCCAAGAACAATCCTAATATTTTCCCACAATACCAAACCCTATGTCAGTAATATGTCCTCCAGTGACAAAGGACCAGGGGAAGATACAATAGTGCTTTGGGGGGTATGAAGATATTTAAAGCGTTAGTAAAGTCCTACAATGAAAAAAAAAAATGGCCCCCTGGACAGTTTTATTGGTCAAAAATATCACGATTACTAGATAAAATATTTTTTTGCCGTTGTAGCAAACTAACGGTAAATTGAAACAAACAGAAAGGTACGTATGCGCTGCTGCCAAAAATGTACCTATGTGCTGCTGTCATCATCTCAGTATTTAAAAAAGTATTGCTGATCCTCTTTACTTTAATCCCAACTTGAAGTGATTCTAAAGGAAAGATTTTTCTTCTTTTTTTCAAATAATAAACTTGTCATACCTATCTGCTCTGTGTAATGGTTTTGCACAAATCAGCTCCGATCCTCTTCTTTTTGGGTTCCCCGCCAGTGGTCCTGGCTCCTACAGTGTAGCAATAGCAAGCCTCTTCTCCATTTAGATCAGAGCGCAGATTGGCCCACTCTGTTCTCATTGGCTCACTGGCTGTGAATGACAGCCATTGGCTCCCACTGCTGTGTGAGCCAATGAGGAGAGAGAGACCTGGAGGAGCCGCTGCTCTCATGCACATCGCTGGATCAAGATGGGCTCAGGTATGTATAAGGGGGGACTTGGAGGGGATCCGCACCCAGAAGGATTTTTACCTTAATGCATTAAGGTAAAAAAGCCTTGAACCTTTTGAACCACTTCATGTGAAAATTGAAGGAAGGGTAACTTTTCTAATGCTGTCCAATCACCGTAAGGGAATTACTTCACTTCCTTTTCATCATCACGTGGACAGGAAGTGAAGGGAAATTTCCCTCAAATGGACACAGTCAGCAATAAAAACTTGACAGAGGTTCTATTTCTTCCTCATGCTATCAAGAAAGTGTTTTGGGATTTCATTTTATCCTTCAACCAGCTGTTATTTTCTAAAAGTGCAGTAATTCAAATTATTCTTCTGACAACCCTATTAGTGTTATTAATGGCTTCTATTGCCCTGTTGCTTTAATAAGCTCTATTCTGAAATTTGTGTCTTTGATAAGATTGTTATAATCATGTGATCAATCCCAGAAATGTAATAAACACATAGCCCCCTTCCCTCACCCCCAAATAGCACTGATTTTACAATCTCCTTGGATTTGCCACAGATGTCTGAACACATAAATTGAATGAGTTGTATAGGGAGGACCTTGCACTACATACTTCTTGTTAATCCGAAAAAGACTGTACAATCAGATTGTAATGTGTGATCATCTTGAGGCAACTTCCTAGCCTTAAGAACATTTTTATTTGTATTTTTAACAGCGAAATGCAGGTTGCATATTGTAACGCTGTCACAGACCCGGTTGCAAGTGTTCTCTTTTTCACTCTATGGTCTTTCACTGTGTCGCTTTTCTTATAATCCGAGAGGGAGAAGTAGAATTTATGGAAAAGGATTACGTAATTTTTTTCCCCTTGAAATGTGTTGGATTGGCCTAAAGTTGGCATCAACAAGATCCCCACAGCAGTATATGTGCTGTATCTGGTGTGAGGATTTTAGGGTAAAGCCTGTGCATGGAAACTGCTTCTCCATATCTCTTCCAAAGTAAATATCAGCCTTACTGTATCATCCCCCTCTGGCACTGATGAAAGGCAGTTCTGTTTTCCAAATTAAATATGTACAGTATTTCCAGATCCAGAAGGTAGAGACGCATATACTGTATGCGCCGGCATTCCTCCCTTTTCATGGATTGTATGGAACATTTGCAGCAGAGAAGATTAAATCAGATAAGGCTCTTTAATCTTCTTTTTGCAATAAAATGTAGATTTCTGCAGACATTTGGTTTTGGTTATGTTATTGACTGTTTCTAGGAAGGCAAAGAAGCCAACATTTGTTTCACTGGTTGTGATTAATTATGGCTGAGGGAATGATAGGTTTTTTAGAAAGCTACTTTATGTATATAGATTTTTTTTTTTTTTTTTGCAGGTTGCATATTAAATGCTGTGTCAGTACTCGTGCTATATAAAAACTGATTTTATTTAAAGTGGATTACCAGCTAATGCATTTTTTTTTCTATTTTGAGTGGGGGAGGATTAGAACATCTTTCAGATTTTAAATGCCATAAAGTGCCTTGCAAAAGTATTCACCCCCTTGGCATCTTTTGTGTTTTGTTTCCTCACAACCTGAAATTAACATGAATTGTTTGAGGATCTGCATCAATTAATTTACAGAACATGCCCACAACTTTGAAGATGTTTTTTTTTTTTTTATTGTGAAGCAAACAACAAATAGGACAAAACAACAGAAAAAGTCAATGTGCATAACTATTCACCCCCCTAATGTCAATGCTTTGTAGAGCCACCTTTTGCGGTTATCACAGCTCCAAGTCGCTTTGGATAAGTCTCTATGAGCTTGCCACATCTTACCACTGGGATTTTTGCCAATTCCTCCTTGCAAACTGCTCCAGCTCCTTCAAGTTGGATGGTTTGCGCTTGTGAACAGCAATCTTTAAGTCTGACCACAGATTTTCTATTGGATTGAGGTCTGGGCTTTGACTAGGCCATTCCAACACATTTACATGTTTCCCCTTAAACCACTCAAGTGTTGCTTTAGCAGAGTGTTTGGGGTCATTGTCCTGCTTGAAGGTGAACCTCCATCTCCATCCTAGCCTCAAATCACACACAGATTAGTACAGGTTTTGCTCAAGAATATCCCTGTATTTAACACCATCCATCTTTCCCTCAACTCTGACCAGTTTCCCAGTCCCGACTGCTGAAAAACATCCCCACAGCATGATTCTGCCACCACCATGTTTCACTGTGGGGATGGTGTTCTTTGGGTGATGTGATGTGTTGGGTTTGCGCCAGACATAGTGTTTTCTTTGATGGCCAAAAAGTTCAATTTCAGTTTCATCAGACCAGAGCACCTTCCTCCATATATTTTGGGAGTCTTCCACATGCCGTTTCGCAAACTGAAAACGTGCCATTGCAACCTGCAGCTCCTCCAGGGTTACCTTAGGTCTCTGTGCTGTCTCTCTGATTAATGCCGTCCTTGCCCGGTCCGTGAGTTTTGGTGTGCGGCCGTCTCTTGGCAGGTTTGCTGTAGTGCCATGTTCTTTTCATTTGGTTATGATAGATTTGATGGTGTTCCTATGAAAATTTGGATATTTTTTTATAACTTAACCCTGACTTGTACTTTTCAACAACATTGTCCCTTACTTGTTTGGAAAGTTCCTTGATCTTCATGGCATTATTTGGTTAGTGGTGCCTCTTGCTTAGGTGTTGCAGCCTCTGGGGCCTTTCAAAAAGGTGTGTATATGTAATGACAGATCATGTGACACTTAGATTGCACACAGGTGTACATTATTTCACTAATTATGTGACGTCTGAAGGTAATTGGTTGCACCAGAGCTTTTTATGGGCTTCATAACAAAGGGGGTGAATACATACGCACATGCCTATTATCAGTTTTTTTCTTTCTGAAAAATAGTTTTATGTATATATTTTTCTAATTTTACTTCACCAACTTAGACTATTGTGTTCTGATCCATCACATATAATTCAGATAAAAAAAACATTAAACTAAAGGCCGTAATGTAACAAAATAGGTAAAAAGCCAAGGAGGTGAATACTTTTGCAAGGCACTGTATGTGTCGCCGCTGGGGAGATTCAAGCTTATGGGTTGATTTACTATATTTAAATAGACTGCACTGTAAGTATATAGAGTAAATAGAGTGCACTGCACAGTTGCACTCATTTTCCCCAGAGCCCAGTAAATGTGATAACGCTCTCCTGATTTCCCTCATCCAATCATGTGCAAGCAAAAATGCTTTTTTTTTTAAATTTTTCTTGCACCTGATTAGGTATTCTTTGCAAGGTGAAGCTTTATCACATTTACTAAGGAAAATTAGTGCAATTGCACTTCCTAAGTGCACAGTCCATTTGCCTTTAGTAAACCCACCCCTTAGTGTCTTCCCTGTTGATCACTGTCACAGGCCAGTAAGTATTTTAAAATAAAAATGTGACAGGTGTCACCATGAGATGAGCTTAGAGGAGGAGGTTTTTTTTCATTTTTTTCTGCAGTGTCATCATGATATCACCCCATTAAAGACCACAAAAGCAAGGTTCTAACCCAATCCACTTCCCTTCCAAGGTATGGAAAAAAAAACAGTCCTGTCAATAATGACTTTTTCTTTATTAAGCAATTGAGTAATTGCATTTATTAAAGCTACCAAGTCTAAGGCTGGGTTCACATTGGAGAACGCAGTGGCTCACAGCAGGGATCCGGTGCGTCCCTCTTCACCGTTTCAGGTCCGATTTCAGCCCAAATTTTGTGCTGAATTCGGACCTGAAACAGACCAAGAGACACACTGGACTCCTGTGCAATTTGCACCGGAGCCGCTGCATGCCAGTTGGATAAATGGCTCTCTGTTCTATGATGCATCTGAGCTTAAACCAGAAGTTCTGGGTTTGCAGTTGGCCACATAACTATAAAGGAATGCTATACAGTCTCCAGTCACTGTCCTTAAAGTGGTTGTAAACCCAGATTGAAAAAAAAACCCTGCAAGATAAAGGCATAATGAGCTAGTATGCATCGCATACTAGCTCATTATGAAATGCTTACCTTAGAACAATGCTGTTGCAGTGGTTCCGGCACACCGCTGTGACCGGCGACATGTCGTCCCGGTAACTGCGATGACGTTGGCACATGTGGATACAGTGAATATCTCCTAAACTGTGCAAGTTTAGGAGAAATTCATGGTACCTACAGGTAAGCCTTATTATAGGCATAACTGTAGGTAAAAGTGGTTATACAAGGTTATAAAGTGTAGGTAAACCCTAGCAATGCATTTTTCTTAGTTTTTCATTTTTGGTCTGTTACATATACAAAAAAGAGTGCTTTATTATATCTGTTTATTAATTGCAAAAACAACTGCTTTTCCTTCTAGAAATCCTGTGAGCTTATAACTTCAAGTAGTGAGCTGACAGAGCTGCACTGAAATGTCAAATATTATCAGACAAGCCTAAATTTCTCTTTGGACTACAAAATACCTTCTACCTTTATTATGGGGAAGAATAGAGAGGAAATGTTTTGTAGTCCCATTTTATTGTGACAATGCTGCTTCTCCATTGATACAATACAGTGAGTAAGCGTAGGATAGGAAGTGTGTTACTGGCAGGATCACCAAATAAAAATAGGGAGAAAAAAAAACCTGAAAAATAAAAAGTGAAAAAACTGACAAAAAAAAATCTAAGCTACACAATATAAAATGGCTGTTCATGGGTTTAAATACATTACACTTGAAGGAAGAACTCCTTCAAGTATGAATCTATACTGTTCCTCCACTCTTTTCAGTGAAAAAATGATCCCATGTATGGAAAAAAACACTGTTTATGTTACCAGCACACCCCAACAGTCACTGATATATGGCAGAATTCAGAAACCCAGAGTCTGTTTCTTCTCAGTATTGCACAAGCAGAATCTGTCTGATGTTCCCTGGCAACGGGGGATTATCATGACGCTCATTTTTTTTTTTTTCATTGTGCTATATACTTTTTATATACTATAATTTAGAATGAATACATTGTGTATATTCATACTGTGATCAATGAAAAACATATGTAGTGTACAGCAGCAAAGTTATGTTAAAGTGCAACTAGTAGTAAGTTACTTTGACAGTCGAGCAGAGGACCTGTTTTGTCATCTGCCCACTGTATGGCTCCTTCTACACAGCCTGAGACACCGTTTTCATCTTCTGTGTGAAGTGGTATAACTTCCTAAAAGTCCTGATGATGTGATAATGGGATATTTGTACAGCAACACATTGGCTGTCGACTCTTGATAGCCTATTCTATTGTCACCAATAAACATTATATCTGGATAGATCCCTCTGACTTGGTACACTCATCCTTTAACTCCACATTAGCTGACCTTTTCAGTGACTCTGTCGGGGCTCCACCTGGCAAGAGAGCCCCCATACTATAGCTATTGGTTGATCAGTTCTGAACCTCCATCAAACTTGGGTTAAGCACTCTACCACTATTAAGTCCAGAATAACAAGAAGTGGATATATGTTGATTTGTTCAATTTAAAGAAGTGATTACTCTTTGTATGTTGCCTGGTAAACCAGGAAAACTTATTTGCCACAGTGCTATAGACCGGTGGCTTATCCCTAATCTCTTACATTATTTGTATGTACCCTACTGCCTATTATAATAAATAACAGGTAACCACATACTACCGTATACATATTTTTTTTTTCAGTGTTTTTCTTTTCTTCTTGTTTTAAATTTGCAATGTGCCTTTGAAAATTGACTAGTCATTTCCCTAGTACAGCTCCCTAGACTTCTTGCACATTATAGCCCTCTCCTTTTCTGGGAGTGTCTAATTGCTGTCTGTGCTGGCCCGGCACCTCTGCCCCCCCTTCCCCCCCACCTCCCTACATAACCTAGCTGCTGGGGATGGAGCAAAGGGGAATGCTATAGAGTGTCACTTGATTGACAGCTCTAAATCTGCTGGGGCTGCAGACTTCAGATCCAAGATGGCAGCTCCCAGCAGTTTTCCAGGGGCTTTTGGAAGTCTGCACAAGGGAAGTTTTTTCAGGTAAAAAAACATACATAAAATTAAAAAATGAAAAAGGTGGGACTTTGTATGAGGAAGGGGGGCCGTACAGATCCCATCCTCCATCCCATGTTAGTATTATAAAAGGGTTGAGGAGCGGGACTTTGAGTGAAGCACACGGATGCAGTAAAGAAATGAATTAGAAAATGGTTTATTAATTGAGTCACTTCCTAGAACATAGGTTGGGGGTACGAGCAAGACCGTATTATTTGTCTAAAAAATGAAGATAAGAACATAAATGGTAATCTGAAAAAATACGTGGGCAAATGCAGAAAATGTGAAAGCCCCCACACATATCCATACATTTGTCCAACAAACTTACATGAGTGTGGCCGTGCACAGGGGAAAACAATGCCGCACAAGTCAAACTGGCCAAAGATGCCATCTCCCGGAGCTGAGGGGGCCCGTCCAGGCAACGCAGCCCGCAGCGGCAACATCCCCAAATCTGTGAAGGGAGAGAGGTGAAAGGGGAGTGTGGTGCATGGGAGAAAAGAGTGGCCCCTGAAGGGGGAACCTGCTGGAGAAAAAGAGCCTGTGACAGTAGTGCACTAAAGTAAAGGAAGAGTATGAGGGAATGTAAGGTGATAGAGGGTGAAAGATGATGAGAGACAGAGTGAATAGACGGAGTGAGGTGAAAAAAAAGGAGAAAAAGGCAAATGGGCAGTAGGAAAAGAAGAGGGAAAGGAGAAAGGGGAAAAAAAGGGGAAAAAACAGAAAAGGTGTTGGAGATTGATAGGATGAAAATAGTTACCTGCTGCATAATTAGGTTGGACAAGAGAGCCAAAGGAAAGTGATGTGAGGATGAAGCTGAGCATTAAGGACAGAAGTGCCGATCACAACTTGGGGGCAAGCCTGCCGCCAGGTGAGCCGTCCAGAACCAGCCTCCAACGTCATGCGGTAGCAGAGTGGGGGACAGGGAACACACTGGGAGAGGGCCGCCAACGGAGCTTGGCGTGTCCAGCCCAGGGCGTCAACCAAGTCTCCCCACTGCTGGAGATGGAAAAGCCGGCCAGCTGGTTTATAGGCGTCTCTGGGACGCCAAACAGCTGACACTAATAGCATGACGCTGACGAGCAGTGGGGGCACCCCGCCCACCCCATGTAAGGAGGGGGCGGTGGGGAAACCCACAGTGCTCGTCACAGCTCCGGGAAGTGAAAGGAGAGGCTCCGGATGTGACCAATGACAGCCAGTGACCCCAGCGCGCACTCACACTACAAGTACTGGAAAGTGGCATTGGAGAAATAAAAAATTTTATAATACTAACATGGGATGGAGAATGGGATCTGTACGGCCCCCCTTCCTCATACAAAGTCCCACCTTTTTCATTTTTTCATTTTTTGCTCAACCTATAGGGATGGAAGCACATGGCTGCACTGCTAATATACTTTCAGAATTTGCTATGGCTGCTCCTCAGCCTTTCACATTATCTCCCTATTAATTTCCAGTTCTCCCTGTGCAATAGGTGGGCCTTTTTGCACACAGAACTGGAACAATCTACTCCATAACCCAACTCTCCCATCCACTACATTCAAAAAAAAAAAAAAAAAATTTTTATTTCTCCAATGCCACTTTCCAGTACTTGTAGTGTGAGTGCGCGCTGGGGTCACTGGCTGTCATTGGTCACATCCGGAGCCTCTCCTGTCACTTCCCGGAGCTGTGACGAGCACTGTGGGTTTCCCCACCGCCCCCTCCTTACATGGGGTGGGCAGGGTTTCCCCCACTGCTCGTCAGCGTCATGCTATTAGTGTCAGCTGTTTGGTGTCCCAGAGAGGCCTATAAACCAGCTGGCCGGCTTTTCCATCTCCAGCAGTGGGGAGACTTGGTTGACGCCCTGGGCTGGACACGCAAAGCTCCGTTGGCGGCCGTCTCCCAGTGTGTTCCCTGTCCCCCACTCTGCTACCGCATGACGTTGGAGGCTGGTTCTGGATGGCTCACCCGGCGGCAGGCTTCTCCTCAAGTTGTGATCGGCACTTCTGTCCTTAATGCTCAGCTTCATCCTCACATCACTTTCCTTTGGCTCTCTTATCCAACCTAATTATGCAGCAGGTAACTATTTTCATCCTATCAATCTCCAACACCTTTTCTGTTTTTTCCCCTTTCTCCTTTCCCTTTTCTTTTCCTACTGCCCATTTTCCTTTTTCTTTTTCTCCTTTTTTTCACCTCACTCCGTCTCTTCACTCCGTCTCTCATCATCTTTCACCTTACATTCCCCCATACTCTTCCTTTACTGTAGTGCACTACTGTCACAGGCTCTTTTTCTCCAGCAGGTTCCCCCTTCGGGGGCCACTCTTTTCTCCCATGCACCACACTCCCCTTTCACCTCTCTCCCTTCACAGATTTGGGGATGTTGCCGCTGCGGGCTGCGTTGCCTGGACGGGCCCCCTCAGCTCCGGGAGATGGCATCTTTGACCGGTTTGACTTGTGCGGCATTGTTTTCCCCTGTGCACGGCCACACTCATGTAAGTTTGTTGGACAAATGTATGAATATGTGTGGGGGCTTTCACATTTTCTGCATTTGCCCACGTATTTTTTCAGATTACCATTTATGTTCTTATCTTCATTTTTTAGACAAATAATACGGTCTTGCTCGTGACGAGTGACTTTAAGGTTCCGAAACGCGTAGAGCTAACAACTACTGTTACAACAATGTATTCATGAACTCACCACGGCCGTTTCTCTTCACCAAGTATATTTTCTCCTTTTTCCTTAAGTGATGCTTTAATGCATCCATTTTTGTTCTCAGTATCATTTACATTGCAATTAATCACGCACTGAAGTGACCCGTGCAACTGTGAAATACTGGCTTAATTTCCTAACAGAGTCATTATGAATGTTTTTAGATTAATTTTCCTACTCATCTTACCTTAACTAGTATTTTTAATGCGCAAGCTACTTTTATGAGTATTCTCTGCAATGCAATTAATCATGTTATTACGTGACCCGTGTACTTGTAAAATACTGTTTTAAACTTTGGTTGGACAATGTATTTATATGTGATATTTATCTGGAAGTTTTGATATACAATATGTAACGAACTGTATACCCCCAACCTATGTTCCAGGAAGTGACTCAATTAATAAACCATTTTCTAATTCATTTCTTTACTGCATCCGTGTGCTTTACTCAAAGTCCCGCCCCTCAACTCTTTTATAATACATAAAATAAGTTAAATGCACTTATAATCTTATGAGAAGATTTTTGTTTAATGAATGATCTGGCGATGAAGAACAACTAAAAATGCAGACTCAGGAAAGTGTGTTGGCCATTAAATTGAGGAGAACTTGTCCATATTGTCACTGTTTTGTAGAGCTCCTCCGTGGTTCTTTATGCCTCCATACATCTTCTCAGTACAGGAGAATTCTGACAAAAGCCATTTATTAAGGAGTTCCAGTCTCTAAAGTGAAAATGAAAAGTGAGCAGCTACAAAAACTGTAGCTGCTGACTTTTAATAAACAGCCACTCACCTGTCCCAGGATCCAGCGGTGTACTCACCCCAGTCCTGTTCTCCCTGTGTCCTCCCTCGCAGGCATTTTCACTATGGGCACCCGGCTGTATCAGCTTGCAGCTTCACAGCCGGGTGCCCACTGCACATGCGCGAATGGTGCTGTACTCTGTGATTGGTCCCAAAGTCTTCTGGGACCTGTCATGTGTCCCAGAAGACTTTGCTTTGGGAGGAAGGAAGGAGAACTTCCGCTTCCGATCGCCTAAGGCGATCAAAGCAGAAGTAGGAGCGGTTTACTGTCAAAATTGGGTACCCCCCCCCAAAAGCTCCATTTCATCAACAGGAGCTGGGGAGGGGGCTTTAAAGCAGAACTTACCGTTTTGGGTGTTGCCTCGCTTTATGGTTATCATAAAAACATAGTATTTAACATTTAAACTATTATATTATATTTACAAGAGCAAAAAAAAGAAGCTTGTTGCTACATAAGAAAGCATCTCTTCATTTAAGTCTCCTCTTTAAGTCTTCTTCTTCTCTTTACCTTGCCTGGTCTGAGAACTACGTTAGATTAAACTAAACGTAGGAAGCCGAAGTTCCTTGTTCTGTTCATTGTACTGACACATAGTATATAATACACATAGTACATACTTAATTCTCTTTTAGCTTGTAACAAGCACATTTCCGATGCCCTGTGATCACCAATGAACCATGGGACTTATAATTCTGTTTTTAGATATAAAACTACCGTATATACTCGAGTATGAGCCGAGTTTTTCAGCACATTTTTTTGTGCTGAAAATGCCCCCCTCGGCTTATATTCGAGTCCTCCCGGCGCTGTCCCCATCTGCAACCTTATTATCTCCCGGCGCTGTAATATATTCAGTCTGCTCGGCGGCCATGCAGTGTACCAAAGCCCCGCCTCCTCCTCGTCCGTGATAGGCTGAACACTGACTCACTGCTGGGAAACCGAGTCAGTGTTCGTCACAGGCGAGGAGGGAGCGGGGCTTTGGTATACTGCATGGCCGCCGAGTAGACTGAATGTATCACAGCGTCGGGAGATAATAAGGCTGCAGATGGGTACAACGCCGGGAGATCATAACGCTGGAACAATGGCAGACACCTATCAAGGTACTTGAGGGTGAGGCTGAGGCATGCAGATGGACACAGGGAGGCTGTGGCATGTAGATGGACACAGTGAGGGAGGCTGAGGCATGTAGATGGACACAGTGAGGGAGGCTGAGGCATGCAGATGGACACAGTGAGAGAGGCTGAGGCATGTAGATGGACACAGTGAGGGAGGCTGAGGCATGTAGATGGACACAGTGAGGGAGGCTGAGGCATGTAGATGGACACAGTGAGGGAGGCTGAGGCATGCAGATGGACACAGTGAGAGAGGCTGAGGCATGTAGATGGACACAGTGAGGGAGGCTGAGGCATGTAGATGGACACAGTGAGGGAGGCTGAGGCATGTAGATGGACACAGTGAAGGAGGCTGAGGCATGCAGATGGACACAGTGAGGGAGGCTGAGGCATGTAGATGGACACAGTGAGGGAGGCTGAGGCATGTAGATGGACACAGTGAAGGAGGCTGAGGCATGCAGATGGACACAGTGAGGGAGGCTGAGGTATGCAGATGGACACAGTGAGGGAGGCTGAGGCATGTAGATGGACACAGTGAGGGAGGCTGAGGCATGTAGATGGACACAGTGAGGGAGGCTGAGGCATGTAGATGGACACAGTGAAGGAGGCTGAGGCATGCAGATGGACACAGTGAGGGAGGCTGAGGCATGCAGATGGACACAGTGAGGGAGGCTGAGGCATGCAGATGGACACAGTGAGGGAGGCTGAGGCATGTAGATGGACACAGTGAAGGAGGCTGAGGCATGCAGATGGACACAGTGAGGGAGGCTGAGGCATGCAGATGGACACAGTGAGGGAGGCTGAGGCATGCAGATGGACACAGTGAGGGAGGCTGAGGCATGTAGATGGACACAGTGAGGGAGGCTGAGGCATGTAGATGGACACAGTGCGGGAGGCTGAGGCATGTAGATGGACACAGTGAGGGAGGCTGAGGCATGTAGATGGACACAGTGAGGGAGGCTGAGGCGTGTAGATGGACACAGTGAGGGAGGCTGAGGCATGTAGATGGACACAGTGAGGGAGGCTGAGGCATGTAGATGGACACAGTGAGGGAGGCTGAGGCATGTAGATGGACACAGTGAGGGAGGCTGAGGCATGTAGATGGACACAGTGAGGGAGGCTGAGGCATGCAGATGGACACAGTGAGGGAGGCTGAGGCATGCAGATGGACACAGTGAGGCTGCAAATGGGCATTGTTGACCCTCTTTTCCACTTACAGTAGCTGCTGCATTCTCACCCTAGGCTTATACTCGGGTCAATACGTTTTCCCAGTTTTTTGTGGTAAAAGTAGGTGCCTCGGCTTATATTCGGGTCGGCTTATACTCGAGTATATACTTAAAAATATTATTTTTAATCTGCAGCTTAATAAACAATAACTATAAATAGCTGATGATTGTCGTAAGGGACCTTGTTATGGCACTTACTCTTATTGGGGAGTTAATGCTGTCTCCCAATTGTGCTCTGCAGTTCTATGCAGTCACCCTGTCACACGAGCTTCTGATGGAGGCTACAACAGGCCATTTCAATAAATATTACATAGAAATGGTCCACATTTCTCACCTGAAAGCCATGCAGCCATCACCAGATTGCATGTATGTAGACAGGGAGCAGCTGCAGGAGTTTAGCAGCACTGAGATGCAACAAAGGAGAAAGGAGAACATACAGTAAGTATTTTGTTTAACCCTTTCCCACTGCTTCTCTCCCCCTTTCCGGCTTTTAAAGAAAATCTAAATGGTGAAGGCAGGCGTTCCAATTATGTGACCACTTTGGCTGACACAGCAGTCATATGATCGGAAGCTTCTAATCACAAATATGGACCAGGAGCTTCCAGTGACATTTTAATGTACTGTGCTGGGAGCGCACTGTCAGCACAGAAAACCGTTCTCTATGGACCCATATATGCAGCCACCCACTCATTGGCCGCATGATTTCGGGAACAGGTTAAACAAATGTTGATAAGGTGCAGTGCTTTAGAAAACTAAATGTCACTTATGTATTATTTACATTTCCTTAAAATGTTCTCCAAAAGCACATTAGATAATTGTGCTATTACATTTATCAAAACTCTTGCAATAGTAAAATAAATGAATTTCATTTTAGTATTCTGGAAATACTGAAAGTAAAGTAAATGTTCATTGCTAGTGTTGTAGTAGAATATGTCACAGCATTATGAAAGTGTTTACACTGGGCTGTTTGGTGTTATGTGCCACATTCCATTGGAGCCATGATATCAGCTGTTGGACAGTGTGATACTTTTGTGTGCATATTCCTTGCCACTGTTCGGTTCTTCTCGTGTTTTTTTTTTTTGCCTTACATAACAGAAGGGTAAGAAGCTTTCAATGGAATTTGAAGGAAAGAATTCTGATTACCATGTCATTTTGCTGCGAGAACATTCCCAACCCAGTTGTTGACAGATCGGAACTGGATACTAGGGGATACCAGATAACATATATACCATATATATATATATATATATCTATATATGTCCCATGCTTTGCCTTCCTTTGAGAACATTTTCAATTATGGTATGATCTTTGTCCTGGGTCCACACTTGTGTTTGTGCAGTGGTTTTGGACAGCCAATCTATTTCAATGGGCTGCCTAATGAGTGGCAGTTGCATGCTTGTGCACCTTTTAATCTAAAACGCACCTCACCAAAACCTATAGTGCTTTTATTACCTTGCTTTTTTGCCCACTACAACGGACGTGTGATAGCAAGGTACGTTTGGGTGCTATTAGGAATGAATGGCACTGTAGCATGCCTGCAAAAAGGACACATTATCAAGCGCTGTGGGAATGTGCGTGACTGCCAGGTGTGAGCAGGGGACTTTATTTCAAAGATTGCGAGGTGTACAAATGCTATTTAAAAACAACCCACAGTCACCTTATACAAGGGGTCTTCAAAAAGTTTCTGCACTTTTTTTATATTTTAATAGAGTTTAAAGGGGCTTTTATGGGTAATTTAGGTAAAAGCAGGCACCTTGAGCATGGCTTGTGCTTGGCGGAAAGCCTTACCAAAAAAGAAAAGAATGAGCAAAACCTAAAGAAGAAACACATAAAACCTAAAAAAAAGTGTGGAAAAATGCATGACATTAAGAAATGCTTAGTTGTTATTCTTTGCTATACCGAGAGTCCATTAAACAAAATTCGCTGAACCTAGGAATGGGTGGACTTTTTTTTTAACTGCTTGAGCCCCGGGCTAATTCTGACATTTCTGTCATACATGTAAAAGTCTGCATTTTTTTGGTAGGAAATTACTTAGAACTTTCAAACAAATATGTGTTTTTTTTTGTTTTTTTTGTTTTTTAAAGCTGAGGCCCTAAATTGCAATTTTAATGTCACACGATATTTGCTCAGCAGTTTTTCAAACATAGATTTTTGATAAAAAGTGCACTTTAAATTGATATTAGTGAACACAAACACCATCTAATACTCAATTTTGTGGTAAAATATAAAAGATGAGATGCCGAGTAAATAGGTACCAAGGGTGTTACGCTTTTAAAGTGTGCACACCTGTGGAACAGCAACAAACTACAGTACTCAAAATTATTCATAGGCAACACTTTGAAATCCTCATCTCTTCTAGTTTCTGACACCACAAAGGGAAAGGAACAACGTCAGTTCCTTTCACTGTGTGTACAGCATCAGATGCAGTCGGTCACATCTTTATGGAGCTCCTCGATGAGACAGGAGAGCCCAGTAAAGGTGATGGCAGGAAGAGGGCCCCTTCTGCCGCCTGTAGAATTTATCCAGTAGCTGTATAGTCGCTCAGGTCACTTTTACTACAAAAATAATTGGCAGCTAAAAAAAATTATATACCGGGATCATGACTGTAGCTGCAGTCATGATCCTGGTATACCCACTTCAACCCAATGTTGTAAATATATGACCTACGGGCGGAAAATGGTTAATATCAAAATTTCTAGACACCCTGCACATCAGACCTCCTGCAGCTCTTGGGTGTTACTGAGACCCGCGATCACCTGGTTGCTGCCTGTAGTAGATTTTGGTAATGCATCTTATATATGGAGTGTTGTAAGTTATATAAACAGCATAGTTAGGATAATTGCACCAGTTCTTTTTCTTTGCCTTTTTTTAACACATAGAATGGTGCGGTAATAGATGGACTCTTTAAGAGCTGTGTACCTACATTACTTTGAAAAACAAATTAATTCACTATTGATTACTGGTAAATTAGAAGCATCGATTGACAGGACACTGTACAGAATTGCTGATCCTTAGGGATCAATTTAACCAGAGCAGCAACTGCATTGCTATCCATCCCCAGGCTGCAGAAAATTTAGCGACCTACAGCATTAATATAACCGAGAACTTCTGCTTCAGCAAGGAGTGACTTAGGAATAGTTCGGAGGCAGGTGCTTTACACCAAAATGAACATCTTTATTTTAGTAACTGCTGTTTGTTGTTTTTATGTGTTGATGCATATTATTTGATATGCTTAAATGTTCTGCAGTGTATTCTCGTTTGATAGACTTATTGGGGTTTATTTACTAAAGGCAAATCCACTTGGAAGTGCAGTCGTTGTAGATCTGAGTGGAACACGCAAGGAAAATTAAAAGCAACATTTTTGTTTGTACATGATTAGATGATAGAAATCAGCAGAGCTTCTCCTCATTTCAGATTTTCCCCTCAGATCTACAGTGACTGCACTTCCAAGTGCACTTGTAGTACAAAGTGGATTTGCCTTTAGTAAATCAATCCCATTATGTGCTTGTCTTGGTCTGCAGATTTCATCACCAATATATCAACATTTTGTAATGTACTTAATTTAATATTTAATGCATGCTTTTTACCTTTTAGGCCCCATACACCACACTGCTGTTCATAAACTTACATTTAGCAGCTTTTGGTGTTTTTGTTTTTTTGCCAAAGTTCCTGAACTCAACTCAATAAAAGCCTATGGGGTCGATTTACTAAAACTGGACAGTGCAAATTCGGGTGCACCTATGCATAGAAACCAATAAGCTTCCAGGTTTTTTTTTGGGCAAAGCTTAATTGAACAAGCTGAAGTTAGAAGCTGATTTACTAAAACTGGAGAGTGCAACTTCTGGTGCAGCTCTGTATGGTAGTCAATCAACCCCTATGTGCCATGCACACATAGGCTTTTTCCAGAGATTAGCGGCAGCAAAGTTTAGAGGCAGTAAAACACTCTACTCCTGAATGCAAAAGAATCGCATTTAGGAGAGGAGTGTTGTTACATCAAACGCAGCAAAAACCTCCCTAAACACTAGACGCAATGAATGAAAATTCTGGCCAATGAAATAACTAAATGCCCAAATACTGCTAAACTCGCCTAAACTGGTTTGAAAAAATGCAGCTTAGATATGTTTATAACTCTAATTTTCTCCTGTCAGGAGAAACAGCATCTGAAATAAACCAGTGTGTATAAGGCCTTAATTAGGTTCATATTTAAAAGTTTATTTTGTAGGATAAATTGATTTAATAGTCACCAATTCTAGTGTATTTGTAAAAATCAGTTATTTGTTTGGATAGCATGAGAAATGGTTGAAACCTCTGATGGGTTTTTTATCACTGTATATATCCCCCTTGGGAAATGTTATAAATAAATCTTGTCAGTGAGGACATAGCTCCAAAAAATAGACAGCTCTTCTCCATTCTAATATTTAAAGTGTTTTATTTCAGTTGGTGTTTGGGGGAGATTTCCCTTGCTTTTTGTCCTGGTCACACAATGGGAAATAAAGGGTTAGCTCCCCAACGGGAAGACTGATGGCAATAAAACCTGGCTGTGGTTTCAACTTGTTCTCATTCTTTTCCAGACGATAGCAATGTTTTGTCTAGAGTTCTGCTTTAATACTGTCAGCTCAAATGTTTAGAAAATGCTAATTTCAGATTATGTGGCATGTTGCATCATAGGATAAGTAACTCTTCAGAGAGACGTTGAACCTCTATTTAACGTGTGTCCAAATAAGTGATCTCAACTTCGGGTAAAGAGGAAATAAACCCTGGTGGGTTTTACTTCCTCTTTATTTCCCTGCAAAGGTAAAGCATAATGGGCTAGTATGCATTGCATACTAGTCCATTATGTGTCACTTACCTGAAACCGAAGCCCGCGCTGTCTCCGTTGTCCCCACTACCAGCGAGCGTCCATCTTCACCCCTCTTCCTTCCGGGGCCGCGAACTCCGGCTCTGTGACTGGCAGGAGTCTCGTGACGTCACTCCCACGCATGCGTGCGGAAGCTACCAGTCATGGCATGACCCCTATTAGAAACGCCACAATGTACCCTTTCTAAAGGCCGCATGGCCGATGACACGCTCGGCTTTTTCGTAAATATCTCCTAAACCGCTGAGGTTTAGGAGATATTTCAAGCACCTACAGGTAAGCCTTAATATAGGCTTACCTGTAGGTAAAAGTGGTTGTACAGGGTGTACAACCACTAGTATAAGTGTGTATGTTGCATGGAAGTTTTCCCTCTGTGGAGCAGGATACTTTCCTATACTTTATGATTTCCTGTTACTAACTGATGGATGTGGCAGCAAGCCATGTGCTAAAAATACTTAAAATACCATAAAATACTTATTTTATGGGTCCCATAGCTGGGAACTCAGATAGCATGTCAGTGTACAATAAAAGCAACATACAAGTGATGTGAATCCTGCCTAGCAAAAAGGGGATCGTGAGACATTATTTTCTCTGTGTAAGCCCTGTTGTACGTGTTTATTGAAATATCTGCTTAATGAGCTCTGCTTACAAACAAGAATCATCTTGCCCAGTTGGAGGTCTTGTCCGCTCAATTAGTAACAATCGTTTTTACAGTTAATGATCTAAAATCATCTCTAGTGTTAATGCCTTCATAAAGTATGCTCATTGGAGCTTTTTTTTTATGGTTTGACTACAGAACAGAAGACGTCAAGTTTTTCTATTAACTACATTGAAGGACACAGTGTAGTTCTTAATCTCTGACCACTTACTGACACTGGGACTTTTGGAGCTAACTACTCGGGAGTCTCTCTTCTTGTTGCTAGCATGTTTTTAGCACTGAAGATCCCTGTTTGCTTCCCTCCCCTCTTACCCTGGTGATTGAGGCCGCATTACCTTGGCCAATGTGCCTTATTATGAAACCCTTTCCAGCTCTTTTCCTGGGTGGCTGGAGTCTACATCACACCACGGACCCACCTGCGGGGTGTGCACACTATGGTGAATGGCAATTGAGGCTGCAACTTTGTGACCACCTTTTTTTTTTACATGGTGATCGGTTTGTTTTGTTGTTCCTCCTTACCTTGTCCTCCCACCAGTGTTAGTTACCTAGGTGATAGAACCGTGTTCCCATTTGCCAGCAAGAGATGAGTGTGAGGGGTGGAATGCAATGACGATGTCTCCTCAGAGCTGCCTCAGACATTTGCCCTGAACAGTGATTCTGGGGTAAGGACCCCTGCTAAAGAAGCCTGGGCCTCTAGCTGGGATGACTACCTCCTATTTTTCGTTCTCTTTGATGACATTTAGGCTGAGGTACACTTCCAGTGCAATTCCTGGGGTTCTGTGGCTTCCAAGCCTGTGGACAGTCTGCCTTGCCATGGAGGGATACCCCACTCCTTTTGGGTGTGGGGGAATGTGGGTTAGCCTTGCCATAATCTGATTCAGAAGCCCCTCAGATTTTTTGCTTGCTGCTGTTATTTTTCTGCTACGTGCTCCCTCCTGCTTTTCCTGTCCATATGGCGTAAGGTTTTTGGGCCTTGTTACAGCTTTTTCCTGTCCTTATACCAAAGGGGGTATCCTCCTCATCATTGTTCTGTAAGCTCTAATTTTCTACATCAAGCCCAAAAATTCTGTGTGTGATCCATTCCTTTCCCTCCTCAGGGGGATCTTCTGGGTTATGTGGCCAACATATTGGCATATTTATATGTTCTTTTGTTACCTTCACTTCAATGCCACCTCTGTTTTGTGTGAACATTCTGGTCTCCAATTTCCATGATACACTGGACAGTTTTGTCTACAGGCACAAGATCTTCTGTTGTAGTAGCGGTTGCCTTAGTAGCTTCTTGGGATCAGTGCCTTGAGAAATGTCTTTTCTCTTTGCAATCCTTTTTTTTTTTTGTTCCATGAGCTCAAGAGTGCATTCTGGTGAGCCTCTTAGGCCCAGCTTGGTGCAGGCAACTGTGGTACTGTGATTTTTAGACTATGAGCAGACATGTTATGGGATCTCTCCGATGTTCTCAAGTTCAAATGTCTTTCAATTAACTTAAAGGAAGGGATTTTATGGCAAGTTAAAAAAAAAAGAATTTTTATGCAGGCTATAACTCCACTAGTGACATTTCTTCCTTCCTTCCTTCCTTCCTTCCTTCCTTCCTTCCTTCCTTCCTTCCTAACAAAAGGATAGGAAACTGGAGTTACCAGCACCAGGAAATACATACAAAAATAAAGACGTGACAGATTTTAGCACTCTACTAAAATAGTGTTTTTGTTGAACTTCCTGTTCCATTGACTCCCTGTTACCAGGACAGGAAATGTTGGAAATCTGCCCAATTGGGACCCAAACAGCAGTAAAATGAAAATGCTGACGTAGGTTCTAGATATTTTACACTTTGTCAAAAATGGGGGGGGGGGGGTTGACAGTAGTATAAAAGATAAGGAAAATGTTTACTAAAATATTTTTTGTTTTTCTTTTCCTACAGCACGCAAAACAAAGAAGAAGATAAAAGGTATACAGCAGTCTAACACAACAGCAGTTCGTGAGCTACCTGAAAATTCAGTAAAGAGCATGGTCCCTGCCTCTGTAGCACAACTTACACCTACCCTGATCTCCTTATTGGAGGCAATTGAGCCAGAAGTATTGTACTCAGGGTACGACGGCACGTTGCCAGAGACTGCATGGCGTGTTATGTCTTCTCTGAACATGCTCGGGGGCCGCCAGGTGGTATCTGCGGTAAAATGGGCAAAGGCAATTCCAGGTAACCCTTTTTTTTATACCTTAAAATATTGTCTTTCAAATTGTTTGTAAATTTTGGTATATTAGAAAACTAAATTGAATGGTAGCTTTGGTTATCACATAAAAGCATACAAATTAGAGCTGCACAATTAATCGTCAAGAATGGTTATCGCACTCTTGACTAAAGTGTTTCACAATTCTTTCTATGCAAGGAATTCTCTCGTCTCTTCTTGAAGCCACAGCATCAAAAGAAAGAAAGTGAAAAACTGGGCAGTCTGCCAAGAATCAATACATTTTTTATTAGTTGAACTTAAGTATAAACATTGTAACAATTTGTCAATGGAATAGACTTCATGTGTAAGTGAAAAAAGTTTAACCACTTAAACACTAAGGCCCCTTTCACACGGACGGATAGAATTGTGCTTTTAGCTGCGGATTTTCTAGTTTTCTACCGCAGCTAAAAGCACACAATGCTTTCCTATGGCCCTATTCACACACTGCATTTAGCTGCGATTTAGTTACATGTGGTTTGGTGCAGATAGAAAAAATAGAATTGACTGCGTCCAGGGGCGATTTAACGCAGCTATCTGCACATAACTGCAGGTAATCGCAGTGTACTATTTCTCCTGCGGATAGCAGTGGCAACAAGGAAAGAAAAGCAACAGGAAGCACATCAGAAATGGCAAGAATGTTCCAAATGCAGCTAAACGCAGCCACATGTAAACGCAGGTAATCTCACTGTACAAATGCAACTGATCGCAGTGCCTGGAGCCTTAAATTTCACAGAACATATTATATGCTTTTAACTGCGGCAGAACAGCCGTCCGTGTGAAAGGCGCCTTAACCTCTTTTTGACATTTGTTGGTTTCAAGTTAAAATCTTTTTTTTTTTTTTTGCTAGAAAATTACTTAGAACCCCCAAACATTATATATATTTTTTTAGTAGACACCATAGAGAATAAAATGGTGGTTGTTGCAATATTTTATGTCACACTGTATTTGCGCAGCGGTCTTTCAAATGCAATTTTTTTGGAAAAAATTACTTTAATGAATTAAAAAAAATAACTAACCAGTAAAGTTAGCCCATTTTTTTATATATATAATATGAAAGATTTTAAGTCGCTAGAATCGTGATCTTTTTATTCTAAGCAAAAAAATTGTGATTCTCATTTTGGCCAGAATCGTGCAGCTCTAATTAATTTAATGAATTAATAACTTGTTTTAACTTTCACATAAGCTTTGGTAGAACTATGAAAATCTTCTAAAACTACATAATAATATGTCATCTGCATACATAAGTCAAGGTTTCTTTATTAAACAATGGGCCTCTTCACCTCTGTACAGTTATTAAGTTTACCCTGGGAATAAAAATGTACTCTAGCAGCTCAATGCACGGTTGGAAAACGTTTCTAATTCAGTTCACCAATTTTGTGATCCAGGTAGCCCCTGGCAAACAGCACAGCCAGGGCCCTAATTTGCAGTTTAGTTGGGCTCTTTCATTGGACAGGTCCTAGCACCACAAGTAAGTGAGACTCATGCTCCAAACTGATAGGTCTATAGCCAAGTGAAAGTAAGATTAGATGAGGCACTGAGAATGTTTGTCTATATTTTGATTTTTGATTTTTTTTTTTGATCAGCACATTCACATTGTGAGAATGTAGGACATGTTTGCTTTACGATAGTACAGCTTGGTCAAGGACACACCAGCAGCCTTCTGATTGGACAGAGAAGGAGTAGTAGCAACTACACACTGGTGCGATTATCCCTGTGCTCTCACACAATATTATGTGCAATGCAGTAGAATGGTCAAGGCTCATTCATATTTGTGCTGCCCTCTGAACAGTGATTCACATTTGTATCACTTTTCAGGGGACAATTGACAGGTGGCTAGGAGGTGTAATGTTGCATCCTCACCACATGATTTAACCGTGTAAATGGCACACTACTTCACCACAATTGCATGCAGTCACAAGGCAGTTGTGGCATGGTCCCATAGACTTAAATTGGTCACATTCAGCAGCGGTAATGCCCACTGAAAGTCACATACGTTTTTCTCATGACCAGGAAGCTTAGCATTGCAGCTGCAGTGTGTGTACAGCCGTAAGCAACTGGATGTCCATGTTCAGGCAGACAAACCGAGGGTAGTAAAACCGCTGCTCAACCGGCTTGTTTTACCTCCTCCTGGCCACTTGTGTGAACGAGGCCTTATAGACTCCCAGTGCTGACACTCTGTTTCCCAGTCTGTATGCTGCTTTACAAAAGTATTAAAGGAAAATCGTATAAACACAGAATTCAGGCATGTGTTGTATTTAAAGTGTACAGAAACTCTAAGGGCTAGTTTACACTAGCGTTACTCTCTGATCAGCAATCCGCTATTGGATTGCTCTTCAAAAGCATTTGATCGTTGTAATGCCTCTACATCGCTTGTGTTAAAATCTTAAACCTGCACTAGAGTGCAGTAACTTTGTGTACTGCACTTGGCTATGGGGTGCCCCCTTTCAGTTGAATGGATCATGACAGCAGGGATAATTTATGCTGCGGCATAAGGAGGAGCGGAGGATGGCTGTAATAACGCAGCTCAGCCATGTGTCGCCCCCCCCAACACTAGTGTAGATGAGGCCTTACCATAAACTTCACTTATTTTCTTCATTTTGATCTGCTAAAGTGGTTTTGTTATATTTATTTGATAATCCCAAGAAATACCTGTTGATTTTGCCAAGAATCTTGTGAGTTGATCACATCCTGTGCTCTCTACCTGTGCACAAGGAGGGGTTATGGAGATGAGGAAGTGAAGCACAAGCAGAGGGCTGTGGCTGTGTGTGCATGAGCTTTTTAGTGTTGTCATGTCAAAGAGGAAGGAAAGAACATACTATATTTCTGGCACATCATTAGTAATCGTTATTTTTCTGCACTTGCAATGAGTTTAACCACTTATGGACTGCTCGCCATCGATATACACATCGGTCCTTTGACGTTGAATACTGTTGTTATTGCAGCAGATAGCTGCCATAACCCCGATATTTTATTAAACGGTCCGCTTTCGAATAAAAGTGGTCACTGTTATCGGTAGCGGAAGTGGTGCCCACCCCCTCCTGCCACTCCCCAGTGGTCTCCACCGCTTACCGGAACAGTCGTTAGTGGCGGAGACAATCGGGTCCTTTCCTCTGCGAGGCATGGAGTCGAGTGAGGGAATGATGGCCCCCACTCAATGACGGATGGATGACACTTCCACCCAATGGTCTTAAAGGGGAATTTTTTTTTTTTTTTTTTTACTTTTTATTGCATTTAAGTGTAAATGTTAGATCTGAGGTCTTTTTGACCCCAGACCTCACCATAAAGAGGTCCTGTCCTCTGTCATGCTTTTTTTCTATTACAAGGGATGTTTACATTCCTTGTAACAGGAATAAAAGTGACCCAGCATTTTTTTTAAAACTGACAGCGTAAAAATAAAAAATAAGTTAAATAAATGAGGAAAAAAATTAAAAATTTAAAGCGCCCTGTCCAGCCGAGCTTGCGCGCAGAAGCGAACGTATACGTAAGGCGCACCCACATATGAAAACGGTGTTTAAACCACAAATGTGACGTATTGCCGCGATCGTGCAATAATTCTAGCACTAGACCTCCTCTGTTACTTAAAAATGGTAACCTGTAGAAATCTTTAAACGTCTCAGATGGAGATTTTTAAGTGCCAAAGTTTGTCCCCATTCCACAGTAATTTCTGACGTATTTATTCAAAAAGGGACAGTTGGTGTTCAAAAGCACCAGACTACTGACAAGAGGTATTTTTCCATCAGGGCAACCTTGTTACTGCTGTGGTATCTAGATACACAATGGAAGTCCTGATCAGCGTTTGTAGTATGTACAGTATGTAACTGCTTTGTTTATGGGCAAACAATACACCTTATACACCGATATATAACATTATGACCATTGACTGGTAACGTGAATAACATTGATTATCTCATTACAATGGCATCTGAAAGTGGGAGGGATATATTAGGCAACAAGTAAATATCTTGTTCCTGAAGCTGATGTGTTGAAAGCAGAAAAAATGGACAAGTTTGAGCCTGAGTTCACACTAGTGCATGGAGCGGCTCACAGCAGGGCGTCCGGTGCATCTCCATTCACCGGTTCAGTTCGGATTTCAGCCCGAATTTATGGCTGAATTCAGACTTGAAACGGACCAAAAGACGCACAGGACTCCTGTGCAAATTGCACCGGAGCTGCTCCAGTGATGAGTGGACTGGCTCCATAGAGGGACGGTCACAATCTTCTGCTATGTGAATTGGATGCAGGGAAACCTGCATCCAGTTCCCAATAGTTTGAAACCAGCTTAAGGATTTGAGCAACTTAGACAAGGGCCAAATTGTAATGGATAGAGGACTGGGTCAGAGCGATCTCTGAAACTTCAGTGCTGGTGGGATGTTCCCGGTCTGCAGTGGTCAGGACCTACCAAAAATGGTCCAAGGAAGGACAACTGTTGAACCGTTGACAGGTTCATAGGTGGCCATTGCTCATTGATGCACATGGGGAGCAAATGCTGACTCCTGTAGTCCACTCAATGAAAAGAGCTACTGTAGCTTAAATTGCTAAAAAGTTAATGCTGGTTCCGATAAAAAGGTGTCAGAACACATAGTGCATTTGTTGCGCATGGGGATGCATAACCACAGACAGGTCAGGGTGCCCATGCTGACCCGTGTCCACAGCCAAAAGCCTCTACAGTGGACAGATAAGTATCAGACCTGTATTACAGGAACAGTGGAAGAAGGTAGCCTGGTCTGATGAATTCAAGAATGGTTTAAGGAACACAAAAATGAGTTTTAAGTTTTGACTTGGCCTCCACAGTCTTCAGATCTCAATCTAGTTGATCATCTGTGGGATGTGCTGGAAAAACAAGTCTGATCCATGGAGGCCCCACCTCACAACTGGTGTCAGATCAGTTATTACTGATTTGTCTGTCTGCCTTATGTCTTATTTTGAAGGAAGACTTTTGGCAATCCCAAAATAAAAATAACAATACCTTACAATACACAGGCTTCTTTAAATCGCTACTACTAGGTTGTATTCAGCTACCTTCAGGTGATTTGACACTGGCAAAAGGAGGCTGAAGGGACACTCCCTATATAACCCCTTTTACTCCCAGCATGCCTAGTTTTTTGCTTCTTGCCTTAGGTCTTCGACTTCTGGATTTGGGAATGGTTCCTTCCGTCCCTCTCAGTTTTCCTGGTTGTCTATCTACATGTTCCCATTTTTTTGGCTCATCTACATTTTGCAGTGGGAATAAACATCACCAATTTGTCCCCCTTCCCTTTGTCCTGTCCATGCCCACCTGGGTTTTCACCAGGATGCTTTCCCAGGTTCTGACTACTGCATTTTCAAGAAATTCATATTCTGGGGTACCTGGATGATCCCCTGTTAAAGTACCAGCCCTCCCTGTCCCTGCTGGTTATCAGATGGTACAGCAGGTTCTGTAGAGCTGTACCTCCAGAAGTTATCACAGGATCCATCTTACAGATTGAAATACTTGGATTTGATGCTGGACCCATCCTTTTCCAGAATTTTTCTGCCTCAGGACAAACTTCTGTCCCTTCTTTCCCATTCCATGTCCCTCTGGGGTTTTGAATCTTATGGTGGTCTCCTTTAAAGGATAAGTTTACCTTTTAACAAAAAATAATAAATGCACAATTTTTTGCAGCTAATAAAATGTGCAGTTACTATTTTTTTGTTTTAGGAATCCTGGAATGCATTGCACCAGCGATCAGCAAATCACTAATGCCGTGCAGGCCTCCTGCAGACTGTCGGTGTAGGCTGACTGCCCATACATCGTAAGTCGCAAAGGATGTTGCAGTCCATTCATTCCCAGAACACTGGGAATGAATGACGTGGGCGGGCAGAGCCCCACACAGCTGCATTTTCTTTAGGGAAGATCCCACTCTTGCTGTTAAAATTAAGGGGGTGCGGGGAGTGGTACATTTGTAACATGTTACATGTTATATCCTGAATATGGATGTAACATGTTAAAAAACGTGAACTTATCCTTTAAGGCAGTGTCATACCCCCAGTAAAACTCAACATTCTGGCCTTATGGTACAATCAGACTCAACCCTTGTACCATCCTATTCATTTGATCCAGAGGGCTAGACTTTTCCTAGCATGGTGTATTTACAACCCGGCTGGAGATAGGGCAGCTCTTTCCTCCACAGTCATGCAATGTACTTACAGCAGCAGAGGTCAATCTGTTGGGCTGGGAAGCAGTCCTGAAAATCTTGTTGGTGCAGGGGACTTGGTCATCAGAAGAAGATCAATTTTCAAATAATAATCTGCAAGTCATGGTGATTGGGTTTTCCCTACAACCCTGGACTCCTGTATTATGAGGACACCTGACTAGAATCCAGTCAGATGTTCCGTGGCCTAGATCAATCACAGAGGAGGCACCAGGGGTCATGCCCCTCTAAAAGAAGGAGACTCAATCTTCTTATGGACAGAACTTTATTTTCCAGCCCTGTCTAATGTCCACATCCCAGGTGTGTAGAGATGTAAAATTTCCGGAAATGTTGAAGCTCGGGAAAAAAACACGTTTTTTTTTTGTTTTGTTTTTTGGGAAAAAACTGAAATTTTCGGAAAAATTGAAAAAATGCTACATTAGCACTTTTTTGTCTTTTTAAGATTGAAAGTCATTCTGTTATGAGAACGTTGAGAACAACTATGTGCATGGTCATCATTGTTATCCTCTTCACTTCGATCCATTAAGGATTTTTTAATATCTACAGAAAAAATTGAGTACTGTCTATGATACTTTTTTTATTTGCACTAACATACAATTTTTCAGGACAAGCTTTCGGGGTATGTCCCCTTCTTCAAGGTCCAAACAGTACTGATTCACAAATTTTTAAGCAGAACGTTAAAGAAGAAGAAAAAAAAAAACAGAAAACCAAACACATACAAATCAATGGTAATAAAGATAGCAGCAGAGTTAGTGAGATAATACAGAGGGAGAGCTGTAGAATGCAGGGGGGATACTAGTCACAGGGGGTTGTAAAACTTTAGCATAATGTGTAAGGAAACCAATATCTAAATTCAGGCCATTATTTTTCTTGTCAAAAAGAAGTATCATTCTTAGTTCAAACGTTTTCCTTTCCTGGATAGTTCTGAAATTCCCTTTAAGAACCAAAACATTGAGGTCTTCTATAGTGTGGTCCGGTTGTGAGAAATGATGTCCCACAGGTGTGCATAAACTGTCTGCTTTATGTTCTTTGATGGTATGTCTGTGCAAATTCACCCTCGCTTGCAACTTCTGTCCTGTTTCACCAACATAAGATCCTTTGCTGCACCTTTTGCATTGGATGAGGTACACAACATTACTGGAGGTACAGTTGAAAGATCCCATGTTATTGAAGGTCCCATTTGTGTGTGTAACACTTTTGAATAGATTGATCTGGTTGCATAGTTTGCAGCGTTTTTTATTGCAGGGTTTGCTTCCATTATTTGTGACTTCATAATCAGAGTGAAGTTTCCTGCTAATTAGTTTGTGTCTGAGGTTGGGTGGTTGTCTGAAAGCCAATAATGGGGGTTGTTGGAATATTCCTTTCAGAGTTTCATCCTCTGTTATAATGGGTTGTAAATCTTTCATTATCTTTTTCATCCCTTCAAGTGCTGGGTTGTATGTGGTGACTAGAGGTACTTGGTTATTTGTTTTTTTCTCTGTGTATTGGAGGAAATTTTCTCTTTGGGTTTTTAAGGCTGTGTTTATGCTGTTGTTGATGGTTTTGTCTTTGTAACCTTTCTTATGGAAGGAGTCTGCCAGTGTTCTGAGATGTTTATCTCTGTCTTCTGGGTCTGAACAAATTCGGTGGTATCTGATGGCCTGGCTGTGTATAATGGCCCGTTTAGTGTGTTGGGGTGAAAACTGGAACTATGAAGATAGCTGCATCGGTCAGTCGGTTTTCTGTATATCGACGTGTGAAGCTTGTCATCCCTGATGTATACTGTAGTGTCCAGGAAGTTGACGTGTGTTCGAATAGTCCATTTTTAGTTTGATAGTGGGTGAAAAGTGTTGATCAATGAGAAGAATTGGTTTAGATTTTCTTCAACTTCAGTCCATATCATGAATATATCATCAATATAGCGATAATATCTGTATGGCTTTTGTTGTATGCTGTTCAGGAATTTGTCCTCCAGGTCAGCCATAAATAAGTTTGCATATTGGGGTGCCACTTTGCTTCCCATAGCAGTACCCATATACTGGAGATAGATGTCATTATTGAAAGTGAAGTAATTGTGTGTAAGAATGAATTCAATGAGCTGTGTCACATCCTTAGCCGTGTATATGTGGTTTGGTGAGGATGATAAGAATCTGTGACATGCCGCCAACCCATCCTTGTGAGGGATGTTACTGTACAGAGATTCTACATCCATAGTGACTAGAAGTGTATTTGGTGGTAATTGTTGTATATTGTTAAACTTGTTCAGAAAATCAGTGGTGTCTTGCAGGAAACTCGCAGTGTTCATGACTAAAGGTTTTAACATGTTTTCTACAAGGCCTGAGATATGTTCGGTAAGTGTATTCATACCTGTTATAATGGGTCTGCCTGGATTTCCTGGCTTGTGAATCTTGGGCAGCATGTAATATCTATAGGACACTTGTTACATACAAGAATGTGTTTTGTCATCCTGTTAGCATTTGGAAATATTTCATCTGACAATATTTGCAAATCACATTTTCCTTTCAGAAGAACTTGTAATGTAAAAATGCCTCCATGTGCTAGATGTTGGTCTCACCATTTTTCTGAGGGGAGTAGGAAATAAAAACAAGAAAAAATTACTACTTTGCAAGAAGACACTAATCTATGGTTGGGGGTGGGGGTGGGGGAAGAACCAGATTAATGGTAATTCAATTATTTTTTTTACAAATCTTTTATTTAATCAAAGGGACCCTTGACAAAAAATAAACATTGTATCAATGTGTACAGAACTTACAAGAAGCAATACAACAGGGAAAAAGAAAGAAAATAGGTGGTAAGACATCAATTTGTCCAGCTCTTAACATGAACGACATTGTTCAGTACAGTACTCCCATGTGACCGTCTCCTCTCATTTTTATTTACTAAAAATAAGCAAGTGCAACTGTGCAATCACAGAGTACGAGAGAAAGAGGAGAAGCAGAATAAAGGAGGTAGAAGGAAAGCGGCAGTTAGGATGAAGGGAAAGGGGGGGGAGGGGGAAGGGAAGGCAAAAACTGTGGGGAAGGGGGTTCAGATCTCCAGAGCCTTATTGTCGAACTACTACTTTTTAGTCTGAGATCAAGCTTCCAAATAAATTGCGACCCTCCTCAGAATAGACAAACATATTCCAAAGTGACCATGTCTTGGAATATCGTTCTTGTTGGTGCCGTGCTGTTAGGATTAGGTCTTCACATTTTTTGATTTGTTCTACTTTCCTGAGCCACATCCCGATAGTCGGAGATTGTCGGGTTTTGCATTTTAGTGGAATGCATGATTTGGCCGCGTCAAGGAGGTGACGAATAATTGATTTTTTGTAGGATCTCGCCGGGACGGCCGAGACGTGGAGGAGGAAGAAGGCAGGGTCATCTGGAATTTGCCGATCTGAAAATTTCTGAGTAATCTTTTTGACCTCTGACCAAAATTGTGCTATGATAGGACATGTCCAAAAGACGTGTAGTAGTGTACCCCATTCCTCCTGGCACCTCCAGCATCTATCCGAAGTTGCTGGGAAAATTTTGTATAATCTCGCTGGGGTTCTATACCATCTGGTTAAAATTTTACAATTGGTTTCCTGCGTTTTTGTACAGATTGATGATTTGTATGTGAAATGGAGGATGCATTGTTTTTATTGTGGACTAAATGTACAGTTCAAGTCACGTTCCCAGTCAGTTAAGCAACTTAAGACTTAAGTTGGAGTCCGGGGGAGTGATCCGAAGGTTGTACATGCTCGAGAGCGTGTGTGGAAGTGCTCCTTCCGTTGAGCATATTTCCTCTAAGGTGGTGAGAGGTTGTTCAAAATTGCTTGAGGGGGAGAGCCCTAAGGAGGTAATTAAATTATTATTTACACAAAAGTTTATAAAGATAAACTAATGTAGCTAAATGATTCAGTTTTCTGGATTCAGAATCAGATAAATGTAAACTCTTACCTTTTTTAATTAAGTATATACTTTCAGGTCCTTTTTGTTGCTCTGTATTTTCTTCCAATGCTTTTGAGGCCTAGTGAAGAGGACAGAACAAGCCAAACACACCCACTAACATGCAAAAGCAAAACTTAAACCTTTTTCTTGTTACAATAGCAGCACAGCACCTCCTAAAGGAAGAAATGCATACTGTTCTTGCATTGGAGGGTTCAGTTTGTTACCTAGGACTTGCTTGTCCTCACTCAGTGCTCAGAAATTAGAATAATTTGATATCATACATTTTTTTTATAAATGATTTGGAAAATATTTGAACACCCTGTCTTGAAATATTTTATGCATCATGTTAAAATAAAATATTCCACAATTTTTTTTTTTTCAATTTTTCCAATTTTTGGGAAAAAAACAAAAAAGCCTTCAGGGAAAAAAACTGTTTTTTTTCCGAATTTTTCAGTCCTTTTTCTGGGCCTTCACATCTCTACAGGTGTGGAAATTTGGCGGGCAGGCTTCAGCATTTTGATCCGGAATAATAAGTATAGGCGCAATCACCTAGAGCTCCCACATAATTTAATCTGTACAATAAGAACAATCAAAGGACGGTCAAAAACTAAATAAAAAATGTGAACAGTGACAGTCCATATAATAAGCACAAGCCAATAGTCCATATATTGTTGTGATCAGGATGAAGGGAAAATAACGCCCAGAGAGAGCAAGCAGGGCTGCCATCATAGTAGGAACGAAATCATGGTCCTGAGGCTGAAATATAACAAGTAAAGAGGCGCCTCTGGGTGCAGACGTTTTTATAGATTTAAAATGCTTTAATAAGATATATAGAGATAAACTCACATTGTGGTGATAAAAGCAAGCATGATAGTAAGAGTCATGGATGGCGCTCCCAGTCCTGTGCCTGTGAACAGTCTCCGTGGTGGATGTAGTGACAGCTCTTCCTGGTTGTAGTGAGCCGGCTTTAGACAACGGAGGAGCGGCCTCAGAGCGAGGCTTGAGACACACGAGACAGCTGGCTGCAGGGGGATGGAGTCATCAACAGTGGACGCGTTTCCTGGGCAAGCGCGCTTGGGTTCAGATTTTGTGATCTATGGACTATCCTGCCCTTGTGGCCTACTTTATGTAGGCCGTACGATACGAGCACTCAGGACCAGGTTCGGCGAACACCAAAGATCCATTGAGGGTGGGATTGATCCCCTAAAGGTGGCACATAATGTGCCTAAACACTTTGCCCAAGTCCATCAAAAATCCACCGCAGGGTTACAGGTGTGGGTCATAGAACAAATCCCTAGATCTCTACCAGCTGCAGAACGTTTCAAAAAACTATGCGCCCGTGAAACGTTCTGGATTTACCAGTTAGACGTTCTTTCACTGGGGGTATGAACGAAGGAATAGAAATCTCTACCATACTGTAATTCTGGTACCTTCTTTCTTCCGCCCTCTTTAGTCCCATCATGGGAATATAATGTAGAGAGTTCACAACAATATAGGCTTAGAATTAAACAACTATTATTTTTCTTCATTATCCCCTAGACCTGTGGCCCTCCCCCAGTTTCATAGACACTGGTCCCCCCTTTTTTTATAGTCCTATCGGCATTTTTATATAACTTTGGACAATGTTTGACATCTTCTATATATACTTTTATGTGTGCATTTAATCTATATGTGCGTACATATATATATACACGTGTATATATATATATACGTGTATATATTTTCATATATATATATATATATATATATATATATATATATATATATATATATATATATATATATATATATATTTATATATATATTATATATATTTTATAATTTTTTTCCCAATGTTACTACTATGCAGCGCATAGTCAGTAGTAATGTCATATTTCTTATTTTTCAACTCAATTCTATTTTTCTCTTTTTTATAATTTTTATTTTGGATTCATATAATTCCTTGCTTTATCTCCCAGTGCAATCTACGCACATGTTGTGTATATATTTATCTCTAATATCTAGTGTTCCATCATATATATATGTTTTATGACCAATATTAATGAGTTGTATTAATAAGATGCATTTTATATGTCCAGACATTGCTCTTTGCTTTTAGGCATTAGCCAGTTTGTTCCTCTCCCCCTTCCCTCTCCCCCCCTCTTCCTTCCTTCCCCCTTTCCCAATCCTTTTTCTGCTTCAGGTTGTCCTCACTACTCCAGCTTCTCCCCCCCCCCTCCTTCCTCCCCCCCCTCCTTCCTCCCCCCCTTCCCTTTCCTCTCTGTTCCTGTTCTCTCTCTCCCCTTCCCCTCCCCTCCCCTCTTTTCTTTTCCTTCTCCATCCCTTGGTCACATATCTCCCATCTCCTTATGTATATCTATACTTAGTTTCTGTCTCCGGTTCTATTTTCCTATTCACGTCACTAATCACATTAAACAGCATTGGGCTCTGTATATTCCTTTCGTTTTTCCGTCCCATCCCCTCCCCTTTCTCCGCCCTGTTCCCTCCCCCCATCCTTATTTAATTCTTCAGCATGTCTAGTAGATAAGTCTGTTGAGAAAGGGGCGCGGCTTGCCTACCACCCAAGCGCGCTTGCCCAGGAAACGCGTCCACTGTTGATGACGCCATCCCCCTGCAGCCAGCTGTCTCGTGTGTCTCAAGCCTCGTTCTGAGGCCGCTCCTCCGTTGTCTGAAGCTGGCTCACTACAACCAGGAAGAGCTGTCACAACATCCACCACAGAGACTGTTCACAGGCACAGGACTGGGAGCGCCATCCATGACTCTTACTATCATGCTTGCTTTTATCACCACAATGTGAGTTTATCTCTATATATCTTATTAAAGCATTTTAAATCTATAAAAACATCTGCACCCAGAGGCGCCTCTTTACTTGTATTTTGATCCGGAATAATGGGCTCTCCATCCGGAGACCTTTTAAGCCCATTGCCATGGGTGAGGAATGTTAGATGTGGACCTCTTTGAACAACAATATTGAACAACAAACTAGTTTGTCTCCAGGTCCAGGGACCCTTAGGCCTTCACAGCTCTGGTGGCACCATGGGATCAGTTCAGCCTGGTCTATGCCTTTCTGCTCCTTTAGATTCTCCCTAGCCTACTTTGCAGGATTGAGAATGAGGGTATTCTGGTGATCCTCATTGCACCGAATTGGCCCAGGAGGATACGGTACTATGACATACTTAATCTCCTGGCAGGTTATTCTTGGCCCTCCTGTCCCAAGGGTCGGTGTTTCATCCTGCTTCTCAATTGCTGTCATGAAGAGCAAGGTTGTGAAAGCCATGATCCTGAGGGACATGGGCCTTTCAGACTTTGTCATTTCTACCCATTGGAAGGCTAGGATGTTAACTTCTCGTTAAGTCAGCCACTGCACCTGGAAGGCCTACTTTGCTTGGTGCGAGTTGAAAAACTTTGATTCTAGAAAGTACTCTGTGGAACATATTCTGTCTTCCTTCCAGTCTGGTCTGAACCAACAATATGGCCTTCAGTACCATTAAGGGACAAATCTTAGCTTTAGATGTTCAGTTTTTAAAGATCTTTGACCACTCACTTTCTAGTTAAGACTTTTGTTCAGCGAGTAGCTCACCTGTATGTTCCTGTTTCCCCCTGGGATCTCAGTCTTGGCTCTTCAGAAGCCACCATTTGAACCTATAAGGGGTTTTTCTTGACTGACCTTACCTGGAAGGTGGCTATTTTTAGCTCTCACCTTTGCGAAAAGAGTTGGTGGCCTTATTCTTTAAAGAGCCTTTCTTGATGTTGCACAAGGACAAGCTAATCATGAGGCCTCCTTCCTCTCTTCATTCAACCTTAGTCAGGACATTGTTACCTAGTCTGGTTGAAAAAAGATACAAGTTCTTCTAGTTAACCCTTTCTTATGTCTTGCTCCAGAGTATTATAAGAGAATTTCTTTGCACTGTTTGGACATGCGTTCTTTGCAAGTTAACCTCTCAGGTACTGCTTCCTTTCGGAAATTCGATTCCCTTGTTGCCTTTCCTGGTGTCTCACACAAGCATCTCTTTAGTAGGGAGGTTAAAATGGCATTCTTTGTGGAAGAAAGATGGTAACAAAGGCCCCCATCCCTGTTTGGGGATTTTTTTCCATTTTGACATACAACCCTCTTGCGAACCAATTGTTCTCTCTGTCCAAAATGTGCACTTCACCGTCCTTGAAAAATTGTCCCTTTTCCTTAAAGTGTGGGAAGACTGCTGAGTCTTGGCCTTTAGAATCTGCCTTCTATGTCGGGCCAATTGTATGTTGGGAGGTTGTTTTGTCTCCTCAATGTATCAGTCTTTGCATTCCTCACTAAACTGCATTGCATTTACCAAATTACTATGCTTGTGTTTTGGTGTTTGGGAATTTAGGACATACAAGCTTCTGTCTGTGTATTGCTTGTCTTAAAGGATGCAGGAATGCAATGTTTGTTAAAGATCATTCTGAGTTGTTCTGGCGCTCCAGCTACATACAGAATGGCTATATTGTTCCATATGATCTTTAACAATCATTGCATTCCCGTGCCTTTCCAAGCTCTGCAATACATGGAGACAGATGCTTGCTCATCCTAAAGATCCAACACTTGAACACAAGCAAAGTAACTTGGTATATGCAGTGTAGTAAGGAATGCTACGACCTGCGCATTGAGGCGATTAAACAACCTCTTAACAAGTTAATTGGCCAGCATAGGAGGGCAACTCTTACAGGCCAAGACTCTGGTTAAGGAAAAGGGACATTCTTTGGAGGACAGTGAAGTGCACATTTTGGACAAATAGGACAACGGGTTCTGTAAACCGTAAATCGAGGAACAACATGAAAGAGGCCATCTACTTTAAGATCTATGAGGTGAATGTTCAAGCCGCCGCTGATGCCAGTTTCAGGCGTAAGGTGTTACAAGCTGCTCTCTAAATCTGTCGAGCCCTTCCTGACCTGTTTGTTATATGGGCCTGTTGGCATGGTTTTCTGTTGGACTGTTTTTGAATCTCCCAGTAATTTAAGAAGACTCGGTCCTGTACTTTGCAATAATAATTACAACCAGTTTTCTTGGAATACAGTGCAGGACACAGATCCACCCCTCGGTTCTTCTGAACTCCCAATTGCTTTTTTAAAAATGTAGGTTATCTGGGAGTGGAAGGGGATCTCTTTTTGCCAGTGTCCACTAACCTGAAGGTAGCTGCATATAACCCAGTCATAATGATTTAAAGTGGTTGTAAAGCCTAAACGTTTTTTTACCTTAATGCATTCCTTGCAGCTCTTCTCTCCACTCACTTACAGGTCTCGCTGGCTATGCTGGGGCACTAGGAGTCATTGGCTCCCAGTGCCATCAATCAAAGCCAGTGGCAAGGGAGCGGGGGGCGGAGCCAAGTCCCTCTGTCTGTGTCAATGCACACAGCAGCGGGGCTCAGGTGTGAGCATGCACGAGTGCTTCCCATGGGGGCACTGGACAGAGGGGAGGGGCCAGGAGTGCCAGCAGGGGACCTGAAAAGGGGAAGTTTGTGGCCGCTCTGTGCAATTCCAGAGCAGGTAAGTATATATATGTTTGTGATTTACAAAAAAAATTACCTTTACAATCCCTTTTAAAGAAGCTGTACTGTAGCCCAGACAACGGATTTTAATGGTAAGTCGAAAATCCAATTTTTTAACATTAATGTTATTAGTGGGATTGTTCACATCACTACTGCAGCAACAATGGCAAGGTTTATTTATACATATGCAACATTTGGTGACTCTGAAAGCCTAGTTTAGATTGGAAAGTTATGTTACATGAATGGGTACTCAGAAAACAGTGATTATAGGCCATGCAATACAAGAGAGCACTATCTGTGACAGTATGCCTCTTATAAAATTCCTTATTCTCCTGTGTATATACACATTTGTTATTGTTTTGCTAAATTTGTTGTTATGTTTTGTCATTGGGAGCACGTTTTTACTACTATTTAATTATTTTCAGGCTTTAGAAATCTGCACCTGGATGACCAAATGACCCTTCTGCAGTACTCATGGATGTTTCTGATGGTGTTTGCCCTTGGATGGAGGTCTTATAAACAATCCAATGGGACTGTGTTGTATTTTGCTCCAGATCTTATCATTGATGAGTAAGTAATAAAGTATTTGGCCTTCATTAAATGTGCATGGTTAACATTATTTACATGAAAGGGCTATCTAAGAACAAACCCAAGATGTGCAGTAGGAAAGGAGCTCTTTTTCCAAACTCATTCTGACGTTCCTATTCTAAGTTTTGCATCAATAAAACATTGATTCATTTTTTTTTTTAATGCAGTTGCAAAATAGTTGAAAATATAGTTTTGCAGAGCAGACTTACAAATAATAATTGTAGATTGTGCTTTAGGACAATTGGCAGCTTTTTTGTATCCAGTTTTCTAGACTATCTAGCTAAAAAGATAGTATTGTGGCATGTTTCTGCAGAAGAAGCAGGAGAATACCCCGTTATTTTTTTAATCACATATACTTTCTCATACAAGTCTTAAGAATAAAGTGTGGTAAAGTAACATGTTATCACACATAGCCTATACTGATAAAAAATATAGTTTTATGTGAGCAACCAAAATTGTGAACAGACCTCAAAGCCCACACCTCTAAAGGATAGATTATAAAGAATGTTACAAACACTCCCGGTGCCCAGAGCAGAAAATTACTACTAAAAACCATGCTTCAAATTTATGAAAAAGGAAACAAAAACATATATATATATATATATATATATATATATATATATATATATATATATATAATTCTCATGCAACCAACTTTTTAACAAACAAAACTTTTTTATTACAAGATTATAAAGACAAAAAAAATGAAGATACACCATCTGCTTCATCCCTAAGGACAATATTATTATAGATCATCCAGATAAATATCAAGGAGGACAAAGATCACAAGAGGGCTCTTAAGTAGCAGAATCTTCCAAGCATTTGCATCCATGGATTGAAATCAGCATAGCAGATCTGTAGGCACTGTATAGATCTTATCCTGTGAAAGAAGGAAGTGTCCACACTGTGTATGGCTAACAGCATCTTCAGGTCTCCAGGTTTAACCTGTGATAGATGGTGCAGAAAAAAAATCACACGATTTCTACAGGGACAACATATATGTGGTTTCACAAGATCTTCAGGTCTCCAGGTGGATTTAGCCTGTAGTTGAGTGTCTGCACACTGCTTTCTACAGGAACCATGAAGAACACATATGCATGGCTTAGATGTCTACAGGAACCACAAGACCCTATATGTATGGCTTGGATGTCACCCATATTGCTAGGAGCCCATTAAACAGATGGTCATAGATAAACAAAACATATCAAAATCCACTCACACTAAGGTTTAAAATAGTAAAGGTTTCATTCCATTCATGTAGAGGCATAAGTCCATCCATCATGGAAGAGTATAGAGAGCATCACCACACAATCTAATGGGACAAGACTGACGTCTAACTGCTTTTATTGATATCCCAACTTCTGCAGACACTGTCACGATCTGACCTAGTATACTTTTGAGTAATTGTTCTACAGTTGTATTCACTTAGTATTCATCATCCTGCTTTTGAAAGCATTTAAGGGACTTTTGTTTTATTTTGAAGGTACCGCCACTCTTTTTATGTGGTTATTACATCCTTGTTAATGTTTAATATGTTCTGTATGAGTAAGTTTATATACATATCTACATTTTAAGATGTATCTATATATTCCTTCACCTAAAGGATCATCTTGGGTGAACTTTTGTTTTCATAGGTATACCTTGAGGTTTTTTTTTTATTATTATTATAATTATACAGGATTTTTGAGCAGTGCTTTACAACATAAAGGCAGACAGTACAGTTACAATACTATTCTATACTGAAGGAGTCAGTGGGCCCTGCTCATTTGAGCTTACAATCTTACCTTTTTGTGTCTTTAAAATGTTATCTTTTTTTTTTTAAATTGTTTGTTATAAGAGTGGTTTTCATATATTGTATGCCCTTCAGAGCTCAACTGCAGCCAAAATGTATTTGGTAATTTTGGATAGAACGAGGAAGGATCTGAACCTTTGTCACATTTTACTGATTCCCCTCCCCACCTTTGCGTTCCCCAGGGCAGGGATTGATGTGAAGTTTCCATTGTGGGTGTAAGTAGGGAAAAAACTAGCAGAATTTCTAAACCTCAAAAAAAAAATTGAAATTGAGTTATATTTTAAACTTTTTACCCAATTAAATTTTTTGGTGGCCCTTAAAACCCATTCTTTTTTTTTTTTTTAACTATATGAGGTAAATACATTTTTTGAAAAATAAGTGTTTCCTTGCTTTCTGTTATAAAACATATCAAATAAAAATGCCAGGGCAGTATGAATACCCCCAAAATGAGCCCTTTGGAAAAGTGCAGACCCAGAGATGATCAATTTTTATGCTTTTTCTTTTTTTTTTTGAGATGCAGAAACATACTCGTATTGACTGGGTAAAGACATGGAGCTCGGTAATGGTGTACTTGACACATTGTTAAATACAGAGGGTAAAGGAGGTGAAGGGGTTAATGTACAAGTCACAAACGGTGGGTAGGATAAAGATGAAGGAGTTAATGTACAGATGTGCAGGATATTGGAGGTGAAGGGGATAACACACAGGTTACTGCAAGGACAGGATGGACTTGAGATACACTATATTACCAAAAGTATTGTGACACCTGCCTTTATACGCACATGAACTTAACATAATCGCATCCCAGTCTTAGTCCATAGGGTTCAATATTGAGTTTAGAAGTTTGTCTATGGGAATTTTTGACCATTCTTCTAGAAGCACATTTGTGAGGTCAGGCACTGATGTGGAAAAGGAGGCCTAGCTTGCAGTCTCCACTCTAATTCATCCCAAAGGTGTCCTTGTGAACAGCCTTCCCAGAACAGATGAAGCTGTTATAGCTGCAAAGGGTGGGCCAACTCAATATTGAATCCTACGGACTAATGCCCCGTACACACGGTCGGACTTTGTTCGGACATTCCGACAACAAAATCCTAGGATTTTTTCCGTCGGATGTTGGCTCAAACTTGTCTTGCATACACACGGTCACACAAAGTTGTCGGAAAATCCGATCGTTCTAAACGCGGTGACGTAAAACACGTACGTTGGGACTATAAACGGCAGTGGCCAATAGCTTTCATCTCTTTATTTATTCTGAGCATGCGTGGCACTTTGTCCGTCGGATTTGTGTACACACGATCGGAATTTCCGACAACGAATTTTGTTGTCGGAAAATTTTATCTCCTGCTGTCCAACTTTGTGTGTCGGAAAATCCAATGGAAAATGTCCGATGGAGCCCACACACGGTCGGAATTTCCGACAACACGCTCCGATCGGACATTTTCCATCGGAAAATCCGACCGTGTGTACGGGGCATTAGACTGGAATGCCATTAAAGTTCATATGCGTGTAAAGGAAGGCGTCCCAATACTTTTAACACTAATATAGGATATATACAGATGCAACCTTGGGAGCCACTGCTTTGGAACTAAGGAATGAATGTTTCATTCCTACTCAGTATTCAGAGGTTTGCTTAGTCAACACATGTGGGGAACAGTTGCACATCCCTATTTTTTGTATTTATCCACCCCTCAAATTCATTGCTTGGGGATGTCCATGGTCTATAATAACATAAATACTATGCCTGTATCCTGTAAGATATGATTAGGATAAGGATAAGAGGAAATTCCATATCTTGGAGTACAGTATAGGATACCCTCCCCTCTATTTGTTGGTTATTCTGCAATGCTTGCTACAAAACTGAGGGCTCACAAAGTAAGTGGGCGTTCATAGGGGAAGCACCCCGGAGGGGTGACCTGGGCAAATTTTGGGCCTTGAGGTGCATCCAGCCCTTTGCTTACAGACCTTCCCAGTCCAGGGTTGTTTAGCTAAGGATGCTGATTTAATCAAAATATTTTTTGCTATACCCTAAAGTTTGTCTCGACCCTCAACAGCAGTCCCAGTTGCTCACGTGGCCTCATGAGAAAACTAATTTCCCACCCCTGCCATAACTCCTGGTCTAAGAAAACCATGCCTGTGTCCTTCACTGTACTCCAAGATATGGAATTTAATTGGGATTTAAAGTGGCTCTAAAGCTAAAACCTTTTTCACCTTAAAGTGATTGTAAGGGTAATTTTTTTATTTATTTTTTTAAATAACAAACATGTCATACTTACCTCCACTGTGCAGCTCGTTTTGCACAGAGTGGCCCCGAACCTGCTCTTCTGGGGTCCCTCGGCGGCTCTCGCGGCTCCTCCCCACATCTGATAACCCCCTCGGAGAAGCGCTTCCCCAAAGGGGGTCACCTTGCGGGAACGCTCCCAAGTCCCCCATTTGCGTCCATAGACCCAGAATGCCGGACTCATCCCTACCACCGGCGCCCGCGTCATTGGATTTGATTGACAACAGCGGGAGCCAATGGCTGCACTGCTATCAGTCTATCCAATCAAGAGCCAGGAGCCAGCGTGTCCCCGCCGACTGAATGAAGGGGTTCAGGTAAGTAAAACGGGGGAACAAGAAAAGGAATTGGTCGCACAATGGAACTCCAAATATCTCGATGTCATCTTTATTGTCAAAAATGGGTCAGACAGATACAGGCAATGGTAGACGTTTCACAAGCGATAGCTTGCTTGTTCACAACAAGTAAAACGGGGGGGGGCTAAGGGGCCAGTGACTGCCAGGTGGTTTTTCATATTAATGTATAGGATGCATTAAGGTGAAAAAAACATGTATCTTTACAACCCCTTTAATGCATTTGCTGTGCTCCCCCACTTACCTATATATTTACCTGAGTCCTCAGTCGATCCATCGCTGTGCACGGCTGCATCTCTTCTATCCTCTCCGGGACTGAAGCAGCAGTGGGAGTCATTGGCTCCTGCTGCTGTCAATCGTCAATCAAATGCTGTGAGTAGGGAGCAGGGTGCAGGGGCACACGTCAATGGATGCACACAGCCCAGCTCTGGATCAAGCCTGCATATCTGCCCCCATAGAAAGCAGTTTTGCTATGGGGACAGACATAGAAGAGGAGTGGACAGTGCAGGTGGGAGACCCCAGAGGAGGATATTTGAGGCTGTTCTGTGCAATACCATTGCACAGAGCATATAAGTATAAGATGCTTACTATTGTAATTAAAAATGCCTTTAGAAACACTTTACCTGATAATTTCAGTTCCACTCTTGTAGTCCAGATAAAGCATGTTTTTGGAACTAGTGCTATAGGGACAGGTATGCACCTGGCATTATTCAAATGGTGTGATTGCAATCTTCCGATATTTTAACTGCAGTTCCTAGTGTAATATGCAGTATGTAGTCAACAGAATAATGAAGGCCTGTGACACATGCCAAAAGTCTTTTTGCGCTGACTATTTACTGCTCTGAATGATGAGTGTGTGATTTTAGCATGATGGTTTACTTGTTTCCCTACAATCCTTATATTACATTTTAGACGCTCCATATATTATGGAAAACCATGCCTGCACTTCTTGCTTGGCACATATCTGTACAGTAACGTGAATCTGATACTCTCTGCTTTAAGGTCAGTATTTCAAGGTCAGGGCTGTAACTATTTTTGGCACAAATGCAGCATGACTCAGTAGACTTTTTTTCCTGCTGATAATCATTTAATGGTTCCATCTTGCTATTGTGCTAATGAGCATTCCATGCTGTTTCCATGTAAAGCAGTTGGAAAGTTTTCACAATGCTTCCAATAAATGTAAGCTAAACACAACTCCTGCACCTTGGATATACAATGAGGTTGATTTACTAAAGGAAAATAGTCTGTGCACTGCAAGTACAGTTGCTCTAGATCTGAGGGGAACATTTTTACTTGCACACGATTGTATGATAAAAATCAGCAGAGCTTTCCCTCATTTCAGAGCTTCCCCTCAGATCAAGCACAACTGCACTTGCAGTGCACAGGCTATTTGCCTTTGGTAAATCAACCTCAATGTATGTTTCTAAAGTGTGTCATAAAAACGTCCACCTCAGTATTTTGAAATGCATTGTTCAGGTATGTGTGTCACAGGTATCCCTAGTGGGAATAGGAATATCTAGAGGGAAAGGTAATTTTAGACTATCTCTGATGATTGTACAATTGACTCAATTCACAAAGCTTTAACCACTTCAGCCCCGGAAGGTTTTACCCCCTTCCTGACCAGAGCACTTTTTACAATTCGGCACTGCGTCGCTTTAACTGCTAATTGCGCGGTCATGCAATGCTGTACCCAAACGAAATTTGCGTCCTTTTCTTCCCACAAATAGAGCTTTCTTTTGATGGTATTTGATCACCTCTGCCGTTTTTATTTTTTGCGCTATACACGGAAAAAGACCGAAAATTTTGAAAAAAAATGATATTTTCTACTTTTTGTTCTAAAAAAAATCCAATAAACTCAATTTTAGTCATACATTTAGGCCAAAATGTATTCGGCCACATGTCTTTGGTAAAAAAAATGTCAATAAGTGTATATTTATTGGTTTGCGCAAAAGTTATAACGTCTACAAACTAGGGTACATTTTCTGGAATTTACACAGCCTTTAATTTATGACTGCCTATGTCGTTTCTTGAGGTGCTAAAATGGCAGGGCAGTACAAAACCCCCACAAATGACCCCATTTTGGAAAGTAGACACCCCAAGGAATTTGCTGAGAGGCATGTTGAGCCCATTGAATATTCATTTTTTTTGTCCCAAGTGATTGAATAATGACAAAAACAAAAAAAAAAATTACAAAAAGTTGTCACTAAATGATATATTGCTCACACAGGCCATGGGCATATGTGGAATTGCACCCCAAAATACATTTAGCTGCTTCTCCTGAGTACGGGGATACCACATGTGTGGGACTTTTTGGGAGCCTAGCCGCGTACGGGGCCCCGAAAACCAATCACTGCCTTCAGGATTTCTAAGGGCGTATATTTTTGATTTTACTCCTCACTACCTATCACAGTTTTGAAGGCCATAAAATGCCCAGATGACATAAACCCCCCCCCCAAATGACCCCATTTTGGAAAGTAGACACCCCAAGCTATTTGCTTTGAGGCATGTTGAGTCCATGGAATGTTTTATATTTTGACACAAGTTGCGGGAAAGTGACAATTTTTTTTTTTTTTTTTGCACAAAGTTGTCACTAAATGATATATTGCTCACACAGGCCATGGGCATATGTGGAATTGCACCCCAAAATACATTTAGCTGCTTCTCCTGAGTATGGGGATACCACATGTGTGGGACTTTTTGGGAGCCTAGCCGCGTACGGGACCCCGAAAACCAATCACTGCCTTCAGGATTTCTAAGGGCGTACATTTTTGATTTTACTCCTCACTGCCTATCACAGTTTCGGAGGCCATGGAATGCCCAGGTGGCACAAACCCCCCCCAAATGACCCCATTTTGGAAAGTAGACACCCCAAGCTATTTGCTGAGAGGCACGGTGAGTATTTTGCAGCTCTCATTTGTTTTTGAAAATAAAGAAAGACGAGAAAAATTTTTTTTTTTTCTTTTTTCAATTTTCAAAACTTTGTGACAAAAAGTGACGTCTGCAAAATACTCACTATACCTCTCATCAAATAGCTTGGGGTGTCTACTTTCCAAAATGGGGTCATTTGGGGGTTTTTTTTGCCACCTGGGCATTCCATGGCCTCCGAAACTGTGATAGGCAGTGAAGAGTGAAATCAAAAATTTACGGCCTTAGAAAGTCTGAAGGCGGTGCTTGGTTTTCGGGGTCCCGTACGTGGCTAGGCTCCCAAAAAGTCTCACACATGTGGTATCCCCATACTCAGGAGAAGCAACAGAATGTATTTTGGGGTGTAATTTCACATATTCCCATGGCATGTTTGAGCAATATATCATTTAGTGACAACTTTGCGCAAAAAAAAATAAAAAAAATAAAAAATTGTCTCTTTCCCGCAACTTGTGTCACAATATAAATTATTCCATGGACTCAACATGACTCTCAGCAAATAGCTTGGGGTGTCTACTTTCCAAAATGGGGTCATTTGGGGGGGTTTTGAACTGTCCTGGCATTTTATGCACAACATCTAGAAGCTTATGTCACACATCACCCACTCTTCTAACCACTTGAAGACAAAGCCCTTTCTGACACTTATTGTTTACATAAAAAAATAATTTTTTTTTGCAAGAAAATTACTTTGAACCCCCAAACATTATATATTTTTTTTAAAGCAAATGCCCTACAGATTAAAATGGTGGGTGTTTCATTTTTTTTTGTTCACACAGTATTTGCGCAGCGATTTTTCAAACGCATTTTTTGGGGAAAAAACACAATTTTTTACATTTTAATGCACTAAAACACACTATATTGCCCAAATGTTTGATGAAATAAAAAAGATGATCTTAGGCCGAGTACATGGATACCAAACATGACATGCTTTAAAATTGCGCACAAACGTGCAGTGGCGACAAACTAAATACATTTTTAAAAGCCTTTACAGGTTACCACTTTAGATTTACAGAGGAGGTCTACTGGTAAACTTACTGCCCTCGATCTGACCTTCGCGGCGATACCTCACATGCATGGTGCAATTGCTGTTTACATTTGACGCCAGACCGACGCTTGCGTTCGCCTTAGCGCGAGAGCAGGGGGGACAGGGGTGCTTTTTTTTTTTTTTTTTTTTTTTCTTTATTATTATTATTTTTTTATCTTATTTTGAAACTGTTCCTTTCATTTTTTTTTTTTTAAATCATTTTTATTGTTATCTCAGGGAATGTAAATATCCCCTATCATAGCAATAGGTAGTGACAGGTACTCTTTTTTGCAAAAATTGGGGTCTATTAGACCCTAGATTTCTCCTCTGCCCTCAAAGCATCTGACCACACCAAGATCGGTGTGATAAAATGCTTTCCCAATTTCCCAATGGCGCTGTTTACATCCGGCGAAATCTAAGTCATAAAATGCTCGTAGCTTCCGGTTTCTTAGGCCATAGAGATGTTTGGAGCCACTCTGGTCTCTGATCAGCTCTATGGTCAGCTGGCTGAATCACCGGCTGCATTTTCAGGTTCCCTGTTGAGACAGGAGAGCCAGAGAAAAACACGAAAGACGTTGGGGGGGGCATTCCCTCCCACTGCTTGTAAAAGCAGTCTAGAGGCTAATTAGCCGCTAGGATTGCTTTTACATGAAAGCCAACCGCTGGCTGAAAAGAATGATACCAAGATGATACCTAAACCTGCAGGCATCATTCTGGTATAACCACTCAAAGTCGTGAATGGCGTACCTGAAGACAAAAAAATGGTTAACAATAAAGCACAGTAAACGGTAAGGTATAAAAAATTGCATACCTGAAAAGCAAACATGATAAAACATAATAACAATAAAACATTGCAGAATAGAATACAGTAAAAAAGAGCAGAACAATAGAGAGAGAGAATAGAGAGAGAGAACAATAAAACGACAACTATTTTTTTTTTTTTATATATTTTTGTATGTGGTTTTTTTTTTTTTTTTTTTTACACTTTTTTTTGTAACTAACTTTTATAACTGTAACCGGTTCCAGGTTCGGGTCTCTCAAAATGCGATGGCATCTTGGGAGACACTGTGAAAGTGTGCCTAGTATGTGCAATGCTGTACCCTACGCTAATAGTCAACTAGTGCATGGTAGCGTTCAAAATATTCACCAATGCAAAGACCAGGATTGTCAGGACAGGAGGGACAATAATAGCGGGTGTCACGCCTATATCCGCGCTTGCTGCAGGCACGACATCTTTTTTGGGGGGGTTCGCTGGGTAGGGGTACTCGGGAGGACATAAAGAAAATGCCTCTCATGCAGCCGACTGCATTTGGTTGGGGATGTGAATGGGGGAAGTACGGGCGCTGCAGAAGCGGTGGGTTCCCAATTAGGATTGGCGAATGCAGCAGGAAGGGCACTATGGGCACGACGGGCCTGTGTTTGTCTTTTTGGTGGCAGCGGGACACTACTTGTGCTTGCCACCTCACCAGCTTGAACTGCACTTATGGGACTCGCCACGTCACCAAGTGTTACTGCAGTGCTGGTTTGACTACAAACGGGGTGTACTAGGCCGCTGGTGCTTGTCAGTTCACCAAAACACTACCAAAAAAACTGTTAGCGATCGCAGGGATCAGGCCTGACTCTGCGAACGCTGCAGTTATGCGTTTAGTGTTTTGTAAGTGTCAGTGATCGATCGATACTGCACTTGGGTGGGCTGGGCTGGGCCGGGCGGAGGGGCAAAACACAGGTGCTAGCAGGTATCTGGGCTGATCCCGCTAACACTGCGTTTGTGGGAACCCTAAACTGCTGGGGACGCTAGTATAGATCTGATCAGATCAGATATTGATCCGATCAGATACTATACCACTAAGGGAGGCGTATGCTGCGTGCGTGGGTGTTAGCGGTACTGGCGCTAATCTGACGCTGCCTGGGGCTGGTGCTTGCCAGTTCACCAAAACGCTACCAAAAAAACTGTTAGCGATCGCAGGGATCAGGCCTGACTCTGCGAACGCTGCAGTTATGCGGTTAGTGTTTTGTAAGTGACAGTGATCGATTGATACTGCACTTGGGTGGGCTGGGCCGGGCGGACGGGAAAAACGCAGGTGCTAGCAGGTATCTGGGCTGATCCCGCTAACACTGCGTGTTTGGGAACCCTAAACTGCTGGGGACGCTAGTATAGATCTGATCGGATCAGATATTGATCCGTTCAGATACTATACCACTAAGGGAGGTGTACGGTGCATGCGTGGGTGTTAGCGGTACTGGCGCTAACCTGACGCTGCCTGGGGCTGGTGCTTGCCAGTTCACCAAAACGCTACCAAAAAAACTGTTAGCGATCGCAGGGATCAGGCCTGACTATGCGAACGCTGCAGTTATGCGTTTAGTGTTTTGTAAGTGACAGTGATCGATCGATACTGCACTTGGGTGGGCTGGGCTGGGCCGGGCGGAGGGGCAAAACGCAGGTGCTAGCGGGTATCTGGGCTGATCCCGCTAACACTGCGTTTTCGGGAACCCTAAACTGCTGGGGACGCTAGTATAGATCTGATTGGATCAGATATTGATCCGTACAGATACTATACCACTAAGGGAGGCGTATGCTGCGTGCGTGGGTGTTAGCGGTACTGGCGCTAATCTGACGCTGCCTGGGGCGACGCATATCACCGCCGGGCGATCAGGGGGCTAAACCTTTATTCGGTAATAAACGGCGGGTGCCCTGACACTATAAAAAAAAAAACGAACCAACCAGCGTCACCCGTAACGGTTATACGGTGATCAGTGGTGAAAGGGTTAACTAGGGGGCAAGCAAGGGGTTAAAACATTTATTAGATAGTATATGGGGGTCCCTGTCGCTATAAAACGCTGACGGCGAACCTAAATATTTACGTCCCTAACTAGCGTCACCAGCGACACTAATACAGCGATCAGAAAAATGATCGCTTAGCAACACTGGTGACGGGGGGTGATCAAGGGGTTAAAACTTTATTAGGGGGGTTAGGGGGGTATCCTAGACCTAAAGGGGGCCTAACACTCACTGCCCTAACACACTAACTGTCACAAACTGACACCAATACAGTAATCAGAAAAAAAAAAAAAAAACCTGCTTGGTGTCAGTTTGTGACAGGGGGGGGTGATCGGGGGGGGCGATCGGGGGGGGATCGGGGTGTAATGTGTGCCTGGCATGTTCTACTGTGTGTGTTGGTGCACTCACATTACAGTCTTCTCTCCTCAGCCCGGAACGGAAAATACCGAGCCGAGGAGAGATGACATCATTTCCTCTGCCTCTGTGTACAATACAGAGGCAGGGAAATGATCCCATTGGCTGGGAGCGATCGCGAGGGGGGGGCCACGAATGGATGGCCTCCCCCTCACCACCGATCGCCGGGGGACATTTGCCGACCGCCGCAGGCACCGGGGGGGGGTCCGATTGGACCCCCCACCTGCGGGCAGGCAGGGACGTACAGGTAAGCCCTTTTGCCTGCCCGTGCCGCTCTGTCGACGTACATCGTCGTGCGGCGGTCGGCAAGTGGTTGAAACTTAAGTGCAGCCAAAATGAAAAAAGAAAAATCGGCACAAGGGACATAACTACTGTCAGTAGGATTTGTCCCTTGTGCTATTGCATCTTCTTTTAATTGAAATCCACCTCCGTCCAAGCTCTTTGTCTATAAACTAAATCTGATCTATCAATCATCTGCCCGTCCTCCATTCTTAGATCATGTTTCATTTATACAACCTGTAGTATGGCTTCTGTGAATGGCAGAGCTGAGCGGAAAGGGAGGGAAAAGTCGGATAGTCTTGGTGAGAGCCTGTGACAGCCCTATAGTTGTATTAACCCTCATAACGCCAGAAGATTACAGTGGCTGGGGTGGGGGAAGGATGGAGGAGAATTTTAATGTGGATGTAAACCTGATTCATGAAATTTTACCTAGACACATACATCTGCAGTGTTTTCTTATCACTCTCCTAAGTCCTGTGTGTTTCTGCTGCTCCCTTCTTCTGTTATCAGCATGATAACTTCTGACAAGTTCTCCGACAACAGAAATAAAACCAGCCTGAAATTTGTGTCACGTGGGTGCTAGATATAGATTAGCAGAGAGAGGGTCTATTCACAGCACATTCCTTTCTTCCTCTGTCTATGTGGAGGGGGGGGCATGTGCCTTTCCTCCAATCAGCTGTCAACCAACATATGCCAAGAATCCACTCCTAGTGCTGAATAGGAAGAGAAAATTTCTAACACGACGTGCACTTTCTAAAGACTATAGAAAGCTGAAGACAGCAGATATGCATGTAAAACTTATGTTGGGAGATTTGTTTAATCTCTGTGTAACATCTGAGGCTGTCCGCTTCACTGGGTATATGGGAGGGTTTACATCCACTTTATCTAAAAGAAGAGGCATCAATACAAGGGACGCATCCTACTGTCTGTAAATTGTGTTCCTTGTTTTTAATTTTGGCTGCACTTAAGCTTTAATGCAAGCCTAAGGCAAGTTACTTTCAGCTATGTGACTGTAATTTCAAATTTCATTGGACTGAAAGCAAAACTATTCTTTATAAGTCAAGAAAGCTACCATCCTAGCATCTGTTTAATCTGCTGTTTCCATGGCACTGCACTATGACAACATCCATTTAAGGGCTTGAAAGTTTGCTTGAAATGTAACATAAGCAAACTAGTAAAGGTGACAGTTATGCCTTGAATTTAATGGTTTTGGAAACCTGTTAAAGTGGTTGTAAACCCTTACATATACCCAGTAAGGTGGCTAGCCTCAGGTAATACACAGAGATGAAACAAATCCTCATACAATACTGTAGGTTGTAACTGTTTATCTGCAGCCATTTGTCCAGTGGATCAGTCTAAAATACACAAATCGAAATCTTCGAAAGCAGGGGGTAGGGATCTGACGGCGGGTTTAGTCCCGCTTTTACTAAAAAACAACTCACTTTTTGAAAATCGGAATACTTATCCATCGTGTGTTACTTTAGGAATGAAGCATAATGTATTGACTGCAGCTGGCATATGATAAAAGGATATGGAGAAGTTTAAGTGGAAGTTGCTGTTCTATGAAAACACAACTATATACAGTTCTCTTACAAGTATTATCTGTTGTCCCTCTTATGTTACCAGATTTCAGCTCCAAAGCTTGTGGCCAAATATATTGCAGACTGGCAAGTAGGTGGAATGTCAAGGAGCCTGATCTGCTCAGATATAGGAAGCATCCCATTACATCAGTCTTTAAATAAGTTATATCTATAAAATTGTCTCCCATCCTCTCATATTTACAATTACCAGGACATGAATTAGAACATTTCCCATTTGTTACCATTCAGAGCTGGTCAGGAGGGAGCAATGTATGCTTGAATTTGTAAAAACCTGTTACTGTTCTTGGAAGAACAGTTAATGGTAAAGGAGTTAATTACACTCTTATGAATATCTATATCTGCCTATAACATACCAGCATCATGAATACGTGTAAACTGATCCTAAAGTGGGTTGGGTACTGTACCTGGTAACTCAATTTCAAGGTATCTTTCAAGTCGGAACTCAAGTGAGATGTATCCATCCCCACCAGACAGGAAATGTCACCTTGGCCTACACCTACACTGATTGACAGTAAAATAAGTCCATTTGTAATGTCCAATAAGTGTTTATGTGACTAAATCATACATTACTAGCTTAAGCTCCTGTAGCAATCCCTCCTTCTAGGTTACATCTTTGGTAATGAAACATAGGACAGCAGGATCATGTGACCTGATATTAGGAGATGATATGGTGGTGCTTTCACTATTTATTTTTAAGTGCAGGCTTTTATTGCATATATTTGGGGGGTTCTCTACTAAAGCGTTAGTTTAAAGTCTTGGTTTTTAAAACTGAGCTGGCAGGAATAACCTCCCTCCCAGCACTGTTTGAAAACACCTGGAAGCATGTAGTTAGTACAAGCACATTAATGCAAGCTGAGTTTAGGAAGCTTAGTAATTTGAATGAGCTGCCAAAACACATCACAATGGATCTAAAATAGAAGCTTTGTAATAGTACCTTTGCATTTTTGGCCACACAATGCACTATAAAACATCACAGTGCAAAATGTGTGTGCTGGGTTGCCATTCAAACTGAATGGCACTGCAGTGCACCAACATGCGTAGCATAGACTGCAATAGACCCTGCAAACTACCAGATTAGGTAGCCTAAGGGTAATTAAATAGTAAATTTACCTCTTATCAGTAGAACAGGTGGAGAAGAAGAAGAGGCCCTGGCAGTAAGAGGTAATTGGAGAGGATTAGAGGAAGTGAGCATCCAATTCATGAAACCTTTGGGAGAGGTCTACTAAAACTGGTGCACACAAAATCTGCTGCAACTATGCATAGTAACCTGTCCGGTGCAACGTAGAGGGATTTTACTGTAAAATCCATCTTCAAACGGGTGTGCAGGAGGCCTCATATCGCCTGCTAACCACAGGTCAGTGGCTACTGACAACATGATCCATCCTAGATTGTGGGTCAGCAGCTAGGCCCATGTGAACTAGACCTAAGAGGTGAATTTGACACACTTGCATTCTGGCTGTGTCTCTGCGACAGGAAGTTAATTTCCCCAATGGTACAAAGATTAAAAAAAAGGTTTTGGCGATATACACTCTAAGTTTAGTAGGTGGCAAGTGTTAAAGAATAAGTGTACTTTTAGTTCCCTTCTCCTTCATGCCCCTCTACACAGCGTGAGCACTGCAGAACCTTTTTCTCATTGTATGTGAGTTTACAGAGAATTGGAAAAATATACGTTTCAAAGGAACACATAGAGTGTGTTTTGCTAAAGATGTAGATATTATACAGTTCAAAATAGTTGAGTACTATATCCGGAAATGGTCAACAACATTTTAGAAAGGCATTGCTACAAAAAATATTTTTTCATAATTTGTGAGACGTGTGTGTGTGTGTGTGCGCCATTGTTGGAGTGAAGGTCATCTGGGGGGGGTTATCAGGATAAGGGAGTGAAGCTCCTTCACAAATGTGGATAGCCCTTCCACCTGAATGAAAGTAATCCATTGTGCACATGCTTGAGAGGTGCAGTGATTGGATGGTAAGATTTTGAAGAAGCTCTATGGTGTCTATGGTGTTACACTGTGAATTTCACCAGAGCACTGCAGTTTTGATGAGTATACCCAGCTGAGTAAAGGGGCTTTAACCTATTACCCAGTTATGGCTGTGCTTCTCAGCCAGCTGTATAGAGGCTTTATTGTTATGGAAGGTGAGTTGAGGTAAGCAAAAACTTAGACAAAGGAGTGGCTGTGGACGTGCTATACTTGGATTTTGCCAGGGCATTTGTCACAGTTTCCCACATGCAGCTTATGTGTAAATTCTACAGCCTTGGAAAATGTATTTTGTAAATAGATAGAAAATTGGCTACAATGATTCATATTCCGAATAGTCTAAGGTTATTAGTGGTGAAACCCAAGGTTTAGTGTTAGTACCCTTTCTTTTTAAAATATTTATAAATTATATAGGGTCTGGGATTAAAAGGTACCATTGTTTACAGATGACACCAAGCTATGCAGTGGAATTACGTCCTTACAAGACAAGAATTTATTCTCTTTCGAAAATATAAGAATAAGGGGGATATGGTCAACATGCATAAATACATAAGTGGTCCATATAGTGAACTTGGTGTGGAGTTATTCATTTTCAGGTCATTAGGGGGGGCACTTTTTACTACTGGAGAAAAAGAGATTTAACCTTCACATATGGAAAGGCTTCCTCACAGCTGAGAGCTGTGAAAATGTGGAATAGACTCCCTCAAGAATTGGTTTTGGCCAGCTCAGTAGATTGTTTTACAAAAAGAGCTGAATGCATTCCTAAATGCACAAAATATAACTAAATAGTAATATTTAGATGTATTAATGACAGGGGTAATTGATTCAGGGAAAATCTGATTACCTCATGGGGGATCAGGAAGGATATTTTTTCTCCATTGGAGTGAATTGGACCATGCTTTAATGTTTTGTTTTTTTTTCCCCCTTGCTTTCCTCTGGATCAACTGTGGATGAGCGATAGTATATATGGAGGTTTTCTATTTGTGTGTCTTTTCTTTTTTTTTTTTTTTTATTAGTTAAACTAGATGGACTAGTGTCTTTTTTCAAAAATATGTGAAACTAAACTGACAATCTGACAGTTTAATGCACCCATCACATTCCAATTAGCCCACTACTGTGATGTGACCATCAAAACCTGTAGAAGGGGGGGGGGGGGGCAATACTAACCACTGTCGAAGTCAAAACTTGCTAATCATGAAAGCTTGACATACAGAATACATGGGTACTGAAACTTACATCTAATGCCTGGTACACACAAGGAGATTATCGGACGAATGATTGTCCATTTTTTATTGCATGCTAGTCTCATATCGAAAATCAAGAATTTACTAAAGTTGCCGAAAATTCTCTTACGACAGAACAAAAATTCAGAAGTGATGTAATATGTTGTAGTTTATTTTAGTTTATTTGTATAGAATTTTCAAAGGACAACTGTACTGATTAAATGAAAATTGTACAAGAAAAATTTTCGTGCTTGTCCCATCGAAAAATTTTGCATAAATTGTCGTGAGCGGCTCTCGAAAGCTGTGTACTAACAATCAGATTATCGTATGATCGCTTCAAAAGCGGTATTTTTCTTCTGATTTTCTGATCGTATTTACGGACCTTAAAGGTATGTTTGGGCATTGCTCATAGTCTTTACAGTGCTAGAAGGTGTTTTTTAACATCTTGAGACGTGTGATAAAATAATCCACTCAAGGTTGTACTGTTTTTTTTTGTAAGACTCTTTGCTCTTTGCATACACTAATATCCTGTAGATGTGAACACTCCAATAGGAGCATCCTTATTTTTTAAATGGAATACTTCAAAACTCACTCAGATTAGAATTTCAAACTTGTATTAACTGGAAAAAAAGTAATTCATTTATTATCATTAATATGAAATAATCCATACTTTACAGTCCTTAACATTTCAAAGCAGAAACTGATGTTAAAACCAATAGGTTGCTGTATTAAAATGTACATCATTAAGTTTAGTTAATAGCTTGCCTGTGCTCATTATGTGTAAGCACTATACACTGCTGTATGGGCTACTGAAACTGCCCTTTTGACAGAGTCTAATAGTTTTTATTTGTCACATTTTGAAAATAGTGTAGCATTTTGAGATTTTAATCTCCTTAGTAAGCATGCAGCTGAAAAGAATTACGTCTGTTAACACGTATTCAGAGCTGTGACTTGGAATCAAACATTCCTTCCTCCAACTGTATCCCTTTTATGGCTTCTCTCTGGGCTCATATTGCATAACCAAAGCAGAGTGCTGTAAACAGATGAAAAATACCATTAGGCTAATTAATAAAAGCCTTCAAAATGTAGCATTTTCATATTCTGTAAAAAGGACCTGTAATCATTTTCACTTAGAACACCTTTCTTTGTGCTGACAGTAATGAAAATAGTGTTAAAGCCATATTAGGGCTGGATTTCTGTCATTGGAATCTGTGGACACATGCTCGGCACCCTTCTGCCAGGATCAAGTCTTTCTTCTTTTTGTTTTTTTTTTTTGTTTTTTTACTGCACCTAACCTGGCTACGGATATGGTGACAATGTGTTAAAAAGCATACAGTGGCAAGAAAGTATGTGGACCCCTTGGAATTAACTGTTTTTCTGCAGTAATTTGCCAAAAAATATCATATGATCCTCATCTAAGTCATGTTCTTTTAAGATAATAACACACAAACAATTCTAATTCCTTGAGACACATTTGTAGAATGTCTGGTGTGAACAGCTCTCTTGAGGTAATTTAACAGCATCTCAATAGGGTAAAAGTCTGAGCTCTGAATGGCCACTCCAAAAGGTGCATTTTCTTTTTCTGAAGCCAGTCTGTGGTGGATTTACTTCAATGCTTAGGGTAATTGTCCTGCTGCATCACTCGACTTCCATTAGGCTTCAGCTGTAGGACAGCCACCCTGACATTATCCTGTGGGATATTTTGGTAATTCATTTTCCCCTAGATGAAGTGTCCCAGGCCCTGAGGCAGCAAAGCAGGCTAAAATCATGATGTTCCCTCCATCTTACTTCACAATTGGGATGATGTTTGATGTTGGTAAGCTGTGCCCTTTCAGCGCCTTACAGTGCTGAATATTCTTCCTGAACAATTCAACTTTTGTTGCATCAGTCCACAAAACATTTTCCCAGTAGCATTGTGGTTTGCCAAGGTGCTCTTTGGCAAACTTCAGGCATACAGCAATGTTTTTTTGGAGAACAGCGGCTTCTTTAATGGTGTTCTGCCATGGACACCCTGCCCGTTCAAAGACTTATGTATGATGGACTCATGAACAGGGATGTTTGCAAGTTACAGTGATGTCTTCAAGCCTTTAGCTCTTGTTTGGGTTATTCCTTACCTCACTGAGGATTCTGCATCATTCTTCAGGTGGCATCTTGGTTAGTTGCCCACTTCGTGGAAGAGTACCCACAGTATTAAACTGTCTCCATTTAAAGACTAAGCTGTCGACTGATGGATGCCTAAACACTTTGAGATTGCTTTATATTCATTTCCAGCCATAAGTAGATAAACTACGTATAATCATATGTTTTCAGAAAGCTTTTTTTTGCAAGGCATGGTTCACATCAGCTGATGCTTCTTAAGAACAGCAATCTTAAAATGTTTGAGTGATTTTTTTATTAATCAGAGTAGTTCTAAACCGCACCTTCAAACTTATTTTATTAATTGGACTCCAGGTGTGCAAACTACTGACTCCAATTAACTTTTGTTAAAATAATTAGTCTTTGGGTTCACTTACTTTTTCCTCCAGCGCTATGAATGTTTAATTGGTGCATTTAATAAAGGCATGAGAAATTAAATTGTTTGAGTGTTAACAGATTAAGCACATTGTGTTTGTCTATTGTTGTTGTGATTTAGATGAGAATCAGATCACATTTTATGGCAAAATACTACAGAAAACCAGTTAATCCCAAAGGGTTCACATACTTTTTCCTGTCCCTTATTTAAGATGAACAGGGAAACATGTGAACAGGACAGGTGGATTGCAAATCTGGGAAACAATTGCTTGATGCCAAAAGAAACAAAATATAAAGCACTCACAAATCTAGTGGTGTGCCTTATAAGGAAATGGTGGAACCGTATCCTTAAAGCGGATCTTCACCCTTCAGGCAATTTTCACTCCACTCCCCTTTTCTCTCGAAATAGCACTGATTTATTTATTTGTATCCCTTTTTTTAATTATCTTTTATATATTGTTTGGGCTGTCCCCAGGTGCATGTCATTCGACTTGGGGAATGACATGCACTATGCACCCTTAACCGTCTGGGATATGCGCGTCACTAGCAGTGTGTCATCGATAGAGCCACCGGCTAAACCTGGAAAAGCTGACGCTTACCGATGACGTCACAGAAAACATGGCAGCACGGGACCAAGAGGTGGCAAAACAGAAGAGGATATCAGCAAGACAATGCTGGATCGGCTGGGTGGGTGAGTATCTGAGCCATGCAAAAGACGATCCCCAGTAGGCAGGGGTTAAAAAAAAAATGAAGGGGAGGGTAAAGATCCCCTTTAAACCATAAGCTTGAGTGATGATTTGTCTGATCCACCGAGAAATGGTTCCACTTTACACGGACCATCAGGGTTGAAAAAGAGGCTTTTTAATGGAGGCAGTTGCTGGGATGAAAAAGAGAAAGTCAGTCATTCTAATGGAGCCAGTGACGACGAGGAAGATGCACACAGCTCAAACTATGTTCAGGCAATGAAGAAAAATATCCGTCTGATGTACAGGGGATAGACAAAGAGAAGGGAGTCCTGGTTAAAGTAAATAGATAGAACCAATGAAACAGTGGCACACAATTCCACAAGTAATATGTACACCATCCATACACTTGCATGTATACAATCCAATTACATGGATTGTCAAAAATAGTCATTTCTGACAATCCAATAAAAAGCTTACTCAAAAATTCTCCTTTTTATGTTGTTAGTGCTGCCTTCCTGTTGGCCATCTCTTTCAACAACTTCCTAGATTACCTACAGGTTTTGTGGCTTCTCCTCTGCTCATTCCTTTGGTTTTGGTCTGCCAGAACCCATCAGGGGTAGGGACCAATCCCCCTTGTTTAATCCCCCTTGAGCTTTGGACAAGGATGTAATAATATAAAATTCTGATCAGGACAGAACCTTTCTACTTCACTTGCAGTGGCAAGACTTCATGTTCCTCGTTGATGGTTGATGTACGTCACTGCATGGCATTGCATAACTGAATCCTGATCAGGAGATACTCATGTCGCAATTTCCAGTGTTGTAGAGGTATCAATCAGCCGCCTATCCCCTTTTCAGAGATCCTATGACACTCATAGGCCTGTTGTATGACTTCTGAGAATGGCACAGCGGAGCGGAAAAAGGCCAGTATAGTAGAGTTCTTTGGATGGGAGCTCCTGACAGCCCCTCAGTTGTATTAACCCCTACCGCACCGGAATCAGCACAAGGAATGCATCATAGTAAATGTAAGTTATGTCCCCTGTGCTGTGTTATGTTTGTAATTTAGGCTAAGCTTAAGCTTTAAACTTCCCTAAAGCATGTAACCTTAGACTCATCATGCACCATGGTTTATTTCCCTGTCTTCATACAATTATATAAAAATAAATGTTATTGGTATTTCTTTTCAGTAATTTGAGGTCACTGTAAAAGCTAAGAACAATGCAAGCCTTCTTTCAAACGGAAAACCGTTTGCTATAATTTTATTAACCTGTTGTCTTCATGGAGGAGATGTTTGAAAGCAATTGGACAGATTTAGGGATTGTTGGCAAACAGAGAAGCCCATAGAAGCCTAGCTTTCTGAAAACATACAGTAGATATGGTCTAAGTACCCTACTACAGTGATCTATTAATGTAGTTTAATACCAGTAACTAAGGAAAACCTAAATGATACGATGAGTGTAACATTTCTTAAGGACATTTCCACAGCCTCTCTAAGTATGTACAGTATGTGTCATTTTTACTTTTGACTTGCAACTATCGCAAAACAGCACATCTTCAAAGATGGCAGCACTTATATTTGTGTTCTTTTTTTCAAAGGGAGAGGATGAATTTACCATACATGCAGGAGCGATTTCAGGATATGTTCCGGATTGTCAAGGAGATGACTCGTCTCCAGATTTCATATGATGAATACCTCTGCATGAAGACTCTGTTACTCCTTTGTACAGGTATTTTTGAGTACTGAAGAAAAAAAACATTAGTATGTGTGTGCGTGTGTGTGTATGTATGTATATGTGTGTGTGTGTATATATATATATATATATATATATATATATATATATATATATATATATATATATATATATATATATATATACACAGTATCTCACAAACGTGAGTAAACCCCTCACATTTTTGTAAATATTTTATATCTTTTCACGTGACAACACTGAAGAAATTACACTTTGCTACAATGTAAAGTAGTGAGTGTACAGCTTGTGTAACAGTGTAAAATTGCTGTCCCCTCAAAATAACTCAACACTCAGCCATTAATGTCTAAACCACTGGCAACAAAAGAGAGTACACCCCTAAGTGAAAATTTCCAAATTGGGCCCAAAGTGTCAATAGTTTGCGTGGCCACCATTATTTTCCAGCATTGCCTTAACCCTCTTGAGCATGGAGTTCACCAGAGCTTTACAGGTTGCCACTAGAGTCCTCTTCCACTCCTCCATGACGACATCACGCAGCTGGTTTGTTAGAGACACCTTCTGTTTGAGGGTGCCCCACAGGTGCTCAACAGGGTTTAGGTCTGGAAACATGCTTGACCAGTCCATCACCTTTACCCTCAGCTTCTTTAGCAAGGCAGCGGTCGTCTTGGAGGTGTGTTTGGGATCGCTATCATGTTGGAATACTGCTCTGCGTCCCAGTCTCCGAAGGGAGGGGCTCATGCTCTGCTTCAGTATATCACAGTACATGTTGGCATTCATGGTTCCCTCAATGAACTGTAGCTCCCCAGTGCTGGCAGCACTCATGCAGCCCCAGACCATAACACTTCCACCACCATGCTTGACTGTAGGCCAGACACACTTGTCTTTGTACTCCTCACCTCGTTGCCGCCACACACGCTTGACACCATCTGAACCAAATAAGTTTATTTTGGTCTCATCAGACCACAGAACATGGTTCCAGTAATCCATGTCCTTAGTCCGCTTGTCTTCAGCAAACTGTTTGCAGGCTTTCTTGTGCATCATCTTTAGAAGAGGCTTCTTTCTGGGACGACAGCCATACAGACCAATTTGATGCAGTGTGTGGTGTATTGTCTGACCACTGATAAGCTGACCCCCCACCCCTTCAACCTCTGTAGCAATGCCGGCAGCACTCATACGTCTATTTCCCAAAGACAACCTCTGGATATGACGCTGAGCACATGCACTCAACTTCTTTTGTCAACCATGGCGAGGCCTGTTCTGAGTGGAACCTGTCCTGTTAAACCGCTGTATGGTCTTGGCCACCGTGCTGCAGCTCAGTTTCAGGGTCTTGGCAATCATCTTATAGCCTAGGCCATCTTTATGTAGAGCAATTCTTTTTTTCAGATTCTCCTAGAGTTCCTTGCAATGAGGTGCCATGTTAAACTTCAGGTGACCAGTAAAAGAGTGTGAGAGCGATAACACGAAAATGTAACACACCTGCTCCCCATTCACACCTGAGACCTTGTAACACAAACGAGTCACATGACATCAGGAGAGAAAATGGCTAATTGGGTCCAATTTGGACATTTTCACTTAGGGGTGTACCCACTCTTGTTGCCAGCCAGTTTAGACATTAATGGCTGTGTGCTGAGTTATTTTGAGGGGACAGCAAATTTACACTGTTAAACAAGCTTTACCCTCACTACTTTACATTGTAGCAAAGTGTCATTTCTTAAGTGTTTTCACATGAAAGGATATAATAAAATACAAAAATGTGAGAGGTGTACTCACTTTTGTGAAATACTGTGTGTGTGTGTGTGTGTGTATATATATATATATGAGAAATAGAACGTAGAGACTAATAAAAAAACGGAGTATTAAGAGTTGCTTATACTTACCTTCTCTTTGCTGCTCTGGATGGTGAAGACAAGAAGCCCTCTGTTAGCTTCAAGTTGTATGCTTTAGCTTGGATGGGTAAAACACAGGTTCAATTTAAGACCCCGTTTACACTGTAAGCGCCGGCCATTAGCGCTAAAGCGCCACTCGTTTTTTTTTGGTGCTTTATTTAGTGTTGTTTAAGCTGCGCTTTTGTGCCACTTTTCGACCTGTGTTGCTGCGCTTCCAAAGCACTTTTCAGGTGTTTTGGAAATGCTGCCCATCCATTTTAATGGGCAAGTGGTTTTGGGAGCGCTGTGTATAGCACTCCCAAACCACCCCAAAGATGCTGCTTGCAGGATTTTTCCTAATGTCCCGCAAGTGCACCACCAGTGTGAAAAGACACACTGAAATGAATGGGAGGTGGTTTTCAGGCGCTATTTAGAGGCTATTTCTAGCGCTAAAACGTCTGGAAACCACCTGAGTGTGAAAGGGGTCTAAGCATTTAGCATTTATATTGTCCTGTACCAGAGCCTTACAGAAATTTCAGAGAAACAATAACTCTCCATGTGGAAAACACTTATTTAAAATTCAGAGCCAGCACCTCCTGCAAGGAATGTCATGGCTGGAAGGATGGGGTCATGCAAAAATAAACTGGCAATCATCTAGTAGTAGGAGCTTTCTTTCATGTACTAATGTAGAACCTATCCTGCTGAACAGCATATAACACCACTGTTCCCTCTTTTTCTCTCTGAAAGTCCACTGCCTGGTTGTTACTAAGGTTTAGACTTTGTTTACGCAAAGCAATCCCATCCCCATGGACGAAAACTGGCACAGTATAAGCAATACTTATATTACCAGAGGTCTACATTGGACAAAAATACTGTATGTATATATATCTGAAAGATAAGGGTTCAACCTCTTTTTCTTTAAAAAGCTTGGCACCAAACCTAAAATTAAAAAGTCAAACTTTTAACCACTTCCCAACAAGTAACGTCCATGGACTTCCTTGATCTTCATCTGACATACCGGGATAATGCCTGCAGCTACAGGCGGCATCTCGGTATCTTTCGTTTTTGTTTTAACCAGCTATTTCCTGTGTTGTAAAAGCCATCCTAGTGGCTGATTAGCCCCTGGATTGCTTTTACAGGCAGCGGGAGGGGACATCCCCCACCCACCAGCACCTCTCCGGGCTCTCCCGTGTGATCGGGGAGCCTGGTTTTAGATCCGGTGATGCTGCCGGGTTACCATAGTGCTAGTCATCTTTACTTGCCCATCACTATGGCCCTGGGAGGCCAGAAGCGACACTTCCGGTTCTGGCAGATGTAAACACTGCAATTTATTTTTTTCTGGAAAGCAGAGATCAGTGTTTTTTTTTATCTCATGCTTTATAGGGTAGAGAAGAGATCTGGGGTCTTATAGACCCCATATCTCTCTATAAACAAAGACATGCTGGTAGGTTAATTGGATCCTGTCTACATTGTCCCTAGTATGTATGAATGTGAGTTAGGGACCTTAGCGTGTAAACTCCTTGAGGGTAGGGACTGATGTGAATGTATAGTGTATATGTAAAGCGCTGCGTAAATTGACAGCGCTATATAAGTACCTGAAATAAATAAATAATAAAGAGCATTTTTTTTTTACTAGTAATGGCAGCGATCAACGATTTTTATCGGGACTGCGATATTGCGGTGGAAAAATCGGACACCTTTGACACATTTTTGGGACCTGTGACATTTATACAGCGATCAGTGCTATAAAAATGCACTGATTACTGTATAAAGGACACAGGCAGGGAAGGGTTAACACTAGGGGGCGATCAAGGGGTTAACTGTGTTCCCTAGGTGTGTTCTAACTGTAGGGGGGATGGGACTGACTAGGGCAAGAGAGAGATTGGTGTTCATACTCAGTATGAACACACGATCTGTCTCCTCTCCCCTGAGAGAATCGGGATTTGTGTGTTTACACACACACACATCCCTGTTCTCGTTCTGTAACGAGCAATTGCGGGTGCACTCGCATCGACTTCGGGGACACGATTCAGGCACGCGCGCTGCCGGAGGCGTATTTAAAGAGCCGATGTAAAGCTACGACGGCTCGCGCAGGGGAGTCAACCTGCCGCAGTATAACTGCGGCGGCTGGTCCGGAAGCGGTTAATGTCTGAACCGCTGGCAACAAAAATAACTACACCCCTAAAGCTGCTTTCACACTGGGGCGGCAGGTCTGTTAGCGGTAAAGCCCTGCTAGTCTTAGCGGCGTTTTTCGGCTGCTAGCGGGACACTTTTAACCCCCACTAGTGGCCAAAGAAGGGGTTAAAATGGAAGCGCTGCCCATTCATTCCAATGGGTAGGTGCAGTGTATGAGCGCTGTATACGGCGCTTCCAAACTGCCCCAAAGATGCTGCTTGCAGGACTTTTTTTCCCATCCCACCAGTGCACCGCTCCAGTGTAAAAGCACACAGGCTTTCACACTGGGCATGAAAGGCACTTTTCAGGTGCTTTACAGGTGCTATTTTTAGCGCTAAATTGCCTGAAAACTGCCTGAGTGTAAAAGGGGTCTATGTGAAAATGTCCAAATTGGGCCCAATTAGCTATTTTCCCTCCCCAGTGTCATGTGACTCGTGTTACAAGGTCTCAGGTATGAATGGGGAGGAGGTGTGTTAAATTTGGTGTTATCACTCTCACTCTCTCATACTGGTCCCCGGAAGTTCAACACTGCACCTCATGGCAAAGAGCATCCCTGAGGATCTGAAAAGAATTGTTGCTCTACAAACCTTCTTTGTGTAGCAGCACACCCCTAATTACCTACCTGAGCCCCTTCTCTCTCCAGCGGTGTCCACGATCCCCGCAGCCATCCAGGACACTCCTCCTGATTGGCTGAGACAGAGCAGCGGCACCATTGGCTCCCACTGCTGTCAATCCAAGTCGGTCAGCCAATCAGGGGAGAGAGGGGCCGGGGCTCCGTGTCTGAATGGATACATGGAGCTCTGACTCGGCTTAGGTACCCCCTGTAGCAAGCTGCTGGCAAAGGGGCACTCAAAGGAGGGAGGGGGCTAGGAGCAGCAAAGAGGGACCAGAGAAGAGGAGGATCCGGGCTGCTCTGTGCAAGACCAACTGCACAGAGGAGGTAAGAAAAACATGATTGTTAGTTTGAAAAAAAAATGAGCCTTTACAATCACTTTGTTAAAAGCTTTTACAATAAAAAGGTAAAAAAATACACCCCCTGTACACATACAAGTTTTAGGTTGGGTTCATTTTTTTTGTTGTGTTGTGGTATGATTATGCGCATGCGTTACAAGGCACATTGCATTGCATCCTGAGGCTTACAGAAAATTCCAGGGACTTAGGATGTTAACATGCCTACAATGCACATGACCCTCTTTTTCTAAGGCAGTGCAAAATGACCTGGTGTTACAGTGCACTACAATGCAGGTGCATTGCCTTAGTACGCTAGGGTGCAACTCAAAATGTAACACACACATTTAGCACAACATATAAATGTGAATGGGCCCACACAAGCCTTTTTTTTTTTTTACATTGCTACACACTACAATACATAGTGCGGTACCTGTGTTGCTGTGCATTGCAGTAACGTGTACTAAAACACGTGTTTTACCACCAATTGATGCAACTCACAAATAATGAAGGAGCAATGGAAAGGTGAAAAGCAGTAGGGGGTGCACTTTTTTTTTTTTTTACAGATACTCTCATTTTGCTATCACTTTACTGTCACACAATGCACATAAAATCAGATATGAACCTTTTTTTTTTTTTTTTTTTTTTTTTTTTTTTTACAAAGCAGTGCACCACAACAGGCAGATGGTTGTGGTGCATTAAAATGTGAGTACAGGAAAAACTTATTTTTTTAAATTGTTAAATCAATGTGTTTACTTCTGCTTTAAGTTGCTTACTAACACTGTTTTCATTTCACCTTTTCACAAAAAAGCACAATTAAAAGTTCACAAACATTTCTTATTTATAAAATAGAGCTTGCTCTATTAAATTTAATAAGAATTTTGATCATTATGTTGCATTTGTGTGCACTAATGATTTTAGTTTATTTTATTAAAAAAATCATGCAACTATTATTTTACAAATAAATACTTCACATTGATGTCACTGAGAATTATGTTTTGAATTGATGTATTTACTTGCCTTCAAATACTCTTGTTCTGGTTGAAAACAGCAGGGAAGGAGAGAAGGTGGTATGAGTGACTCCTAACTTTATTCAGTTATGTATGTGAATTTAAGCTTGAGCTATTGAGCTCTGTACACTGCTCTTTTTCAATAGGGCATCTAAGAGTAGATAGGAAAACATTTGAAAATAAGTTAGAGCTCCATTGGTTGGCTAGAAAACGACAATAAATTATTTCATAGTTACCTAAATAAAAATATGAAAAAACTAAAGGTATTTCTTATTCTACAAAAATATATACAAACATTATATATAACCTTTAATATATGTCTTTGCTGCTTCAAGGAAGCTAAATGTCTGGTTTGTTAATTTATAGTTCCCAAGGATGGCCTAAAAAGCCACTCACTATTTGAGGAAATTCGAATGACCTATATTAAGGAACTTGGAAAAGCCATAGTAAAGAGGGAAGGAAATTCCAGTCAAAACTGGCAGCGATTTTACCAACTGACAAAGTTAATGGATACAATGCATGAGGTAAGTCATTCTGGCGGTTTTTACATTACTTCATAGGCAAGTAAGCTTGGCCTGCTGATGTATTACAGTGATCTGTTTTATCCATAAATTTATTGGGATATGTTTAAATTTGAAGGCATGTATCTTGTGAAGGGAATGTTTTTTTGCATGCTTGCCTCTCAGATATTTTCAAAGTTTTTCAAATTTTCTTTAAAGTGGAAACCTATACAGGCCATACATGGGTCGAATTCTGAACGAATTTTGGAATTGGACCCATTTATGGCCGGCTTTAAAACAATATATCAGTGTTCACCTCAAGTCTCCTTAACTCAATTTTCAATCTGAGTAAAGCCTGGCCATACACGGGTCAAGTTCCAAGATCATTTTCATTCAAAAATCGTAGCTAAGAATTTTTGTTCGAATTTCGCACCATTAGTGGGCCGCAGGAACAGCTGATTTTCGTGTGGCCATCGAATTTGAGTGATCGGGCATGTTGGAAAATTTTTAAAAACAAACAAATTTCTAATCAGTGATGGGAGAATTGTGTGAGAAATATAATAAAAAAATAAATGCACATGAGCTGTGACCTGGAAAGAAAAATTTCGGCCACAAAATGTCTTTTCTGTAGCAACATGGGGTGAAATTGAAGGCTTGGTTGGTCGAATTTCGAAATCAATGGTGGCACTGTCGGATTGCAAAACACACAAAATTTCTGATTTTCGAAAGATTTGTTCAGAATTTGACCCATGTATGGCCTGCATAACAAAGAGATTTTGCAAAAAATGCCTTTACCTTCTGATAATTAAGATGTTTCACAAATCCAGCTGAGTAAGCTTCACTCCATGCCTTTGTATGAGTCAATTCTGCCTCAATCATTTATTACCAGCAATCATAATGTAACTACTACAAGTACAGGGCAGCATTTTTTTCCCCGCACTTCTGCATACGCTGGTATTGTGGCGCCAGCCAGAGCTGTGACAACACTCAGTAGCTTTACATTTCTTTTTATCATCACAATTTCCTGTCCTAAGATCCCATTTACTTAGTTTTTATTGGATATTTTTATTTTATGAACTCTGGTAATAAATGGTTGAAACAGAAAGGGCTGACGTGGAAAAAAGCTTACCTAGCTGCTTTGGTGAAACATCTTAAAGGAGAAGTCCAGTCCAAGCTTTTTAGGCTGGGCTTCTCGTAAGGATCACAGGAGAGCAATTAGTTTCACACTCCTGTGACCTGTTTCAGTGGAGAGTGGTCTGAAGTCCGCTCTCCGCTGACGTCACTGCCATCAGTCGAGGCACCGCGTCATCCCGACTTCCTAAGTCTGGATCCGCCAACTGCCTTGATTGATGGCAGTCTCAGCAAGCCGCTGAGATAGCCTTTCCCTGCCCCTCCACAGCTCAGTGCTCCAATGAACATGGAGAAGCCAGACCAAGAGCGATGCTGACTGAAAGTCAGCATCACTCTACTCAGGAAAAAAGTGAGAACCGAGCCATCGGCGATGTTCGGTGGCTCAGTTCTCAGTGCAGAGACGCCGGGGGACAGCTGCAGCATCAGTCTGATGCTGCATTCACCTAGGTAATAATGATTCGGAAAGAAAACCCATACTTCTTTTTTAATATGCAGGAGAAAGCAAAGGCATTTTTTTTTTTTTTAAATCTCTCTGTTAGGCCTCCTTCACATAGCTGTCCAGGCGCATACACTGATTCCAGAGGCAAGAATCAGCTGCACACCAAGCATTTACCTGCAGTTAGGGACAGATGTCCGTGCCTGGATGCAGCTAACTGCTTTCAGACTCAGCATACATCCCTAACAACAGATAACCCAGTGGTTTGCGGCTACATGCGAACATGCCGCTATTTGCATGCACCTGTCATTCCAGCTGAAAATAAGGCCCCATTCACACCTGAGCGTAGCGTTTTCAGGCAGAAAGTCGCGCAATTTTGCCACGTTTTTTGACCCATTTTTGCTACGATTTTGACACGATTTTGACGTGTTTTTGCCGTGATTTTGTACTGATCAAAAGGTCACCAATGTAAAAAGCTGAAAAATGCCCAAGTCTCCCTAAAAAAAAAAGTCCAGAACTTGTTTGAGCTTCAGGCGTTTTGGGGCTTCTGGCTTCAGGCGTTTTGGAGTGGAGCTGTGAAGAATCTCCATAGAGAATAATTGATTTTTTTCCCCTCCAATGTTTTGTAGCTTCAGGCTTCAAGCTACAAAACGCTCAGGTGTAAATGGGGTCTAACTCTCAATATGGTGAACAAGCTTTATAGCTGCTCAGAAACTGTTGTCAGATTGTTCCTCCATGAGGAGAGTTCAATATTGGTCCTAATATAGATCGGTAAAGTCACTGTTTTATCCTTTGTTAATCCCTGATTATGGGGGATTGGTGTTGCCCCCAAAACATGTTAGCTGTTTTTAACCACTTGACCTCCAAAAGATTTACCCCCTTCCTGACCAGGCCATTTTTTTGCGATAAGGCACTGCATTGCTTTAACTGGCAATTCCGTGGTCGTACCCAAATAAAATTTTTATTTATTTTTTTTATTTATTTAAGATACTTATATAGCGTCGTCAATTTACGCAGCGCTTTACATATACATTGTGCATTCACATCGGTCCCTACCCTCAAGGAGCCTACAATCTAAGGTCCCTAACTCACATTCATATACTAGGGCCAATTTAGACAGAAGCCAATTAACCTACCAGCATGTCTTTGGAGTGTGGGAGGAAAGCGGAGTACCCAGAGGAAACCCACGCAAGCACAGGGAGAACATGCAAACTCCAGGCAGGTAGTGTCATGGTTGAGACTCGAACCAGTGACCCTTTTTACTGCTAGGCGAGAGTGCTAACCACAACACCACTCTCCACAGTGGTTTAGTGATAGCCGTTTTTCTTCTAAATAGAGCTTTCTTTTGATGATGGTATTTGATCACCTCTGCGTATTTTATTTTTTGCACTATAAACAAAAAAGAGACAATTTTGAAAAAAAAAAACATTTTGGACACTAACTGACACTTTTGACACTTTTTGGGAACCAGTGACATTATTTCAGTAATCGCTGCTAAAAAAATATGCACTGTCACTGCACTAATGACACTGGCTGGGAAGGGGTTAACATCAGGGGTGACCAAAGGCTTAACTGTGTGCCTAGCTAGTGATTTTGTGTACTGTGGGAGGTGCTTTTACTAGGGAAGGGCATGGATCCATGTCCCTGCAAACACTGAATCTATGCCTTCTCTACTGACAGAAAACAAGGCAGATCACCGGTCTACCTGTGTACTGAACAATTGGCGAGTGCCGGCAGACATCGAGTCCACGGTACCCACGGCTGGGCTCCCGCTGTGTGTGATCACAGTGGGAGCTAAACGTCGGCGGCGCACATGCGCCTGCCCTACCTGGAAAAGCCAGCTCACATATATATATACGTGATCCAGCACACAGGTGCCGCCCTGTAGCAGCAACACTGCTATGGGGCGGACCTTAAGTGGTTAGAAAAAAAATATTACATGCACATTTTTTACCTGCTGGTGAGTCGTTCTTGTTAACTGGTCAATCTTCAGTTTACAGCAAACCACTAAAAAAGTACTTGTATGCAATTATTCTGGGATATTGTAAAATGCACATTACTACTCCAATAAAATAAATGTATCTAGTAATATGGCTTGTCCAAAACAAAATGTGTTTACAATACAGTATACTTTTAAATAATGTAGGGGCTAAAAATTTATTTGAGATTCTGTGGTCTAACTTACAGCTGCATTAGCGTAGAATGTACAAGAGGAAGAAAGTTCCACATTGTGAAAATATTTACGGTATGTCTTCTTTTTTCTAGGTGGTTGAAAATCTCCTAGCCTTTTGCTTCTATTCCTTCACGGACAAATCATTGAGTGTTGAATTTCCAGAGATGTTATCGGAAATTATCAGCAATCAAATACCAAAATACTCATCTGGAAATATCAGAAAACTTTTATTTCATCAGAAGTGACTGCCTTACTAAAATTATATATAAATATATAAGCATAAAAAGTTGCCTTAAGGAAAGAATAAGTCAAATTATAGCTTTTACTGTATTGAAACAGAAAAAATCAGACGTGGTAATTGTCCTTGCAACGGTGTACCTAATGTAATTATGCACTACAGTTTATGTGGTTTACAGAGGGCCAAGATTTGGACTATTGAAAACTCATCATTTCACTCCTATGACTGAAATGGGAAGAAAAAGAGATAACTAAACCAGTCTGCATTGTGAATAACCTGGTAGCAATTTTTGCTTTGGATAGATTTGTTTTGCTTTTTTTTTTCATTTTCCTGTCAGGTGTTTTGGGTTTTTTCCTATCTTGTTGGGAAAAGCAAGAATTTGATTGATGCATGGAATATGTTGAAAGTTTACAAGTGTATACAGAAAAGGGAAGTTGTGATTTTTTTTTAAGCTACTGTTTGAATCTAGCAGTCCCTCTCAGTTTTTACAAATGGACTTTCTATTTTCTTTTGCTCACATCATATTTTTTTCTTATTGTACAGATCTGGTCCTTTTTTAAGACTGGGGCAGCTCGCAGCTTTCTTAACGCAAATTAAAGAAACCGTAATTCTTACAATGTCTGTTTTCGTAAGTGCTCTAACCATATTGCTAAACTAGCTACCTAACATTTTTTATGTACTTGTCCACATGTATGATAAAGCTATATGGCCAAACTCCCTGTCAGATTTTGAATTGCATACCAGCTGCTGTCATGCTACAGGGAGAATCTCTCCTGCCTTCTGGTTTAAAAAAATGTATAATGTGTTAATGATTTTATAAAATGGCCCATTGCAGGTTTGACCTGCTACTGTAAAATCAGAATGTAGGAGATTTTTAAATAGAAGAGGTTTTGTTTGCCAACAAAGGTTTCCCTATACTTTGTTCACATGTGCCATAATTTGCTCAGAAATGCATAGTTCAAAGCTGCTGTAGCCATTTCATAGCTTGCCTATGTGTATGCATTTATTAGTAAAATGTAATATATTTAATAGCCATTCATTTTAAGATTTTTTTTCAGATAAAATAAATAATTTTTACTTTATCAGGGTCACTACAAAACCACTTTACCGCAGGGTCATGAAAAATAAACCACAAAAAAAAAAAGTTTTGACTTGGTAAAAGGAAAAAAAAAGTGTCAAGCTTCATTACTGTGTATAAATAGTTTAAGCTACTTTATATTTATACTTTTGAAAATTGTATGCCATATTGGTATATTCAGACATTTGGACATAAACATGAAAGGGCTACTGCAGCTTGAAAGAACAATCTGTAATATCATTAAATGCTTTATATAATATATGAGAATAGTTATTGTGGTAAGGCTTCATATGACAACAGTTCAGAAAGTGTGTGTCACAGATTGTCGAATTTAATTGAATTTTTAAAGTTGGTGTTGAGTAAATTCTCTTTGTAGACTATGTTTAATGCATTAATCTGATGTTTTATGGTGATGTTTCTCAAAGAATAACTGGACTATAAGCACTTAGGTATTTTTAGTATATGTGTTGGTATCTCCTTTTTCTAGTTCTTAAAATAGGATGTTGTCCTAGTTAGATTTCAGGGCTCATTCCACTTAGGCCCGGGCTGCCACAGGATCTCCATCATAGACTCTATACTCTCTCCCTATAGAAGTATTGAGGGGAGAAGATTGTTTCTTTTTGTCTACGCAAGTTTTAATGAAATTCCAGGGACACAAATACTTGCATGGTTGAAACCCTCACATTTTTCAACTTTTTACAGTTTTATTACATGGAAAGTTTTCATATTTGTTTTTAGAAGCAAACTTTTCAACTTTTTACAGATTTCACAGAATAATTGTCTGTGGGAAAAATAAAATATTCCTAATATTTTTTGTCAAGAAACAAGAACACATTTTTAAGTACAAGTGCAATGTATATGCTCAGTAACTCAATGGAATTTCTCAGGATTTACATGGCGTAGTGTCAACTCCTCCCCACTGCTCTACCTCCTGGGTCTCTAGTTGAAATGTGTCTTGCAACTTTGGAAATAATGTTCCGTATAACAAAAACTGTAAACCATAAATTGTCTATTTCTAGTCCCGTGGACAGTATTCAAAGCACTTAGTTTTTTCTTTATTTTATATCTTTTACTGACCCACACTTATTTTTAAAGGCAGTATTAAGTTAAAGAACTGGGTAAAAATATGTCACTTAAAAAAAACATTTATTTTTTTTCACATCGCCTGCTTTATATATTTTTTTCTTTAATGTGCCCTGGCCAACTTTGTTGCCAAGTACATTTTGCTGTTGTATTTTTAAGTATTTTGATACCCTTTTTTGCTTTTTGTGATGTAAATGGCCTGCTGTTTCGTAATGTCCATATCTCTGTAGTGCATAATTTAGAATTATTAGTGTTAAAGTTGCAAGTTTTTTTTTCTTAAGGTTATGTCTTTTCTTTGAGAATCTTTAATGCCTTAAAGTTAGGGTATCGTGTTAATAACACATCTTGTTCCAGAGTGTTGTATATTGTGAAATGTCAGCTAATTGAATAGGAACTCCACACAAATCTAGTAAGTAGAGGGTTATTATTGAACTTTGTAGCTAAAGTTCTACCTTTTTTCCTGAGCCTTGCTGTGAAGTTCTTTGGTCATCTCCTCCTTTCCCTAGTTTTTCTTTTGTGCTTATTAGTGTGTCAGAAGATGGGTCAGATCTCTTTGAATAGCAGAAGCAGCATGGAAGTTGAAATGGACTCAGATAATCTTCACAGTGGGGCTTGGGATGAATATAAACTTACCCATATTTTTCTCTGAATTAACTTACAACCAAAATATTTTTTTTTCTTTAAAATCACCAGCTTTTAGAAATGTGTAAGACTCTGGAATCTTTGTTACCTTAACACCTTCAACCTGTATAAGATCAATGTGTATAGCAAGCTGCCAAGATCATTGTTGAAGCCTTGAGTCTAGGTTCACAGCTGCCTGTTCATGTGCGTTCACAGCTGCCAGGTTCATTCAAATTGGCTACTGTACACATGAGAAACACAGGGAAAAAAGTCCCCAACCATTTTTTTTAAAAGCGCCACATTCTTTTCTGATGCATGGGGTGCCTTTAAGAATTAATGATACCCCAGCGCTTCTGCTTAAAAGCAGCACATTTTGCTTGCGGGTCTGGAACGGGCATGATTATGCAAGTGTTCCCAATCTGCACATATGTGAGCCTAGCCTTAAAGCAACCTTGAGCTACAGTTTGGGAATGCTAAACAGAGATGGACTGGCAGTTCACTTTAAACAAGCCCCTAACAGTCTTCAAGCGGCTTTCAACACGTTTCCAGTAGTCCTGAAACTTGCATAAAGTGTTCTGAAGACTGGCAGTAGTGTGTTCAAAGGGACAGCCTACACCCACCCACTAACATCTCACTAGAACTGAAGAATGGTTTAAAGGCTTCAAAAAAAGCTATTAGAAACTTAATTAAAGCTTTGTAAATGCTTTTTAAAAAGCCTGCTGCACACGTGACTCTTATATAGACAATAGCCCTATTGTACAACGTCTAAACATGGTAAATTTAATTAAACATATGTCTACCTAGGAGGCCCTTCCTTATTTTATAAAGGGTACATTAAAATACCAAATGCACTGCGCACAAAAACGGTGTGCATAGTTCAGGGTTTATTTTTATTCCTTAGAGCACATTCAGTGATTATAATGTAAGCCAGCCACTCTGCTATAGAATTGAATATGCTGTCACTGTAAAATTCAGACATCACCCCTTGTTTAATGGGAGGAAAAAACAATGCTGAACATGCTGATAAGATATCCTTTTTTCTACTACGACAGAGAACCCATCCCTATATAATATATTTTCAATCTGTTCAATTACTCCATTTATGTGACTAGGTCATCAACATATTGAAGAAATGGATTCTGGACAGCTACACTCCGATAAAAGCCTTTATTGTAATGAATAGTCAACGTTCATGTGACAACAGAAGCAGGACAAACAGCTGATGCGTTTCACAACATCATTGTTGCTTAGTCATAGCATATGATGTTGTGAAACGCGTCAGTGTTTTTCATGCTTCTGTTGTCACATGAACATTGACTATTCATTACAATAAAGGCTTTTATCAGAGTGCGGCTATCCAGAATCCATTTCTTCAATATTGCTCGTGCTGAGCCTGCACCTGGCTTCCACTTTGAGGAGGGCGTTTTCTTCAGTACACCACGTGGAGCGGTTTACCCTTTTGTTCTTAGGTCATCAACATTGCCCAAAAGCTGAAAAAACTCCTCTAATAAGGCTAGGTTCACACTTACGGCAATTGGATGCAGGTTTCTCCGCATCCAATTTGCATGACAGGAGAATGTGACCGGCTCCCAATGGAGCCGGTTCACACACCTCCAGGGTGGCTGCAGTCCACATTGGAAAAGGGTCCTGTGCTTCTTTGGCTCTGTTTCAGGTCCAAATTCAGGCAAAAATTCAGACCTAATTTGCCCCTGATATGGAGAACAGGGACGCACTGGACCCCCTGCTGAGAGCCCAGCGCAGCTAGTGTGAACCCAGCCTTAATAATATATAAAAGTAAGCCACAGCCCTTGATATAAAACCATTTTTTTTATATATTATTTCAGTCACAGGAGAAGTCTATAGGATCAGGAAAGCTGCTAGTCCTATACATCAAAAGCTTAAAAAGGTTTATTCACGCATTACTAGCTAAGCTGCGAATGCATGAATAGTATGCATATATCCAATGATATATTGATAAAGTGGCTTAAAAGCTATATGTTTAATGGCCATTGTTTTCTTGCTTTGGGAATGTTATTGAAACATAGTGATTGGCTGGCAGCAAGATAATGAATTTTCTCCTGCAATACAACTGAAATGATTTTGAAATCCCCACTCTACCTACACCCATATAATCAGTTCACTTTACATTAATAATGCATTCTTTAAAAGCTATTAAATTTTTGTTTCAGTTCAGCTAGTGGTAACACCATCTGCCTATCTATAATCAAATAGCATATTGCTGATCTGTGGGTTAATGGTGTTAAACAGTTTGTTTGGTCACCAGACATGGCTAGGTATGATTATGAACAAGTAACTATGGTGGTTTCTGCAGTCAGTTGAATATAACAGAAAATAAAAATAGGTAATTAGTGCCTTTTAAGATTGCTCTTACCTAAAAATGGACATGTATTTGAAACACCATTTAACATTTGTATTGTCTTTAGTTTTGAATATAGCAGTGAACAATTTGTTTTTGTCATATTCGTGTAGATGTTTGTGTTCTTTTGGAAAATTTTTTCTTCACCTTCTGTCCTACTGATACTCCCATGGTATAGCCAACCGTTTAACTTCCTGTTTCCCCTCTCTAAAGTGCATTCCTTATGTATACCTAGGGGTAATCCACTCAGCAGGGAGTCAGTAGCAGTGCCAGTATCTCAATAAAATAGATGGGGAATGCATTCTTGAAATGACATCAGGATGTACAACCCCCCCCAAAGAGTACACAAACAGTAACAAAAACCTGAAAATGTAATCTTTCCCCATTCAATGTAAAAAGAAAAAAAAATGATAGCGTATCATTTTAATTTAACAAAAAAATGTATTTTCTCTGGTAGCATTGTAACCAAAATAATTTATACAACTAGATGATATTTCTCCTTTTTTGTGATGTTCTAGTAGAGTTTAAGCATGTCTATATTTTTTGAGTTTTCTCAAGGGAACCACATTAACATTGACTCATATGTCAGGATAAGGCCTGTAGAACAATAAAGTTAATGTAGCAGGTTTGTGTCATCCCCATAGCAAGCTGTGGAAAGCATCCTAAAACGTTTGTTTCATCGTGCTATGAAAACTGCAGGTCAGTTTAGCCTTATCATTTTTAGCACAGTGTAAACAGGGCCTTACACATGGTTAGTTTATTACTGCATTGCTTGGGCTAATTGTGTCATTTTTTTCTCACTGAATTTTCAGCCCAAGGTGGTTCTGTATTTAGATAAGCAGAGTTTTATTGTACATACCAGAGATGTAATGGTCTCTTGTATTGGCTTACCCACTTATCAGTAATGTCAATGATGTCTTGAGTTTCTGTGGTTATGACAGTTTTATTTAATTTCTTCTCAAGGAGACAATTTGACAATCTTGCCATGTCTTTCTTTGCAGGGTCTGTAAAAGAAAGACAAAATATTCATTATACAGATTTCTTGGCAGTGACATCACACTGAGTAAAGCCGGCCATAGACGGAGCGATTTTCTTTCCTGCAACCACGGGTTGCAGAAAAGAAAATCACTTGATTCCCCCATCAACATAGTCAGTGTTGATGGGGGAATCCCTCCCATGGAGCCATTGTGTTCTCCTGGCGGGGACTGCTTACATATGCAAACAAGGTTTTAAAAAAGCTGAACTGTGTAATTAAGGGTTAGTTCCCAAACTGATTAATTCACTTTATTATGAACAAAAGAATACATGAGTTAAAGTAATGTAAGTAGTCTTTGAACACTGTCTCCTGTGAGATGCAATAACAAGTTCCATAGATTGCTAAATATTTCACATTGCACCCTTTGAAAAGCAGCAGTAATCATTGGCAAGTATTACTACTAGACTTAATTGCTTTGTCTGCCATATTATGGATATTATAGCATACCATTTTAAGCATTTAAAAATAAAAAATGTTCAAATATGCAGACGTAAGATATCCTTTAAATTGATTATCATTATTATTAATTTTATACAGGATTTATATAGCGCCGACAGTTTGAGCAGCGCTTTACAACAGTAGGGCAGACAGTACAATTACAATACAATTCTATACAGGAAGAATCAGAGGGCCCTGCTCGTTAGAGCTTACAATCTGTATATTCAAACATAACATTATTTTGCAGAAATTATTCTAAAAAGAAACCTATTTTTGGAAGATTTTAAATAGAAAATAAACCAGTTGACTCAAAGTCCTGAAATTCAAAATGTGAATGTTTTCATAATTTTTTCCTCAGATAGAATGACCATAAACACAAATATAGAGAGATGGAAGGGCTACTGCAGCTGCATGAATCATGCAATGTAATCAAATATTGTATAATAGCTTTTTGTACAGTGTAAAATAAGAGCTTTTATAATATAGTTTTGCATTTTTTTTTTCTTTTTATCTTTTATTTTAGACATTGCTAGAGAGATTACTTTCTTGAATGAACGCCATCATTCTGGCTTATATAGCTGTATACATGTTCACTTTAGCATTGTGGTCAAAAAGGTTTTACCCACGAATCTAAGCAGCATTGAGAATGAAAGACATGTAAATAGCATTTTAGGCTATTCATTTTCAAGAAAAGGCCAGCATTTACCCAGATTACAATTCTGGTATTTTTAAAAGTAACATTCCCCATGAATCGAATCCCCTACATTTATTACTGTTCGGAGAAACGGTGGTTAATTTGAATCCCTTATTTGTGTAGACATCTCAAAGGAAAAAAGACAGATTCTGAGTAACAAGAAATGTACAAACCATTTATATCATCTATTGGGCAAGGGGAAGATTTGAACGAATACAAAAATACTTGGAGCAATCCAATCATGAGTTTACATTCAAAAAATAAATTAAATTTCAAAGCCCAGCTGCCCTAAAATCAGGTTCTGAAATAGAAATTGCAAAATATGCAACAAACAGATATTGTAAAGATATAAACTATTGCCAGGGGATTTGAATGAAAGCCAGGTACACCACAAGTAGCAATTGGCAGATCTGCCTATTGTAATTTCTCTAGTTTGTTTTATATAGGGCTTGTACATATATAAAGAGTCGACTTGTAAATCCTACTAGAACTATACGGATGCCTCCATTTTGTAGTCTTATTTTTCAGGGTTCAACACCTGGAGGTCAGGTCATTTTCAGAATTGAGAAATATACTGTGTGGTCCAGATTCACTAAGTGCATTCAAGTTCTTGTTGCTATGGGCTCAGAATCCATGGTGCACGTCAGATGTTGCAGGCTACATTGAGAGAAGCGTGGGCAGCAAGAAGCATACTTTTTCTATGCAGTGCTGTTTTGCCCCAAAGTCATGAGGGCGCTCAGCATGGTGTCAGGAATAATTAAGGAGCACACCTTTAATACCTGTGTGAATGAGACCTAAGTGAGAGAGAAATAACTTTATGACCTCCACTGCTCCATCGGCATTCAGATAATTGTTTCTTTTTTTACATTGGACTTTCAAATTCAAATAATAATATGTTGCTTTAGTTCCAGTTTCTGAATTTATTCCACCGTGAACTGTATTCCTAGGTCTTTAGTATAATTTTTAATTTTGTAATTTGTAGTGACAAACATGGGAGCTGACATTGCTGCCTTTTTAAGCTGTTGCTTACCTGCCTAAAATATTTACATATATCTTCATATGTCTTCTCCTGGAAAAAGCATGCAATCAGTGAAAGAAGCCACTTGAACAAGTATGCTCCAGGTCACTAAATCCCAAGATAGTGAATACACAGGGTGAGCATGACAGGGACCCAGTAGCTTAAAAACAATTGCAGCTCAAATATTTCTGCTCTCCCATGTTAACTTTAAAGTAGATATTCTGGCAACTTGGTAATGGTAATTTGGTATGGTAATTTTCTTATACATCACTATACAAGGAGATTGAGCCACATTACAAACAAAGTTAGCCATGCATGCATAGTCAATCTCTGAAAAATCTTGACTTTATGGCTGGGGTTAAACAACATAATTTTCTGTATGGTAAAATGAAAACTTGCTAGTACAACCAAGACCTACATAATCATACATTACTTAAAGTTAAACATGCCATTTATCTTGCTATCCCATGAAAAAATACAGTTGCTGTGTGAGAATTGAGCGATTTTCCATGCTAAAGTTCATCTTTCCAATCATATATGATTGGAAGATACATTTCATCACTATTGGCCTTTTTGTCTTACTTTTATGATCCATGAAACAAACCAATGGAATGTAAATCTGGTCATACACCTAATAGATTGTCAAACGAAAGTTCATATGAACATTTGTGCGAAAAGTCTTAACAATACATTTAATGACATGATGAATGTAGTTCAAAAGTACTTCAAGAAACATATGCTTTTAACATTCGATGTTTGAGTGTACTTTCCTGAATGAAAACTACATTAACTCTTAGAAATTTTGTTCATTCAGGAAAAATTTGCCATTTTGCTCCTTGAACACTGATTTGACCCCACTATTAGTTAGACAATTAAATGAATGTTCTTAAAACAAGTGTGTTCACACAAACTTCTACTAGTGTATGACCAGCTTCATTTGATAGAATCAAACATAAAAATGCATATTTCTGTGGTCATGTTGAACTTCTGATAACAAAATAGGTTTATGATAGTCCTGTATAGATGGACCTTGATTACAAGTTAACACATACAGGACAAGGTGGAGAAAAAGACCTTTAGGTCCCTTTCACACGGGCTTTCCGATCAGGTCTGCCTGTCAGTTTTTCAGGTGGACCTAATCGGACACTCCATTCAGCCCTATGGAGCGACGGATGTCAGTGGTGACATGTCCGCTGACATCCGCCGATATCCGATCCTTTCCGTGAAATTCAGACAGATGGAAACCCTATTTTCCATCTGATCTCCATAGGGGACAGCGAGGCTTTGACAGGTCCATCTTTGCACAGTGAGCGGAGACAGACCTGTCATCCGCCTGCTCAGCAGGTATCAGCAGAGCAATCCCTGCTGAACAAAGAGGAGTCCATACACGGACAAGCCCGTGTAAAAGGACCCTTAAACAATTTAAACATCCCGGTACATGCAACCCCTCCTTCCTGAATGGTCATAGCTAATGTAAGACCTTTAGACCAGTACACCAGCTGGTGTATTACTTAATGTGCAAACACCTACATTTTGCCAGTGAAACCTAATAAGGTAGCCTGCTTAATTATTGTGTTTCTATTCTCTGAATAAAAATGATGATATCTTATCTCAGTGTATGGTCTAGTACCTCCCTCATGCCAGTTAAAGCATTAAAGTCTTATGGGGAATGTGCATATAAAACTGTTTTAACAGTCTCTTTGGGATAGAGGGCTGGAATTTTTAACCTTTCTTGGGGACAGTGCTGCCCCATTCTCCCTCCTCTACTGACAATGTTAAAGCCTTGGCATTCAGCCACATGATCTTTGTTGGAGGATCACAGTTTTGACTGGCTGATCCTCCCTTGTAGAGACCTCTCAGCCAAATGACTAGGATTTTCAGCCATGTTGCCAGCACTGTAGAGAGCCCAGAGCAGTATTTAAAAAGAAAAAAAAAATAGATTGCTGTCTAGTCATAACGTTTGTTTTTTTTTTCAGCCCAACAAGACTTTTGACATCGCTTTAATTGAAATATGACCATAGGTGGGCTGTAATTGTGTTACTAATTGTGCATATACAGTAGCTATAAAGTGCATATTGGTATAATGTAGATAATTTGAGACTATGATTCTGGCATTGTGCCTTACATTTTTAACATTACTTTGCAGTATATTATTGCAAGATTATTTTCATCATTTACCCTTACATTCATTTTTCCCTTGTTAAGGGTAACCTTTGCCTTTCAGCTTTTCAGTAATATATAACTTGTCACATATCGCATTTATGCATTGCGAGTTTAAAGTATCGTGTACATTTGTCATTTTGTCATCAATCACAATTATTTGCTTGTTACTATCCATTTCATTGTACTTAATATTACGTTGCAGCTCAGTAATACAAATGGATGTTTGTGATTGAAAATAAATGTATTCTGCAATAGATAGAGACACATAGAATCCTTTTTTTTTGTATAACAGTCCATTTATTAAGCATTTGGCCAACTCACCAGGTCAGTTTGTTTTAGACCCCTTTCACACTGGGGCGCTTTGCAGGCGCTACGTCTCTAAAAATAGCACCTGCAAAGTGCCCTGAAAGAGCCACTGCTGTGTCTCCAATGTGAAAGGCCCCGAGGGCTTTCACACTGGAGCAGTGCGCTGGCAGAACGCTAAAAAAATTTAACCGAATAGCGCCGCGAAATTGGCGGTAAGGCGCTGCCCCCGTCCCAGTGTGAAAGGGGTTTAAGGGCAGATTGGTGTCTGTAGGATCAATTCACTAAGATGCACAAGTAAATTTAGTTGTTATCTTTACAAACTATTATTTAGTGATGAAAATGTTCAATTCACAAAGGTTAAGAGCCTGTGTCAACAGGCTTCGAGTTTGCGTCAATAACGATGGTTTGAGATGCATCTGAGATCATTCAGAATTCATTGACAGGTTCATTTGACCCACAGTTGGCTTTCTTTTGACCTATATTTCACCCATTAACACAGGACCTAATATTGTTTAGGAATAAAGTTAGTAGTTTTTTCACAGGAAATGAAAATATAGCTAGAAATCCTTTATTTTTGATATATCAATGTTATATCTCAGTCGCAAATAATTTCTTTTCCTGCTCAGCTCAAAAGAGCTCCCAATTGTTGTCAGGCAGAATAATCAACTTTATAACTTTGTTTTATGGTGACGGGTGTTAAAATACTGCAAAGAATACTACATGTCATTGTTACATTGATAATGGGAATCAATCCCTTTTTTGAACCAGCCATTGCAATATATACTGATTATGAGAATGCAGCACATAACACTTGTGATAACACACTTTTGTCAATTGACCCATCTAAAGCTGGCCATACACTCATTAAAATTTAGATGGTCCCTGCTGAACCTGTAGAAATTCAATCAGTGTCTGACATCCCTGCTTGACAGAAGTCAATTGTTTGATCAACTTCTGTCAAAGGGACATGCTGGAAGGCTTTTTTCAGTCAGCAACTTTAACTGCTGATCAGCGTATTCTGAAAGCGGCGGGTCCCGCTGTCAGAGTATGTGCTGGTTGCAGTGGGGGGGGGGGGGGTGTTCCTCCATCCACTTTGTGTGAATGGGAGAATCTTTTAGCTTGCTTGCTTAACAAAAACTAAGTGAATGGCCAGCTTTACTAGAACAGCCATATACTTTGTCACTGCTATGCTTTAACATCACTTGTCTCCATAAATTTGTTACTTTAACTACAGTATCTGATCATCTACCAGTCAGATTAACATGATTCACAGTGACCCGAATACCATAAATTGAATCTGGGCAGTCACAATTCACACTCCTAGATGCTGCCTAAAAGGATATAAAATAGATTTTTCTTTTAAATAGAGATTCTTTTCTCAGTGTCTTTGTTAAGCACAGTCCCAACCTATTGCTTTCATGTGTCTATAAAGATCACAAAGCTGAATGTTTACCAGGCTGTGTAAAATAGCCATTACTGAAATACATGTTATTCAAGGTAACTTCTTCTAAGTCTTTACCATTACTGACCTATGCAGTTAAGTCCCAAAGCACAGTGCGGCTTTTACATAGAAAGCAAGTGTTGTAATACAATAGTGTCCTGTTTTGAAGTGTAAAAATGCTGGGAATCTCATTGCACCCCCTTATGGGTTATAAGAATATATCTAAGAAGCCATATAACAGTACCAAGTGCTTTAATCCATGGTACACTAGTCCAAAGTGATATTTAGCATCCTGTTATAACATATGAGTGTACTATTAATAAAAGATATTCTAATTCTAATTGTTGATCTAGCTGCCAACCTAACTTTTTTTACACATCGATATTATTTTCAAAGATTGTCATATTATAAAATGCTTTCCTTTGTTCAATACATTGCTATAAAATATGAGCCTTGATGCATGATAGGAATGTTCTCTTGTCCTAGAAATATGAAAGGGATACTGGGGTTAATATAAAAAAAGGTTAGTATACCTAGTGAAGTGAATATTTGGGTATTTAAAATTAACCTGGGTTCATCCTTTTTACAATCACATGTAAGGCAAATAAAATTAAAAAATATATAGCCTTACCTTCTTCTCTAAACTTGACCTTCCTAGGTGAACAGCCTCCTTTAACCCCATTAAACCAGCCTCACTGGTTGGTTAGTTGGTTGGTAGAAGCAATGCTGTTCTATGTTTGGATTCTCTAAATTATAACCCATGTGTATTTCCAACCCTCAAGGAACACAAATACATCATATTTTCCATGCTTCTTGATAGGATTGCAGCTCTACTAATTAGTACCATTGTTTAAAATATGCATACTGAATATTTCATCTGTAGTTCTGTTAGGAGAGTTGAAAATCATAACCTCTTAGCCATCCTAGGGATCTGGCTTGGAGAATGCTGCCATAAAATACATGATACCTGTGCATAAGGAGAGGCTTGTGTGTCTTAATGTGTCTAATGACTGCTGGTGAGAAAAGTTTCATATGTCTATCTGTTAATTGTAGTAATTCAAACCTGTTATTTTTCTATAGTGTGTTGGTCTATGTTACACGTGTAGAATTCTAACAAGGCTCATTCAAAAGTTTTTTTGTTTTTTTTTTTGATGATGGAATGGAAAAGTTTTATTACGATATAGATGGTGGAAAGTTTAAGGTCATTGATGGGCTTTAAAACAGGTTAACTGTATTCTTTACCAAGTCCCCCTGGTTTTGGTCACCTAATTACAAAAGCAAAATGCTATCCCTTTTCTTACTTTGTTTTATTTAGGGTTTTTTTTTTTTTTGCGTTGCTTACTAATGTGACTTTTGGATTGTTATAGCTTAACAAAAGTAAATGGAGATTATTTCCTCTTGATTTTAAGGAAGTGCGTATTTTAAAATACCCCTTCTCCTACAAAGTAACCCTGCATATATAAACAGATTGAAAGTATGTCAATATTCTATTTTTTATAGAAATACAAGAATACATTATAACGGGGACAGATCTGATTATATAATGGTGTAAGGCCTTAATAGAAAATAATGGAAAAAAGCATATTATATAAATATATATATATATATATATATATATATAAATATATTATTTTTTTTATCATCACATTAATTGTAAACCCTGTATATGAATTAAAACAGTAACTCTCTGTTTAAAAAGGTAGGGTTTTTTATACATGCTGAATTAAAATTCACTTGTAATGTCTTTTATCTTTATTTTGTGAAATGTTGGACTGTAGGGTCTTTTGTGTGGAACTGTTTTGCATTTATGTTCTCTTAATTTGCTGTTTGGGTAAAACCAAGTCACATTTGTACAGATGTTGCGGTAGATGTCAGACATCTGCTGCTGCTCTAAATTAAAAGAGACATTGAAATCACATAATAAAAACCTGCTTTTTCATTAAACTATGTCTGAGCTTTGTATTTATTTTGCATTTCCTGTTATCGGTCATTGCATACTTCCGATGGATGTGTTTTTTTTTCCTCTCTGGTGTCCATGTATCATTCAGTAATTTGTTTGGTTCACACTTTTGCATTGTATTACTTGTATTACTGCACAGGTTTTAATGGGCCTATACCTTTTTTTTTTTTCAACAAGGCCCACCACAGATGCTTTACATCTGTGCAGTGTGATGTGCTTAACCACAGGTTCAATATGGTGCCTTTTCAAATGGATGGCAACATTTAATTGGTCTGTGTGCTTCTGTAACACATATGTTATAACAATATTAAGGAGAGAATCTGTCTTTAGAACCATGAATATTATGGTAAAACAGCATTAACCAGAGTTTTATTATTGTTGAAAAGGAGATTATACCAAATTTCATCCAAAGCACGACTTCAGGAAAATTTGATATCAGAAGTGAGGGTTGGATGGGAGACTGAACTCTGTTCTTCCGTAATATGGACTTAAGCAGGAGCAATGTATGCTTCCTTCTCTTGTATTTAGTCCACTTGTAATACAGCTAAACTAAAACCATATTCAGATAAAGGAAATATACCCCACAACCCTTGTCAAACCACATATGAATTACGCTGAACAATGCCACTATAACTAATACACAAACAATCTTTACTACAAAATGTATTATGTATTATCTGTTATAATATTTTTTATTAAGAAAAACTATAGATAAAAGCTTGAGCACAAAAGAGTAAAACAGTAAAGCACATGTAAATATAGAAAAAGCATAATTTCCGAAATTTCCAAAGCGAAAAGTAGATGTATCCAGCATCTAGTGTCTGGAGTGGCTATAAGTAACAGGGCTCAGAGGTCCAGGACCTAGTGAGGCAAAGGGGGTGGGATTTTCATCCCATAGTGAAGGGAAAATCCAAATCCACAAAATCCAAGGGGAAGGAAGGGGAGAAGGAAGTGGGAAGAGAAAAGATGGGAAACAGAGTGGATAAAAAAGGAAGAAGAGAGGTGCAGAACTAAGTCGGAAGGGTAAGACAGAACCTGCAGGTTAGACGTTTTTTCAGGATGGCCTGGAATACCCAAACTGGCCGGGGGCAGAGTGGGGAGAGCATAAGAACACCATAGGTTCCACACTTTGAGGAACTTGGCGTGGGAGTCATGAAATATACTGGCCATTTTCTCATGAAGTAGGAGGTTAGTCAGAATTCTCTTCACTCTGCAAACCCAACCAATGATCCAGCTTCTGCTGGAAAGGAAATAGGCCTGAGAGAGGGCAGTGGAGAAGTGCATGCTGGGCATCCCTGTGGAAGACTACATGGAAAAGTGTTAGGGGGAGGCCGTAGACCCTTGACCAGAAGCCCACCAAAAAGGGACAGGACCATCAGATATGGATCTCATCTCCGCATTGGCAGCACCCCCTTAAGCACTGAAGCATCTATCACTATATGACAGGTTTGAGTGAACTATGCAAACCTGGACCCAGTACCAACGGATGAGTAAATAGTGGAGATCGTGCCACGGGCTCCAAATGAGTGAAGACAGATATGTTCGAAGATTGTTGTCTGGAATGGGAGAGAAGAGTTGCGGCGGAGGGTAGAAATCCAGTGTTGGAGTTGTAGGTAACAGAACAATTCTGTAGGGGGGTGCGTCCTGAGTCTTGCAGATAGAAACCCAGGATGAAAAATTATGGGATCTCAGGAAGTGGTGGACCTAAGGGTAGCCATGACGGGCCACCAGGCAAAAGCCTCGGGTTGATCCAGCCCTGGCAGGAAGAAAGGGTTGTTCAGGAGAGGGAGAAGCAGGAAGAAGGGGGGAATTAAGCTACCCAAGTAGCGGAACTGAGTCCCAAAGGTACAAGCTATGGGCCATAGGAGGGCTAAGGGAGGGGAGCACAAGGCTGGGGGAAGCCACAAAAAGACCAAAACTGGGGCAGGATCGCAATAAGGAATTTCCAAAATTACCCATAAAGAAACATCCAAAGTAGCGTACGGCATCGCAAGTTGTGAAAGTTGCGCAGGCAAGTAATACATAGATTCATTTGGGACACCGAGACCGCCTCTCAAACTGTGAGCAAAAAGGGTAGTACGGGCCACTCTGGGGTGTTTGTGAGCCCAGATGAAAGATAGAATTTTATTCTGTAGAGAGCGTAAAAAAAAGCGGATACTCAGATCGGTAGCGTCTGAAAGAAGTATAGGATCTTGGGAAGCAGTCATTTTGATCACATTGATGCGGCCTATCTATGACAGGGAGGGGAATCCCCCAGGAGTCCATATGGGTAGTGATAGTGCAGAGGAGGGATAATCGTGGCAAAAAGAGAAGAAGAGGGGGTCAGGCAGACTCCTGGGTATTCCAGGAATGAGCTAGCCCAACGGTACGAGAAGGACGTCTGAAGGTGAGAAACAATGGAGTCAAGGAAAGAAACGGTTAAGGTTGTTTTATGGGTATTGACCTGTAAGCCAGAGATGGTCACAAAGTGGGGCAACAGTGCGTGCAAGTTAGGGAGTGTTGTGATAGGTTTGGAGAGCATCATCTACAAATACGGTTATTTTGTAGGACTCACCACCATAGGAGATCCCATGATGTTGGGGGTCAACACGGAGGGCCGTCGCCAGAGGCTCCAAGGCCAGGGAAAGGCCTGGTGCGTTCCCTGGAATTTAGGAAAGAATCCCACACATCACAAAAAAACATCAAAGAAGGTCAGGTGCCAATGGAAGTGTCTACTCTCTTGAGAAGAGGTTAAGGATAATCCACTGCTGGAGATCACCCTTGGGTGGCGAGAGAAATGGACAACACACAAAATTCTCCTGAAGGCACTTGGGATGTGAACTTTGCCCACTGTATCAAAATGATAAAAACCAATAAAAAACAATGTCTATGAGTAGACAATGATGTGTCACTGATGGAATTATAATAATAGATTATTTGACCTGCAGGGTCTTATAAAAGATCAACAATTGTAATTTTAAAATTAACCCTGGTAAGTTCTGTAATCTACATTATGTAAGAGAACCAACTCTATATTCTAAAAATTGCCACCGGTGGCTGTGTCAGCCTACTTGCCAGACAGGAGATGTGACGGTCAATCCCACCGTATGAAGTACATTTAATCCCGCACTGGATGCTTGGAAGGATGGCCCTCAGCTGACGATGCCAGGTCAGTCCGTGGCACCTATCCAGGGGTACCAGGAAGGCTGTAATAGAGCTGAATGGGGACACAGCCGCCAGGGCCGGCAGCTCCAGATGACTTGTCCAACCAGCCACTGAGGGGAGCCACCGCAAGAGGCTGGAAAGGGACACAGCCGTCAGGATGGACGGCTCCGGATGAAGTCACTCGCTGAAGTGGACCAGACAAACGGAGTGGAGGAGATGGGAGAACACATCAGGGCATTACTTTGTCACCATGACAATGCGTTTTTCTCCTCAAATTCCCTCTCCCTGAAAAGCATCCCCACAACATGATGCTGATACCACCATGTTTCACAGTGGGGATGGTGTGTTCAGGGTGATGTGCAGTGTTCGTTTTCCGCCACACATAGTGTTTTGCTTTTAGGCCAAAAAGTTCAATGTTGGTCTCATCTGACCAGAGCACCTTCTTCCACATGTTTGCTGTGTCCCCCACACGGCTTCTCGCGAACTGCAAACGGGGCGTCTTATGGCTTTCTTTCAACATTGGCTTTCTTCTTGCCACTCTTCCATAAAGGCCAGATTTGTGGAGTGCATGAATAATAGTTGTCCTGTGGACAGATTCTCCCACGTGAACTGTGGATCTCTGCAGCGCCTCCAGAGTTACCATGGGCCTCTTGACTACTTCTCTAATTAATCCTCTCCTTGCCCGACATGTCAGTTTAGGTGGACAGCCATGTATTGGTAGGTTCGCAGTTGTGCTATACTCTTTCCATTTTCAGATGATGGATTAAACAGTGCTCCGTGAAATGTTCAAAGCTTGGGATATTTTTTTTATAACCTAACCCTGCTTTTAAACTTTCCCACAGCGTTTGTTAACTTAGGTGCCCACCTATCAGTTCTCTGGTTTGTTAGAGAACTAAGGTTCCCTACCAAACCTCTGAGGGCTTCACAGAACAGCTGTATTTATACTGAGATTAACCACTTGCTTATTGGACACTTAAACCCCCTTCCTGCCCAGACCAATTTTCAGCTTTCAGCACTGTCACTCTTTAAATGATAATTGCGCGGTCGTGCTACACTGTACCCAAATTAAATTTTTATCATTTTTTTTCACACAAATAGAGCTTTCTTTTGGTGGTACTTAATCACTACTGAGGTTTTTATTTTTTGCTAAATAAACAAAAAAGTCTGAAAACTTTGAAAAATAAATAAAAAGAGTTTTCATAGTTTGTTATAAAATTTTGCAAATAGGTAATTTTTCTCCTTCATTGAGGTGCACTGATGAGGCTGCACTAATGGGCACTAATAAGGCAGCACTGATGGGCACTAATAGGCACTGGTAGGTGACACTGATAGGTGGCAATGATTGGCAGCACTGATGGGCACTGATAGGTGGCACCGGTGGGCACTGCTTATCAGCAATTAGTGTGTCCCGTTTACACAATCCGGTAATCGGCTGTTTCTTTTAATTCTTATACACACGACGGTGCTGTTACCCCCCCCCCCCCCCATCGCCCATGCACTGCCGCCTATTGGCTGTTATTGGCAGTGCATGTTGCCATAGTAATTTACCAAAGCTTTCTTAGTCTTGCATTAGTCTAACTAAAATTAACTTGCGTTGCATTGTTCATACTAAAGTAAAACTCTCAATGATCAATAGAGTTGTGTTAAAAATAATAGCAGTGTGTTTAAAAAAAGTCCTTATAATAGCTTTTATTTCCATACACGCAAATGCATTGGGATCATTGCACAGTTCTATTCCTTATGAAAACATGAAGGAATTTTTTTCAAATTTGTTATTCCTTTTTCTTCACTTTCTGTAAAGTAATATTAGCCTTTTCCACAAAATAGCAGTGTCTGCTTTTTTCTTTACAAACTCAAACATTTACTGTATAAACTGAAAAATGCTTGAAGATTTAGCTTTCCTGTGAATCACTGAACCAATATTTAGTTGTATAACCACTGTTTCTGAAACTTGCTTCACATCTGTGTTGCATGGAATTGACCAACTTTTGGCACCTGGGAACAGCCCAGGATGATCGCACTGTCTCCCTCCTCACTGCACACCATCCCACAGGAACACCTGGTATTCATTGACAAAAATAATACAAGGCATTCTTAGTGAAGCATCGTGCCAAGTGAGCAAACCCCTGTGTTCAGTGTGCACAGAACCCGGAAGATTGCGGCTCTCCGGTTCCCCAGTGGTCTCCAGATATCAGATATGAATAATTAAGTCAAGCCAAGCTGGACCAATTTTTCTCTTTTTATCTTTGAGATCTTAGCGGTTATGCATCATTCTGTGGAACCTCTGAGCGGTGACCTGTGAATTATTCCCAACAGAGACCCAGTGGCTGGGGGACACAGCCACTTGCCCGCATGATCTCTGTGACAGGAGATCTAGTGATCTGGTAAGGGGCAGATGTGTTTGTGGTGGAGGACTTTTCTTTCAATCATCACGCTCCCCAGGATGACAGTTTTGCATGCTTCACACCTTTAGAAGACTGGTGGTGTTTTTTCTCTATTGTAAAAGATTTTTTCATCAAGGAATATATTTTTTTTCATTGTATGGACTTTACTTACCTCATGGCTTCTGCATTCCTTCATCCTAAGAATGGACTGCATTAATTGAATTTTATGAGATCCCAGTTTCCTTTGTTTGTCGGCATTACAAAAATTAATAATTTTTTCTTTTTTTTCCATTGTTGTTCACCACACAAGGGTGTCATAGTTGTGGTCACATTAATTAATCACAATCACCCTCACTCAAAACTAGAAACGCAGCCTTTTTTCCACATACAGTTATATAAATGGGGGTTGTCTCGCATTTAAGGTTGCAGCAGCATTAAGTAGTTTGTGTTTTTTACAGACGCATTTTTTTGTTTTTTTATTTGAAGGATAGCGCAGTATTTTTTTGACTTAGAACTTGCCATTTTAAAGTATTTGAGATCATTTTAGCTGAGCAGCCTATCAGTTTCTGCACTTCTTTATATGTTTTCCCTTCTTCAATCAACTTTTTCATCAAAGTACGCTGTTCTTCTGAACAATGTCTGGAATGACCCATTTTACTTGGATTTTCAGAAATGCACTATACCCAGCATGTGTACAACATTTGTTGCCTTCGTCCTTAAATAAAGACCACCTGTTTGACACCTGTTTTTTCCAGACTGAATGATCTCACTAATTAAACTCCACACTGCTATTATTTTAAATACGCCCCTTTCAATTAATGATTCAGTTACGCAGAATCAGCAGCATGCATGTCATGTTGGTTTTCTATTACTCTACTACACATACTGGTAAATTATTTGCCATGTAGGAATATGATTTATACCAAAAACAGTGACTGATCTGGTTAGTGATGTTGGACTGCTATTATTTTGAACACAACTTTATCTATTATCTTGGGAGAACAAGATTGGATGTTAATTATTTATTTTTTTCCTACACTCAAATAAGTTTAGATAAGCTATATCTTATACATACAGCAGTTTTTATTTTTATTTAATGAACATTGCTTATTTTTTGGAAACATTTTGCATAATTTCTAAATGTTTTACTTGTTACGCAAATAAACTTCATCTTAGGTGCAGTGTTGTTAAATTTTTGTAGAAGTACATAACTTTACTACTTTACTGTATTCTGAAATCCACAATGATCTGATTTGATCGCTAAGGACAAAATAGACGTCTGCATTCTTATTAAATAGGATTATTCTCCCAAATAGGGAAATAAACCATCTTCCCAGCCTTATTTGTTTGAGATGCAGATTCAGTATAAAAGTGTCTCTCTCACTCTTGGAAAACGTTGCCAGGATATTGGTGTGTTCGTATATTTACCTTGCAAATAATGAAAACTAATGGAAGTTAAAAAAAAATAAATAAATAAGGTTTATTTATAAAACACAAATATGTCTGCCTTACTATGTTGTGTCAGCAGCACATTTACATCAATATGCCTTTCATCAGGCAATTTCACGCCGACTCAAGCAGCATGCTCACAGCTATGCTGTATAGGGGTCTGCAGTTGTTTGTTGCCTTTGGTCAAACTTTACAAGTTTGCCCTCTGCTTTATAGATATGTATGTATATACAGTATGTATTTATTTACTTTTTGTGCTACTAAATGTGAGCTCAATATAGATGTAAAGTACTTCCTCAAAGTCATGAACCATAGGAAAATACAACAAATATACTGCGTCTTATAAAAGTTTTATTTACATTACAAAATACCATGTATAAAACTGTTCTGTGCAAGCTCACAGTGGAGGAGCAATTGGATGTCTGGGGGTGCTTAGTGGCAATTTGGAGGAATTGATTACACCTGATTGCAAGGGAAAACATTGAAATCTTTTACATACATACAGTATACTAGCGAAAAGACATGGTCTGGACTATAATAGCCCTTTAAGTATCAAATATAGGACTGTCCCTTTAAAAATGTCCTCTGCGGGGTCTTCTCTCTTGTCTCTTCCTGGCCAGACAAGACTGACCAGACTTCTGCGCAACAGTATAGCACTTTGGTTTTAAGTTGGCTGGACGTAGTTCTAAATCTGTACCCAGTAAATGTTGCTCATTAAATTGAGCAAGACATCCCAAGTCTCCGGATTATGTCAATCATTGTGAAACATCAACATGTATATATATATATATATATATATATATATATATATATATATATATATATATACAGTGTGTGTGTGTGTATATATAAATATACATACAGTATCTCTCAAAAGTGACACCCCTCACATTTTTGTAAATATTTTATGATATCTTTTCATGTGACAACACTGAAGAAATTAAACTTTGCTACAATGTAAAGTAGTGAGTGTACAGCTTGCATAACAGTGTACATTTGCTGTCCCCTCAAAATAACTCAACACACAGCCATTAATGTCTAAACCGCTGGCAACAAAAGTGAGTACACCCCTACGTGAAAATGTCCAAATTGGGCCCAAAGTGTCAATATTTTCTGTGGCCACCATTATTTTCCAGTACTGCCTTCACCCTCTCGGGCATGGGGTTCACCAGAGCTTCACAGGTTGCCACTGGAGTCCTCTTCCACTCTTCCATAACAACATCACTGAGCTAGTGGATGTTAGAGACCTTGCTCTTCTCCACCTTCTGTTTAAGGATGCCCTACAGATGCTCAATATGATTAAGGTCTGGAGACATGCTTGGCCAGTCCACCACCTTTACCATCAGCTTCTTTAGCAAGGCAGTGGTCATCTTGGAGGTGTGTTTGGGGTCATTATCATGTTGTAGTACTGCCCTGCGGCCCAGTCTCTGAAGGGAGGGGATCGTGTTCTGCTTCAGTATGTCACAGTACATGGCATGTTAGAGACCTTGCTCTCCTCCACATTCCGTTTAAGGATGCCCCACAGATGCTCAATAGGGTTTAGGTCTGGATACATGCTTGGCCAGTCCATCACCTTTACCATCAGCTTCTTTAGCAAGGCAGTGGTTGTCTTGGAGGTGTGTTTGGGGTCATTATCATGTTGTAATACTGCCCTGCGGCCCAGTCTCTGAAGGGAGGCGATCATGTTCTGCTTCAGTATGTCACAGTACATATTGGCATTCATGGTTCCCTCAATGAACTGTAGCTCCCCAGTGCCGGCATTCATGCAGCCCCAGACCATGACACTCCCACCACCATGCTTGACTGTAGGCAAGACACACTTGTCTTTGTACTCCTTACCTGGTTGCCGCCACACGTGCTTGACACGATTTGAACTAAATAAGTTTATCTTGGTCTCGTGAGACCACAGGACATGGTTCCAGTAATCCATGTCCTTAGTCTGCTTGTCTTCAGTCAACTGTTTGCGTGCTTTCTTGTGCATCATCTTTAGAAGAGGCTTCCTTCTGGGACGACAGCCATGCAGACCAATTTGATGCAGTGTGTGGCATATGGTCCGAGCACTGACAGGCTGACCCCCCCACCCCTTCAACCTCTGCAGTAATGCTGGCAGCATTACATCTATTTCCCAAAGACAACCTCTGGATATGACGCTGAGCACGTGCACTCAACCTCTTTGGTCGACCATGGCGAGACCTGTTCTGAGTGGAACCTGTCCTGTTAAACCGCTGTATGGTCTTGGCAACCATTCTGCAGCTCAGTTTCAGGGTCCTGGCAACCTTTTTATAGCCTAGGCCATCTTTATATAGAGCAACAATTATATTTTTCAGATCCTTTCAGAGTTCTTTGCCATGAGGTGCCATGTTGAACTTCCAGTGACCAGTATGACACAGTGAGAGGGATAACACCAAATTTACCACACCTGCTCCCCCTTCACACCTGGGACCTTGTAACAGTAATGAGTCACATGACACCGGGGAGGGAAAATGGCTAATTGGGCCCAATTTGGACATTTTCACTTAGGGGTGTACTCACTTTTGTTGCCAGCAGTTTAGACATTAATGGCTGTGTGTTGAGTTATTTTTAAGGGACAGCAAATTTACACTGTTATACAAGCTGTACACTCACTACTTTACATTGTAGCAAAGTGTCATTTCTTCAGTGTTGGCACATGGAAAGATATAATAAAATATTTACAAAAATGTGAGGGGTGTACTCACTTTTGTGAGATACTGTATATAGACATATAGACTAGGATACAGTACGTCTTTGAGGGGCACCTTTTTTTAAAAAAAAACTGTGGACATGCAATTGAACTATTAGCCTATACTATGTAGTTTTGACATGGTTTTACATGATGGAAATAAAGTGTAAGGGTAGATTTTGACATGTGTTTAAATCTCCCTTGCCTCTGAAGCCTGATCCGCATTTATTTGAGCATGTAGTGTTCGGCAGGCTTGCCGCCCACCAATCATTGCAAGTCACGTGAACTTTGCTCCAGGCAAAAAGCAAAGCATTGTGGCTGTGGCATTTAAATACCTCAGTTCGCTGCCTTTTGCAGCTTAAGGGGGGGGCAGTTGGCGGGCGGCAAAAACGCTTCTCACCCATGAAACCACCCTTTTCTTTTTCATCTGGTGATATAGGCAGTAAGCCTGCTGTATTCAAATAGATCAAGCTCTCCGGAAAATGTAGCAGTTAGAGTGTTGAGACAAACCATTACTGACAGGGGTATGTAAAGGAAACAGTTGCAGGGATTATAAATGTTGTAGCAAGTTTATTAACAAACAATAGTATCACTGACATGGAGGATAGCTGTGTGAGGTTCGCAGGGTGAGAGGCAGGGTGTCAAAGTGGCCAGATGGAGACAATCAGATTGATAAACAAGGACGAAGCGTAGAACCCGCCAAGAATGTATGCTGTACGGCCACTCTCACTGCACACCCACACAGGCAAAATACAGCACAAGGTAACAGAAAAAGATAGCCGGCAACATGTTTCAAGGGCTCTTTCTCCTTTGTCAAGCCTGCCCAATGGAAAGAGACAGTCGGCTTTAAAGCCCTGGCTCGGGGAATTGGTAGCGCTGCAGTTCACAGCTTAGTGATGACAGTGGCGGACTACTTTTAACATAATGTAAACATGTGTAAAAGATGCCCATAAAGAAATACATGTCGGCTGGATCACCCACTGATCTGTACTGAGTAGCTGTGGGAATGTGTTTTCTCTCTCTCATAGAACTGTCCTATGGACTACAATTTAAAGGTCTATACAGTACATGTATTTTGGGCTAATACATTGAGCACTGGATCAATTACCTATGTAATTTATTTGTAAATAGAATATTATTTTATCTGTTTACCACTGACAGGGGTGCTTAGAATGATCAGTGTTTTTTTATTCAAGTAAAACCTTTATCCCAAAAGAAAACAAAACGGTTGTTGTAACTGCTTGTGTATCTGCAGTGTGAGCTGGAGTTTGGCTTCAATTTGAACTAAATCTGCTACTACATCCAACCTTCCCCTCCCCCAGACTGACAATGCTGCTGTCCAAGGTGCCCTCTGTGCTCCTTCCTGAGTGTAAGCACTCTTATAAGGCATGTTACTGGCCAGATCGCCAGGTGAAAATAGAGGGGAAAAGCCTAAAAAAATCAAAATAAATGCATCCCTACATCTAAGGATTGGTAAGCTGCAATATATTGCATTTTTGGTTTTGGGTTCAAAACCGCTTTAAGATTTTATTATAAATCTTGGAAAAAGTCAACATGCTATACCCCATTAGCAAATTAGCACTTTGGAATTGAGTAGGGAAAGGGGTAACACCCTTTAGCCTTATTTAAGTCTTACGGTATCTGCTTTTTTTTTTTTTTTTTTTTTTTTAATGTAAATTTTTTATTTATTTTTTTCACACACAACAGAAAAAAAACAACAAAAAAAACATACAAATACACATATGGAGTGAACAGTGCTCAATCCTGAACATAATACATAGGTCTGGTATACATTCAATATAAACGGAGCAACACAGAAGTCATTATTATTCCATTCCTCATAAGTGATATCAATCAGAGTTTAGGAGCATATTCCTGTACAATCTGTATTAAGGAATCTAGTTTCAGTCAAGCTATCAGGGAGCAGGTAGTATGGTATGGTCAGAACTGACCCAAGAGTCCCAAATCATAGAGAACTTTTTCGGACACCCTCTGGTGTCTATATGTCAACCTGTATAATGGTATAACGTGATTAATAAAGGTGAGCCAAAAATCAATAGTGGGTGAGGATTGAGATTTCCAGTGCATAGTTGTTGCTTTTTTTGCATAGAACAGCACAATATGTATAAAGGTTTGTACATTTTTGGATATTCCTTCATCGTCGATATGCCCCAACAAGCATCGCAGGGGGTTGCAAATATTAGATATCTGAGCTACAGAGCTGATAAAGGCCGTGATCTCCGACCAGAACTTTCTAATCGGAGTACACTCCCACATTAGATGAAAGAAGGTACCATCAGCCATGCCGCATTGAGTGCACACTGCAGAAGGCAATCTACCTAATCTGTATAGCAAGCATGGGGTGAAGTAGAATCTATACAACAATTTAGTCTGGATTACCTTGTCACGTGAGGAGATGACAGCAGGGACCTGGAGAAGAAGAACTTCCTGCCAAATAACCTCTGTCAGTTCAGGTATGTCAGCACGCCATCTGTTGGCCGTGTTGCTAAGCCTATTTGTTGTGGAGTGTAGGCGAGTCCTGTAGTAAGTAGAAACAAGCTTGGAAGGAGAAGAATTGGTCAATAGTCATTCTAACGGAGACAGCTGAGCCACTATGTTACGGAGACCGAACTGCATTGCAGCGGTGTGTCAAATCTGCAAGTATAAGAAACAGGCCTTGTGTGGGAGGTTGTAAACTCTACGGGAACTCAGCGAAAGGGCAGAACATGTTGTCTGAAATTAGATGCATAATCATTTTTACTCCCCTATTAGACCAGAATCCCCCATCAGTTCTACGGAAAAATTCATGTAGCTTTGGGTTCCCCCACAGTGGAGTAATCAGTGAATATGTATTAAGCGTGGTGGGCGGTAGCATCCTAGAGAGCCTGAAGATCCATAGGGTCATCGCTAGGACGCTAGTACCCTCCCTCCCCCGTAGGGACATTCTGTGTATCAGGTTCTGGAGGGACTCATAGGAAGTAAGGATTGCTGCCTCCAGAGCAGTGGCCACATTGTTGGCTTCAGGGTAAAACCACCAATGCGCATGTACCAATTGTGAAGCAATGTAATAGGTCTATAAGCACAGTAAAGCAAGACCTCCCTCCACAACCGGTAGCTGCAGGGTATTTCTAGCAATCCGAACTGCCCCTCCCGTCCAAATAAAAGTGGTGAGGACTGAGTCTATCTCCCTAAATTTGGCCTTAGTAACATAGCATGGTGAGTTACTTATGCCCTGTACACACGACCGGTTTTGCCGTCGGAATAAACTCTGAAGGTTTTTCCAACGGAATTCCGCTCAAGCTGTCTTGCATGCACACGGTCACACCAAATTCCGACCGTCAAGAATGCGGTGACGTACAACACGTACGACATCTTGTACTTGCTTCAGAGAATGAGTCATTTTTGGTACGTCAGAACAGCATGCAGACGAGCGGTTTTCCCGATATGGATTTGTTCAGTCAGAAAAATATAGAACATGTTCTCTAAGTCCATCTGAATTTTCGACGTAAAAAGTCAGATGGGGCATACACACGGTCAGAATATATGATGAAAAGCTCCCATCAGACTTTTTCTGTCGGAAGTTCCGACCGTGTGTACGTGGCATTAGAATATATTAGAAGCGTGGCAGGAAAATCATTTTAAAAATGTTTATCCTACCTAGTAATGTCAGGGAAGAGTATTCCATGTCTTTAAGGTGTTTCTCGTTCTACCAATAAGGGGGTCTAGGTTGATTTTAATATAAGAGGAGATGGGATGATGTACCACAACCCCTAGATATCGAAAAGAGCTGACTGTCTGCAATGGACAGGAGGGCGGCAATACTATCAATGCCGTCTGATCTATCATAAATAAGATAGATTTGTCCCAGTTGACCTGGAACCCTGAGAAGTGACCAAACCCCCAAATAATATCCAGCAGGGCCGAGAGAGATGACTGAAGGTCCGACAAGTAGATTAACATGTCATCGGCATAGAGAGAAAGTTTTTTTTTTCCAGACCCCCAATCATCAATCCCACAACCTTCCTACGGGACCTTATCAGCACAGTCAGAGGCTCTATCGCCAATGCAAACAGCAATGGCAACAGGGGACACCCCTGTCTGGTTCCTCTCTTTATCGGAAAGGAATCGGACACAGAGGCGTTCACTCGCAACCTGGCAGTAGGTCTCAGATACAGCGACTGTACCCACCTAATAAAAGTGTCACCAAAACCAAACTTTGCCAAGACTTCTAGGAGGTATGGCCATTCCACTGAGTCAAAGGTCTTGTGGGCGTCCAAGGCCAGCACTGCCCGAGAACCCACTCAATCATGAGTAGCTTGCATATTGGTGAAAAATCTGCATAAGTTGATGGAGGTTGATCGCCCAGGGATGAACCCAGTCTGGTCTGCTCCAATAATAGTGGTAATGACTGTGTTCAATTGCTGGGCGAGCACCTTGGCCAGAATCTTAACACCTGTGTTTTTTTTTTTAACAAAGGTTTAACACCTGTGTTGAGTGAAATCGGCCTATATGACACGCAGAGTAGGTGGTCTTTATGGGGTTTAGGAATGAGGACAATCAGCACCTCAGACATAGAGGGCAGTAACTGTTCTGTCCTCAGAGCAAAATTGTATACCTTAAGCAGGTGAGGATTAATAGGTCTCTGAAGTGCATGTACCATTCTATGGGAAATCCATCTAGTCCTGGTGTTTTATTCCTGGTAAAAGACTGTATTGCCTCCCCTATTTCCTCAGCTGTTAGGGGAGCATCAAGCAGTGAAGCCTGGTGATCCTGAAGCTTTGGTAGAGTGATATCAGACAGGTAATCATCTAATTCAACAATGGTGTAGTGAGCTCTAGTAGCATACAGTGAGGAGTAGAATGTGACAAATGCTTCCACTATTGTTTTGTTCCACTACTTTACCCTCAGAGTTCTTAATTCTTGGGATGTTGCATGGCTGATAGTCTGGCCTGGAGAGATAGGCCAGCAGGCGACTGTTTTTGTCATCAAACTCAAAGAGACATTGGTTTTGATACAATAGCTTCTTTTGGGTACGCTCCAAGAGTACCAAGCCTAAGTCCCTGGCTTTATGCGGCCAGACAGTGTGTGTGTCTCAGAAGTAGTAGATGCAGAATAAGTCACTTCCGCATCCCTAAGATCTCCCTCAGCATCCACCAATCTGAACTGAGATGCCTTGCGGGCCTGCCCTATCGCGGCAGCAAATGAGCCACATGTGGTGGCCTTAAAGGCGCCCCATAAAATCGGGATGGAGGCACTCTGTTGTCCATGCAGTACGACTTCATTTCAGCTGTACTTTGATCAACAACAGCCTGGTCAGTCAACCACAATGGACTCAGCCACCAGACCCTGTAGGAGGAGGGGGTGCCCAGAGCGAGATCCACCATCAAGGGAGAATGGTCAGACACCGCCCTAGGAAGGTGCTTGACCCCAGTTATCAGTGCGAGCAAATCAGATGTCAGCTGCAGCTGGACATTTATTAGTATTTTTTTATTTTTTGTTTGACTAAACATTTTTATCATGACGGATATTTTTGATTATCGGGCACAGAATAGGATCAACATTGAGGGTGTATTTGATGGTAATAATGAACACAGTGAGGATATGGTTGGATATTTTCTGAGAATTAAAAATCTCATGATAACAGAGGTCCACACTAGATGAGATATAGCCTTTCTTGAAAAATACATTGAGAATATGGTTCCCAGAAGCCTCAGATGGGAGGTAAACCCCCAAAAAGAGGATGGTGAGCTGAAAGACTGGTATAAATATTTCAACAAGGCTGGGGTGATTTTTTTGGTATTTCTAGTGGCCTAGAAACAACGTAAGTTGCTTAAACTAGATGAAGAGATCAATGTGGTTAAAAACAAGTTGATTCCTTTCAAGGTTTATCCCAATTATTTGGCCAAATCAGAATCCCTAAAGACCACCCTATTGAAAGAGGCAGAACAAAAGGCAAAGAAAAAGTTGAATAGAGACACGAAGGATTATACGGACAAATTTGTTTTTAAGTGGCAAAAAGAACAACAAAAAATAATGAAAATCAACCCCCAAGGACACCTATGATGGCCCCTATAGTTAACAATAGAGGGGCAGGTGCTATCTCTACCCCTAGGGTTAGAGTTTAAGATAGAGGTGTTTATCACTCAAACAAAATATACCGCTTGTGTGTGCCTAAAGTATCTCTCAGGTAGAGGTGCCAATCCCTAGTGATAAATTACAAGTAAATACAACCAGGGACTTTGAGGCGCCAATAACCATTAACAATTGTGTAAAAAATTACAAAGATTTTATTAGAACATGATTAAAAACATCAGTGAGAATAAGACAGAATGGGTCCAATGGGAAGAAAAGATATAACATATGTTACTCTAAGTCTGCCACAGAGGCTGCAAAGCCCAGTGGTGACCCATACGCGTTTCAACTCATAGAGTCTTCTTCAGGGGGTTCTGGTGGACAGAGGTAGTAGTGGGTTCTATAATAAAGTATCCATATCTAAGAAACAGAATTGTTCAGAAGCATACATAGCCATTAATAATTGCATATAGCTTTAAATTGTTATTTACAATTTCAGCCTACAAAAAAATCAGCAGAGGATTGAGCATCTTTTAACACCACCGGAGAGTATCCAAATGCCCATACATCAATAGATAGCTCAAGGGACAGGAGCCAAATAATATAAGATGTATCGTAAATAAAATATAGACCAGAGCACCATTAGTACTTAATCAGAGATCAAATTAGGGCCAGAAAGTGTAACCAGCAGTTATAGGAGCAATTTGATTGCATACAGCTCAGCAGAGGTAAGTATAACTCAGGAAGAGATCATATAAATCATGTAATCCGAAACGTGGGTATCTAGAGAATGTATAATACATAATGAAGTTTGGGATATAGGTGACTTAGTCTCATAAAGTAACCATAAACCAGTATTGTGTGGTTGATACTTACTAAATCAGAGATCAAAATTGGGCAAGAAAGGTGTGACCATCAAATATAGGAGCAATGTGGTTGCATACAGCTCAGCAGAAGTAAGTATAATTCAGAAGAAGATATTATAAATCATCTGGTCCAAAACTTGAATATCTGCAAAAATATATAATAGATACAGTTTGGGACATAGGTAGCTTTGTCTTATAGAATAACCATAGACAAAAATCTTTAAGAGTAGGTATAATTGCCAAGGGAAAGACGTGGAGGAAGATAAAAAAGATCTTTCCCCAAACAATAGATAGACAAAAGAGCTTCTTAAAGCATGTTGCACCACCTATAAAGAACAGTATAAAAATATTTGCTGGGTAAAAACCCTCAGCCCATGGGGGTAATGGCAATGCTCAAGTATTCCTATAGAGATTCAAGAAGGAAACATTAGCTTACCATAATCTGCATATGCTGTAGACAATTGCTCCAAAACAGAGTTTTGGTTATTACTGTGGGATCAGCCAGACCTTTCTGTGATTTAGTTTTATTCCATACAGTAATTTGTCTCTTTAATGAGATACTATTGCACTATACATTTGTAATTTTGCGGTCTATACTTTTAAATGTTTTTTTCTATTTTATTTTTCAATGTACAGTATCTCACAAATGTGAATACACCCCTCACATTTTTGTAAATATTTTATGATATCTTTTCACGTGACAACACTGAAGAAATTACACTTTGCTACAATGTAAAGTAGTGAGTGTACAGCTTGTATAACAGTATTAATTTTCTGTCCCCTCAAATTAACTCAACACACAGCCATTAATGTCTAAACCGCTGGCAACAAACATGAGTACGCCCCTAAGTGAAAATGTCCAAATTGGACCCAAAGTGTCAATGTTTTGTGTGGCCACCATTATTTTTCAGCACTGCCTTAACCCTCTTGGGCATGGAGTTTACCAGAGCTTCACAGGTTGCCATTGTAGTCCTCTTCCACTCCTCCATGACGACATCACGGAGCTGGTGGATGTTAGAAACCTTGCGCACCTCCACCTTCCATTTGAGGATGCCCTACAGATATTCAATAGGGTTTAGGTCTGGAGACATGCTTGATCAGTCCATCACCTCTACCCTCAGCTTCTTTAGCAAGGCAGTGGTCATCTTGGAAGTATGTTTGGGGTCGTTATCATGTTGGAATAATGCCCTGTGGCCGAGTCTCCGAAGTGAAGGGATCATGCTCTGCTTCAGTATGTCACAGTACATATAAAAAGGTAAGTATTGTTGGGTTATTTCCAGATACAGATAAATGTCCCCAATCCCTAATAATATATAGAAACCAAACTAATAAGAGAGAGCCTAGGCTACCTCAATAGGAATGGGATTTTTGAAGGAGACCATCATATCTGTATAATAAGGCAAGCACAAAATCATTGGAATTGAATTAAAAATTTGTTTAATTTAATCAATACAAAAGTGCAATATCTATTACATATAAAATCGCAAAATTCGCGAAATACAATGTTTGTGGTTGATACTGGGATATACTTTTACACAAGATGCTTGGATATGCAGAAAGCCAACATGTTTCGCAGTGTCCTGCTTCTTCGAGGGCGTCACATGCATCTGTAGATTTATCTAGATTGCATAAAATAACATTAGAACCAAAATTTCTTGAACAAATCACCAATACTTATTTCTCTTAAATCATGTAGGTGCTTACCCACTTGAAGGTTGTCGGTGCTTAAAATAAAGTATGTATAGCAAAAACTCACACCCAGGACTCAGTTACTAATATCAGCCAGCCAAGATCATTTCCCCGTGGAGACCAGATCCATGAGGGTTAGATAGTGGGCTGTCAGACCACGCAGCGGCCAAAATATCAGACAGGTGTAAACTGTGTCATTGATCTAAAAACACACAATATATTATTTTTGAATGTAGGTATTTCTTATTAAATTAGACTGGATCATAAATAAAATTACTATTCGTCCTGATCCCTTAAGCATCCATAACTTTTAGTATACCATATTACTGAATGGTTCATAATGTGGATCAGAACATTGACCCCATCTGAGTCATCAGTGATACTAGATGAGGGTATAGTTAGGAGGTAGAATTTAATTAATCATAACCATAATAATAACAAAGAGATACTGGTGTGTTGATAGATGTATAAGTCTTGTATCCAGAACAGACTCTACATATAGTGCTGATATAGGGCCAAGGATGTGACCGAGATCAAGGGGCACCAAGGTTATCACATAATGGTCAGTATATGTAGGGGATACACATAGTGTGTTTACATAATCAGCTATAGTTAACGGATAAATCATTAATAATGTATTGCAATCCAAACTCTTATAGATGGAAATTCTAAACATTAGGCACCCTGTCACACCAAGCCAACAAATAGGCTGGGGGAGATATCTATCATCATATCTAGTAACCCTATAATTCAAAGTTTAAGATGAAATATAAATCCCGGTTACCTGTTAAAGATCTTGATCTGGCGCGGCTAAACAGCGGGGAACCACCCGCCCGCTAGTATGGTGCGTTTGCTTTCCCTGGTGAGTCACAGTGAGAGCAATCACTGTCTGTCCTTATATATGCGTGGTCCCTGCCGGAAGTAACGGGTCCATGGTGACCCCTGACAATACTTCCGGAGCGGGAGCCCCTGCATTGCGCATGTGCGAGAAGGCATAACAGCTGTCATCGCGCTACGCACACGACGCACAGAATAGCGTGCGAAGGAAGTGAGGGAGGGAGATGTAATTACCCTACCCTCCAACAGGGGCACCCGAACAGCACCACTAATGTCCAAATCACGGGTGGCTAAATCACTGAACCCCGAGTGTAGAGTGCCAGACAGGCAATTGAACACCGACAATTGCAAGAACGAACAAGTTATTATTTTGTATAAACGATTTTTCATACCAAAGCTTTTTCCGAAGAATAATACAAATAGCTGAGCATTGATAATTGATTTCACATAAATAAATAAATGTCCATAGGTAATACTGCATAAATACAAAATATTTGAAACTTTACAGGGAAAGGGGAGGGCAGGGAAAATTAATGAAAATGGGACAGGGATGAGGGGAGAAAAGGAGACCAAAGAGGGACCAGAAGAAGGGAAGAAGAGATTGGGTAACCCCTTACATTCTATGAACCGTTATATCCTCTAATGGGGAAATATACGTTAAAACGGGCACACAATAGTATACCACTAGGCAGGGAAGATGATTGAAATAAGCAAATACTCATAACTATTCAGCCTCCTGGTACGGGCATGGATACTGAGCTTATATTAATCAGGCTTTATTGCAGGCACTAAATAGAAAGGGAGGGGAAAAGGAGGCTATTCAACAGAATGATGTGTCACCGACCTTGGGGCGCAACCAAACACGATATTATGTGTCAGTTCCTGGACGGAATATGTATTTCTTATGTGCTTATAGGAATGGCTTAAATGATAGAGCAGTATTCAATCACGGTGGGTAGGTGGCTCTTTGACCAAAGATCCATCTAGCCTCTTGGTCACCACCTCTCTCAGATTCAGGTATCACCTCCAGTGCAAAAAATTATACATATGTAGGATCATAGCTATGATTTAATCCAACATGCTTACAAATTGGGGTATATAGTAGACCCGCATCGAAATAATAGAGGTGATCCTGAATCCGTTTTGCAAACGGGCGTTTCGTCTTTCCAGTATAGAATGCGCCACATAGGCACATTGCAAGGTAGACGATCCCAATAGTATTACAATCAGCATATGCTTTTGATTTATGATATCCTCCTCTCAGTAAGGGGCAACCAGTGCCCTCTATTATCCATGGGCATTGGTCACAATTACCACATTTGAATGTCCCATTTCCACCTGCCGCTCCAGTGAGGGGAGCGGTGGGTGCAAAGCGGTTATGAACCAGACTGTCCCTAATAGAACGTGATCTCCCATAGGTGACTTCTGGTTTACTTGCCACATATTTAGATATAATTGGGTCCTCTGATAAAAAATGCCAATTATTTTCCATTAGTTGCCGAAAGATATTTTGGTGTGCACTGAATGTAGTGACAAATTTGGTTGTAGATTTACTTTCTGGTCTCTTTGTTCTAAAGATTAGTGACTCCCGTGTTTGTGCTTTCGCCCTTTGAAATGCTCTTTTAAGGACCTTCTTACTGTATCCTCTAATAATCAGTCGTTCATATAATGCTTTGGCTTCCTGATTGAAGTCCTCGTCCCTGGCGCAATTTCTGCACAGTCTTAAATACTGGCTGTATGGTATACTTCGTACTAAGGGACGGGGGTGTGCACTGGAATAGTGCAGGATTGTATTACCCGCTGTCTCTTTCCTAAATAAATTGCTGTAAATAGATTCATCACTACTAGGGAATCTATCCAGGAACGCAATGCTTGTGGTGTCTGATTGAATTGTGAATTTGAGATTAAAATTATTATTGGATATGTATGTCATAAATTCCAAAAGTTCTAGAGAAGAACCTGTCCAGACGAGCAGCACATCATCAATAAACATTCGCCACAATAAAATGTGGCGAAGGTGTATCGCGGCGCCGTCATCCGAAAACAGTTCTCGCTCCCACCCCCCCCTTTATTTTAAGCACCGACAACCTTCAAGTGGGTAAGCACCTACATGATTTAAGGGAAATAAGTATTGGTGATTTGTTCAAGAAATTTTGGTTCTAATATTATTTTATGCAATCTAGATAAATCTACAGATGCATGCGACGCCCTCGAAGAAGCAGGACACTGCGAAACATGTTGGCTTTCTGCATATCCAAGCATCTTGTGTAAAAGTATATCCCAGTATCAACCACAAACATTGTATTTCGCGAATTTTGCGATTTTATATGTAATAGATATTGCACTTTTGTATTGATTAAATTAAACAAATTTTTAATTCAATTCCAATGATTTTGTGCTTGCCTTATTATACAGATATGATGGTCTCCTTCAAAAATCCCATTCCTATTGAGGTAGCCTAGGCTCTGTCTTATTAGTATGGTACAGTACATGTTGGCATTCATGGTTCCCTCAATGAACTGTAGCTCCTCAGTTCCGGCAGCACTCTTGCAGCCCCAGACCATGATACTCCCACCACCATGCTTGACTGTAGGCAATACACACTTGTCTTTGTACTCCTCACCTGGTTGCTGCCACACACATTTGACACCATCTGAACCAAATAAGTTTATCTTGGTCTCATCTGACCACAGAATATGGTTGCAGTAATCCATGTCCTTAGCCTGTTTGTCTTCAGCAAACTGTTTGCGGGCTTCCTTGTACATCATCCTTAAATGAGGCTTCCTTCTGGGATGACAGCCATGCAGACCAATTTGATGCAGGGTGCGGCGTATGGTCTGAGCACTGACAGGCTGTCCCCCACCCCTTCGACCTCTGCAGCAATGCTGGCAGCACTCATACGTCTATTTCCCAAAGACAACCTCTGGATATGACGCTGAGCACGTACACTAAACTTCTTTGGTCGACCATGGTGAGGCCTGTTCTGAATGTAACCTGTCCTGTGAAACCGCTGTATGGTCTTGGTCACCGTGCTGCAGCTCAGTTTCAGGGTCTTGGCAATCTTCTTTTCAATCTTAGTTTATTTAAAAAAAAAAAAAAACATAATAAAAAAAGGAGATATAACAGAAAGAGAAAGTTCGCTACATTGTACTATTACAATACGTGATTACATGCATTGTGCAAAGAACAATGATATATATCTATACCATAGATGAGCAGGTGTATACAGTTTGACATAAAGTCTCTGGTGAAACAACGAAATATATTGTAAACAAAGGCCTTTAGACATATCTGAAGTATGTTATATGCGTGGGATCCAACATATGTTTACTCTTATGGTTTTGCGTATTGGTATTATCAGAGGGATCTCCCCCTTCATGATAAGCTGTCGGGACCTTTTTTACTCACTTATACGAAGTATTGATGTCATTGAACTAATCTGGGTATATGGCCTTTGTTCATATGCTTAAGAGACTGGTTCAATACAGAAAGAGGAGTAGGTAAAGAGAGGGAAGAGAAAGATGCTGTGAAAAGAAATAGGGGATGATGAAGAAAGTGGGAAGCACCCCAGCATGGCTAGCCAGTAGACGGTGATGGGGCATCCCTGACCCATACAGAAAAGTCGTCGGAGTAGCGAAACATTGCCCACGCGGTCCAGGTGATGGAAAATTGTTCCTCCTTCCCCGCTTCCTGCGCCAACAGGCGCTCCGGATCTCTTATCTGATCCACCTCGACAGCCCAGTCACCCAAGAAGGGCACATCCGCTGTTCTCCAATGGCGGGGAATCACTGTCCTGACTGCGGCCAAAAAGTGGCGCAATACATCTTTTTTAATCGCCTTGAGGGGGCCTGGGAGCAGAGATAGTAGGGCTATCTCTGGAGTAGGTTTAATTGAGGTTGCCATCAGCCTTCTGTATAGATCAAAGACCTTTTGCCAAAGTTTCCTGATTGGAGGACATACCCACCAAATGTGGAGCATTGTCCCTCTAGAGGACATGCACCGCCAGCAAGTCTCTGACAAGGAAGAATTAAACCGTTGGATAGTCGCTGGGCATCTGTACCACCTCGTTAATAGCTTAAATCCTTTTTCTTGGGACTTGGTTGCTAATGAAATCATATGCGTCAGGACAAAGCTTTTTTGCCAATCAGCAGGGGAGATGGAGTGTTGTAGGTCTGTTTCCCATTTCTGCGTGTATGTTGGAAGGTCTGGGGCAGAGATGTTTAGTAGTATGGAATATAACAAAGATACTACGTGGGTGGGGGGGTCTGATAGTAAAAGTAGCTCGTCAAAGTCTGATGGGTCAGCTAGGATCTCAGAGATGGAGGAAAAAGTACGTACATATGACATTAATTGTCCCCTCTGTAACCACATTTTTGGGGGCCCTACGTTCGTCTGGGGGGGTATGTCTGTTCCCAGAGATGGGTCAGCGCGTAAAACCTGCGCTAAGCGTCTATGACTATCCCTATTCCAGGGTCCAAAACTGCTTCTGTTTACTGCCGGGGGAAGGCCGGAGTCCCAAAGAGAGGGGTCATTGGGCCCTGAGGTTTAGATAATTTACCAGATAAAGTCAGGCGGTCCCAAATCTGAAGGGTTTGACGAGTAAGAGCAGTAGAGAGTGAACTATCCTTACGCTGGGCCGTAGGGGTCTACGGCAGGGCGCAAAGATCAATTTCATTGAGATGCCTCTCCAATTGGACCCAGAGCTTGGAGGAGGGGTGGTGAAACCAGTCCACGATACGTATGAGTACCGCCGCCTTATGATATGTAGAGGCATCTGGGACCCCCGCTCTCCCCCGGACCTTCGTTAGGGTCATTGTGTCGTATTTTATCCTGGGGCAGTTTCCCTTCCATATGAATTTAGAAAAAATCTGACAAAGCTTTTGGAAGAACGAGGTGGGAATATATATGGGAATGGTTTGAAAAAGATATAGGAATCTAGGGAGAACATCCATTTTCAAGACATTTACCCTACCCAACCAAGAGAGCTGTTTAGATGCGTATGAAGCTAGATCTGTTTGTGTTCTAAGAAGTAAAGGGGTAAAGTTACTGGAAAATAGTTGGGATGCGTCCGTTGTAATATGAATTCCTAGATAACGAATAGATGTGGAGCTTGTCTTAAAAGGGAAAGAGGATAAGAGCTGTTGGAGAGCCGCTTTTGGGAGTGACATGTTGAGGATTTCTGACTTACTATGATTAACTTTAAAGTTACTAACATCTCCATATCTCCTAAACTCTTGAATAATAGCAGGCAGGGAAACTTTCGGTTGGGTAACAAACATGAGCAGGTCATCTGCAAATAGGGCCATTTTGGTATGTATAGGGCCTACATTAATACCATGAATAGCCAGATTGTTTCTAATGGCGATGGCCAAGTGTTCCAAAAGCAGAACATAGAGAATGGGGGACAAGGGGCACCCCTGTCTCGTTCAATTGTGGATAGTGAATTTTGGAGAAAGGGAACCGGTTAGTCTGTTCCTAGCGGAGGGTGTTGTATAGAGGGACATTATTCTGGAGATCATGTTCCGGCTTAGGCCTAACTGCTGTAGCGAGAGGCGAAGAAATTGCCAGTCGACACGGTCAAACGCCTTCTCTGCGTCGACCGTAAGGAGGCACAATGGGACACTGTGGGTCTGAGCATAATCCGTAATGAGAAGTGTTTTCAGGGTATTATCCCTCGCCTCTCTTCCACTCACAAAGCCAACCTGATCTAGGTGTATTAAGCGGGGCAATAATGGTTGTAGCCTATTAGGTAGCACCTTCGCGTACATCTTCAGATCTACTCCTATTAGCGATATGGGTCGGTAATTAGCACATATAGTCAGGTCTTTGTCTGGTTTTGGGATAAGGGAGATATGAGCCTCTAGTGTTTGCGGCGGGAATACTGAGCTTTCAGAGATGGAGTTAAACACTTTTGTTAAGAAAGGGGTAAGGAGGGGAGCAAATTGTTTGTAGAATTTTGGAGTGAAGCCATCAGGGCTCGGACTTTTACCAGATGGGGTAGATGCAATGGCGCGGGCGACCTCATCTTCCGATATCGGATCCTCGAGGTCCTCTATCGTTGCATCATCTAAAGTAGGAAGTGCAGTTTGTGCAATATATGAGGCCTGTGTTTCCGCTGTAATAGGGGGAGGTTCAATGGGGCTTGCTGAAGGTATGTTATATAGGGATTGATAGAAGTCTCGGAATACCTGTCCCATCTCGGCTGGCGCTGAGACAGTCTTCCCGGACTTGTCTTGAATGTGAGGTATAAAGGTGTTAGGTTGTTTAGTATGTAGGGTGCGAGCTAGCGATCTACCACATTTATCCTTAAATTTGTATTGATGAAAGGCTAGTTTGTTCGCAAATGTACGTGCTGACGCTTCGTATAGTTCCCTAAGCTGAGTGCGAGCGGAAGAAAACTCTGCAAGCACCTCTGCCGTGGGAGAACGTTTATGAGTAGTCTCAAGCATCTTAAGTTTGTGTACCACCGTAGTTATCGCAGCTGAGCGTTCTTTTTTCAGGCGAGCACCCAATTGGATAAAGCTACCCCGCAAAACCGCCTTTAATGCCTCCCATTGAATAGGTGGTGAAGTGTCGTCAGAGGCGTGGTCCGCAAAAAAGTTTGTTATAGTCTCTGCTATCCGTGTATCATATCCTGGTTCAGTTAGGAGTGAGTCATTTAACCTCCATGTCCATTCTTTTATTGGGGTAGAGGGGACCGCAAGCATCAGGGATATTGGTGAGTGGTCAGACCAAACCATAGGATCTATTTCACATTTTGGGGACCAGTCTAAGCAGCCGTGGTTCATTAAAAAGTAATCTAGACGGCTGTAAGAATGATGAACGTTAGAGAAATGTGTGTAGTTTCGAGAGTCAGGATATAGTATCCGCCATAAATCAACAAGATGCATGTTATACATGGCACGTTTTAGAGCCCGTAGTTTAGGAAAGGAAATAGAGGAACGGGATGTTGAGGAATCCAATAGTGGATCCAGGGGAGTATTGAAGTCCCCTCCAAGTATGAGCTTGCCCTCTGCAAAACCCGCCAGAGTCTTTAAATACTGCAAGACCGATGGGACTTGATGTGTGTTAGGCAAATAAATATTGGCTATTGTAAATTTAGTCCCCCAAAGGGAATTTTTCACAAAGACGTATCTGCCCTGTGGGTCTGTCATATGGTCAAGCAATTCAATAGGGAGTGTTTTGTGAAATGCAATAGATACTCCCCTAGATTTTTGTGTCGGATTGGTACTGTGGATCCATCTATTAAAGTATCTGGAGCAGGAAGGGGTGGAGCCAGATTGGAAGTGGGTCTCCTGCAGCAAAAGCACGTTAACCTGTCTTTTGTGCATCTGATACAGAATTTGCCCACGTTTTGAAGCAATGTAAAGCCCATTTACATTATATGAACAAAATTTCACCTGTGAGCGTGAGGTGCTATAGGTTGTATAAAGAAGAAGGTCGTAGAGTAGAGAGCAGTACGGAGCAAAATGGCAAAAGAAGTGAATGCGGAAGTGTGGGAAGGGGGAGAAAGGAATAAGAGCAATTTGTGAGATTAAAGAGAAGAGAAGGAAAAAAAAAAGAGGGAAGTAAGGTGTAAAAGAAAGGACACCTAAAAATATGTGTCTGAGAGACTAAATGTGTCTGCTAACACAAAACACTGCGTGAAATATCACGCGTTAGGCACAAACAGTGCCCGTCCTATCGTGGGGGAGAGGTCGAGACGAATGGACCTGAGTCGTGGTCCTGACAGCGAATCAGGCATACATAAAGTATATGTCGCACACTTAACATTTGAGCCGTATGTGAAGAAAAAAAAATAAAAAAATAAAGACAGAACCTTCTGGGTGGGATTGAAATGACTCCCACTGCAACATAAAAGAACATGAGTTGGGTGAGGGTCTGTAGACTAAGCCTTGCTATGTTTGTTATCCCCCCTCTGAGGCAGAGCCTCCATTTCTAAGTCTCATCATATATATAAGACCAGTGAGTTAAGATTCGTGGATGTGCTTGTCTTTACCTATTAACCAAAACTATAGAAACCCAGTCATGTGAACTACCGTTAACGATAACAGTTGGAAACAGCCAACTAAATTTGTGGATAGGATTCAGGTAGTTAACCTAGGGGTACCTAACTAGAACAATTGTATTAGCTCCTGTGTGTAGAGAAATTATTTAGCCAAAACTATAATATACATATATGGACGGCAGGGGGGAGCGGAGGATCCACTCACGGAGGCAATCAACCACCCCATAGGTGGCACCTTTAAACCTGTATCTCATGGAGCAGGGATTAATTAAAGCCGGTGGTCAAAGCTCCCCAGAGCATTATCCCCCACCCCCTGCCACAAACCCCCCAGCACATACAATATAGGGAGGGGGTGTGAGAGAACAATCTGAAATAGAACACAATTTCAAACAAAAAACCATTTAGTGCATATTGGCATTACCTGACGCCCGTCACAATGAGGGTCACAGAGTGACTATTGCCTATGCTCTCTCCCGAACCCCAGCCAGTTATTAAATCGGCAAAGAGCAGGGAAAGAGCTAGTAGTTCCAAGTCCTGTACTTACAGACTCACTTTCCAGGCTTACTAGAGAGCTCTGGTTTTAAAGAAGAAAGTCACAGTCAGAGGGTCTATAAAGATAACATGTCACCAGAAATGTGGCAAGGCTACCGGGACCCCTCTGCGAGATATGAGTCGAGTCAACGCGATACAAGACATCAGTCCCCAGCGAGCTGTTGTATCAATCTTCTGGAGAGGTAGGTCCTCTTATCCTGGGGCCGGAAGAGACTGATCTAGACCTAGGATGTCTACGGCGCTGCGGGAGTGGGCCAAGTCCCATCTGTCGTGATCGATCTTCCGGAGGATCCAGCCAGTTCAAGATATCCACCGGTTCTTGCTCAATAAAGAGGAAAAAGTCCGGCAGTTGATCTGGGTCTGATAGCCTGAACCTGCTGACTCCCCTGGTCACCTTGATGCTGAAGGGGTGACCCCATGTATATGAAGCTCCGGCTTGTCGTATAAGGTCAAGTAGAGGGCGCACCACTCGACGCATGTACAGCGTATTGCGAGACAAGTCCGGGTACAGGTGGATAGTGGCGCCAAAAAAATCTACTGAATCCAGGCTTTCGCATGACCTCTTATTTCAAGGTGAAGTAGTGGACCCGACAAAGAACATCTCGGGGGCGACCATCTCGTGCCCCCTCCGGTCCTCCCACTCTGTGAACACGGTCTAGTTCAATTGGTGATGTTGCCTCTCTCCCCAGTACTTTATTGAGGATAGTTATGACAGTGGGTTTCAGCTCTGCTCCAGACGTTGCCTCCGGTATGCCTTGCAGTCTAATGTTATTTCGGCGACTGCGATTTTCGCTGTCTTCTAAGTGGAGTTGCTGATGGCGTAGGCGACGGAGGTGTGTCGCGGTTGAGGTTTCAAGTGCTGTTATACGTGCTTCATGGTCATCCTGAGCAGTGGTTAAGACTGACACTGCTTCCTCATTAGCTGTGACTTTTTGTCTCAGAGCATTTAGCTCCACATGAAGGGAATCTTCCATTTTGCTTGCCCATGAGTCGAAATCCATTCTGAAGGCAGAAAGGAGGGCTGTAGCTTCCGTTCTGATGGGCTCTCCTGGCAGGTGATGTGTGTCTGACTGAGATTCCCCAGCGCCTGTGTCTAGCGATGTGACTGAGCTCACAGATGAGGCTGAGGATTCTCCCCCGGGATCTTTGAGTCTCGTATTGTTGTCTTCCACCGTGCAGGCTGAAGTGGTAGGGGGAGGTTTGGTCTTCCCTGTGGTACGGCCGGGCGCCATCTTGTCTTTGGGGGTCCGAGGATCGATGGGCGCCGTTCTAAGAAGATATCTCTGTATGGTGCCTTGATGAGGATCAGTGGGCTCTGAGGAGTGTGAGCTAGCTGTCGCCATGTAGGTCTCGGGTGCGCTGTGCTGTAAAAATAGCCTGTAGCTGTCGGGATGGTACGGGACTTAGGGATGGGTGTCCTCAGCCATCCATAATCGGGTTCTCTCTATCTGGGCCCAGCTTCCAGGGGGGTGAGGGGGGGGGTTGGAGGCGAGAGGCAGGAGCCCAGATGGTGGCACAAGGGAGGCAGTAGGAGACCCCCAGGACCCAAATTATGGTGCGGGGAGAGCGGCGCCACTATGAGGAAACAAAGTACCTGGGCCTGGAGGCTCTGTCCGGATTAGTAGGCCTCAAGATGGTGACAGCCGCGGGCCTCCAAAAACGCCTTCCGTGTATCTCCCGACGTCCGCTTGGGCCCCCTCACCCTACAGCACCTTCCCAGGGATGTCCGGCGTCCTTGTGTGGCGATCCACTGCCTCTCCGCCCGCGGATCACGGAACCGGAGGCCGGGAATGCAGGAGGCACGGTAGGCCTCAAGATGGCGGCGGGCCGCTGTAAAGTTGTAGGCCCGGCCAGGGGCCCGAGGACACCAAAGCGGCTTGTCAGCTTCAATAATCCCAGCTGGGAACGATACAGGTGTTCGATGGGGATGGCTGGGGAGAGTTTCTATGCTCTCCTGCCTCCGGAATCCTCAGGATGGCTGTGGATAACAGCGGGCCTAGCGGAGCTCCACTGGAGCACGTCTGTCCCCTTCGCCAGTCGGCCACGCCTCCCGGCAATCTTCTTATAGCCTAGGCCATCTTTATGTAGAGCAATAATTCTTTTTTTCAGATCCTCAGAGAGTTCTCTGTCATGAGGTGCCATGTTGAACTTGCAGTGACCAGTATATGAGAGTGTGAGCGATTACACCAAATTTAACACACCTGCTCCCCATTCACACCTGAGACCTTGTAACACTAATGAGTCGCATGACACCGGGGAGGGAACATGGCTAATTGGACCCAATTTGCTTACTTTTAATTGAACTTACTTTTGTTGCCAGCGGCTAGACATTAATGACTGTGTGTTGAGTTATTTTGAGGGGACCGCAAATTTACACTATTATACAAGATATACACTCACTACTTTACATTGTAGCAAAGTGTAATTTCTTTAGTGTTGTCACATAAAAAGATGTAATAAAATATTTACAAAAATGTGAGGGGTGTACTCACTTTTGTGAGATACTGTATGTACAGATTGGGCATCTGTACGCCGCTGCTGGCATTACCATGCACTTATCCACGATGGCTCCCAGCACAGGTAGCCCTCGCACTTGGTTTTCCAAGGAGTAGGGGGAGTAACTCCATTTCCCATTGGTATACCCCCAATGTAGGAGTTTTTATTCCTTCTACACTATACGGGCTGGGACTATTTTGTCCCATGGAGATTAGGCACACTTTCTTGTTCCCGTATATGCGTGCGTCGATGCGCACATACACACCTTTTGTGTGTTGCTGTGCGTTGATGCGTGCTGGCACCCCAATTTACAGCGGATGCTGATGGTGGTGGCGCGCCAGAAGTGATCTCTCCTGCTGGCTTCAGGGTGGGAGAAGATATAGCGCTGGCCTCATGCGGTTTTAGGTAAGTTCTACCATAACCACAGCCATTATCTAATGGAACCTGCTAGTGACCTATTGGGATCAGCTGGATTTTTGGCGTATACTCCTCCCCCAGTATAATATATTTATTGGCTCTTTTTCGACGCAGCATGAATAACTCCAAGATACCAGGTCACCATCGGTGCAAATTTATCTCCACCCCTTGCTCACTGGCTTTAATAGTGGGGTCTGGCAGATCTCACAGTAGTAACCATAGACTGTGTTTTGGAGCAATTGTCTACAGCATATGCAGATTGTGGTAAGCTAATTTTTCCTTTTTGTATCTCTATAGGAATACCTGAGCATTGCCATTACCCCCATGGGCTGAGGGTTTTCACCAATCATATATTTATACACTGTTCTTTATAGGTGTTGCAACATGTTTTAAGAAACTCCTTTGTCTATCTACTGTTTGGGGAAAGATCTTTTTATCTTTCTCCATATGTCTTTCTCGTGGATATTCCCTTGGTAATTATACATACTCATAGAATTTGGTCTATGGTTAGTCTATAAGACCAAGCTACCTATGTCTGTCCCAAACTGTATCTATTATATATTTTTGCAGATATTCAAGTTTTGGACCAGATGATTTATAATATCTCCTTCTGAAGTATGCTTACTTCTGCTGAGCTGTATACAACCAAATTGCTCCTATATTTGCTGGTCACACCTTTCTTGCCCCATTTTGATCTCTGATTTAGTAAGTATCAACCACACCATACTTGCCTATGGTTACTTTATGAGACTGAGCCACCTAATAGGCCTAATATTTTTGGTATTTGTCTCCTATCCATCTGTACATCCCTACTGAACTGACTTTACTGTAAAATATTTTTGGTAATTGTCTCCTATCCATCTGTACATCCCTACTGAACTGACTTTGCTGACTTTGCTGTGAAATATTTTTGGTAATTGTCTCCTATCCATCTGTACATCCCTACTGAACTGACTTTGCTGACTTTGCTGTGAAATATTTTTGGTAATTGTCTCCTATCCATCTGTACATCCCTACTGAACTGACTTTGCTGACTTTGCTGTGAAATATTTTTGGTAATTGTCTCCTGCTGCCATATCTTTAAACTTCCATATTTACTGCTAGCGCTATAACAAACACACTGCAATAGCAATATTACTGGTGATTGATTCTCAACTCCATGTGGCTTGAGTGATCAAGAGAGGTAATTAGCTTTACGACCCTAGCCTGTGTCTGTATATGGTCATCTCCTCCCCATATTCAGGTGTCTCACATCAGACCCAATAATGACCAACTGAGAAATGCATCCCAGCTTAGTCTCCCTATAAATTTATGGCAGCTTATGGGGTGGTGCCTACAGGGGCAAGGCACAGACATCATGGCTGTGTCCTGAGTGGCTCTGTCACGAGTGATGCGCAGTTTCACCGATGCAGTTTAACGAAAGCAGGATAACTAAAGCTGCATGAACAACAACAAGAACTCTGCTCCACTCTGCAAGACGACAAGCAAACCAGCTTTGACATTTATTTTATATTAGGTTCGTTTCCCACTCTCTATCCACTAACATGCTCCTTATTCTCTTCCTTCTCACATTGGTGTCTTCTATCCTCAAATTATCTTTACTCTACCCCTCCTCTCTTCCCTGCAGCATGCACATATCACCCTCACTCCTACCCTCTCCCTGCTATGGCACCCATCATCTCCTGCATTTGCTGCACCCACAAGCTGACATAAACACCAGGGCCACTAGACACGTGCGCTCATGCACATCCCACTCCCACCTTGCCTTCCTCGCCCTCCTCCTTCTCCTAGTCTCAGGTGACATTTCTCCTAAACCTGGTCCGCCATTTTCCAAATGCAAGCCACATATCCAATACCCCTCCCCCTCTGGCAACTACCGCAATCCACTCAGTTTATTTCTATCCCCCTGCTTCCTCAAAGCACCCCACCAATCTCATGCGCCCTTTGGAACAAGCTAACATCTGTACATGACCTCTTCATCTCTCATGGCTTGAACATACTCGCCATAACAGAAACCTGGCTTCAAAAGTTTGACTCAGCTTCTCCTGCTGCCCTCTCCCATGGTGGTCTCCATTGGACTCACTGCCCCAGACCCAACAGACAGAAAGGAGGTGGAGTTGGCTTCCTTCTATCCCCACAAAGCACCTTCCAAGTCCTTCCTGTCTCTCCCTCTCTATCCCTCTCTTCTTTCGAGATGCACTGTATTTGTCTGTTTTCTCCCATTTCTCTGAGGATTGCAGCAATTTAAAGGCCTCCAGGACCGGTATTGCGCTTTCTTGATGACTTTGCTGCCTGGCTACCCTACTTTCTCTCCTCTGAAATACCCACCATTATTCTTGGTGACTTTACCATTCCTGTCAATGTTAACAGCCCAACTACAGCTAAACTTCTTGATTTAACCTCATCTTTTGACCTAACCCAATGGACACATACTTCCACTCACTCCAATGGTAATACCCTTGACCTTGTATTCTCCCATCTTTGCAACCCTGGTAACCTCACCAACACCCCCTTTCCTCTATCTGATCACAACCTCATTACTTTCACTGTATCCTTGCCTCCAACCACCCATCCCTCCAAGCAGCAAACAATTACTTGTAGAAACCTTCGCCACTTTAACCCTTCTCTTCTCTATTCTGCTACTGACCACCCATATGACATAATCTATCCCCTGTCTTGTCCTGACCTGGCCACCTCTGTCTACAACAGTTCACTCTCATCATCACTAGATGCACTTGCTCCTCTAACCACACGCAGAATCAGGCCCCGACCGTTACAACCCTGGCAAACTGACAACACTAGAAATCTCAAAAGACATTGCCGTGCTCTTGAACGACTGTGGCGTAAAACCAAATGCCTGCAAGACTTCACCCTATATAAATCTGCCCTTCTAAAATACAATTCATGCCTCCATGCTGCCAAACAAGCCTACTTTGTCTCTCTTATTAATTGCTTGTCATCCAGTCCCCGTCGGCTCTTCTCAACCTTTAACTCTCTGCTTCGTCCACCACCCCCTCTACCCACTGACTCACTCACTGCCCAAGAGATTGCCAATCACTTCAAAGACAAGATCGATGCAATTCGTGAGGACATCTCCACTGTGCGTACGTCTTCCCCACCCAACATACCTTGCCTAGCAACACATTCAACACTCTCCTCTTTTGAATTGGCTACTACGGAAGAGGTTACAAAAATTTTCTCGGATGCCTACCTAACCAATTGTCCTTTGGATCCTGTTCCCTCACAACTACTACGGTCACCCTCTTCTTCAATCCTATGCTCCCTCACCCACATCTTCAATCTCTCCCTCTCTAGTGGCATCTTCCCCTCCTGTCTAAAACATGCGCAGATCACTCCCATTCTTAAAAAGCCCTCACTGGACCCTACCGACCTGAACAACTTAAGACCCATCTCATTGCTCCCATTCACCTCTAAACTTCTAGAACGCTTAGTCTACAACTGTCTTAGCTCCTACCTCAATGAAAATAACCTTCTTACAGTCTTACAGACCCCTTACAGTCTGGCATTCGCTCGCAGCACTCCACGGAAACTGCCATACTAAAACTCACTAACGATTTACTAACTGCTAAAACCAACAGCCAGTACTCCATACTCCTACTACTTGACCTCTCTGCAGCCTTTGATACTGCTGACCACCCGCTCCTTCTCAGTAAGCTACATTCCCTTGGCCTCCGAGATTCTGCTCTATCCTGGTTCTCTGCCTATTTATCACAGCGCTCCTTCAGTGTCACCTACAACTCTGTCTCCTCCGCTCCATTGCCCCTTTCTGCGGGGGTCCCCCAAGGCTCGGTTCTTGGACCCCTTCTCTTCTCTATCTACACCTCCTCCCTCGGTCACTTAATAACTGCCCATGGCTTCCAATACCACTTATACTCTGATGACACCCAAATCTATCTGTCTACTCCTCACCTCACTCCTTCAGTCTCCTCTCACATTACTAACTTACTAACTGACATATCAGCATGGATGTCGCACCACTTCCTTAAACTAAATCTCTCTAAAACTGAGCTATTAATATTCCCCCCCGCCCGTGCACCCCTCCGTGACTTTTCCATCAAAACCAACAATGCAACCATCAGTCCCTCCCCTCACGCCAGGGTACTAGGTGTAATCCTAGACTCTGACTTGTCATTTCAGCCTCAAATCCAATCGTTGTCAAAAGTTTGTAGGATTCACCTCCGTAACATCTTTAAAATTCGCCCCTTTTTAACAAATGAAACCACCAAGCTCCTCATTCACTCCCTTGTTATCTCTCGCTTTGACTATTGCAACTTCCTTCTCATTGGCTTACCTCTCCATAGGCTATCCCCTCTTCAGTCTATCATGAATGCTGCTGCCAGACTTATCCACCTTACCAACCGCTCAGTGTCTGCCAACCCTCTACTCCAATCCCTACACTGGCTCCCAATCACCCAGCGAATTAAATTCAAAACACTAACCACAACATACAAAGCCATTCACAACTCTTCCCCAAGCTACATCACTAATATTGTCTCCAAATATCCAAATCGACCTCTCCGCTCCTCTCAAGACCTCCTGCTTTCAAGCTCTCTCATCTCCTCCTCCCATGCTCATCTCCAGGATTTCTCCAGAGCCTCTCCAATCCTCTGGAACTCGCTACCTCCATCTATGCGGCTATCCCCTACTCTTGCTACCTTCAGGCGATCCCTAAAAACTCATCTCTTCAGGAAAGCCTATCACGTCTCCAACTAATCTCCTACCACTTTCACCAGCTCATTCCCCACAGTTACAACCTTTTGTACCACCTGCCCCACCCTATTAGATTGTAAGCTCTTCTGAGCAGGGCCCTCTTAATCCTCTTGTATTTTATTGTATTATAACTGTATTGTCTCCCTTTTATATTGTAAAGCGCTGCGTAAACTGTTGGCGCTATATAAATCCTGAATAATAATAATAATAATGTACCAAACTCCATTATGTATTATACATTTTCTAGATACCCACGTTTAATTTTTCATGATTTATATGATCTCTTCCTGAATTTTACTTACCTCTGCTGAGCTGTATGCAATCAAATTGCTCCTATATCTGCTGGTTACACTTTTTGGCCCTAATTTGATCTCTGATTAAGTAAGTACCAATGGTGCTCTGGTCTATACAGTATTTGGTTTGGTTTGCATCTTACCTTAATTATCTATTTTATTTATTAAGAAGATTCTACGAGTTGAAACGCATAGGGGTCACCACTGGGCTTCGCAGCCCCTGTGGCAGACTTAGAGTAACATATGTTATATCGTTTCTTCACATTGGATCTATTGTGTCCTATTTTCACTGATGTTTTTAATCATGTTCTAATAAAATCTTTGTAATAATTGACACAATTGTTGATGTTTATTGGTACCGCAAATCAACCCAATGGTTGTATTTACTTGTAATTTATCACTCAAATCCAGGTAACTATAATGGTCTAGGTAGACCCCACCAACAATTTGTATATGGTAATAATGGTTTTAGAGGGAAACCACCTCAGAGAGCTCATATATAGGGATGAGCCAAACACCCCTCGGTTCGTTTCGCACCAGAACCTGCGAACGGACCGAAAATTTGCACGAACGTTAGAACCCCATTGACGTCTATGGGACTCGAACGTTCGAAATCAAAAGTGCTCATTTTAAAGGCTAATTTGCATGGTATTGTCGTAAAAAGGGTTTGGGGACCCGGGTCCTACCCCAGGGGACATGTATCAATGCAAAAAAAACTTTTAAAAACGGCCGTTTTTCGGGAGCAGTGATTTTAATGATGCTTAAAGTAAAAAAAAAAGAGTGAAATATTCCTTTAAATATCGTACCTAGGGGGTGTCTATAGTATGCCTGTAAAGTGGCCCGTGTTTCCCGTGTTTAGAACAGTCCCTGCACCAAATGTCATTTTTAAAGGAAAAAATCTCATTTAAAACTGCTTGCGAGTTTAATGTAATCTCCGGTCCTGGCAATATGGATGAAAATCAGTGAGACAAATGGCATGGGTACCCCCCAGTCCATTACAAGGCCCTTTGGGTCTTAAACCCTGCACCCAAATTAAAATAAGGAAAGGTGTGGGGCCACCAGGTTCTATATACTCTGAACAGCAGTATACAGGCGGTGCAAACAAGACAGGGACTGTAGGTTTGTTGTTAAGTAGAATCTGTTTGTAATTTTGAACGGGTACATTTTTAACATGTTTAGCTCCAGCCAAAAAATCTTTTTTAAGCTTTTTGGAAAACATAGGGAAGGGTTATCACCCCTGTGACATTTGTTTTGCTGTCTTTCCTCCTCTTCAGAAGATTTCACCTCACTTTTTGTCCCAATGACAAATGTTTTTTGAAAATTTGGGTTTTTTTGTGGAACAAGGATTGGAAAGCATCAGTGGAAAGGAGAAATGTTTTTCCCATATTAACTCTTACAGGAGAGAATTTCCCTTCCTAGGGGTAGATTTCATCTCACTTCCTGTTGTCTCCTTCCCTGCTGTGAAATATTAGATCAAGAATTGTAATTACATGCCCCTGTTGAACAGGGGCTGAAAAATTAGGCCTTAGGCACTGGTGCTGGTGTCACAACACTGCAACCCCTCACAGAAACTCTAGTTGGAACGCAGGAACGAGCCCTGCTGCAAAGTATTGCATCAAAAATTGTAATTACACGCCCCTGTTAAACGGGCAGAAAAATTGGGCCTTAGGCACTGGTGCTGGTGCCACAACACTGCAACCCCTCACAGATACTCTAGTTGGAATGCTGAAATGAGCCCTGCTGCAAAGTATTGCATCAAAAATTGTAATTACACGCCCCTGTTAAACAAGGGCTGAAAAATTGGGCCTTAGGCACTGGTGCTGGTGCCACAACACTGCAACCCCTCACAGATACTCTAGTTGGAATGCTGAAATGAGCCCTGCTGCAAAGTATTGCATCAAAAATTGTAACTACACGCCCCTGTTAAACAGGGGCTGAAAAATTGTGCCTTAGGCACTGGTGGTGGTGCCCAGAACCAAAAATGTTCTTACAAGCTATCAGCGTGATGATTGAGGAGGAAGAGGATCATTTCTCAGGGATAGTCACTCAGCATCAGTATAGGCAGTCTTTGAAGGGATCTGAGATTTCAAAAAAAATTATTCGTTTACATCAGCATCAGGTGCTTGGTAGCTGGTGGTGATCCAAGACTGATTCATTTTTATGAAGGTCAGTCGATCGACCGAGTCGGTGGACAGACGCACCCTGTGATCGGTTACAAAGCCTCCAGCAGCACTGAATGTGCGTTCCAAAAGAACGCTGGATGCAGGACAGGCCAGTAGCTCAATTGCATACTGTGCAAGCTCTGGCCAGTGATCCATCCTCAAGACCCAGTAACCCAGAGGATTTTCGGTGGGAAAGGTGTCCAAGTCAGATCTTGCCCCTAGGTATTCCTGCACCATGTAAAACAGACGCTGGCGATGGTTGCTGGAACCGATCATACCTTGGGGCTGCGGACCAAAAAATTGTCTGAACGCATCGGTCAGACGGCCACCTTCTCCACCGCTCCTTCTTTGACTGCCCGAAGCCTCAGCAACACGTTGTCCCGAAACAGGAGTTTGTAACCTCCCAGTCTCTGGGAACGCGTTGCACAGACCTTTCTGCAAGGCCTCCTGAAGATGTTTCATCCTCTGCTCCCTCTGCGATGGCAAGATAAGGTCTGCAACCTTACCCTTGTAACGTGGATCAAGGAGGGTTGCCAGCCAGTATTGGTCCTTCTCCTTGATACCACGAATACGAGGATCCTTACGCAGGCTTTGCAGGATCAGGGAGGCCATGCAGCGTAGGTTTGCTGAGGCATTCGGTCCGGAGTCCTCTGGGTCACTAAGGACGACATGGTCCGCAGCCACCTCCTCCCAGCCATGTACAAGTCCATGTGTTTCTTGGGACTGATCCCTTAAAGACTGCTGCTGATGCTGAGTGCCAGGCTCCACCTCCATACTGACACAATCTTCCTCCTCCTCCTCTTCCTCCTCCTCCTCCTCTTCCTGTGTGATCGGCAGGCACGCAGGAACACTGTCTGTATAAAGGGGGCCTTGAGAGCTAAGGAAGTCCTCCTCTTCCTGCCTCTGTTCTGCCTCAAGTGCCCTGTCCATTATTCCACGCAGTGTGTGCTCCAACAGGTGGACAAGGGGGACAGTGTCACTGATGCATGCACTGTCACTGCTCACCATCCTCATGGCCTCCTCAAATGGTGACAGGACAGTACATGCATCCCTGATCTCGGCCCACTGGCGTGGGGAAAAAAACCAAGCTCCCCTGACCCTGTCCTGGTGCCATAGTCGCACAGGTACTCATTGATGGCCCTCTGCTGCGTGTGCAGCCGCTGCAGCATGGCCAACGTTGAGTTCCACCTGGTGGGCATGTCACAGATTAGGTGGTTCTTTGGCAGGTTAAACTCCTTTTGGAGGTCCGTCAGCCGAGCACTGGCATTATATGACCGGCGGAAATGCACACAGACTTTCCTGGCCTGACTCAGGACATCCTGTAAGCCCGGGTACCTGCCCAAGAACCGCTGCACCACCAAGTTAAGGACGTGAGCCAAACAGGGAACATGGGTCATTTGTCCCTGTCGGAGGGCAGAGAGGAGTTTGGTGCCATTGTCGCAAACCACCATTCCTGCCTTAAGTTGGCGTGGCGTCAACCACCTCTGAACCTGCCCCTGCAGAGCTGACAGAACCTCTGCCCCAGTGTGACTCCGGTCCCCCAAGCACACCAGCTCAAGCACCGCATGGCATCTTTTGGCCTGCGTACTTGCGTAGCCCCTTGAACGGCTACGGAGCACCGCTGGTTCCGAGGACAAAGCACAGGAAGAGGCCATGGAGGAAGAAGAAGAGGAGTGGGTGGAGGAGAGAGGTGTGTCACAATCATTAGCATTTTGGAGGCGTGGTGGCGGAACAACCCTACAACACTACTGCACCTTATCCTGCATCCTTCCCAGCTGCCAGCAGAGTCACCCAATGCGCCGTGAAACTTAGGTAACGTCCCTGTCCATGCCTGCTGGACCATGAGTCAGCGGTAATATGCACCTTACCGCTGACCGCCCTGTCCAGCGAGGCATGGACATTGCCTTCCACATGGCGGTAGAGAGCCGGAATCGCCTTCCGTGAGAAAAAGTGGCGTTTGGGTACCTGCCACTGAGGAACCGCACATTCCACAAACTCACTGAAGGGGGCAGAGTCTACCAACTGAAAAGGCAGCGGTTGAAGTGCTAGCAATTTTGCCAAGCTAGTATTCAACCGCTGCGCATGTGCATGACTGGGAGCAAACTTCTTTCGGCGGTGCAGCAGCTGGGGCAGGGAAATTTGCCTGGTACAATCTGACGTCGGTGTACCAAAAGCAGATTGCCCACAAGTACTTGGCTGTGACACACCTAATTCTACACCTTCATTCCTCTCAGTGCAGGTCTCAGAGAGGACTGAAGGTATAGTGGGGTTGGAGATCTCAGCTGATGAGGAGCAAGGAGAGGTCCTCTTTGTTCTTTGGTGTGGGTCTTTTAGATACGCTTGCCAATGAACTGCATGGCAGGTCAACATATGTCTGGTCAAGCATGTGGTACCCAAGCGGGAGATGTTTTGGCCACGCGAGATACGCTTGAGACATATGTTGCAATTAGCAGCGGTGCGATCTGATGCACTCGTCTCAAAAAAGGCCCACACCAAAGAACTTTTTGAATAACGCGCAGCGCCCTTCACATGTGGAGCTTTGGGGTGTGATGCAGTCAATGTGCTGCCCTTAAGCTGGCCCCCAGGAGGGCATCCTGCCTCGTTGGTTCTGTACCGCCTACTCCTCCTCCTCCTCCTATTCCTCTCTCCTATCAGGCACCCACGTTGAGTCAGTGACCTCATCATCCCCTCCCTCCTCATCACTGGAGCAAACCTGGCAGTATGCTGCAGCAGGGGGAGCATGACTGCCAGATTGCTGTCCTTCTTGGGCACCCCCTCTGTCCATGCTCATGTTACTGCCTTCATCGAGCTCAGTATCATCATCAGAGCCTTCCAAACGCTGGGCATCCTCCTGGAGCATGTACCCAACACTGTGGTCAAACAATTCAAGGGACTCCTCAGGAGGACATGGTGGGGCTAGAGAAGGAGTCAATGATGACATTAAGCCGAGGGAAGAGGACGCTGCTTTGCCAGACAAAGTACCCTGGGCATGGGTGAGAGAGGATGAGGAGGATGAGGACGTCTTAGTCATCCACTCGACCAAGTCTTCCGCATTTTGCGGCTCAACACGGCCAGCTGCCAAAAAAAAGGCCAAGCGTGTCCCACGGCCACGTGCTGATGAGGATGCACCGTCACCACGACCAGCACTAGACACAGAGCCTGCTTGCCCTCTCTTATTGGCTTGTGACTGTCTGCCTCTCCTTCTTGGCCTTCCAGACATACTAATGGCCTGTAGCTGCACTAAGCTGGGATATATATATATATATATATATATATATATATATATATATACTGATACTGCAGCTAGCAAAATCAACTGCCTGCCTGTAGTATGAGAACACCACCAACCTTCTACAGGTAGCTTTAGCTGTACACTGTGCAGAGCTCACAAAAAACTAACTTGTAGCTTTTTTAGCTGCCTGCGGTAGTGATAGGATCAGGAAAACACCACCAACCTTCTATAGGTAGCTTTAGGTGAACACTGTGCAGAGCTCGCAAAAAAAAAACTTGTAGGTTTAGCTGAACACTGTGAGGTGGACGCACCACACTAACTTGTAGTTTTAGCTGAACACTGTGAGCAGGACGCACAGCACTAACTTGTAGTTTTAGCTGAACACTGTGAGCAGGACGCACTGCACTAACTTGTAGCTTTAGATGAACACTGTGCAGAGGTCTCACTACACCAACTTGTAGGTTTAGCTGAACACTGTGAGCAGGACGCACTGCACTAACTTGTAGCTTTAGATGAACACTGTGCAGAGGTTTCACTACACCAAGTTGTAGGTTTAGTTGAACACTGTGAGCAGGACACACTGCACTAACTGTAAATAGTCTAGTTGCCTGACTGTGGTACTAATAGGATCAAAAGAACACCAGCAATTTTATTCAGGTAGCTGTAAATACTGTAACAAGACAAGCCTGCCTGTCAGCAAGAAGATAACAGGAACGGATCTAGCTGAACACTGTGAGCAGGACGCACCGCACTAACTTGTAGGTTTAGCTGAACACTGTGAGGTGGACGCACCACACTAACTTGTAGTTTTAGCTGAACACTGTGAGCAGGACGCACCCCACTAACTTATAGGTTTAGCTGAACACTGTGAGCAGAACGCACTGCACTAACTGTAAATAGTCTAGCTGCCTGACTGTGGTACTAATAGGATCAAAAGAACACCAGCAATTTTATTCAGGTAGCTGTAAATACTGTAACAAGACAAGCCTGCCTGTCAGTAAGAAGATAACAGGAACGGATCTAGCTGAACACTGTGAGCAGGACGCACTGCACTAACTTGTAGCTTTAGATGAACACTGTGCAGAGGTCTCACTACACCAACTTGTAGGTTTATCTGAACACTGTGAGCAGGACGCACAGCACTAACTTGTAGTTTTAGCTGAACACTGTGAGCAGGACGCACAGCACTAACTTGTAGTTTTAGCTGAACACTGTGAGCAGGACGCACTGCACTAACTTGTAGCTTGAGATGAACACTGTGCAGAGGTCTCACTACACCAACTTGTAGTTTTAGCTGAACACTGTGAGCAGGACGCACAGCACTAACTTGTAGTTTTAGCTAAACACTGTGAGCAGGACGCACTGCACTAACTTGTAGCTTGAGATGAACACTGTGCAGAGGTCTCACTACACCAACTTGTAGGTGTAGCTGAACACTGTGAGCAGGATGCACAGCACTAACTTGTAGTTTTAGCTGAACACTGTGAGCAGGATGCACTGCACTAACTTGTAGCTTTAGATGAACACTGTGCAGAGGTCTCACTACACCAACTTGTAGGTTTAGCTGAACACTGTGAGCAGGACGCACTGCACTAACTTGTAGGTTTAGCTGAACACTGTGAGCAGGACGCACCCCACTAACTTCTAGGATTAGCTGAACACTGTGAGCAGGACGCACCCCACTAACTTGTAGTTTTAGCTGAACACTGTAAGCAGGACGCACCGCACTAACTTGTAGGTTTAGCTGAACACTGTGAGGTGGACGCACCACACTAACTTGTAGGTTTAGCTGAACACTGTGAGCAGGACGCACCCCACTAACTTCTAGGATTAGCTGAACACTGTGAGCAGGACGCACCCCACTAACTTGTAGTTTTAGCTGAACACTGTAAGCAGGACGCACCGCACTAACTTGTAGGTTTAGCTGAACACTGTGAGGTGGACGCACCACACTAACTTGTAGGTTTAGCTGAACACTGTGAGCAGGACGCACCCCACTAACTTGTAGGTTTAGCTGAACACTGTGAGCAGGACGCACCCCACTAACTTGTAGTTTTAGCTGAACACTGTGAGCAGGAAGCACCGCACTAACTTGTAGGTTTAGCTGAACACTGTGAGGTGGACGCACCACACTAACTTGTAGGTTTAGCTGAACACTGTGAGGTGGACGCACCACACTAACTTGTAGGTTTAGCTGAACACTGTGAGCAGGACGCACCCCACTAACTTGTAGGTTTAGCTGAACACTGTGAGCAGGACGCACCCCACTAACTTGTAGTTTTAGCTGAACACTGTGAGCAGGACGCACCGCACTAACTTGAAGGTTTAGCTGAACACTGTGAGGTGGACGCACCACACTAACTTGTAGGTTTAGCTGAACACTGTGAGCAGGACGCACCCCACTAACTTGTAGGTTTAGCTGAACACTATCAGCAGGACGCACTGCACTAACTGTAAATAGTCTAGCTGCCTGACTGTGGTACTAATAGGATCAAAAGAACACCAGTAATTTTCTTCAGGTAGCTGTATATACTGTAACAAGACAAGCCTGCCTGTCAGTAAGAAGATAACAGGAACGGATCTAGCTGAACACTGTGAGCAGGGCGCACTGCACTAACTGTAAATAGTCTAGCTGCCTGACTGTGGTACTAATAGGATCAAAAGAACACCATTAATTTTCTTCAGGTAGCTGTATATACTGTAACAAGACAAGCCTGCCTGTCAGTAGGAAGATAACAGGAACGGATCTAGCTAAACTGAATACAGTGTATATATATATATGCAACACCTGGGATGCATATATATACACAATACACTGTAAGTGCAGCTAAACTGACTGACTGTTCTGCCTAATCTATCTAACTCAAATCAAATGACACTGTCTCTCTGTCTATCTCTTTCAACGCCGGAACACACACTACACAGGGCCGCCGTGCAGGCGGCCTTATATAGTGTGGGGCGTGTACTAAATCCCCTGAGCCATAATTGGCCAAAGCCTCCTTGGCTTTGGCCAATTACGGCTCTCTGTTCAGACGGTGCTGTGATTGGCCAAGCATGCGGGTCATAGTGCATGCTTGGCCAATCATCAGCCGGCAATGCACTGCGATGCCGCAGTGAATTATGGGCCGTGACGCGCCACACGAATTTGGCGCGAACGGCCCATATCGTTCGCAATTCGGCGAACGGGGGAACAGACGATGTTCGAGTCGAACATGGGTTCGACTCGAACACGAAGCTCATCCCTACTCATATATAACACTATCCAGTGCAAAATGATTTTAATGGCCCCCATTGAGACCGAGGAGCTCAGGTGATAGGGAACACTATAACAGTGAATATATATAAATATAATGATTCTGCGCAAAACCTTAATGAATGATGTGAAACAGTACTTAATACAATAAAAAACAATAAATGTGTGATAAGACCCGTGCACCTGCTAAATGATCTAGGAACTGAATAAAATATGTGAAAAAATAGGTGAGTATGTAGGTAGTACACTCTACAATGCAGATATTACCATAATGAGTGCCAAATGAAATAATATCATAATGAAGAAAATGTGATCATAGTAAAGTATATATATATATATATATATATAAACCAATCCCAGTAATAATAATGAATCATGTGAAAAAATGAAAAAATAAATGAATCATTTCACATGATTTATTATTATTACTGGGATTAGTTCATAGGCGTGCGCAAGAGGTGTGCCAGGTGTGCCCGGGCACACCCTAATCCTTGGGTTGGCAACCTGTCAATGGTGAGCAGGGCTGTGCTGTGAACAAGGCTGATCGCCGAAACTAGTCTGCTGCTGACTGTACTCACTGTGAAGGCTTGAAAATAAATACGCTTGATGTTATGGTGTTGCCAGCTTCTTCTTTTACAGGTGAAAGGTAAACCGCAATCCTTCCTTGCCAACTCTCTGAACCTGGACTGAAGAGGTGGCTGGGTGGAATTTAGTGAAACCGATCTGTATTTTCCTCCTGCAGCATCTGAAGCTAGGCTTCTCCTCCTCTCCCTTTTGTCAACATTCAGTTGCCACAGGAGGAATGTATAGGGGATCTAATATACTAATATATGCCACCCCTCCTTTTCCTGTTCCTCTTCCTTCTGTTGCTCGGGTCCCCCATGTGCACCCATGCTCCCCCTTCCTCCCACTGTTTCAGGCTGGAGAGCGGGGAAGAGGCCGGTAAATATGTCAAACGCATATGTGTTGGAGCTTTAGGGTGCACACCCTAATGGAATAGGCTGCACACACCTATGGATTGGTTTATATATATACTTTTTTACTATGATCACATTTTCTTCTTTATGATATTATTTCATTTGGCACTCATTATGGTAATTTCTGCATTGTAGAGTGTACTACCTACATACTCACCTATTTTTTCACATATTTTGTTCAGTTTCTAGACCATTTAGCAGATGCACGGGTCTTATCACACTTTATTGTTTTTTATTGTATAAAGCACTGTTTCACATTATTCATTAAGGTTTTGCGCAGGATCATTATATTTATATATATTCACCGTTATGTTTATTGGTTGATTTGTGATCACCAAGAGATTTTGCAGCAACTCTGTTTCACTTTTATTTAATAAGCGCAGAAGTCCTTGTATTTAATAAAATATTCAACTACATATGGTAATGGCGGCAGATATGATGTCCATTATGAGCCACCCCAATCTCCTGGGAGATACAATGTGGAGACATAATAGGTTTGCACCACTGAGGGAAGGGTGTTAGAGACGGGAAGGAATCGGTAATTGTGGATCATCCCCTCACCACCCCTACCTATGTACATGGCCGTGGCAGGAATGATGACCACATATATGATCAGGGTAGAAATCCTGATTACAGGAATAACCATGATTATCAGGATTTTCAGGGCAAAGAAAGGAGGCTACAAAAAAAAACCATGGACGTAAGAGAGGGTCCAGAGGGGGGAGGCGTATTCACTCCAAAAAGAAGACGGGTCTAAAGGAAAGTGGCATAATTAATCTCAGTGGAAAAGCACCAACTAAGGAGGAGGAGAATACTTTAAATAGGGGTCTTAAATTGGTTGTAAAGTCAGTATAATAGATAACTCGCATCCCCTCTGTTTTAGCAAGATCTAAAGTACTATGTGTCTGTTTTTTTTTTTTGTTTTTTTTTATTTATTTTAATCCTAAATACCTTATCTCACAGCATCGATGTGCAGTCACAGGACATTCCTCTGCTCTGTTTCCCCAATGAAAGGAATGCAGAGAGAGGGGCTGAAATAACCCTTTGACATCAGACGGCCAGCAGAGGAATGTCACCTGACCACTGTGAGATAAGGAATTTAGGATTAACTGACCACGGTGTCAGGGTCTCAGGAGGCATGACAAACCATGGTCAGTTTACAGGGGAGAGGGCAGAGCCAGGCAGGATCAGCCAGGTATTTCAGGTGATACAGAGAGCCAAATTACACAGCACAAACACTGTGCTGTATAACATGCTTCAAAGGAACAGGGTATCATTTTTTTTAGGGTTACAAACACTTTAAATATGCTTCCTCGTAATCGGAGTAAATTTCAAACTTTCATTGACGTGCAAAAATATGTACGATAACTCAATGCTAAAAGATATTTAATATCTAACCCAGTAAGAAGCCAGTCAATGGTGTCACCGAATATTGTACATTCTAATTTTAGTAATGCTTCATAGTTCAACCCCGCAGGAAATATGCCCCCTAACCTATCTGTTTTTTCGAGAATTGGTTCTGAAGGACCTGGAGGCATTAAGAATAACAAGGATGAAACCACAAAGAGACTTTAAAATGGGTATGAAAAGATTATGCGAAAGAAAGCACCTAGTCATCCGCCCCGCAGATAAGGGGGTGCTATAGTTTCTTTGGATCGGGAGGCATATAGTCAGGAAATGAGTAGGTTGTTATCAGATTGTGTCTAATCCTGTGTTAAAGTATAAGAAGGAGCTCAGGACCCTTGTTGGAAGGGGTTTTGAATCTGGTATTTTCACAAGAAAAAGGGATTTTCTCGTTCCATTGGCCCCCAGACTACCAGTCATGTATAGTCTGCCCAAAATTCATAAACATTTGGAGGCCCCTCCAGGGCAGCCCATCATCAGTGGGATTGATTCAATTATGGTAAGAGCAGGAAAATATATGGACTTTTTCCTCCAACCACTGATCATGGGCACTCCATCCTTTCTGAGAAACACCAAGCATGTCATTAATGCTTTAAGAGATGTTCAGTGGAGATCAAGCTATTTACTGGTAACAGCTGATGTGGCATCGCTCTACACAGCGATTTCTCATGAATTAGGCCCTTAGGCCATCCAGTATTTCCTTACTCAGGATGTTTCTATAGCTGATATCCAAAGGAACGTTATTATGGAACTACTCCAGTTCTCTATGACACATAATTATGTTTGGTGTCAGGGGTGTTACTACATGCAAAAGAAGGCGGTGGCGATGGGAGCCAAATTTGCTTCCAGTATGGCCAACCTCTTCATGGCCCAGTGGGAGGAGGGTGAGATTTTCAACAACAGGCGACCAGAATTGATTTTCTGGAGACGCTTTATAGACGATATCCTCTTTATTTGGGATGGTGACAATGACTGCACAATCCTTCTCCCAAGGTTTGAATAACAATGCCAGAGGGATAGTCTTGAGAGTAGTTTCAGTGAAATCCACTTTCTAGATCTGAAAATTTCCATTGTAGAGGGGACCATAATAATGTCCACATATTTCAAGAACACTGACAGAAATTGATATATTCCATTGGATTGATGCCACCATCCAGCCTCGTTGGCAGCAGTCCCTAAGGGACAATTCTTACGGTTGAGGAGGAATTGTACACAAAAGGATGACTTTATAAAAGAGTCTGCTATTTTGAAAACAAAGTTCTTAGAGAAAGGATACAATGAGGAGGTTTTGGACAAAATTATCTGCCATGTGAACAGTAAGCATAGGGAACTACTCCTTGATGATAATAATAACCGAACCCCAGGATATAGGGACTCTTTTGGTTTAGCTTTTTAAACTATATTTTCTCATCAGCACTACGCCATTAAGAACATCATGAGAAAATATCGCCCAATTTTAAAAAATGACCCCACTTTGGGCCCTGTTTTACCAGACCTCCCAGCTGTTATATACAGAGGTGCCAGAGGTATGAGGAATAGGTTAATGCCTAATGTGATTGATCCCTCAGAGAGACCCCCTTTTTTTGGTAACATGAATGGTCACTACCCATGTAAGAAGTGTAGAGCATGGCAAATTAACACCATCAAGGGGAGAAAAGGAACTAGTTTCTCCTCAGCACAAACAGGTAAATCTTATAACATCAATTCCTTTATTTAATGGCACACAAAAATGTGGTGTATCTGATTAGATGTCCCTGTGGCCTGAATTATCTGCGCCACACTATGCAGGCCCTACATGTCCGTTTGGGAACACATATTGCCAATATTTGCAAGGGTTTCCCTGGTCACAGTGTATCCAAACATTATAAGGATAAACACAGCAAGAACCCTAAGGGAATAGCCTTTATTGCCCTAGAGAAATATATCCCCAGTTAGAGGGGTAGCAATGCTAAGAGGAGCATATCCAGAGCAGAGATGAGCTGGACATACCACCTCAAATCATATGTGCCCCTGGGCCTCAATATGGAATGGGACATTAATGTTTTATTAATAATAACTAAGGGGGCTCAGTCCCAGTAATATATAAAGTGTTATGGACCAGTTAGTGATAATATCCCAATAGGGATACTTTGGGGTTTTGGACAGTATCTTTTTAACGTAATTCAATTGTTCATGAGGGGCATTTTAGTATATTAAATCTTTTTTAGGTTTTAAAAGTATATGTTTGATGTATTCATTCATTGTTAATTTTTTGTTTGATTTTTTTTTTATATAATCACTTACTAAGTGTATGTTTAGTGAATTTAAAATACAGGACATGGTATCGATGAAGGATTTATCCCCCATCCTGGTAAATTCTACTAGTGTTTTGGAATGTTCTTATGTGTGCATCCTAGGGATGAGCATATTCCCTATTTCACCACATGATGGTGGGGAGAACATATAATTACTATTGTATATGAGATCCATCTAAGGACAAGCATGTAGATCCCTTTCCAGCATGAGGTGGAAGGGTTGATTGCATAGCGTCTGCTTAATCTGTTAACAGGTGGGTGGAGAGCTAGATTGCTCTGTCTGTATATTTGACCAATAACAAGTATCCTTCCTCAAGCCAATGTTGTTATAAGGAGCGTGGTGGGTGTGCGTGCCCTTGATGACGTCATATGTGACGAAACGCATGAGGAAGAGCCACATATACACACCACTGAGCGTCTTCAGCTGCTGGACGGCCCATCTTTGTTGTTGGAAGCCTGGCTTGTCAGCATTTGCTGCATCTGATGTATGCCTAAGGTTCATGCAAACATGTGAGTGTATCTTTTTAGTAATAAAGGAAAGTTTGATTTTTACAATATCACACTATTGGAGTGCTTCCCTTTTTTATTCGGCCCAGCGCTGCTCTGGAACAATTGCTGAGTTGTCATTGTTTGCTTGCTGGAGCTGTTCATCAATCTTAAAGTGATCATCTTGCCTACCTGGGATGTCAAACTATCTCTGTAAGATGAGCATGTGTTGACTACCCTTATTAGGGGGGGGTCACACGATATCTGGTAAGCAGTGCATGAGAGTGAAGGGTGTTCACCTGGCTTTCCCAAGGACTCCTTTTCCACCACGGTTGTGGGATTACTGCTATTGGAACTTTAGGCTTTTTCTTTTAGATATGTTGATGTCTTTTTGATTATTTACACAGTTTTCACCTTTATCAACTATTGGTGTTTACTCATTTATATATGTTGTTTAGTATTTAAGCACAGCACTATTGGTTTTTATTGGTTACTATATGGTTTTATTATTTGCAAACATAAATGTTGTTTTTTTATTTTCTATGCATGCAATTAGTTTTTTTCTCAAAGTGAAATTGCACCACTTTTACTTAGCTCTGGGGAAGATTTCCTTGCAAGGTACAACTTCCCTTGCGATATGAACAGCCTATTTGCATTTAGCAAACCGCATAGCCCCTAAGCCTCTAGCCTCTTTTTATTTCCAATTTCTAAACAGTGCAGGGCAATTTTTCCATTAAACAGCAGAAGGACTTGGTCTTCTGGATGTGCGGCAGAACTTCTAAGCTAAGAGCATAGGGTTGGGCCTTCTCCAAGCAAACCAGATATTTTAAAATGTCTTAATTTTTTTTACTGTAGAGTGTTATATTGTATATCTGTGTTTTCAAAATTTTATATTTTTACAATTTTATTTTTGCAAAAAAACATTTTTTCTCAAAATTTCAAAATAACTTGAATTAAGCATTTTTACTCAATCACTTGTTTTGGCTTTTCTTTTAAATGTGAAAAATTATGTTATTTCAGTTGTGGACTGGAGTTTGTTCTGTTCAAGATTTCTTTTATAGTTCATAAAAAGGTTTTAGTGTAAATTTCACATGTATTTACACTTAACCACTTAAGCCCCAGACCATTTGGCTGGCCAAAGACCAGAGCACTTTTTGCGATTCGGCACTGCGTCGCTTTAACTGACAATTGCGCGGTCGTGCGATGTGGCTCCCAAACAAAATTGACCTCCTTTTTTTTCCCCACAAATAGGGCTTTCTTTTGGTGGTATTTGCTCACCTCTGCGACAATTTTGAAAAAAAAAGAAATATTTTTTACTTTTTGCTATAATAAATATCCCCCAAAAATATATAAAAAAACAGTTTTTTTCCTCAGTTTAGGCCGATACGTATTATTCTACATATTTTTGGTAAAAAAAATCGCAATAAGCATTTTTTGATTGGTTTGCGCAAAAGTTATAGCATCTACAAAATAGGGGAGAGTTTTATGGCATTTTTATTAATATTTTTTTTTACTAGTAATTGCGGCGATCAGCGATTTTTATCGTGACTGCGACATTATGGCGGACAGATCGGATACTTTTGGCGCTATTTTGGGACCATTCACATTTATACAGCGATCAGTGCGATTAAAAATGCATTGATTACTGTGTAAATGTGACTGGCAGTGAAGGGGTTAACCACTAGGTTGTGCTGTAGGGGTTAAGCATGTCCTAGATGGGCTATGTGTGACACAACAGTGATCACCGCTCCCGATTACAGGGAGCTGTGATCAGTGTCAGTGTCATTAAACAGAACGGGGAAATGCTTGTTTACATCAGCATTTGCCCGTTCTTCCTCTACGTGAGACGATCACGGGTATCCTCGTGGACATCGAGTCCGTGGGACCCGTGATCACACTCATGGAGCTCCCCGACGGGCTCGCGCGCCCGCAAGCCACCTCTTAAAGGGCAACGTACAGGTACGTTAATCTGCCTGTATGTGCCCTTCTGCCGCAGTATATCTGTGTGAGGCAGCCGGGAAGCTGTTAAAGTACAGAGTGACGCTTGGCCATTGTGCCAAGTGCCTTTAATTTACTTTGTCAACCGAGCTGTCATTGTACATATTGGTACAAATGACAAAGTTAGAGGAAGTTGAAGCATTCTTAAAAGGACCTTCAAGGTAGTATTTTCTGAAATACTGTCTGTACCTCAAGCCATACCAGAGAGGCAGAAGGAACTTAGAGAGGTAAACCAGTGGTTCAGGAACTGCTGCAGGAGGGAGGGTTTTGGGTTTGTGGAGAACTGGGCTGACTTTGCAGTCGGTTACTAGCTCTATAGCAGAAACGGACTGCACCTAAATGTACAGCTCTCTTGTGAGGGAGAAGATTGCCAGAAAGTTGGAGTAATTTTTAAACTAGAATGTGGGGAGGGGGGAATCAGTAAGAGTATATCGTGCAGAGAGCAAGGTTCAAAGTGTGCCGATGTAGTCAAAGTTGGTGGGGAAGAACGTTTAAAACCAGACAATTGAGCAACAAAAGTTTTAAAGACTAAAACTCATAGGCTGGATGAATCTTTCTGTAGCCTAAGACCCCTTTCACACTGAGGCACTTTACAGGCGCTTGCAGGACGTTAAAAAAACTCCTGCAAGCAGCATCTTCACTGCTCCTGCCCATTGAACTGAATGGGCGCTGCTGCCGAACCGCTGGCAAAGCGGCACTTTGCAGGTCGTTTTAACCCTTTTTTGGGTTAAAACCGCCCCACCCTGCAAAACAACGGTAAATCGCCGCTAAAAATAGAGGCGCTTTACCGCTGACGGCGCCAACGCCCCAGTGTGAAAGGGGCCTAAGAGCGAGAAAGGATCAAATATTATGTATGTGTACAAATTTAAAAGGCATGTGCACAAATGCTAGAAATCTAGAACTTCTGCTGCATGAGGATTTTGACTTTGTTGGAAATGTAACAAACCTGGTTTAACAGCTTACATGACTGGCTTGCAACTTTCCAGGGGTACTCCCTGTATAAGAGGGACAAGGTGGGTAGAAGAGGGGGAGGGGTGTGACTGTCAAGAGTGATTTGCTTGTTAATATCCGTGTGACATTGCTAACAGGGCTAGTGAGGAGGTGGAGTCTTTGTAGCTGGAGCTTTAAAGCGATGACTCAAATGAAAAACTAATTGTGAGTATATGCTATAGGTCTCCTAACGTTAAGGAAGATGAAGAGATCAATCTACTCAGGTAGGAATGGTGAGCAGGCAGGGCTCATTGGGGACTTCAACTATCCTGGTATTGACCAGGCAGAAGGAACTATACACTCTATACACTCAACTAAAGCTTTTCATTTCTTGAATGTGATCCATGACAATTTCATGAGTCAAATGGTGGAAGCCCCTACTAGAAATATTGGTTTACTGGACCTACTAATTACAAACAACCCAGAGCTGAATGCAGATGTGGGAGTAAGGGATAACTTAGGAAATTGTGATCATTCCCTGTAAGTTATGGCAAATGTAATTACTTTGTGAAGACACAAGGGTAGGACAAGAACGCTAAATTTCAAAATAGCCAACTTTAATAAGATGCACTCCACACTACATGACACTAAATGGGATCAAATTCTTGCAACAAAGAACACTGAAGAAAACTGGAAGTACTTTAAGGACATTGATCAGTGCTAAAAAAATGCACTGATCAATGTAAAAATTACACTGGTATGGAAGGGGTTAACACTAGGGGGCAATCAAGGGGTTAACTGTGTTCCCTGGGTGTGTTCTAACTGTAAGGGGAATGGACTACCAGGGACATTACAGAGATCACTGTTCCTGATCACTGAGAACAGAAGATCTCTGACATGTCATCTGGCAGAACGGGGAATCACCTTGTTTACATAGGCAGATCCCCGTTCTGCCTCTGTACACCGCATTGAGTGCGCGCCCGCTATCTTCTGTGCAAAGATCGATGTACACCTATGGAGGTTTGCGCAGGAGAGCTGACATGTCGCAGTATAATGATGGCGGCTGGTCGGCAAGAGCAGGGCCGGTACAAGAGGTGGGCGGAAGGGCGACTGCCCTGGGCGGTTTCTTGATCTGAGGGGAGGGGGGGCGCACTGGGAGCTTCGGTAGCTGCTCCTGCCTCACTGACAGGAGTGACTGTGTATTCACTGTATATCTACTGATTATCAGACTCCTCTGCTCATCCAACTCTGCCTTATCTCTGCTAATTACTGCTGCTAATAATCACTCTCTCCTCCAGCAAGCCACACTCCCGCCCTAAACTTGCTTTCCTTCCTGGGTCACTTCACCTTCTTCCCTGTTACTCTTACTATGGTCCGGCTCATCTCCGCTCCACCCCATTTACACCCCTTTCTACCTTTCCTGCATGATCACACAGTAAGTCAGCACCCATCCTCGTGTTCCTCTGCCTTGTTAATTTTTTCCCCTTCTCCTTCTCTTATCTGCTGTCCCCTCCATAAATCTCCACTACACATATCATGCAGCCTCCTGTCTCAGCTCAGCATTCCACACCCAGATCTTACACCCTTTCCATCCCAGTTTCCTTTTAGCTCTTGTAATTGTCCTGTCCCCACCATGCAGCCTAGCACAGTCTCTGCACTCCATCACTTTGCTCTTCAATAGCACATACTTTTACCACCCCAACCTCCTCATTGATTCTCTCTTTTCTTATCTCTTAGCCCCCCCCCCCCCCCGTTCAAATTGGAGTAATTTGTCATGCGATTTGACAAGTCACATACTATTGCCTGTAATGGCAGTGTTCAAACCAATGTGACGCCGACTTTGTGGTGCCGCATCAATTTGAAAAAGTAGTACAAGAACTACTTTTGCATTTTAGGGCGCGACTTCAATAGACATCTGTGCATGAAGCCACACAGATGTCTTCAATGTCACAACCCAAAGTCGCACTGAGATGCGGCTCTGAAATCGTGCAATTTCAGGTGAAGTCGCACAATTTTAAAGCCACAGTCAATGTGAACAGACGCTAATAACAGGTTCACACTGGTGTGCTGTGGTTTAGCCACAGCACGATTGTATGCAATTTACCCACAGTTTTAAGTGCGCTCCCATTCAATTCTATTAGACCATTTTCATTAAAGCAAATCACAGTCTTGCATGCTGCATCTTTGATGCGCAATTAGAAAACACACAGTCCAATAGAATTAATCAGGAGCACACCTAAACTGCAGGTAAATCACACATACAATCGCATTGTGGTCAAAATACAGCGCACTAGTGTGAACCCTCTATAAGGCTAGGTTCAGCCTGTTTTTATACACACAAACAAGATATAGACAATAAATATCCCTCCAGGGATCATGAGGTGACTATGCCCATCATGGATGATAATCCATATGTTGGTACATGTACATTACACAGAACCTAATTTCTTCAACATGGCAAACTGAGGAAAAACTTGTGGTTGTCCTGAATAGGTGTATGCGGGAAGCATGGAAATCCTTTGAGATCATTCCTAATGTAGAGGAATGCAATGAAAAGTCTCAGGTATAAAATGGTTAAACCCCCTCCCCTAAGAATGATAGTGAAGAGGACAGCAAGGGTATAGTGATCCAGAGGAGGAAAAAATCATTAACAGCTTGGGATAACATCAGATATAGTCATAAATGAGCAAAAGTCCATTCCATCTATAACCGCAAGCATATTATGAGCTTCCCTCGCACTCCAGCAACAGACTAATGAAGAGCATTCTCTGTATCCATGAACCATGAGATTCATCAATCCATGTCTTCCAACACAAAAAAAACACAGTTCCATATATAGTGCCTTGAAAAAGTATTCACATCCCTTGAAATTTTCCACATTTTATCATGTTACAACCAAAAACATAAATGTATTTCATTGGGATTTTACGTGATAGACCAACACAAAGTGGCACATAATTGTTAAGTGGAAGAAAAATTATAAATGGTTTTCAAAACTTTTTACAAATAAATAAGTGAAAAGTGTGGTGTGCATTTGTATTCAGCTCCCCTTTGTAGAACTTTGTAGAACCACCTTTCACTGCAATTACTAGTCTGACAAAAAGACTTGCAGCTGTATTTCAGGGGAAGTTTTAGCTGTTAATCATTCATTCTTTCTCACATTCTTTCTCCATCAAGATGAGTACATGTCTAGATTATAACACACTTTATTGCAGGCATGGAAGATATATAGATGCATATTATAGATGGGACATATCAGAGGCGTAACTAGAACCTTCAGGGCCCCGGTGCAAGAAACCATGATGGGCCCCCCTTCCATCCGAGCCACGGGCTTCAATTTTGGGGGGGTGTCCATGAACATCCTCCCAAAACCGTGCTTCCCACATGACTCCTGGGACGTGCATGCAGGGCAATCACAGCGGCCTTTTACCATGTGATCAGCTGATCACATGTAAACAGACTTGACGGTTATCCGCAGCCCTTTCCTCCCACGCTGTGTCTGTGTTAGGAAAGGACTGCCGTTAACTGTCAAGAATGTCAGTAAATTGTTTACACTGATAATCAGTGCCTCAATCATCAGTGCCATCCATCAGTGCCCATCAATGCTGCCTATCAGTGCACATCAATGCCGCCTAACAGCGTCCATCAGTGCCACCTATCAGCACTCTTCAATTCTGCCCATCAAAGCACATCAATACTGACTGAGTTCTGCCTATCAGTGTTCCTCAGTGTCCATCAGTACCACCTATCAGTGCCCATCAATACCAGCTATCAGTGCCGCCTATCAGTGCACATTAGTGCCTATCAGTGCCCATCAGTGCCTCCTATTAGTGCCCATTAGTGCCTCCTATCATTGACCATTAGTGCCTCCTATCAGTGCCTTCTATCAGTGCCCATCAGTGCCTCCTATCAGTGCCCATTAGTGCCTTCTATCAGTGCCCATTAGTGCCTTCTATCAGTGCCCATCAGTGCCTCCCATCAGTGCTCATCGGTGCCCATAAATTCCTCCTATCAGTGCCCATTATTGCCTCCTATAAGTGCCCATAAATGCCTCCTATCAGTGCCCATAAATGCCTTCTATCAGTGCTCATCAGTGCCTTCTATCAGTGCCCATCAGTGCCTTCTATCAGTGCTCATCAGTGCCTTCTATCAGTGCCTTCTATCAGTGCTCATCAGTGCCTTCTATCAGTGCACATCAGTGCCTTCTATCAGTGCACATCAGTGCCTCCTATCAGTGCCCATCAGTGCCTTCTATCAGTGCTCTTCAGTGAATGCTATTAATTTCCATCAGTGCCGTCTGCCTTCTCAGGACAGCACGGCTCTGAGTGGAGATCGGTGTCTGTCATGGAACAGTAGCACAGAGACACCGGCATTAACGTTCTATTTGCCCGTCCATCCTCTCTGGCAGGGCTGTCTTTAATATTGATTGGACCCTGGGCAAACATTTTCTTGGGCCCTCCATTCTGAGGCATACAAAAAAAATAGCAGGTAGACTCAAAATCAGTTTACTGCAGCAGATCACCCAGTGATTGCAATTGGTTGCCAGAGGTCACAGCCTATCATTACCGCTCACTGACTGGTTGCTAGAGGTTACAAGACATCATTTCTTCTTGTTGATTGGTTGAAAGAAGATCACAGCACATCATTACTGCTAACTGGTTGCTAGAGATTACAGCAGATCACTATTGTTCACTGATTGGTTGCTAGTGGTTACAGCACATCATTACCACGCACTGATTGGTTGTTAGAGATTACAGCAGATCACTATTGTTTACTGATTGGTTGCTACAGGTTATTGCACATCATTACCACTCACTGAGCAATCCCAAATAATTGAGCAAGAAAAGCAGCACATTAATACACATACTGCAGGAGACAGTCAGAGACTGTAGACATACTACAGGAGACGTCAGAGACTGCAGACATACTACAGAAGATGGTCAGAGACTACAGACATACTACAGCAGATGATCAGAGACTGCAGACATACTACAGGAGATGGTCAGAGACTGCAGACATACTACAGGAGATGGTCAGAGACTGCAGACATACTACAGGAGACGGTCAGAGACTGCAGATATACTACAGGAGACGTCAGAGACTGCAGACATACTACAGCAGATGGTCAGAGACTGCAGACATACTACAGGAGACGGTCAGACTGCAGACATACTACAGGAGATGGTCAGAGACTGCAGACATACTACAGGAGATGGTCAGAGACTGCAGACATACTACAGGAGACGGTCAGACTGCAGACATACTACAGGAGACGGCGGACATACTACAGGAGACGGGGGACTTACTACAGGAGACGGCAGGCTTACTACAGGAGACGACGGGCTTACTATAGGAGATGGAGGGCTTACTACAGGAGACGGCGGACATACTATAGGAGACGGCGGACTTACTACAGAAGACGGCGGGCTTACTACAGGAGATGGCGGGCTTTCTACAGGCGACAGCGGGCTTACTACAGGAGACGGCGGGCTTACTACAGGAGACGGCAGGCTTACTACAGGAGACACAAATACAAAGAAAAAACTGCGCTTGGAAAAAAAGGGAAGAACAAGCTGCGGTTACAAGTGTGGCACACCAAAATGAAATAAAAAAGACAAAAACCGCGCTAAGAAATGATGTGAAAAATAGTCCAACTATGAAGTCCCATATATAAAATAAATAGTCCAAAATGTGATCCAAACAAAAAGAAGAAGGTAAGTTTATCTTAGGTGAATGACGTGAACTTCATCCAGAGAAAAAACAGTGATAGTAGACATATTATCCGGAACACACCAATAAGTATTGCGCTTACCAGAAGTAAGCCAAAAATGGGCGAGTGGCTTGAACCCAGCCAGGGCCTTTTGGTGAGTAATCCAGGTGAGGCAGGATAAACGCCCTCGTCCCGTAAATCCACAGAATATGATCTGAAAATATATGACAAAAATATAGCGTAATACTGTTGACATAAAACACTCCAAATCAAAAAATTATATGTGACACTCGACTAACCATAAATCATATGTGATCATATAAAATCCTGTGCCAGTAGCCAGGGTAAAATAGTGAGTATCATGCAATCATGCAAAATATAGGTGAATAAGTAAAGGCCTGAACGACACCCTAAATCTGCTTACCAGAAATAAATGGACAGTCAGCGTATATCGATCACCCCACAAAATGTGTAAAGAAGATCCCACAGAGTGCTGTAAACTAATAGTGCAAACTGCTTACCAGATGGCAAACCCTTGTGAGCAGACTCAATATAGCCAGGGACCAATCACCAAGTAGGCAAACACAGATATCAACGAACCTTAGGGAAGACCTCCTTACCAGATATGCAAACAAAGTGGGCAGATGTATTGGGGTACAAGCCGGACTCCTGACAGGAACGGTGTAAATACGTCTTGACCACTCAACCCGAACTCAGCGGTGCATATATGATGAAAGAGCCAATAGTGTAATACTGCATAAATCTTATTTATTTAATAAGAGTAACACTTACATATATAAGAAGATTAAAAGCTGAAGGAAAAGTAAAACGAAGCCGGCCGGCCTCCGGACACACTCCCGTCCTCAACAGAACAATGTGGTGACGTCAGCACGCCCCTCCCAGACGTGTTTCGTCATACGTTGACGTTCTCAATGGGGAACGGGCAGCGTGCTGAGCCACCACGTTATATGCGCAATTCAAGCCTCGCTCTGGATCCTGCTAAGGGAAACACACAGCGCCATCTTGAATGTGGGCATCATCATCAGTTAACACACGGAATGGGGCCAGATAGGCATCCCGAGATGCCACTAGATACCCACACCTCTAACTAAATAAAAAATATTAAATAATAAGTAATAAATAATAGATAATAAATAGTAAATAATAAAAATTATTGTATAAAATGACATGTATACACCTAGGAATATAATTTATAAACCTATGGCCCACAGCAAAAATTGATGTTTGATGCATTCAAATACCTCACTTTTGGTGGGCATCTAAAGTTAGAAGACATTATAAAATCACATAAAAAACATAAAAAACAATAATATTTCCCCAAATCATATTATAAGTAAGTTGAATGATATGGGGCTAGGCATGTGTATTAAAGCCATAGACGTGACATAAAAAAGAAAAAGAAAAACCAGTAATGACAGTAACATAACACGGGCTATTAAGACCTCGTATTAACTGTAAATGGGATGGACTCCTCCCCAAAACCAAAAAGACATAAGATTAAATCAAAAAATAAAATTTATATTATAAAAATAATAAATATAGAACAATAGGCAGCAAGAAGGGGAAACCTCATTGAGGACAGAGGAAACCCCAAAACACAACCTTATGGACAATATCAGTGCTCACTCAGAGATGTATGTAGCTATTTCCCAATTCCAGTATATTCTATTCCCCCTTATAGATGGTCACATAAAATATCATTTCAGGAATTGTCTATAAAGGCATTGACATCCACATCAATATTTAGTCCATGTGGCGTATAACTCTTAATTCTATGGACCCAAGACATTTCTAATTTTGAAATGTCTCGCACCATGGAGCTCCCTCGCCAATACGGTTTATAACGATCAATTCCAACAAAAAGGGTATTGGAGGGATCTCTACCATGTACCAAACGATAATGTTTGGAAACTGAATGGTTCCTAAAACCCGTCAAAATGTTTGTGATGTGCTCGTTGAGCCTCACCTGGAGGGGACGTTTGGTCCGTCCCACATATTGCAAGCCACAAGGGCATTGCAACATGTAAACCACCCCAAAGGTGGAACAGGTAATAAATGGGGTGATGGAATGAGTTTGACCGGTTGCTGTGGACACAAAGGCCTGGGTCCTCCTGTTCGAACAGGAATTGAAGGAACACACCTGACATTTGTTACATTTATAGAAACCGGTCAACTGGTCAAAAAAAGTGGTTCTTTTAATTGGAGGATCCAAAACACTGGGGGCCAATTTATTTCTAAAAGTAGGTGCACCCCTGAAAACAGTTTTAGGTTTTGATGGTAAAACTTCTCTTAAAACTCTATCATTGGTGATAATGTGCCAATGTTTGGAAACTAGTTGTTTTACCTCCTAGTGGCATCTCGGGATGCCTATCTGGCCCCATTCCGTGTGTTAACTGATGATGATGCCCACATTCAAGATGGCGCTGTGTGTTTCCCTTAGCGGGATCCAGAGCGAGGCTTGAATTGCACATATAACGTGGTGGCTCAGCACGCTGCCCGTTCCCCATTGAGAACGTCAATGTATGACGAAACGCGTCTGGGAGGGGTGTGCTGACGTCACCACGTTGTTCTGTTGAGGACGGCTTCGTTTTACTTTTCCTTCAGCTTTTAATCTTCTTATATATGTAAGTGTTACTCTTATTAAATAAATAAGATTTATGCAGTATTACACTATTGGCTCTTTCATCATATATGCACCGCTGAGTTCGGGTTGAGTGGTCAAGACGTATTTACACCGTTCCTGTCAGGAGTCCGGCTTGTACCCTAATACATCTGCCCACTTTGTTTGCATATCTAGTAAGGAGGGCTTCCCTAAGGTTCGTTGTTATCTGTGTTTGCCTACTTGGTGATTGGTCCCTGGCTATCTTGAGTCTGCTCACAAGGGTTTGCCATCTGGTAAGCAGTTTGCACTATTAGTTTACAGCACTCTGTGGGATCTTCTTTACATATTTTGTGGGGTGATCGATATACGCTGACTGTCCATTTATTTCTGGTAAGCAGATTTTGGGTGTCGTTCAGGCCTTTAGCTATTCACCTATATTTTGCATGATTGCATGATACTCACTATTATACCCTGGCTACTGGCACAGGATTTTATATGATCACACATGATTTATGGTTAGTCGAGTGTCACATATAATTTTTTGGTTTGGAGTGTTTTATGTCAACAGTATCACGCTATATTTTTGTCATATATTTTCGGATCATATTCTGTGGATTTACGGGACGAGGGCGTTCATCCTGCCTCACCTGGATTACTCACCAAAAGGCCCTGGCTGGATTCAAGCCACTCGCCCATTTTTGGCTTACTTCTGGTAAGCGCATTACTTATTGGTGTGTGGACTTACTACTACACTTTTAGAGGTCTGGGGCGGGACTCCCAATCAAATCTCCTTCTCTCCTTCTACAGCCGCTCCTTCCTGAGTACACAGACTGCATGGGGTGGAGTCAGAGCTTCAGTGGAGCTCCTGGCCCCGCCCCTCTCTGCTGGCTGGGGAATACAGGGGGGTGGGGCTCTCAGCTCCTACTACGGCCCCTCCCTCCTGAGTACACAGGCTGCATAGGGCGCATCAGCGTGTCAGTGGAGCTACTGGCCCCACCCCCTCCCTGCTGGCTAATACAGCTCTGCTTCCCGTGTCCCCGGTGCGCTCTGCGGTGCCATCATCGGGGCCCCAATTTGCGGACAGTTCGGGGCAAACAGGGCAGCAAAGACAAGGCCTGGAGCAGATGCCTTGTTTGCCCCGCGTTAAAGACGGCCCTACTCTCTGGCACAGGATGAGAGAGGACACACAGCTGATCTCACGGCTCCCCCTTCTCCCCCTCCCTCTTCTGAGTGCTCCGCGGGAAATGTGAGCTCTTTAGCTTCACACTAGACTGCCCGCGGAGCACACAGGAGAGGGGAATGGGGAGAAGGGGGAGCCGTGAGATCAGCTGTGTGTCCTCTCTCATTCCATGCCAGAGAGGACGGAGGGGCAAATAGAACGTTAATGCCGGTGCTTCTATCAGTGCTACTGTTTCATGACAGACACTATCTCTGCTCAGAGCCGTGAATTGGAACCCCGCTGGGCCCCCGACAGTGGCGGAATGCCAGGCTCCGTCGCAAGTGCGACTGTTGCGGCCCCGGTAATTCCGCCACTGGGACATATGCTGGATTGTAGTGTCTCTATGCTTGCTAATATATGGTAGGACAAATGGGACTCTGAAGGCTGCTGTTCATTGTAATATTGGACTTTGTCATCTGTTGCAATTATCTTGTGAACTTTGTTATGTGCTGGGACCCAATAAGTGCAATCTCTCTGAAAGAACCGAGTGCTGCGGGAATAACTACTACATCACTATATACAAAAATTGTTTCATATTTATCATTACCATTATTGTTGAATTTTACATTATTTAACATTCCAGAGAGTTGCCCAGAATCAATGAAAATATGGTTTAAAACGGTCTTCCAAATACATCTAAACTTATTATGAGATGCTACACAATGGCTCAATTTTAAGAAAGTTTCAAAGAGGGATCTGGGTACTAATATAATATCAGGACCCAGTTTGAGTAGTTCAGTTTGGAATAGGGTTAATATAGAGTAGGGGTCTCAAACTGGTGGGCCTCCAGCTGTTGCTGTTGTCCCATCCTGCCTCTGCCTGTGATAGTCATGCTTGTAACTGTCAGCCACTAAATGCCAGTTTGAGACCCCTGATATAGAAAGTCTAAATATAAGAAAACAACATTTTGTGGGTGGATTACAGCAGATACTGCTTAAAGGGGGAAGAGTGGATTTAAACACTCTAGCTGAAATGAAAATAGATATTTGAAACATTCACACCATTGCTGCAGATTTGCATTCAAATGTCAGTGAGTGCCATGAATAAAACACTTCAAACCAATAATGTATCCAAGTCTATGGTATGTGGTATTGTAGGAAACCTGCTGAGTGAACACCTGAGCCTAGGGCTTCAAGAAATCAAACAAGGAGAATGGCCAAGGATAATGAAATCAACTAATAACACGGAATATCTTTTGGGGATAACCATGGGGGAATTGTGAAGTATATAAAGAAGCTATGGCATGAGAATCATTTTAATAAGATTGATTCTCCCTACCACAGATATTTTTAATCTAGTGCATATTTTAACCTTGTCTCCCATACAAGTAGAGGCGACAAGTTTAAAAGATGTAATCAAGCGGTTTCAGGGTAATGTATATGCCTAGATATTTGAAATTAGATAAAAGCGAGATGTTATGAAGAATTGAACTTGAGGATTCCAGGTCTGTGTCTAAAAGCATGATAGAGGACATAGTCCAGTTTATGAGGAGACCGGAAAAATTCCCGAAATTAGTTATGCCTGTCAAAGCTTCTCGCAGAGATGTATTGGTGTCTCCCAGTAGCAGCATAGTATCATCTGCATACAGCATGATCTTATCTTGCCTTTCCCTATATTGGAAGCCACGGATATACATATTGGAGCGTATCATAATCACTAAGAGCTCAATGGCTATGGCGAAAAGGAGAGGGGTTAATGGGCACCCCTGTTGGGGTCCCCTGTGAAGGGGGAAAGTGGGTGAAAGCCTTCCTGCCACTCTAATTGCTGCTTGGGGGGAACTATATAATAATCTAGCACACGATAGGAAGGTTGGTCCGAACCCAAATTTCTCCATTGTCGCCTATAGGTTTCTCCACTCTATGCTATCAAAAGCCTTATGGGTATCCAGCGACATCAGAGCCCTGTCCCCTGAGTTATCTGCATTGGACTGGAGATTGAGAAAAAATCTTTGCATATTAATCACAGTGGATTTTTGGGGAATAAATCCCGTCTGATCTGAGTGAGTAATAGTCGTGATGACTATATTTAAACGCAGGGATAGCACTTTTGCCAGATGTTTTATATCAGTTTGCAAGAGGGAGATGGGCCTATATGAACCTAGGTCTAGTGGATCTTTACTGGGTTTTAACAATAAGATAATGTTAACTTGAGTCACGGATCTAGGAAGGGCCTGCTGCCTGTTGGCCGTCTTAAATATCTTAAGTAGGTGAGGAAGTATGACCTCCCCATACTGCTTATACACCTCCATGGGAAGTCCATCATCCCCCGGCGCCTTAGAATTCAGGAACAGGCTGACCGCCAGATGTAGTTCTTTCAGGGTTATCAGAGAATCCAGAAAACGCCTATGATCCTCCTATAAGCAGGGTAATTCTATCCCGTTCAATAACTTTTGTAGGGAGTCTGCAGAGTACTGTTGGTATAGACTGGTATAAGTGGTATAAGTCAGAATAGAACTCTACTAGTTTCGCCATGATTTGATCTAGAAAGTTTACCACATTGCCATTCTGTGTGCACAGGGCACCAATGGATGGGGAGGCTTAATGGGATTGAACAATCCTGGCTTGTAGTCAACCAGTCTGCTCTCCCTCCTCATAGAAGGCCAATTTGTTAAAAAAAATGTTTCCTATATGCTGTAGATGCAATAATGCTATCCAGAGCCTCATGTGCAGAGGTCCAGGCCTCTCTAGTAAAGCCGGATGGGTCAGCAGTAAATTCAGCCACTAAGCGACTTACCAGCTGTGCAGCCTGTTCTTTGTGGGAGTTAGTGGCCTATTTAATGTTTGCTATTTTCAAAAGTAAACACACCACGTAGTAAAGCCTTAAAGGCATCCCACACTCTATGGAGGTTTTGACAATCAGAGTGGTTACGCCAAAAGTCTGATATTTGGGATTCTAGTGAGGGTATGAGGTGCAGCCAAAAAGCGTTAAGCTTCTATGAAGCTCTTGGTAAAGTTGTAAGGGGTGGTGCATTGAGGTAAACCAATAAGGGCGAATGATCTGAAATGCCTCTTTGGGTGTACAGGAAAGCATGGATCATATGAGAGGCAGCTGGCGTACATAAACACAGATCAATCCGCGATAGCGAACAGTATGTTTTGGAGAAGCAGGAAACTTGTTTTTACATGGGGTATTTAGAACGCCATGGATCTATCGAGCCCACCTCTTCGGTATATTTTAAAAGTGCCGTGTGACGGGTACAGCTCCCCCTGCTGGATTGATGGGTGTTTATCCAGTTCAGGATCCAAGTAACAGTTAAGGTCCCCAGCCACAAACAGGGGAATCCCAGGGTTGCTCAGCTGATAAGTCAGATTAACCTTCAATACTGCGGAGTTAAAAGGAGGAGGTATATATACAAATGCTAAAGTGCATTTTACAAGAAAAATACGGCATACCAACAGTACATAACATCCTTCTGTGACAATTTGCTTAGCCAAAACTTGAAAATCCAAAGCCCTGTGAACCAATACACTCACCCCTCTTGAATAGGAGGTGTGAGTGGAATGGAAAGTCCATCCAACCCAGGAGAAACCCAAACATGACAGCGTATCTGGTGAGGTGAGGTGCATCTCTTGGAGGGCACATATGGTGGGTAAGTGTTTTCGTAGCAACGTAGAAATCATAGCGTGCTTAAGTGGGTTGTGGAGCCCCCTAACGTTCCGGGAGACAATTGGCACTGTTGTCCTCTTGCAATAGTAAGTATATATTGGGCAAGATGATGTTGTCATAGCAGGTATGGGGCAGAGGCCATTCCACTGCTACCCATTTAGGATTAGATATGTGACATCTCTTTAATGGAGCCCAGCTGAGCACTGCCAGCCAGTGGTGCCAGATGTTGAAATGCAATAGCCACAGTAGGAGAATATCCCATACATGCCATTTAGTCATTTTTTAATTTAGATCAGGCCACAAACCGAATCCAAAAAACAAAAAAAAAAACAAAGAAAATTGTGTTAGCTCAGCTAAAACCAGCTAGAAAAGAGGACCAAAGAAATACACTTCATGTGAACATTAAGATTTCCTACAAATTTTATCAAGCGATACTGCCAGGTGCCACACACAGGACACAGTGGTACCCCAACAAACTTTGTTTTGGTGTGTCCAGGAATTGTAGTTGAACCCCGGCCAATAAAGAATTATTCACTGAATCGCAAAACTATACTTTCCAAGTTGTGCTGCAGTTTGGTGAATGAGGTGTTTTAACAAGCTCCCAAGAAATGTTGGTAAAGCTAACACAAATGTGTACAATGACTTTTGAAGTTGACAAATATTTTACTCACTGACTAATCAAACGATGTAGTGAACAGAGAGAATTTATGCATATGATTTGGTATCACATTCAAAGTGATTTTTACCTTTTTTGCCAAAAACTCATCTAAATGACAATTAGCGGTTAACAAAATATTATTGATTATAAATAAATATCAATGATATAAATATCTCCGCTGAAAAGTATGAAACAAAATATCATTGACCCCTGAGTTTTCTGGAGAATGAAGCAATTATACACTATTGCTAAACGAGAAGAAAGTGAAAGTGTGCTAAATTTTACAATGGCAAAAAATGGCAAACTATTGGTTGTGTCAGGAATTGATGACAAAAAAGAAAAGTGAGACAAGGTATACAGTTTAGAGTTAGTGGTAGGGGGTGGGCACACCTGCACTAAGCTGATATCTGTTCAATTGCTGGCCTGCGGACTTAGAGTTATGTGGATGGACTATGATTTTGTCTAGATTATCCTGCAAGTAGTAGGTCTTTATGATGGCACTATAAATGATTGAATGGCTCAAAAATGGAAATGTTCTTTATGAGTCCCCCCTTTCCCTTTACCTTTCTTATTTTTTCTCTTTTGGATACACCAGGAGGTGTAGATGGACTTGTGGGGATCTGTCTACTTTGTGCCTAGACAGATATGAAGGTATGAATTTGTATTTTAGAAGGTATGAATTTGTATTTTACTAGGAGGTGTAATGGGGCATATAGGGGGTTCTCTTCTCCGTGCCCTTGGCTGGATTGACCCGGGCTGAGGGGTTTTCAGCCCTCTCTTTTCTAGAGGATATGAGCTATTATTTAGGAGCCGTATTTACTTTTAAATATAGCGAGCCCCCCCATGGGTGTCTTGGGATTCCGAGTGACTTTTTTTACGAGCCCTTGGGTGCGCATAATACCTGTCAGAGACATAAATTGGGGCTGATATTAGGCCTGGTGTTTCTCTCTGCTGAGACTATTGGTATGTGATGACCTATTGGTACTACACAAAGACTATAGCTTGAAGCAATTAATATTTTTGCTACGGAGTGCACCGCCAACAGTACCCTTTTATGGATAGAGGTTTAGGCCTGTGGGGCATACAACTCTCCATTCCCTGGCTAGGAAAGGTTTAATAAATCATTAGATTAGAGGTCTTAGACCATTAACGGAGTACCGGTTTGCTCCACTATACATGTCGTGTGACCCCGGGATATTTAGGGATCACGAGTACTACCCCGGCTGGCTTTTGGCACTATTGCCCTCTGAATATAAATATCGGGGTCAAATTCTGTATCTGGAGCCCTCGCCCTTCCTGAGGTTTCGTGGGTCCACCTGACTGGGTATTCGTCATGCACCTGATGTAACCTTTAGAGAGGGGTGTTTTTAAAAATTTTTTCTCTCTTTTTTCCTTATATTATATATAATTATTTTCCTTATTTCCTACCTTTCTTTCTCCTTTTTTCTGTTGTTTTATAGCGTCCGATGGTTATGGCTTGACCACATGATACTGTTAATAATAAATCAACTATTATGTCCTCAGTAAAATTTGGGTCCCTCAAAGTAAGAGGACTTAATACCCCACAGAAACTATCACAAATTATATATAATATGCATAAACAGCGAGCGTACAAGAGACGCGGTTTAAAACATCATCAGTTCTGCCCATGCCTACCCGTCACTTCGCTCAGTGGCATTTTTGTAATAATCTAGTAAGTAAAGCTAGAGGTGTGGCTATAGGTTTTCATAAATCCCTCCCAGTCAGATGTTCAAGAGGTAAGCAATACAGGGGGTAGATTTCTTATTTTTAAATGTAAAATCAACACAATGCAGTTTACTTTGATTCATGTTTACGCTCCTAACCAGGGCCAGATCCATATGCTGCTTGCTCACCTGTGTAAATTAGATTCTCTGGCTGAAGGAAGAATAGTGCTGGGAGGGGATTTAAATATTATTCTTGATCCATTACTAAACACTACGTCTACCTCTCCTAGTTTTTCCTTGTCTCAGCTCAACGACTCAAGTGCCGATTGCACGAATTTGAACTAGTATACTTGTGGCATGGCTTAGGGAGTGACAAGTGTAATCATGTTCAGTCAGATATAACACCTGCCACATCTAGTAGGATGGACTAATTTCTTGTTTCACATAACTTGCTTAGCTGGCAAACCTTGGGTGATCTCAATTATGGTTGGCTCATTCTCCGCTCTTTTTTTTTGATCGACCTACCACACTTCTCTTGGAGGCTGAATGAAACTCTCCTAAAAGACTAATCAACTTGCGAGGCAGTCAGACACGTGATCTCTCAATTTTTATTGAATCATATACAGGACACAAAGGCGCAAGCACTTAAATAGGAGGCTCTGAAATGTGTTATAAGAAGGTCCCTTATTTCAAAGAGTGCATGCTTGAAAAAAGAACACTCTACGGATATTATACAGCTCCTGCAGGAAGTTCACACACTATAGCTTGCTCAAACTTTCACTTCAGGTTGATCTCTTTCAACAATTGGAAAGCAAACGCAAAGATCTCCATCAATTACTTGATCAAGTTTACTTCCGACACAAGGACTGTACAAGTGGAATTATCTATGAGTTTAGCAATAAGGTAAGTAGACCGTTAGCTAAGTCAATCCGCACAAAATTAGGACGTACATATATCCCTAAACTACGTTGTCTTAAGAAGGGACTGGTGCATTCATTTGAAGATATCACACAGACATTCTATGACTACTACACGACTCTCTACAACATGTTCAATTCTTTCACGGCTCCTGCTAGCATGCAGGGACGTGAAAAGCTTCTTCAATACATTTTGTCAATGACTCTTCTCCGACTCATTGAATATTCCCTTCTCTACAGAGGAAATACTTCAAACAATTAAGGCACTTCTGTCTGGCAAGAGTCCACGCCCAGACAGCCTTTCAAGTGTATTTTATAAACAATTTCCAAACATGCTTTAGCCCCCATTCCCCAGATACTACTTTCAACTCAATTTTTGACATGTGCTCCTTCCCTCGACAATTGCAGGAAGCCCATATCACTCTTATCCATAAAGACCAGAAACATCATACTGAATGCTCAAGCTACCGCCCTATTTCTTTAATTAATGTTGATCTTAAAATGTATGCTAAATTATTGGCAGATAGACTCCAGTTGGTCATCCCTTCAATTAGACCCCTTTCACACTGAGGCGCTACAGTGCTAAAAATAGCGCCTGTAAAGAGCCTCTCCTGTCTCTCCAGTGGGAAAGACCAAGGGTTTTCACACTGGAGCAGTGAGCTGGCAGGACGCTAAAAAAAGTCCTGCAAGCAGCATCTTTGGAGCGGTGAATGACACCGCTCCTAAACTGCTCCTGCCCATTGAACTGAATGGGCACCGCTGCTGAACCGCCAGCAAAGCGACGCTTTGCGGGTCATTTTAACCCTTTTTCGGCCACTAGTGGGGGTAAAAACCACACCGCTAGTGGCCGAAAACCCCCACAAAAAGTTGGTAAAGTTGGTAAAGCGGCGCTAAAAGTAGCGCCGCTTTACCGCCAACGGCGCTGACGCCCCAGTGTGAAAGGGGCCTTATTAATCTAGATCAGGTTGGTTTTGTTTCCATGCTCGAAGCACAGAATAATACTATTAAAATATTAGCCCTTATATCTCACTGCCAGTCACGGAAGGTCCCTTTATGCCACCTTTAATTGCACGTTGAAAAGGCGTTTAATCGTCTAGATTGGGTATTCTTGAAAACAACACTTGAGCAAATTGGTCTACCTCTGGACTCATAATATAATGTTCCTTTATTCATGTGCAACAGCTCGTTTTAGGGTGAATGGTTTATGTTTGGACCCTGTCTGCATATTTCACAGGACCCGCTAAGGATGCCCTCTCGCGCCGCTCCTCTATATACTCGCAATGGAGCACTTGGAAATGGCTATACGTGCTAATAATTCAATACAAAAAGAGGAGATTTGTTGGGACTTTAAATGAGGCAGGGACCTAGTCATGCCTTCATCCCTATTTATGTGGGAAAGAGAAGAAGAAAATGGGACTTTGAATGAGGCACGCAGTATGAAAAGGTCAAAAATTGGTATTTATATGTGTCAGATATAAACAATAATACATGATACTGATTAGTACCACAATTTTTCATCTGGATGCCATCCCACATGGAGCCTATGAATCAAACGCCACGCTAAGCGTGCATAGGAAGGGAGGAGGTCCCAGTGTCCGAGTGGCCACGTCGCCCGGCATTTGGCGCCAAACCCCCTCGCACATACTGCAGATAGAAAACACTGTCGGCACGGCATTGCTCATTGAGTGACGCCGCACGTCGAGTGTGTGAAAAGTGACGTCGATGCACAATGCTGAGGCATCCCCCACCCCAAAAGGGAAGGCCCCGCGGAGTGCATCGCAGCTTCCTGGAAAATGTGAGTCAACGGCTCATAAATCCAGACAATGCGGCACTAACAACACAGCGCGTGAGAAGACCATAAATCTAGATAATAAAAATGTAATATAGGGAGTGACCATCCTAATAAGTGTCTGATCCCTTACAAGCACAAAGTACAACAACAAACTAAGGATTGATATAATTGGGACAGCTACAATTAAATATACTGGTCATTTATTTATTGAATCTGACTGTAGTGTATGGACTGTGTGCCTCCATCCCTGATTTAATACAAAAAGAGGAGATTTGTTGGGACTTTAAATGAGGCAGAGACCTAGTCATGCCTCCATCCCTAACTATATGGGAAAGAGAAAAAGAAGAAAATGGGTCTTTGAATGAGGCACGCAGTCAATATGAAAAGGTCTAAAATAGGTATTTAATTGTGCCAGATATAAACAATAATACATTATACTGATTATTATCGCAATATTTAATCTGGATACATACATATGAAAGCATGAATGACACATATCCATGTGGAAAGATTGTTGGTATAACATCTCTTGACTTCCCATCACTATTAGGAATAAACACCATTATTTACAAAAAATTAATATACAATTACACAGGTACATGATTCTAAAATAAAATAATAAAAACATATGATCGATTTAAACATAAGTACAACATCTCAACGCGTTTCATGGAATTTTATCCATTCTTCAGGAGCAAACGTGTACATCTATAAAAAACAAAAAAACTCCTAAACAACTGTCTTTTTTGAAAGAAAAACATCAAAATGTGAGAAAAACCCCCATTAGAAATGGAGTACTCACAAAATTGCTGTGTATAGAAAGTGCAACACCAATGGCTAGAAACCCCTAGAGAGGGGCGTTTTTTCCAGGAGCTGTGGTTGCATGAACAGTGTGCATAGCCCGTGGAAGGTGACAACCAGGGATGCAGAAATCCCAGCAAGACAATTTCCTGGGCGTGACCATGAATGTTTTGATTTTTTGATTGTCTTGAGGGACTGCCAAAAAAATATAAACGTATATATTAATAGGTATAGTAACATGTATAACAAAACCCTGTCTGTTTAAGGACAGGAAAAATGAATGTAACCATGGTGGTGCTGGTGAATCCCAACCCGGGAGGATTGGGGAGTGGAAAAATGTGACAATAATTAGGTAAAAAATCCACCAACAGGAACTATGTGAATGGGAACCCATTTAGAACTTATATCAATGTGCAATATGAGGCTATGAATGGTAAAATAGCTAGTGCTGGAACCTGGGGAATCGTGATGAAATGTAGTGAGAATGATCTGGAAACGCCAACAGGATGGATCTGCCACCCCAGATGGAGCCTATAAGGATGCACACAGCCCACATCCCCAAAACTACGTGAGCATAGGAAGGGAGGAGGCGCCAATGTCCGACCGGCCATGTCGCCCGGCATTTGGCACCAAGCCCCCTCACACGTACTGCAGATAGAAAAGACTATCGGCGTGGCAGCGATCATTGAGCGACGCCGCGTGTCAAGTGTGTGGAACGTGACATCGATGCACAATGCTGAGGCACCCCCCGCCCGAAAAGGGGGAGAGGGAGACCCTGCGGAGTGCATCGCAGCTCCCAGAAAAAATGCGAGTCAACGGCTCATAAATCCAGACAATGTGGCACTAACAACACGTGAGAAGACCATAAATCTAGATAATAATAATGTAATATAGGGAGCGACCATCCTAATAGGTGTCTGATCCCTAACAATCACAAAGTACAACAACAAACTAAGGATTGATATAATTGAGCCAGCTACAATTAAATATACTGGCCTTTTATTTATTGAATCTGACTGTAGTGTATAGACTGCGTGCCTCCATCCCTGGTTTAATACAAAAAGAGGAGATTTGTTGGAACTTTAAATGAAGCAGGGACCTATTCATGCCTCCATCCCTATATAATGTATGTGTGAAAGAGAAGAAGAAAATGAATGAGGCACGCAGTCGCAGTCAATGTAAAAAGGTCAAAAATTGGTATTTATATGTGTCAGATATAAACAATAATACATGATACTGATTATCGCAATATTTAATCTAGATAATTCAATACATGGAGTGGATATTGCCGGCAAGCAATACAAAATTAGACCATTTGCGGATGATCCACTAATAGCCTTTCTTTAACTGTTAAAGGAATTGGAACTTTTTGGTACCCTGAGCAACTTCAAAATAAATGCAACAAAATCATATTGCTTAGATATTTCACTCCCTGTAGGTACTCAGGACTCCCTCGCTGACAAATTTCTATTCCAGTGTGCACAACACTCTATTAATTATCTGGTAGTACAAATACCTTTGCAACTCCACAAATTACACGAGTTGAATTATTGCCTGCTTTTGTCCACTATATAGCAACGCCTTAAGAGATGGTCATCTATGCGACACTCCTGGTCGTCTCTCTTTAAGATAGATATCCTCCCCAGATTCCTTTACACCTTCCAAACAATTCCAATTCAGGTCCCACACTCATTTTTCCAACTGGCGTGGTCTATGCTGTGGTTTACATTCCTCCTCCCTTTTCCAGGGAAGTTTTGCAAACCTTATTGCATACCTGTTGGATAAACCAGATTTGCCTCTCCTACTGATGGGTGACTTTAATTGTTACCTCCACTCCATGTTAGATAAACACCCCCCTCCTAACATGGGGAATGTAGATAGAGGTACTGTCCTGTATAAGTTCATGGAAGAGATGGGCTGGATTGACTTATGGCGTGCTAAGCACCCTCAGGAGAAACAATTTTCATGTTTCTCTAAATCCCATATGTTGTTACTATCTCGCATTGATCTCGGTTTGGGTACCATCTCCCTTCATGCCCTATCTCTCGAGTTACCTCCCCAGATGAATATCAGACCATCCCCCCCCCCCCCCCTGTGATTCACCTGGCAATAAGGCTCACAACCTCTTTACTACCTGACCCATGGAAGCCTATGCCTTTTGGCTCAACCTTCTTCCCTCACATGCCATTACACATTGCTCTTTAGCTCATTTTCTTGTGGCCGATCAAGACCAAGCTGATATACCACAAAACTGGGATGCCTTTAAAGCATTCCTACAAGGAATACTTATAAACCAAGTTAATGGAGTTAATTAGAACATTTTCCCCTGATGAGGACATGTGACCCTGTGTCGAACACGCATAGATGAGATGCGATGCACAGCTTATCCCTCCTGACAGGCAAACTTTGAGGCAAACTTTGGAGACTGTTATCAGATTGGTGCACTCACGCACCTTGCAAATGTGAGTACCCTAATGTGGGGAGCTTTTATCCTAATAAACATTTATAAACAATATCACACTATCCAGTTTTTCTTTTCCTTTATTCCTACCCTGTTTCCCCGAAAATAAGGCCTAGCGTGATTGTCGGTGATGGCTGCAATATAAGCCCTACCCCCCAAATAAGCCCTAGATAAAGTCCTTGTAGGTCTTATTTTCAGGGTAGGGCTTATATTTGGGGAAACAGGGTAGGGCTTATTTGGGGGGTAGGGCTTATATTGCAGCCATCACTGACAGTCACGCTAGGTCTTATTTTCGGGGAAACAGGGTAACTGTGGAGTTGCTGCTGAAAACTGTGTATCTGGATTCCATCACTGAGCCGTGGGATGGCTCATAAGCGTGTTTAGACTCAGTCTCACAGCTGAGTCGCACGCTCTGAGGTGAGCGGCTGTCCCCGGGGGGTCACTGGATGGCACTTGAGCATGGAATTCAGAGCACTAAGCACTAAGATTAATGCACACACGTTGGATTTTTTTATGAACTGTTTTTATGGACTTTATGTGCATTTCTTTCATAAATTGGACTTTAATAACCACGTATCACATTTTGGATTTGATATTCACACTCATCGTGTGGCACTTGGCACTTTGTTGTATTTTTGCACTTATCACTGCGATATATTTATATATTTTTTACACGGTAAATTTCAGATTATATAAATAATTTTTCATTCATTATATATACAGTTAGTAGTTTAGTCATCGCTACTCTCATTCTAATGGTATACATCTAGTATATTAATTACACATTGCACCTTGAAATCACTTTTTTTTTATATATATCCTTTGTGCCTTGAGGTGGCTGGATAAGCCGCTTATGCGGTATTTTCAGTATACCTCATATGCATTAATAATCTCCAGATTGATATTTTCACCTTAGCGCATCGTATCTTTTGTATATAAACGGGGAGGATGCTAGCCAGGATTGCTAGAGCACAGAATTCAGGGATCTCTATTGGTGCCTTGTGAGCCAGGGATGGTAGGTTGACCACTACCCCAGACTCTATAATGACAGAACTTGTCTCCTTCGACTCTACCCTATATCAATCAAAGCAAGTATGCACATCCGAAGATATCTTGACCTATTTGAATGGTATCCGCTTACTAGAACTGTTTACCCAAAATAGGAGAATGCTTGACTCTCCAATTACATTGGAGGAACTGCAACAGGCAACCACTGCCTTCCCTAACTGCAAGGCACCGGGCAGTGATGGCCTACTGGTACAGGTGTACAAACAGTATGCGGAAAAGATATTGCCATACCTGTCAAAGGTGTTGAATGCTGCCAGGCAGCGCGGTACTTTACCATATTCTATGACGAAAGCTAATATCATTTTTTTGCTAAAACTGGGCAAGGATCCCACAGACCCAAGATCTTAAAGGCCAATCTCTCTACTTAAAATCTTAGCAAATGTCCTGGCTTTACGCCTTAATAAAGCTATCTTCACGATTTTCCACCCAGAAAAAATCTGGCTTTATGCCCCAAAAGTCCACAGCTGTCAATTTGCATAGGTTCCTCCTTACACATATACAGGCAAGGGCCGATAACATGGGCAGCAGGGCACTGCTGTCCCTAGATGCGGTCAAGGCCTTTGACAGTGTGGGGTGGCCCTTTCTTTGGGCTGTCCTTGTTAGATTTGGCTTTGGCTCTGTAAAGACATTGGTCAAGTTGCTAAATAATCACCTGGTGGCGGCCATTTGGGAGGCTGGCCGGATCTCACCTACAGTTTCTCTTGACGGGGTACCCGTCAGGAATGTACCCCGTCACCATTATTATTCATGCTAGCGATTGAACCTCTGGCTGCTTCCATTAGAAAAAACCTGGATATAATGGGATTTCAATTTGCTCAGCTGCAGGAGAAAGTCATGCTCTATGCTGAGGACACTATGTTACTACTAGGGGATACCTTACAATCTCTGGAAGCGGCAATGGGTACTATCACTTGATTTGGTGAGTTCTCAGGTCTCCTTATAAATTATGACAAATCAGCTTTGATGCTACTAGATAATAATCCTTTACGAGCCATCACCCCCTCCTGCCCAGTTCCAGTTACATCTTCCTTTAAATACCTGGGTATACAGATCACACCACAGCTGCTGGACTTCTGTCGCTTGAATATTAACACTTTGCTTAGCCGCTTCAGAGACAAAATTAAAATTTGGAACAGACTTTGGCTATTATTGGCTGGTAAAGTAGATTTAGTGAGAATGATTTTATGCCCCAGCTATTATTCTTCTTGTACAACACACCTGTTCCCCATCACTGGTCCAAACCAGCCTAACCCAGATTGCTCTTTATGTATTTTGCCCTACACGGCTTGGATGGCTGATATACCTACTAGATTGGAGGCTGCAGCCTTTGCTAAATCTAACCGCCTTTTACCCACATATACCCTTATCCAAAAAGTGTGGAATAAGGCTAAGCAGCTCCAACAGGTCACTGGCTTTACCCGTTACAGCCCCATATTGCATAGTAACCACTACCCTGAGTTGGTTAAAATACAACAAGCCCCAAGGTGGAGTACGTGGGGCTAACTCATCTTCACCAAATCTTTAAGAGTGGGTCTCTGTGCTCCTTTGAGGAACTGAGTATGAAGTTTTTCTTACCTAGGTTCATGCACTGTTATTATATCCAGCTCAAACATGCTGTAGTGGCACAGGGCTCAGCGGTAGAATGGCAACAATCCCCAACATCAGTGTTTAACCACTTCAATACCAGGCACTTAGACACCTTCCTGCCCAGGCCAATTTTGAGCTTTCAGCGCTGTCGCAATTTGAATGACAATTGCGCGGTCATACAACACTGTACCCAAACAAATTTTTTATAATTTTGTTCCCACAAATAGAGCTTTCTTTTGGTGGTATTTGATCACCTCTGCGGTTTTTATTTTTTGCGCAACAAATAAAAAAAGGCCGAAAATTTTGAAAAAAAACAAGTTTTTCTTTGTTTCTGGTAAAATTTTTTGTAAATAAGTACGTTTTCTTCTTCAATGACGGGCACTGATATGGCTGCACTGACGGGCACTGATACGGCGGCACTGATGGGCACCGATGAGGTGGCACCGACCGGCACTGATAGGCGGCACTGATGGGCACTGATAGGTGGCACTGATAGGCACTGATAGGTGGCACTGGTATGCAGCACTGATGGGCACTCATAGGTGGCACCGATGGGCACTCATAGGCGGCACTGATAGGCACTCGTAGGGGGCATTGATTGGTACTTATGGGTGGCACTAATGTGTTCTTATAGGTGGCACTGATAGGTGGCACTGATGGGCACTGATAGGTGGGCACTGATGGGCACTGATAGGCACAAATGGGCACAGATGGGCACTGACAGGTGGCACTGATGGGCACTGACAGGTGGCACTGATGACACTGATTGGTGTCACTGGATAAACTGATTGGTGGCATTGCGGGGCAGACCTGAAACATGTTGGTGCCAATCAGTGCCCATTTGTGGGCACTGATTGGCACAGATTGGGCACATTGGGCACATGTGGATGGCCATGGGGTACATACCTGGCCATCCACATGTTGCCCCTTCCCTGGTGGTCCTAGTGGAGATCCTTGGTGGCCCAGTGTGGTTATCTAAGGGGGGGCTGCGCTGGTAAACAATCAGCGCAGATCCCCCTGTCAGGAGAACCGCCGATCGGCTCTCCTCTACTCGCGTCTGTCAGACGCGAGTGAGGAAAACCCGATCAACAGCTCTTCCTATTGACATCGTGATCAGCCGTGATTGGACACGGCTGATCACGTGGTAAAGAGCCTCCGCTGGAAGCTCTTTTCCAAGATCGGTGTAGCGGTGTGTCAGGCTGACACACCGCTCTACCGATCGCCGCGATGCGCGCGCCCCCGCGGGTCGCGCGGCGGCATGTTATCCTGCTGGACGTCATATGAGGCCAGTCAGGATAACTGAACCACTTCCTGGACGTCAATCCGCTATAGGGCGGGCGGGAAGTGGTTAATATGATGCTGATACAGTTTCTACTAGACATGTGCGATTCGTTTCGTACAAATGGAAAATTCGTACGAATTTCTGAAAATTCGTACATTCGGAAGCATGCGAAATACGAATTGCTATGCTTACGAATTTTATACGAAATATGAAATTTCGTTGACGAATTTCGGATCCAATTTCCGTTACAACGGAAACCCGCGGAACACCCTTTAAAAGTCTATGGGAGAAATCAAAAGTGCTAATTTTAAAGGTTAATATGCAAGTTATTGTCATAAAAAAGTATTTGGGGACCTGGGTCCTGCCCCAGGGGACATGTATCAATGCAAAAAAAAGTTTTAAAAACGGCTGTTTTTTCGGGAGCAGTGATTTTAATTAAGCTTAAAGTTAAACAATAAAAGTGAAATATTCCTTTAAATTTCGTACCTGGGGGGTGTCTATAGTATGCCTGTAATGTAGCGCATGTTTCCCGCGTTTACAACAGTCCGAAAGCAAAATGACATTTCTAAAGGAAAAAAAGTAATTTAAAACTACTCGCGGCTATAATGAATTGTCGGTCCCGGCAATACAGATAAAAGTTCATTGATAAAAACGGCATGGGATTCCCCCACAGAAAAACCCCGAACCAAAATTTAAAAAAGAAAATGCATGGGGGTCCCCCCAAATTTCATACCAGGCCCTTCAGGTCTGGTATGGATATTAAGGGGAACCCCGTACCAAAATTTTAAAAAATGGCGTGGGGGTCCCCCTCAAAATCCATACCAGACCCTTATCTGAGCATGCAACCTGGCAGGCTGCAGGAAAAGAGGGGGGACGAGGGAGCGCCCCCCTCCTGAACCGTACCAGGCCACATGCCCTCAACATGGGGAGGATGTCCCCATGTTGATGGGGACAAGGGCCTCATCCCCACAACCCTTGCCCGGTGGTTGTGGGGGTCTGCGGGCAGGGGGCTTATCAGAATCTGGAAGGCCCCTTTCACAAGGGGACCCCCAGATCCCGCCCCCCTGTGTGAATTGGTAATGGGGTACAAATGTACCCCTACCATTTCACAAAAAAAGGGTCAAAAATGTTAAAAAAGACAAGAGACGGTTTTTGACAATTCCTTTATTAATGTCTTCTTCTCTCCCCGCTTCTTCTTCCATCTTCTTCTGTTCTTCCTTCGGTTTTCTGCTTCTTTCTCCATCTTGCTCTTCCCCCGCTTCTTCCTCGACCTTCCTCTGCTTCTTGCTCCCGTCCTCTGCTTCTTCCTTCGGTTTTCTCATCTGGCATCTTCCTCGGCTTCTTCTTCCCCGCTTCGTCCTCGATCTGCCTCAATGGGAGTCTCCCTCTGTGTGATGCTTCTATTCTTCTGACAGTTCTTATATAACTGAGGGCGGGGCCATCCGGTGACCCCCCTGACTCTCGGGGGGAGTTCCCTATGGCTTTCCCCGTGGTGTCTGATGGGGCAGGGGCACCCGGTTACGTAACGGGTGACCCCCGCCCCCTCTGACCATGGGGAAAGCCATAGGGAACAAAATGGAGGAGGAAGACCGAATGAAGACCAGAAGAAGATGAAAGAAGAAGCAGAGAAAGAAGAAGACATTAATAAAGGAATTGTCAAAAACCGGCTATTGTCTTTTTTAACATTTTTGACACTTTTTTTGTGAAATGGTAGGGGTACATTTGTACCCCATTATCAATTCACACGGGGGGCGGGATCTGGGGGTCCCCTTGTTAAGGGGGCCTTCCAGATTCTGATAAGCCCCCTGCCCGCAGACCCCCACAACCACCAGGCAAGGGTTGTGGGGATGAGGCCCTTGTCCCCATCAACATGGGGACATCCTCCCCATGTTGAGGGCATGTGGCCTGGTACAGTTCAGAATGGGGGGTGCTCTCTCGTCCCCCCTCTTTTCCTGCGGCCTGCCAGGTTGCGTGCTTGGATAAGGGTCTGGTATGGATTTTGAGGGGGACACCCACAACATTTTTTTAATTTTGGTTCGTGGTTCCCCTTAATATTCATACCAGACACAAAGGGCCTGGTAATGCACTGTGGGGGAAGCCCAGGCCGTTTTTTTCAATGACTTTTATGTGTATTGCAGAGACCCGACAATTCATTAAAAGCTGCTAGCGCTAGTACTTTTAAATGACTTTTTTTTCCTTTAGTAATCATTTTGTGCAGGGACTATTCTAAACAAAACAATGCCAAACAGGTATACTATAGACACCCCCCAGGTACGAAATTTAATTTAATATTTCACTTTTATTGTTTCACTTTAAGAATTATTAAAATCACTGCTCCCGAAAAAACTGCCATTTTTTAAAACTTTTTTTTGCATTGATACATGTCCCCTGGGGCAGGACCTGGGTCCCCAAACACTTTTTATGACAATAGCTTACATATTAATCTTTAAAATTAGCACCTTTGATTTCTCATAGACTTTTAAAGGGTGTTCTGCGGCTTTCGAATTTGGTATTTTTTGCTTTTTAAATTCATCATAACGAACGTTCGTAATTGTTACGAAAATTCGTATTTCGTACAAATCCAAATTGATTCTAATACGAAACGGAACGAAACTAAACAAATTTATTGACGGCGCACATGTCTAGTTTCTACCAAGAGATTTATCTCCAGATGTTATGCAATGATGCTAAATTGCTTTTTACTTTGTTTCCCTTGAAGGTAGGCAAGAGATGGGTGAGGGATCTTGGCCCATTTGTAGATGATCAATGGGAGGAAGCTCTACAGGCAGTACCTCAATGCTCCGTTAATGTAATACAGAGACTTATGCAATTATATCTACTTTTGAGCACTCATTTCACCCCAGCCAGGTTGCATAAAATGGGCATTCTAGACTCCCCTATATGTGGCAAGTGCTCAAGGGATCATAGGAACCTGATTCACTTAACCTGGAGTTGCCCCAATCTCTATCTCTAACGGGTGGGAGTGATGAACACTATAAATACTGTGTTTCGACCTCCATACCACTTGACCCTAAACCATGCCTCTTGGTCATTTTAGATGACTTTCAATTGCTAGCTCCTATGAGACAGGCTTTTATGCTTTTTAAGCCCGGAGGGTAATACTCAAATACTGGAAGTCTACTGACTCTCCTTCACACAAAGAACAGATACAATGCATGGGGAAAACCCTTAGATTAGATAAGTACATCTACCAGCATAGGGGAAGTCCCTGCAAATTTGACAACCTATGGTGTCCATGGCTGGATGCCCCAGGCTTTGAGTCTGTTGGAACTGGTGATGGACAGACTACTCACTGGCTAGGTTAGACCTCTCTGACTAGTGAATTTAACTGTATGATCCACAGCAGGTGCCAAAGGTGAGGGATACATCTCTGAATGTTTATATCAAGGTGGATACTGTACTGACTTTTATATGGCTGAGGTGTAATACATTTGTATTATTGTGCTTACTCAATGGCGCATGTAGTGTTTTTGTGAATGCTTGATGTATTTGCGAGGCTGTCTTGGAATTACTTTACTTGTACAGCTTATTGATTCACATTTTTATTTTTCAATAAAATGTTTTTTGAAAAAAAAAAAAAACTTTTGAATGATAATGATTATAATGAAATTGTTCTTTGAACTCTCTGTATAACAGATTGTTGAATAATTTGTAATCTTACATTGTCCAAGATCACAAACGACTTCAAAGGTATTGCTGCTGTATGAACCAGTGCACGTTTATTCTGCTGAGTTTGTTTGAATTTTTTGTAGCAGTGTAGGTCACAGCACAGCTAATGCTCAGGAAGAACACATCCTTGTACACTTTGCCAAATAATTAATATATGGTGGTATAAATAAATTACACCATTAGTAGTTCTCAACCAGCTGTCATTAATTTTATGGCTTCCTATAGAACTGGCAGAAGTAGGTGATTCCAGGCACAGAATATGAGGGTGTAAAGAAGGGCAGTAAAGTGTATGTAAACCCAATCACTAAAATCTCATCAAGCATAAAGTGGACCTTGCAGTAAAATTCAAAGGCTTCTAAAATTGCCTGGGCCACATCCCATTTTACAAATCAACTACTGTTAGTAGGTGTAAAATTTCACCCCTGTCGTTCACATCATTGGGCATTAGATTACCATCCTTCTGGGGAATGCAGAGCAATCAAATTCTTGCGAGAAGACACTTCAGTCCATTGCAAAATTGTCTTCTCACTGGGTTCACTTTAAACATGTTAAAGTGTTATTTTCATTAAAATAACACATGGTAATCCTGTCCTTAAAGTCTTTGATATCTAGGGTGACAACATGCTGTCCCCGTCTCCTAGTTCTCAAGCTGTAACACCTCATCATACATAATCCCAATGAAGACTAGAAGCCACCCTGTTGAAGTCCATTACACAGGCATGGTTGATTGTTGTTGCCATCAGTGAACTTGTCTTGAGAAACACCATGCAGCCAGTGCTGGAGTGCATGTAGACTGGAAGTGGCTGCAAAGAAGCTTCTGGAAATCAGCAGCACTGAGATTCAACAAAAGATAAAAAAATGAATAGATGTTTAACAATTAAAAAATGTCAGTTGTTTAACCACCTCGGTACCAGTATGTTACACCTCCTTCCTTTTCAGGCCATTTTTCACTTTTCAGTGCTGTGATAGTTTGGCTAATAATTATTTGGTCATGTAACACTGTACACCAAAAAAATGATAGCTTTTAGACAGATAGAGATTTCCATTGGTGGTATATTATAACCACTGTTTTATTTTATTATTTTATTATTTTTTACTCTACAACAGAAAATATACTACTTTCCCCTGTAAAACATTGACATAATATGCTAGTATGCATTGCATACTAGCACATTATGATATACTTACTTGCGAACGAAGCCCTCCAGCGGCACGCTGTCACCGTTGACAGGGCTTCCATCTTCCCTTGGTCTTCCTTCTGGGTTTGTGGACTCCGGCTGTGTGAGTGGCTGGAGCCACAATGACGTCACTCCCACGCTTGCATGCAGGAGCCCTTGGTTCCGTCACGGTGCTCTTGAGGTCCGGCATGGTATACCGGACCTTCAAGGTGCATGCGCCGGTGGTTAGTTAGTATGGTTAGTTCTTTATTTTCAAAGTTTTTCTAACACCTGGGGCGTTATTATTTCACCAGCAGCTAAGGGTGTTTGCTTAGAATTTTGCAACGCGCAGGGGATAAGATATACGTTTTGGTATTCATCACATGTATGTAGAGGAAACATATCATACATACACCATATCAGTCTAGCTCAGCATGCTGAAAGATAACACCGTCCCTTGCTACTTCCTCTTCCATCATGATCTGTGATCAGTCCTTATCTTTACAGCTCTCAGACTTGTGAACCAACTAGAAGATATTTACAGACTAATCAAATACTGATGGACAAAGGCACTTCTCCTGCTATGCTTTTGAGGGACACCAATGTAAAAAAGGGAAAATGGAGCTAGTAAAGTGCATTGCTTATTGGGCATATAGGGGGTAAGCGAAGTGGGAGTGGCCAGTTGAATACATTTGAGCTGGACATACTGTATGCAGACATTTGTGCAAATATGTACATGCATACAGCATAAAATGTGTATATACACATAAAAAATTGCCAACACCTCTGAAGGCAACATTTTTGCACCCATGTGCATGAGACCAAAACACACAACAATGTGTGAATTTTAGTGCATGTGTTGTGCTGTGAATGAGGCCTTATGCACAGTAGACATGTTTAGAAATAAGGTGCTACGTAAATTTGTTTGTGAGCTTTTCCTCACTGCAGAAGAAGAAATGCCAAGTTTCCAGTGCAGCCACAGTTCCCTGCACAGGTAATGAATAAGTGAATGGGGGCATGCAAAGGTTTATGTCCAGAACCAGAAACATAGTAAGGGAGTATAATTCTGGATTATTTATGGCATTTGCATGGCCGTAGCATCTGTGCTCTAACAGTCAGTTGCAGGGGGAGCAGCAGCCATAGAGCTATAATAAAAAGGGATCAGTGTGTTCCTGTAATTATTGCTAAGTGTTCTGAATTTTCTGGGGCAATTACTTGTCAACCATGAACTGTTCAATACGGTTATCACCATAGGATAGGATGTGTGTTGTTGGCCGGATTAACAAGTTAAAATAAAGGTAAGAAATATGAAAAAAAAATGGTGGGTGAGAATCTGCTGGTGACTGAGAATCACAGGAAGCTAGAGGTGACTACAACACCGAGAGCAGGCAATGGAGCAAGACTAGGAGACCAGATGATCCACAAGGCACTTGAAACAGCATTAGCAGTAGGGAGATACTGCTAATGCTGATAGATGATCCACAAGGCACTTGAAACAGCATTAGCAGTAGGAAGATACTTCACCCTTTGTTGAAAAGCTGAGGAAAGTATCATAGAGTGTGTGCACACAAACCTTCCCTAGTGTATGACATCAGCACTAGGTTTCTTCAGTCTGAACCTTTACCTGAGAAAAAAATGTGGGGATTTTAATTAAAATGGTCTTGAAGGGTTAAAATTGTTAGGAAGCCCCTGTTGCTGGAACGGATGGCACTCTAGCAGAGTCCAATAAATGAAGATTACATAGCAAGAGACGTTAACTACAACAGTGACTTCTATACACAGTGAGATTACAGAGACCAAATCATACCAGAAGCTGTGCCATGGTTCTGAAACTAGACTGTGATCTGCAGCTAACAGACTCAGGGCTCAATGGACTGATAAGCATTAATATGCAAAGTACATTGTCCAAAAGTAAAAGGATTGAGACTATGTCACACCAGAGGCTGTGTCATAACTCTGAATCTGGAAACTGGCTGTGACAAATTGACACAGTAAACAAGGAACTGGAAAGTGCCACAATTCAAATTCAAATGCCCCTAGGACACATATTGTATAAAGTTAGAACCAAACAAGAATAAAAGAACGGACTTATAGGTCGCCACAGCCAATCCTTGCAGAGCTGCTGAAGAAAGGAGTGGGAGGGAATTAAAAAATAATGCATGTCTTAGGCTAGTGCACAACATATGTAAATCACCCGTCACTCACAGCAAGGGGGAGGATTTGACAAAGTGTTTCTCTTATTGTCAAGATTTATCTCACTGAACAATAAAAGAGGATTGCTCAGAGCTGGATTAAAGCGGGGGTCCACCTATCTATCGTTTTTTTTTTTTGGAGTTCATTCACAAACTTTTCTTCTTATGATTATCTACTCACATGTTCTGTGTAATAAGTCCGCCTGTGTCCGATTTCGTTTTAAAGAATAACTTATAAAATTCACTGAAGGCGGTTTCCATCTTCATTGTGGGCATTTGAAGCCCACAAGCATGTATTTCCTGGATGCAGTGAATGCTGTGCTCCCAGCATTCACCGAGATGTTGTGATGATGCTGTTGCACAATGCATGCTGGGAAGCCTGAGATTAGCTCCCAGGGGACTGTGGGAGGTCTGGGAGAGGCTAGAAACACGCCTACTCCCATGGGAGGAAAACCAGGAAGTGCTAAGAAGATTAGAAAAAAAAGGTAATCACGGCGATTTACATTTTTTTACACAGCATGTCAGCATCTAGGCAAGGAAGAGAATGCATAGAGATAATGTTCAAAATTTGGGTGGAACCCCGCTTTAACTCTTTGTGGCAAGACTTGGCTCAAATGATAGGAAATCGTATACTCTACATTATGACATAAAAAAAAATTTGGGTTTACATCCACTTTAAAGCTTCAAGCACCATTCCCAATTGCATAGCAATGCACTTGACCCATACAAACTTAGCCCAAAAAGGTATATACAACATATGTATATGCAACATAAGTGACAAGTTTCCAAAAAATTGTACTGGGCCCGATGGTATGGAGAGTCCAAATGCCAATCTTGATTTATTTTGCCATAAAATGGCTTCTTCAGGAGATCCTACTTATAAAATGGAAAACAGATTACAATAACTTACATAATTTGATTATAATTTCTACCTAAAATGCCATATCAAGTGCCCACATATACACTATATTACCAAAAGTATTGGGACACCTGCCTTTACATGCACATGAACTTTAATGGCATCCCAGTCTTTGTCTTAGGGTTCAATATTGAGTTGGCCCACCCTTTGCAGCTAGAACAGCTTCAACTCTTCTGGGAATGATGTCCACAAGGTTTAGGAGTGTGTCTATGGGAATGTTTGACCATTTTTCCAGAAGCGCATTTGTAAGGTCAGGCACTGATGTGAACGAGATGGCCTGGCTCACCGTCTTTTTGCACTAATTCATCCCAAAGGTGTTTTATCGGGTTGAGGTCAGGACTCTGTGCAGGCCAGTCAAGTTCCTCTACCCTAAACTCACTCATCTATGTCTTTATGGAGGGGGGATTATGGTGTGGGGTTGTTTTCAGATGTTGGGCTTGCCCCCTTAGTTCCAGTGAAGGGAAGCCTTAAGTTCAGAAAAGAAAGAGGGCGCACCAACATAGTGCATTACCACTGATAAACTTTAATGCAGCATAAAAACAGTAAATATTATACTCACAAACGAGCTAGTAAAGATAGCTTTCAAAAGGGCGCACAAGCGCTGTTTCTGTAGATCTACACCCCAGGACCTGTTGCCGAGAGGATCAGACCGGTGCAAATGGCCGATGGCTTCCGCGTTTCGGGGGAGCACCCCTTTCTTCAGAGCCTAAGCGGGCAATGGTTGGTCTCTCGAATTGCTCTCTCTATAAATGTATGTATGTGCCTGTGTTTGTCACACCCAATTAGTGACAACGCCCCCTCCAACAGATATTAAGCACCACCCACCCATTCAGGTTAACCCTCCCTAACCCATCCCTCTGAGTGTGATTCTCCATTTGTAGCCAAAATATAGAGAGCAAACATCACTCTATGTTATCTGCTATAAAAATAATAATAGTAAAAAAGGAAAAATAAAAATAAATATAAATATGAAATAACTGAGCCAACAGATCATTTTCACTCTCAGCATAGACTATATACCACAGGGGAGGGGAAGGGGGATTGGGCGCGCCTGAACAAAAACACCTCACCTCCTGCATGCAACTCTAAATGTGTAGCGCTAAAAACAACAAACTATCTTAAAAACAGTAAGTTAAAAAGGCCTGAATATAAATAGTAATGAACACAAATAAATGTATCACATATAAAGTAGTTCAAATAGGCAGACAGTGAGTAAAACGAAATGAGTCACTCCCAAAAGTGAGGTGAGGAGCGCCTTCACCAAAATACAGCAGAAAAATATTGGAAGATGTTAATCTGCAGTCACTTAAAAAGTCTCATTAATATATTGAATTCTCATATCACACCACTGTGTCTTTTCAAAACATGCAGTGCCCTTGGATGTTACAGATGGGAGCTTACCGGAGGGTTTGAACCCAAAGCAGCGTATGCTGTGAGGGTCAAACCGGCTTTTATTGCACCCTGGCAATGGTGGGAAGATCTCGGCAGTCTGATGGTATTGAAAGAAGCTGATCTAAAAGCATATCTTCTCCACCCGTATTAATGGCTCTCTCCACAAAAGGTTCATAAGGGTACAAAAGGGACTACATAGTGTGATACCGTAGACACCGTAATTTATTAAAAATCAAAGAAATACACTTACATGAAGAAGTTGGTAAAAAAGCGCTTGTACATAAAAAGGGGCGGTAGTGGAGTCCTCCCGACGCGTTTCGTCTGAATAGACTTCGTCTTGGGGTGCCCTCCACTACAGCCCAACTCCCTAATATAGGGACTGTATTCATCTTGATGTGACTCCAGCCCGTTCAATTCCGAAAACCGCAACTTCCGGGTTGTCCAAGATGGCGGACCCGCGTGCGTTCCAGACCTCGTTTTGGTGGGTGTATTCATGCGTTCCACCATCCAAAACGGAAGTCTGATGTTCCCCATATGTCTTGATATTAAAAATCTTAGCCTTATTGTAGTGTAACTCTAAAGGTATTTAAGAGTTAGAATGTTTCTTGATTTGTGAAGATAATTAGTGACGATCTGTGTCCGCCGTATGGATCAGCGAGAGCTCGACAAGTCACGCGATGTGACGCCATAGCGTCACGCCGCTAAGGCGGAAATACTCATATGGAGTACCTCGCTTGCGTTCCACTGGAGGTTAACCAGACCATCGCGGACCTCTCGCGTGATGTGACGTTGTAACGTCACGGCGCGAATACGGAAATAAGCATGTGGATTAATCGCTAGCATCCTACTGGTCGAGGTCAACAGTAAAAAAACATATTCAATTTAACTTTACCTTAAATGTCTTATATGTCAGTTGCTAAGTAGAGAACTGAAAGCTAGTAATTCATCTCATGACATGCACCTTAGAGGGGCGATATAATGGTGGTGTAAGTAACCTGATAAAGCCCGGTGACATGTCTTATTATTCTAGCTAGAAGGAAACAAAAGATGTATATTTGTAACCCCATATATTTGAATAAAAAGAATTCAAAGAGCTGGATTCACATAAACATGCTAATTATTTCATGTGTAGCCTGTACAATTTTACAAAAGGACATAGCCATATATGAATACAACCAAAATCCAAAAATATAAAACATAAAAACATAACATATATAGATATATATCATTATGGGCAGACATTGTGTCTCTTATGATTCATCTAGAAAGGCGTTAACATCAACCTCTACATTAAGTCCTAACGGGGCAAAAGTCTGCAACTCATATGCCCAGAACATTTCGAGGCGGGATACTCCCCTCGTTTTGGCACCCCCTCTCCAGGGTGGTGTGTATTTATCAATAATGATAAACTGTGATCCCTCAGGATTCCCCCCATGGAATTCCTTAAAATGTCTCGGGACCGTATGTTTGGGGTCCCTGCTTTTAATCAAGGCAATATGTTCACCCACCCTAATAGAAAATGTCCTTGTAGTACGGCCTATATACTGTTTCTGGCATGGACAAGTTATGAGATACACCACGAATTTCGTGCTGCATGTACAGAATGGCTTTATGGTGTATCTCTTTCCTGTCACTGTAGAGGTAAATTCGGAAACCTTACGTGTTCTGATAGCATTATGCTGGCATACCTGACATTTCCTGCATGGAAAAAAGCCTGTCCAATCATGAAAAAACACGGGGCGGGTGGGGGGTTTATAATATTGGGGGCTACCTGTCCTTTTAAAGAGGGTACACCGCTGAAGATAACATTTACTTCTTCTGGGATAAGTGGGCCCAGAATACTATCCTGCTTCAGGACACCCCAATGTTTCCTCATGATGTTTTTGATCTGTCTATGCTGTGTTGAGAAAGAGGTTAGCAAGGCCCACCTAAACTTCCCGTCAGGTTCTCTTTTGGGCTTGACTTCTAATAATGATTTCCTGTCAATATTGATAGTTTTTTGAATTTCCAGGTTCAGGTCGTCAATATCATAACCCTTATCTTCGAACCTGGATTTCAAAATCATGGCCTGTTCAAGAAAAGTCTCCTCTTCAGTGCAATTCCGTCGGAGCCTAAGAAACTGGCTCCGAGGTACCGCATTTAACCACGAAACATGATGACAACTGTCAACTGGTATAAAACCATTACGGTCTGTCGGTTTGAAATAAGTGCTGAATCTAAATTCATTATTAATGATCTCTATCTTTAAGTCTAAAAAATGTATTTGGGTTTTACTGGCTTGATAAGACAAGGATATACCCCTGTCGTTGGTGTTTAAACTCACAAAAAACTCTTCCAGTGATTCCATGGTGCCATTCCATAGGAGAAGGATGTCGTCTATGTATCTGGTCCACAACACCAATGACCTGGCTTCGTGGACATAGACGACATCCTCCTCCCATTTGGCCATGAACAGGTTCGCGAGACTAGGCGCGAATTTGGCCCCCATGGCCACTCCCTGTTGTTGGAGATAAAAATTGTGGTTAAACCAAAAGTAATTGTGTTTTGCCGCGAATTCTAGTAATTCGACAAGGTACTCACACTGGAAAGAGGCCAAAGAGTGTTCCCGAGACAGGAAATGTTTAACGGCATCGATACCTTTATCGTGTGGTATGCACGTGTACAATGATGCCACGTCGGCCGTGGCTATAATGTAGCCCTCCTGTAGAGGGATATTCTCGAGGAGTCTAATCGTAGAGCTAGTATCCTTTAGATATGAAGGTGTTTTCTTTACTAGAGGCTGTAGGAAAAAATCTATATATTTGCCTACTCTGGCAGTAATGGAGTTTATACCACTTACAATTGGCCTACCAGGGGGGCAAACTGGATCCTTATGGACTTTAGGCAAATAATAAATAGTGGGGATTCGCGGTGCTGTGGGGATCAGAAAATCTCTCTCTCTCTTATTCAGGATCTTTAATTCGTATCCCTTTAAAACCAATTGGTGTAATTTTTGTTTAAATTTATGTGTGGGATTACAAGGTAATAACTGATAGGTCCCTGGTTCACTCAAAATGCGATGCATTTCTGCTTCATATTGGCACTTGTCCAAAATCACTATCCCCCCCCTTTGTCTGCTGGGCGGACCACCAACTCTTTGCGCGCACACAAAGATTCCAAACCGTCTCTTAACAATGGAGGGTGGTGAGTACGTTTAATTGGAAGTCTGGCTAAATCATGTAGGACAAGGTCCCTGAAGATTTTCACAGCCGGCGCCGTGGGGACTGGGGGGGAAAAAGGGAGGGATTCGATAGGCCGGAATGAACCGTTCCTGATGTAGATGCTGGATAGTCAGTGCGGATCGGATTGGATACCAAATACCTCTGTATATTGACCTTACGGATGTATTTATGGACATCCATAAACGTGTGGAACTTGTTAAGTTTTTTTGGGGGGGGCATATTTAAGCCCCTTGTCTAATAGAGATAATTCTGCTTCTGTGAGGATTTGGGAGCTTAAATTGTAGACACCTTGGCCTTTTACAGTCTTTGCCTTTTTTCTTCTTTGTACTCTCCTCCCCCCTCTGCATCCTCTCTTTGATTTAGGCCTCGTTTTCTTGAGTGTGGAGCCTCGCGAAAAAACTGATTCCCATGTGTGTAGGGATTATGTATATATATGGAGATTGATCATAATCATCTCTCCTACGTTCTGGGCTATAGATCTCCCTGAGAGGTGAGAACCTGTTGTGGGTGCGTATAGGGGAGGGGTAATGATGATAAGGGTCTTCTCTTTGTTGAAAATCCTGATCTGATTTATGTACAAGCGCTTTTTTACCAACTTCTTCATGTAAGTGTAAGCAACTGACATATAAGACATTTAAGGTAAAGTTAAATTGAATATGTTTGTTTACTGTTGACCTCGACCAGTAGGATGCTAGCGATTAATCCACATGCTTATTTCCGTATTCGCGCCGTGACGTTACAACGTCACATCACGCGAGAGGTCCGCGATGGTCTGGTTAACCTCCAGTGGAACGCAAGCGAGGTACTCCATATGAGTATTTCCGCCTTAGCGGCGTGACGCTATGGCGTCACATCGCGTGACTTGTCGAGATCTCGCTGATCCATACGGCGGACACAGATCGTCACTAATTATCTTCACAAATCAAGAAACATTCTAACTCTTAAATACCTTTAGAGTTACACTACAATAAGGCTAAGATTTTTAATATCAAGACATATGGGGAATATCAGACTTCCGTTTTGGATGGTGGAACGCATGAATACACCCACCAAAACGAGGTCTGGAACGCACGCGGGTCCGCCATCTTGGACAACCCGGAAGTTGCGGTTTTCGGAATTGAACGGGCTGGAGTCACATCAAGATGAATACAGTCCCTATATTAGGGAGTTGGGCTGTAGTGGAGGGCACCCCAAGACGAAGTCTATTCAGACGAAACGCGTCGGGAGGACTCCACTACCGCCCCTTTTTATGTACAAGCGCTTTTTTACCAACTTCTTCATGTAAGTGTATTTCTTTGATTTTTAATAAATTACGGTGTCTACGGTATCACACTATGTAGTCCCTTTTGTACCCTTATGAACCTTTTGTGGAGAGATCCATTAATACGGGTGGAGAAGATATGCTTTTAGATCAGCTTCTTTCAATACCATCAGACTGCCGAGATCTTCCCACCATTGCCAGGGTGCAATAAAAGCCGGTTTGACCCTCACAGCATACGCTGCTTTGGGTTCAAACCCTCCGGTAAGCTCCCATCTGTAACATCCAAGGGCACTGCATGTTTTGAAAAGACACAGTGGTGTGATATGAGAATTCAATATATTAATGAGACTTTTTAAGTGACTGCAGATTAACATCTTCCAATATTTTTCTGCTGTATTTTGGTGAAGGCGCTCCTCACCTCACTTTTGGGAGTGACTCATTTCGTTTTACTCACTGTCTGCCTATTTGAACTACTTTATATGTGATACATTTATTTGTGTTCATTACTATTTATATTCAGGCCTTTTTAACTTACTGTTTTTAAGATAGTTTGTTGTTTTTAGCGCTACACATTTTTTGCATTTATCCATCTGTCTGGCAACGATTCTAGTTGTGGTGTGAGCGGCTCATACGATTATATGATTTTCTATGATCATTTAGAGTAAGCGCAAATTTAATATTGGTGCAATTTTTAGTGTATATATTTAGAATTTTTCATTTTTGCTGCTTCTCTGTGGATTTACTCCACTATGGATGTGTTTGACTATCGAGCCTCACGCAGGGTTAACCCTGAGGGGGTTTTCATAACAACAAGTAGTAACACTGAGATTGGAGGATTGTTCCTCAGACTCAAAAATGTAATGACAACCGAACTTCACCTGCAATGGGATTTGGTTTTTTTACAACGATACATTACAGAGCAAATGGTCCCTCGAAGCCTCCGTTGGGAAGTCCAACCCCAACAGGGTGAAACTGATTTGGAAACATGGTTTAAATACTTCAATGATGCAGGCATTAACTTTTTACAGTTACTTATATCTAAGAAAACCAACAGACTTCAGGTAATTGATCAGGAAATTAGGGATTTGAAGGATAAACTTTCAACCCATAAAAACTCTCAAGAGTACAAGTCCCATTCCTCTAACCTTTTGGGACATTTAGAGAAAGAGGAACGTGACCAAAAGATAAAAAAACAAAAGAAATATTCTAGAGACGTGGGTGACTATAAGGACCATACAGTATTTGGTTGGCAAAAACTATTACAGGTTGCCCCACCCATGGAAGTTTCCTCTGACACCACGGTTGGCACAATTTCAACTAGTGGTCCCTCAAGTGGGAACACTACCATTGTACAATCTCAACCCAGGGATGTCTATGCGCACGGCCGTGGTCCACAGAGAGGTGGAACCAAACGTGGTGGGGTATCTCATGTATCCCAGCCGCGTGTGCAACATTATAACCCTGAAACTCCCCACAGGGGTAGACACAATATGAGAGGGAAGAGGGGAGGTAGAGGTAATACCCATAATAGGGCACTGCATTCTGACACCAATCTCCATCATGGTTCATACCACCCTTCCCCTAGACATCATAGACCAGATCAGGATTTTCAACAAAGAGAAGACCCTTATCATCATTACCCCTCCCCTATACGCACCCACAACAGGTTCTCACCTCTCAGGGAGATCTATAGCCCAGAACGTAGGAGAGATGATTATGATCAATCTCCATATATACATAATCCCTACACACATGGGAATCAGTTTTTTCGCGAGGCTCCACACTCAAGAAAACGAGGCCTAAATCAAAGAGAGGATGCAGAGGGGGGAGGAGAGTACAAAGAAGAAAAAAGGCAAAGACTGTAAAAGGCCAAGGTGTCTACAATTTAAGCTCCCAAATCCTCACAGAAGCAGAATTATCTCTATTAGACAAGGGGCTTAAATATGCCCCCCCCAAAAAACTTAACAAGTTCCACACGTTTATGGATGTCCATAAATACATCCGTAAGGTCAATATACAGAGGTATTTGGTATCCAATCCGATCCGCACTGACTATCCAGCATCTACATCAGGAACGGTTCATTCCGGCCTATCGAATCCCTCCCTTTTTTCCCCCCCAGTCCCCACGGCGCCGGCTGTGAAAATCTTCAGGGACCTTGTCCTACATGATTTAGCCAGACTTCCAATTAAACGTACTCACCACCCTCCATTGTTAAGAGACGGTTTGGAATCTTTGTGTGCGCGCAAAGAGTTGGTGGTCCGCCCAGCAGACAAAGGGGGGGGATAGTGATTTTGGACAAGTGCCAATATGAAGCAGAAATGCATCGCATTTTGAGTGAACCAGGGACCTATCAGTTATTACCTAGTAATCCCACACATAAATTTAAACAAAAATTACACCAATTGGTTTTAAAGGGATACGAATTAAAGATCCTGAATAAGAGAGAGAGAGATTTTCTGATCCCCACAGCACCGCGAATCCCCACTATTTATTATTTGCCTAAAGTCCATAAGGATCCAGTTTGCCCCCCTGGTAGGCCAATTGTAAGTGGTATAAACTCCATTACTGCCAGAGTAGGCAAATATATAGATTTTTTCCTACAGCCTCTAGTAAAGAAAACACCTTCATATCTAAAGGATACTAGCTCTACGATTAGACTCCTCGAGAATATCCCTCTACAGGAGGGCTACATTATAGCCACGGCCGACGTGGCATCATTGTACACGTGCATACCACACGATAAAGGTATCGATGCCGTTAAACATTTCCTGTCTCGGGAACACTCTTTGGCCTCTTTCCAGTGTGAGTACCTTGTCGAATTACTAGAATTCGCGGCAAAACACAATTACTTTTGGTTTAACCACAATTTTTATCTCCAACAACGGGGAGTGGCCATGGGGGCCAAATTCGCGCCTAGTCTCGCGAACCTGTTCATGGCCAAATGGGAGGAGGATGTCGTCTATGTCCACGAAGCCAGGTCATTGGTGTTGTGGACCAGATACATAGACGACATCCTTCTCCTATGGAATGGCACCATGGAATCACTGGAAGAGTTTTTTGTGAGTTTAAACACCAACGACAGGGGTATATCCTTGTCTTATCAAGCCAGTAAAACCCAAATACATTTTTTAGACTTAAAGATAGAGATCATTAATAATGAATTTAGATTCAGCACTTATTTCAAACCGACAGACCGTAATGGTTTTATACCAGTTGACAGTTGTCATCATGTTTCGTGGTTAAATGCGGTACCTCGGAGCCAATTTCTTAGGCTCCGACGGAATTGCACTGAAGAGGAGACTTTTCTTGAACAGGCCATGATTTTGAAATCCAGGTTCGAAGATAAGGGTTATGATATTGACGACCTGAACCTGGAAATTCAAAAAACTATCAATATTGACAGGAAATCATTATTAGAAGTCAAGCCCAAAAGAGAACCTGACGGGAAGTTTAGGTGGGCCTTGCTAACCTCTTTCTCAACACAGCATAGACAGATCAAAAACATCATGAGGAAACATTGGGGTGTCCTGAAGCAGGATAGTATTCTGGGCCCACTTATCCCAGAAGAAGCAAATGTTATCTTCAGAGGTGTACCCTCTTTAAAAGGACAGGTAGCCCCCAATATTATAAACCCCCCCACCCGCCCCGTGTTTTTTCATGATTGGACAGGCTTTTTTCCATGCAGGAAATGTCAGGTATGCCAGCATAATGCTATCAGAACACGTAAGGTTTCCGAATTTACCTCTACAGTGACAGGAAAGAGATACACCATAAAGCCATTCTGTACATGCAGCACGAAATTCGTGGTGTATCTCATAACTTGTCCATGCCAGAAACAGTATATAGGCCGTACTACAAGGACATTTTCTATTAGGGTGGGTGAACATATTGCCTTGATTAAAAGCAGGGACCCCAAACATACGGTCCCGAGACATTTTAAGGAATTCCATGGGGGGAATCCTGAGGGATCACAGTTTATCATTATTGATAAATACACACCACCCTGGAGAGGGGGTGCCAAAACGAGGGGAGTATCCCGCCTCGAAATGTTCTGGGCATATGAGTTGCAGACTTTTGCCCCGTTAGGACTTAATGTAGAGGTTGATGTTAACGCCTTTCTAGATGAATCATAAGAGACACAATGTCTGCCCATAATGATATATATCTATATATGTTATGTTTTTATGTTTTATATTTTTGGATTTTGGTTGTATTCATATATGGCTATGTCCTTTTGTAAAATTGTACAGGCTACACATGAAATAATTAGCATGTTTATGTGAATCCAGCTCTTTGAATTCTTTTTATTCAAATATATGGGGTTACAAATATACATCTTTTGTTTCCTTCTAGCTAGAATAATAAGACATGTCACCGGGCTTTATCAGGTTACTTACACCACCATTATATCGCCCCTCTAAGGTGCATGTCATGAGATGAATTACTAGCTTTCAGTTCTCTACTTAGCAACTGACATATAAGACATTTAAGGTAAAGTTAAATTGAATATGTTTGTTTACTGTTGACCTCGACCAGTAGGATGCTAGCGATTAATCCACATGCTTATTTCCGTATTCGCGCCGTGACGTTACAACGTCACATCACGCGAGAGGTCCGCGATGGTCTGGTTAACCTCCAGTGGAACGCAAGCGAGGTACTCCATATGAGTATTTCCGCCTTAGCGGCGTGACGCTATGGCGTCACATCGCGTGACTTGTCGGGATCTCGCTGATCCATACGGCGGACACAGATCGTCACTAATTATCTTCACAAATCAAGAAACATTCTAACTCTTAAATACCTTTAGAGTTACACTACAATAAGGCTAAGATTTTTAATATCAAGACATATGGGGAACATCAGACTTCCGTTTTGGATGGTGGAACGCATGAATACACCCACCAAAACGAGGTCTGGAACGCACGCGGGTCCGCCATCTTGGACAACCCGGAAGTTGCGGTTTTCGGAATTGAACGGGCTGGAGTCACATCAAGATGAATACAGTCCCTATATTAGGGAGTTGGGCTGTAGTGGAGGGCACCCCAAGACGAAGTCTATTCAGACGAAACGCGTCGGGAGGACTCCACTACCGCCCCTTTTTATGTACAAGCGCTTTTTTACCAACTTCTTCATGTAAGTGTATTTCTTTGATTTTTAATAAATTACGGTGTCTACGGTATCACACTATGTAGTCCCTTTTGTACCCTTATGAACCTTTTGTGGAGAGATCCATTAATACGGGTGGAGAAGATATGCTTTTAGATCAGCTTCTTTCAATACCATCAGACTGCCGAGATCTTCCCACCATTGCCAGGGTGCAATAAAAGCCGGTTTGACCCTCACAGCATACGCTGCTTTGGGTTCAAACCCTCCGGTAAGCTCCCATCTGTAACATCCAAGGGCACTGCATGTTTTGAAAAGACACAGTGGTGTGATATGAGAATTCAATATATTAATGAGACTTTTTAAGTGACTGCAGATTAACATCTTCCAATATTTTTCTGCTGTATTTTGGTGAAGGCGCTCCTCACCTCACTTTTGGGAGTGACTCATTTCGTTTTACTCACTGTCTGCCTATTTGAACTACTTTATATGTGATACATTTATTTGTGTTCATTACTATTTATATTCAGGCCTTTTTAACTTACTGTTTTTAAGATAGTTTGTTGTTTTTAGCGCTACACATTTTTTGCATTTATCCATCTGTCTGGCAACGATTCTAGTTGTGGTGTGAGCGGCTCATACGATTATATGATTTTCTATGATCATTTAGAGTAAGCGCAAATTTAATATTGGTGCAATTTTTAGTGTATATATTTAGAATTTTTCATTTTTGCTGCTTCTCTGTGGATTTACTCCACTATGGATGTGTTTGACTATCGAGCCTCACGCAGGGTTAACCCTGAGGGGGTTTTCATAACAACAAGTAGTAACACTGAGATTGGAGGATTGTTCCTCAGACTCAAAAATGTAATGACAACCGAACTTCACCTGCAATGGGATTTGTTTTTTTTTACAACAATACATTACAGAGCAAATGGTCCCTCGAAGCCTCCGTTGGGAAGTCCAACCCCAACAGGGTGAAACTGATTTGGAAACATGGTTTAAATACTTCAATGATGCAGGCATTAACTTTTTACAGTTACTTATATCTAAGAAAACCAACAGACTTCAGGTAATTGATCAGGAAATTAGGGATTTGAAGGATAAACTTTCAACCCATAAAAACTCTCAAGAGTACAAGTCCCATTCCTCTAACCTTTTGGGACATTTAGAGAAAGAGGAACGTGACCAAAAGATAAAAAAACAAAAGAAATATTCTAGAGACGTGGGTGACTATAAGGACCATACAGTATTTGGTTGGCAAAAACTATTACAGGTTGCCCCACCCATGGAAGTTTCCTCTGACACCACGGTTGGCACAATTTCAACTAGTGGTCCCTCAAGTGGGAACACTACCATTGTACAATCTCAACCCAGGGATGTCTATGCGCACGGCCGTGGTCCACAGAGAGGTGGAACCAAACGTGGTGGGGTATCTCATGTATCCCAGCCGCGTGTGCAACATTATAACCCTGAAACTCCCCACAGGGGTAGACACAATATGAGAGGGAAGAGGGGAGGTAGAGGTAATACCCATAATAGGGCACTGCATTCTGACACCAATCTCCATCATGGTTCATACCACCCTTCCCCTAGACATCATAGACCAGATCAGGATTTTCAACAAAGAGAAGACCCTTATCATCATTACCCCTCCCCTATACGCACCCACAACAGGTTCTCACCTCTCAGGGAGATCTATAGCCCAGAACGTAGGAGAGATGATTATGATCAATCTCCATATATACATAATCCCTACACACATGGGAATCAGTTTTTTCGCGAGGCTCCACACTCAAGAAAACGAGGCCTAAATCAAAGAGAGGATGCAGAGGGGGGAGGAGAGTACAAAGAAGAAAAAAGGCAAAGACTGTAAAAGGCCAAGGTGTCTACAATTTAAGCTCCCAAATCCTCACAGAAGCAGAATTATCTCTATTAGACAAGGGGCTTAAATATGCCCCCCCCAAAAAACTTAACAAGTTCCACACGTTTATGGATGTCCATAAATACATCCGTAAGGTCAATATACAGAGGTATTTGGTATCCAATCCGATCCGCACTGACTATCCAGCATCTACATCAGGAACGGTTCATTCCGGCCTATCGAATCCCTCCCTTTTTTCCCCCCCAGTCCCCACGGCGCCGGCTGTGAAAATCTTCAGGGACCTTGTCCTACATGATTTAGCCAGACTTCCAATTAAACGTACTCACCACCCTCCATTGTTAAGAGACGGTTTGGAATCTTTGTGTGCGCGCAAAGAGTTGGTGGTCCGCCCAGCAGACAAAGGGGGGGGGATAGTGATTTTGGACAAGTGCCAATATGAAGCAGAAATGCATCGCATTTTGAGTGAACCAGGGACCTATCAGTTATTACCTAGTAATCCCACACATAAATTTAAACAAAAATTACACCAATTGGTTTTAAAGGGATACGAATTAAAGATCCTGAATAAGAGAGAGAGAGATTTTCTGATCCCCACAGCACCGCGAATCCCCACTATTTATTATTTGCCTAAAGTCCATAAGGATCCAGTTTGCCCCCCTGGTAGGCCAATTGTAAGTGGTATAAACTCCATTACTGCCAGAGTAGGCAAATATATAGATTTTTTCCTACAGCCTCTAGTAAAGAAAACACCTTCATATCTAAAGGATACTAGCTCTACGATTAGACTCCTCGAGAATATCCCTCTACAGGAGGGCTACATTATAGCCACGGCCGACGTGGCATCATTGTACACGTGCATACCACACGATAAAGGTATCGATGCCGTTAAACATTTCCTGTCTCGGGAACACTCTTTGGCCTCTTTCCAGTGTGAGTACCTTGTCGAATTACTAGAATTCGCGGCAAAACACAATTACTTTTGGTTTAACCACAATTTTTATCTCCAACAACGGGGAGTGGCCATGGGGGCCAAATTCGCGCCTAGTCTCGCGAACCTGTTCATGGCCAAATGGGAGGAGGATGTCGTCTATGTCCACGAAGCCAGGTCATTGGTGTTGTGGACCAGATACATAGACGACATCCTTCTCCTATGGAATGGCACCATGGAATCACTGGAAGAGTTTTTTGTGAGTTTAAACACCAACGACAGGGGTATATCCTTGTCTTATCAAGCCAGTAAAACCCAAATACATTTTTTAGACTTAAAGATAGAGATCATTAATAATGAATTTAGATTCAGCACTTATTTCAAACCGACAGACCGTAATGGTTTTATACCAGTTGACAGTTGTCATCATGTTTCGTGGTTAAATGCGGTACCTCGGAGCCAATTTCTTAGGCTCCGACGGAATTGCACTGAAGAGGAGACTTTTCTTGAACAGGCCATGATTTTGAAATCCAGGTTCGAAGATAAGGGTTATGATATTGACGACCTGAACCTGGAAATTCAAAAAACTATCAATATTGACAGGAAATCATTATTAGAAGTCAAGCCCAAAAGAGAACCTGACGGGAAGTTTAGGTGGGCCTTGCTAACCTCTTTCTCAACACAGCATAGACAGATCAAAAACATCATGAGGAAACATTGGGGTGTCCTGAAGCAGGATAGTATTCTGGGCCCACTTATCCCAGAAGAAGCAAATGTTATCTTCAGAGGTGTACCCTCTTTAAAAGGACAGGTAGCCCCCAATATTATAAACCCCCCCACCCGCCCCGTGTTTTTTCATGATTGGACAGGCTTTTTTCCATGCAGGAAATGTCAGGTATGCCAGCATAATGCTATCAGAACACGTAAGGTTTCCGAATTTACCTCTACAGTGACAGGAAAGAGATACACCATAAAGCCATTCTGTACATGCAGCACGAAATTCGTGGTGTATCTCATAACTTGTCCATGCCAGAAACAGTATATAGGCCGTACTACAAGGACATTTTCTATTAGGGTGGGTGAACATATTGCCTTGATTAAAAGCAGGGACCCCAAACATACGGTCCCGAGACATTTTAAGGAATTCCATGGGGGGAATCCTGAGGGATCACAGTTTATCATTATTGATAAATACACACCACCCTGGAGAGGGGGTGCCAAAACGAGGGGAGTATCCCGCCTCGAAATGTTCTGGGCATATGAGTTGCAGACTTTTGCCCCGTTAGGACTTAATGTAGAGGTTGATGTTAACGCCTTTCTAGATGAATCATAAGAGACACAATGTCTGCCCATAATGATATATATCTATATATGTTATGTTTTTATGTTTTATATTTTTGGATTTTGGTTGTATTCATATATGGCTATGTCCTTTTGTAAAATTGTACAGGCTACACATGAAATAATTAGCATGTTTATGTGAATCCAGCTCTTTGAATTCTTTTTATTCAAATATATGGGGTTACAAATATACATCTTTTGTTTCCTTCTAGCTAGAATAATAAGACATGTCACCGGGCTTTATCAGGTTACTTACACCACCATTATATCGCCCCTCTAAGGTGCATGTCATGAGATGAATTACTAGCTTTCAGTTCTCTACTTAGCAACTGACATATAAGACATTTAAGGTAAAGTTAAATTGAATATGTTTGTTTACTGTTGACCTCGACCAGTAGGATGCTAGCGATTAATCCACATGCTTATTTCCGTATTCGCGCCGTGACGTTACAACGTCACATCACGCGAGAGGTCCGCGATGGTCTGGTTAACCTCCAGTGGAACGCAAGCGAGGTACTCCATATGAGTATTTCCGCCTTAGCGGCGTGACGCTATGGCGTCACATCGCGTGACTTGTCGAGATCTCGCTGATCCATACGGCGGACACAGATCGTCACTAATTATCTTCACAAATCAAGAAACATTCTAACTCTTAAATACCTTTAGAGTTACACTACAATAAGGCTAAGATTTTTAATATCAAGACATATGGGGAACATCAGACTTCCGTTTTGGATGGTGGAACGCATGAATACACCCACCAAAACGAGGTCTGGAACGCACGCGGGTCCGCCATCTTGGACAACCCGGAAGTTGCGGTTTTCGGAATTGAACGGGCTGGAGTCACATCAAGATGAATACAGTCCCTATATTAGGGAGTTGGGCTGTAGTGGAGGGCACCCCAAGACGAAGTCTATTCAGACGAAACGCGTCGGGAGGACTCCACTACCGCCCCTTTTTATGTACAAGCGCTTTTTTACCAACTTCTTCATGTAAGTGTATTTCTTTGATTTTTAATAAATTACGGTGTCTACGGTATCACACTATGTAGTCCCTTTTGTACCCTTATGAACCTTTTGTGGAGAGATCCATTAATACGGGTGGAGAAGATATGCTTTTAGATCAGCTTCTTTCAATACCATCAGACTGCCGAGATCTTCCCACCATTGCCAGGGTGCAATAAAAGCCGGTTTGACCCTCACAGCATACGCTGCTTTGGGTTCAAACCCTCCGGTAAGCTCCCATCTGTAACATCCAAGGGCACTGCATGTTTTGAAAAGACACAGTGGTGTGATATGAGAATTCAATATATTAATGAGACTTTTTAAGTGACTGCAGATTAACATCTTCCAATATTTTTCTGCTGTATTTTGGTGAAGGCGCTCCTCACCTCACTTTTGGGAGTGACTCATTTCGTTTTACTCACTGTCTGCCTATTTGAACTACTTTATATGTGATACATTTATTTGTGTTCATTACTATTTATATTCAGGCCTTTTTAACTTACTGTTTTTAAGATAGTTTGTTGTTTTTAGCGCTACACATTTTTTGCATTTATCCATCTGTCTGGCAACGATTCTAGTTGTGGTGTGAGCGGCTCATACGATTATATGATTTTCTATGATCATTTAGAGTAAGCGCAAATTTAATATTGGTGCAATTTTTAGTGTATATATTTAGAATTTTTCATTTTTGCTGCTTCTCTGTGGATTTACTCCACTATGGATGTGTTTGACTATCGAGCCTCACGCAGGGTTAACCCTGAGGGGGTTTTCATAACAACAAGTAGTAACACTGAGATTGGAGGATTGTTCCTCAGACTCAAAAATGTAATGACAACCGAACTTCACCTGCAATGGGATTTGTTTTTTTTTACAACAATACATTACAGAGCAAATGGTCCCTCGAAGCCTCCGTTGGGAAGTCCAACCCCAACAGGGTGAAACTGATTTGGAAACATGGTTTAAATACTTCAATGATGCAGGCATTAACTTTTTACAGTTACTTATATCTAAGAAAACCAACAGACTTCAGGTAATTGATCAGGAAATTAGGGATTTGAAGGATAAACTTTCAACCCATAAAAACTCTCAAGAGTACAAGTCCCATTCCTCTAACCTTTTGGGACATTTAGAGAAAGAGGAACGTGACCAAAAGATAAAAAAACAAAAGAAATATTCTAGAGACGTGGGTGACTATAAGGACCATACAGTATTTGGTTGGCAAAAACTATTACAGGTTGCCCCACCCATGGAAGTTTCCTCTGACACCACGGTTGGCACAATTTCAACTAGTGGTCCCTCAAGTGGGAACACTACCATTGTACAATCTCAACCCAGGGATGTCTATGCGCACGGCCGTGGTCCACAGAGAGGTGGAACCAAACGTGGTGGGGTATCTCATGTATCCCAGCCGCGTGTGCAACATTATAACCCTGAAACTCCCCACAGGGGTAGACACAATATGAGAGGGAAGAGGGGAGGTAGAGGTAATACCCATAATAGGGCACTGCATTCTGACACCAATCTCCATCATGGTTCATACCACCCTTCCCCTAGACATCATAGACCAGATCAGGATTTTCAACAAAGAGAAGACCCTTATCATCATTACCCCTCCCCTATACGCACCCACAACAGGTTCTCACCTCTCAGGGAGATCTATAGCCCAGAACGTAGGAGAGATGATTATGATCAATCTCCATATATACATAATCCCTACACACATGGGAATCAGTTTTTTCGCGAGGCTCCACACTCAAGAAAACGAGGCCTAAATCAAAGAGAGGATGCAGAGGGGGGAGGAGAGTACAAAGAAGAAAAAAGGCAAAGACTGTAAAAGGCCAAGGTGTCTACAATTTAAGCTCCCAAATCCTCACAGAAGCAGAATTATCTCTATTAGACAAGGGGCTTAAATATGCCCCCCCCAAAAAACTTAACAAGTTCCACACGTTTATGGATGTCCATAAATACATCCGTAAGGTCAATATACAGAGGTATTTGGTATCCAATCCGATCCGCACTGACTATCCAGCATCTACATCAGGAACGGTTCATTCCGGCCTATCGAATCCCTCCCTTTTTTCCCCCCCAGTCCCCACGGCGCCGGCTGTGAAAATCTTCAGGGACCTTGTCCTACATGATTTAGCCAGACTTCCAATTAAACGTACTCACCACCCTCCATTGTTAAGAGACGGTTTGGAATCTTTGTGTGCGCGCAAAGAGTTGGTGGTCCGCCCAGCAGACAAAGGGGGGGGGATAGTGATTTTGGACAAGTGCCAATATGAAGCAGAAATGCATCGCATTTTGAGTGAACCAGGGACCTATCAGTTATTACCTAGTAATCCCACACATAAATTTAAACAAAAATTACACCAATTGGTTTTAAAGGGATACGAATTAAAGATCCTGAATAAGAGAGAGAGAGATTTTCTGATCCCCACAGCACCGCGAATCCCCACTATTTATTATTTGCCTAAAGTCCATAAGGATCCAGTTTGCCCCCCTGGTAGGCCAATTGTAAGTGGTATAAACTCCATTACTGCCAGAGTAGGCAAATATATAGATTTTTTCCTACAGCCTCTAGTAAAGAAAACACCTTCATATCTAAAGGATACTAGCTCTACGATTAGACTCCTCGAGAATATCCCTCTACAGGAGGGCTACATTATAGCCACGGCCGACGTGGCATCATTGTACACGTGCATACCACACGATAAAGGTATCGATGCCGTTAAACATTTCCTGTCTCGGGAACACTCTTTGGCCTCTTTCCAGTGTGAGTACCTTGTCGAATTACTAGAATTCGCGGCAAAACACAATTACTTTTGGTTTAACCACAATTTTTATCTCCAACAACGGGGAGTGGCCATGGGGGCCAAATTCGCGCCTAGTCTCGCGAACCTGTTCATGGCCAAATGGGAGGAGGATGTCGTCTATGTCCACGAAGCCAGGTCATTGGTGTTGTGGACCAGATACATAGACGACATCCTTCTCCTATGGAATGGCACCATGGAATCACTGGAAGAGTTTTTTGTGAGTTTAAACACCAACGACAGGGGTATATCCTTGTCTTATCAAGCCAGTAAAACCCAAATACATTTTTTAGACTTAAAGATAGAGATCATTAATAATGAATTTAGATTCAGCACTTATTTCAAACCGACAGACCGTAATGGTTTTATACCAGTTGACAGTTGTCATCATGTTTCGTGGTTAAATGCGGTACCTCGGAGCCAATTTCTTAGGCTCCGACGGAATTGCACTGAAGAGGAGACTTTTCTTGAACAGGCCATGATTTTGAAATCCAGGTTCGAAGATAAGGGTTATGATATTGACGACCTGAACCTGGAAATTCAAAAAACTATCAATATTGACAGGAAATCATTATTAGAAGTCAAGCCCAAAAGAGAACCTGACGGGAAGTTTAGGTGGGCCTTGCTAACCTCTTTCTCAACACAGCATAGACAGATCAAAAACATCATGAGGAAACATTGGGGTGTCCTGAAGCAGGATAGTATTCTGGGCCCACTTATCCCAGAAGAAGCAAATGTTATCTTCAGAGGTGTACCCTCTTTAAAAGGACAGGTAGCCCCCAATATTATAAACCCCCCCACCCGCCCCGTGTTTTTTCATGATTGGACAGGCTTTTTTCCATGCAGGAAATGTCAGGTATGCCAGCATAATGCTATCAGAACACGTAAGGTTTCCGAATTTACCTCTACAGTGACAGGAAAGAGATACACCATAAAGCCATTCTGTACATGCAGCACGAAATTCGTGGTGTATCTCATAACTTGTCCATGCCAGAAACAGTATATAGGCCGTACTACAAGGACATTTTCTATTAGGGTGGGTGAACATATTGCCTTGATTAAAAGCAGGGACCCCAAACATACGGTCCCGAGACATTTTAAGGAATTCCATGGGGGGAATCCTGAGGGATCACAGTTTATCATTATTGATAAATACACACCACCCTGGAGAGGGGGTGCCAAAACGAGGGGAGTATCCCGCCTCGAAATGTTCTGGGCATATGAGTTGCAGACTTTTGCCCCGTTAGGACTTAATGTAGAGGTTGATGTTAACGCCTTTCTAGATGAATCATAAGAGACACAATGTCTGCCCATAATGATATATATCTATATATGTTATGTTTTTATGTTTTATATTTTTGGATTTTGGTTGTATTCATATATGGCTATGTCCTTTTGTAAAATTGTACAGGCTACACATGAAATAATTAGCATGTTTATGTGAATCCAGCTCTTTGAATTCTTTTTATTCAAATATATGGGGTTACAAATATACATCTTTTGTTTCCTTCTAGCTAGAATAATAAGACATGTCACCGGGCTTTATCAGGTTACTTACACCACCATTATATCGCCCCTCTAAGGTGCATGTCATGAGATGAATTACTAGCTTTCAGTTCTCTACTTAGCAACTGACATATAAGACATTTAAGGTAAAGTTAAATTGAATATGTTTGTTTACTGTTGACCTCGACCAGTAGGATGCTAGCGATTAATCCACATGCTTATTTCCGTATTCGCGCCGTGACGTTACAACGTCACATCACGCGAGAGGTCCGCGATGGTCTGGTTAACCTCCAGTGGAACGCAAGCGAGGTACTCCATATGAGTATTTCCGCCTTAGCGGCGTGACGCTATGGCGTCACATCGCGTGACTTGTCGAGATCTCGCTGATCCATACGGCGGACACAGATCGTCACTAATTATCTTCACAAATCAAGAAACATTCTAACTCTTAAATACCTTTAGAGTTACACTACAATAAGGCTAAGATTTTTAATATCAAGACATATGGGGAACATCAGACTTCCGTTTTGGATGGTGGAACGCATGAATACACCCACCAAAACGAGGTCTGGAACGCACGCGGGTCCGCCATCTTGGACAACCCTGAAGTTGCGGTTTTCGGAATTGAACGGGCTGGAGTCACATCAAGATGAATACAGTCCCTATATTAGGGAGTTGGGCTGTAGTGGAGGGCACCCCAAGACGAAGTCTATTCAGACGAAACGCGTCGGGAGGACTCCACTACCGCCCCTTTTTATGTACAAGCGCTTTTTTACCAACTTCTTCATGTAAGTGTATTTCTTTGATTTTTAATAAATTACGGTGTCTACGGTATCACACTATGTAGTCCCTTTTGTACCCTTATGAACCTTTTGTGGAGAGATCCATTAATACGGGTGGAGAAGATATGCTTTTAGATCAGCTTCTTTCAATACCATCAGACTGCCGAGATCTTCCCACCATTGCCAGGGTGCAATAAAAGCCGGTTTGACCCTCACAGCATACGCTGCTTTGGGTTCAAACCCTCCGGTAAGCTCCCATCTGTAACATCCAAGGGCACTGCATGTTTTGAAAAGACACAGTGGTGTGATATGAGAATTCAATATATTAATGAGACTTTTTAAGTGACTGCAGATTAACATCTTCCAATATTTTTCTGCTGTATTTTGGTGAAGGCGCTCCTCACCTCACTTTTGGGAGTGACTCATTTCGTTTTACTCACTGTCTGCCTATTTGAACTACTTTATATGTGATACATTTATTTGTGTTCATTACTATTTATATTCAGGCCTTTTTAACTTACTGTTTTTAAGATAGTTTGTTGTTTTTAGCGCTACACATTTTTTGCATTTATCCATCTGTCTGGCAACGATTCTAGTTGTGGTGTGAGCGGCTCATACGATTATATGATTTTCTATGATCATTTAGAGTAAGCGCAAATTTAATATTGGTGCAATTTTTAGTGCATGCAACTCTAATTGTATCCCCATGCCTCCGATCTACTGGGGTGGATGGTGCAGGGCTTCTCCGGCTCCCAGGAGCCATAGTAGTGCCGCATACCGTGTGTGGAACGCACGCCATTCGAAGGACCAGGAAGTGCGGACGTTCCTGCGTTCCACCCGCAACTTCTGGCCGATCGTGGCGTCATTTCCCTTTCCTCCACAGGCGTCAGGGGTCACTGTGCGCAAGGAACATGGCCCGGAAGCGTGGGTGTGTTTGCGTTCCACCCGCTGCTTCCGACCGTCATACCTATGGTAAATAGTGCGCGAATTTGAGTGGAGACTGCGAGCCAGGCCTTCTCGTCCACATCAGTGCCTGACCTCACAAATGCGCTTCTGGAAGAATGATCAAACATTCCCATAGACACACTCCTAAACATTGTGGACAGCCTTCCTAGAAGAGTTGAAGCTGTTATAGCTGCAAAGGGTGGGCCAACGCAATATTGAACCATACACACTAATGCCATGTACACACGGTATAATTGAAACACAAAATCCTTTATTAAGAGCTCAGAATCAAACAAAGAGGGAGGCAACGCTGGAGAAACAGCAGAAATTGGCTAAGCCTTTGGCCCCCAGGGCACACATCAATTATTTTACAGCAAAATTGGTGGCCTGAGGAGTCCATATATAAGGGAGTGCAGTCTGGTCCAGAAGTCCAAGAGATCCTGAACAGCAGCAGATGACATGTATGTCCCTAGGCTGTGATCATACAAGAGCCTACATCTTTTGTCAGACCAGACTGAACCCAGGTCATCACTCTGTGGTCTTCCTTCCACGCTTCCTTCCACGCTGTGGCTCTGGTGGTGGAGTTGTGCCAGGAGGAGGAGGAGGAGGATGGTCCAACTCACACAGGTGGGTTTTGTGTGTGATTTCGCCCTTCACCCCCTTAGTTAGTGTTTTGTAAAGAGGCGTTGACCCTCCTGCATGCCCTGCAGTTTTGTGGCAGCCATGGAGGCAAAGGCCTCTTCAGGAGTGGGGAAGGCTCTGAGGGACGCAGAAGCCTCCTGTATCAACCTGAGTGCTGAATCCTGCACGTTACTCTCCTTCCTGAGTCTTTTGGTTGGTAGGCAGAGGGGAGGAACCTGCGATTCTGTCAGGCTCCTACTGGGCCCGGCCTTCTCCTGGCTGCCACTTAGTCCCGCCTCCTCCTGGCTGCCACTAACCCCCGCCTCCTCCTGACTGCCACATTCCACAGCCTCCTCCTGTGTGCCACATTCCAGAGCCCCGTCCTAGCTGAGGTCTTCCTGTGTATGAAAAAGGGACATCGTTTTTTCTTCATCAATCACACACGATTTTCACCTCATGACTGTTGCAAATTGAATGTTAACAAATATAACAGACTATCATTCTGAGCCCAGCATTTTTCATTCTTGTCCCAATCATTTTTGCCCACTACTGTCTATTGATATGTAAAACACTTTCTTAAATCAGCAATTAGTGATCAATAATAACATCTAGTAAACATTATTTATTTTTTGACCAGAAATCTGTAGAACAATGCTATACCTGGCTCCAGCTGGGCTCCTCCACTTCTTCCTGGCTGGAAGTCCCAGGTTGTACATTGGAAGCCTTAGCTGAGGTGGAAGATAGGGTGGAAGGAAGAGTGAAAGGAAGGGTTGAGAGGGATGCCCTGACTCCAGTCTGGTCTGACAGAAATCGCAGTCTCTCATAGTACCACAGCCTGGGGACATAAACGTCATCTGCTGCAGCTCCGGATCTCTGGGAATCCGTGACCTTCTTGCGCTCCCTAAGATAAGTGCTCCTCAGGCCACCAATTTTGGCTTTTAAATAGGGGATGGTTGCTATGGGGACCACCGGCTTCACCAACTCCAGCAGTTTCTCCAGTGCTGCCTGCTTCTTTTGTTTATTATTATATTGGGGGTGTTTCACCTGCCACAGACATGGCAGCTCCCTGTACTTGTCTATGAACAGGGGGAGGAAGTTGTGGTCATTGAAGCCATCCATTTTATCTGCAAGACACAACACAAGACAAACCCCAATGTCAGGCAAAACTCTCCTAATCTTGTTACAATATAGGCCTCAATCTAGAAGCAGTATAGGCCCAAGTTTAGATCTTACCTTCGTTAACCTCAGTGCCTCCGATACTCCTTCCTCCGCTCACAGATCGTACGTACTATGCATGCGTTTTACGCTTTATATACACTGCGCATGCGTGAAACTCCGCCCGCCCCTGATGTTCTTTCTAGTCTATTCCCCGCCCCTTCTCGTTCGGCACAGTGGGGGAAGAGCACATGGCAGAGACACAGCAAGTGCGTGCTAATTACAGCAACGAGGAGGAGGAGGAAGAACGCCCGGAGCCAGAAACGTCCCGATCCCAGAAGAGACGATTTAAGGCCTCAAATATGTCCTTTGGGGAGATGTTGGAGATGGTCGACATCCTGAAGAGGGCTGACTATGATGGGAAGTATGGACTTTACCCCAACCCCAATGTCAGAAAGGCCAAGATCATGGGGAAAGTAGTCAAGAGTCTGCAGTAGAATTTCGGGGTACGACGATCCAAGGATCAACTCAGGAAGCGGTGGTCGGACCTCAAAATCAGGGAGCACGAGCAGTACAGAAGGATCAGGAGAGTGCCTCAAAAAAGTAAGTAGTTGTCCTGTGTTCCTATTCTTTATTTTTATTACATTCGTGCTGCTCCATGTGCTTTTCTTTACTGTTGTACAGTTTAAAATGCCAACTTTCATGTTCATGGGCACATTGTTCGTTCGTATGAAACATTGTTAGTTCGGCATAGAAAACACCATTGTTTTGGCCATATGCATTTGAATACATTTTTTCTAGCCTACTTCTCGTAAAATAATTTTTGAGTCTAGATGGGTTTGTAACTAGAATGTAATACAAACTAGATTCTGTGTAAGGAGAGGATATTTAGCAGCTGTTTACACATCTGGACGCTGAAGCACTAGTGTGGGACACCAGAACAACCTTTTTATTAGGGGTCCCATACAGGTGCTCCAGTGTATACTATAAGGGTGTCTCTGTGAAGCTTGTACAAAACAGGTAAGTATTCAAGCTTGACAAAGGAAAACAATATTTCTTCATCTTGGAACTCTGCCAAAACAGACAATTGTACCCCACTTCCAAGCAATGTTTCATATTCCTATTTCTGCCATGAAATATCTGTGTGCTAAGTGTACCTATTTTTTTTACATAGGGGAGAAAAGACTTGGAGGACAACACTCATGCGAGGAGACCACAGACCCCCCACCTCATGAGGAAGGTGAAATCCCCCAAAGCCAAGCAGAGGAGAAGGAGGAAGGAGATGTGGTGGAAATAGTTACCACAACAGGTGAGTGTCTGCGACCACAGACTCAGGTAAGAGATGGATGCCGGCATATTTATAATACATGGTATGTTTTTGTTTCTGTATTTTTAGGTGATCGTGATGTTGTGGATCCAGGTCATTTCACCAGTGAGAGTGCCCAGATCCTGATCGGGGAGATCATGGGGTGTAATGGAGACTTGGAAAACATCCAGAAAAACATCAATGATGTTCAAAACAAAATGAAGAACATCACTGATGTTTTAGGGAGAGTTTAAAACACCTCCAAATCCCATCCTTTTTTGTGGTCTTTGTAATGTAAAAATGTTTTAAATTTTTTGCCATTTTATAGAAAAGCCACATTTTGAAGATGCACACAGTGTGTCAACATGTGCTATCTGCCATCACGGGAGATCAATGTATGCGTTTTGGGGGTGCAACCCCTTCCTCAATAATAAAGTAGCTGTGAGGAAGGGGTTGCACCCACAACACACGTCCCTTGATCTCCCGTAATGGCAGCTAGCACATGTTGCACACAAATTGCCGAATGTCATCTTCAAAATTTGGCTTTTCCAGGGGTGACTTCACCCCATCTGAACGCAATATCAAACACAGTTTATAAATACTCATGTCTGATATTGCCTTCAATTTCTACAAAAGTTGAACTTTGTAAGTTCCAGATTTGTGTATTTCTTGTTTGTTTTAAACATGCCTGTTTTACCTTAAATGGACATTTCTACTTTTATTAATGTGACCAAAAAAATTGTTATACAACAAACATGTTGGTTTGTTTTAAAAACCTTTTAGAAATGCACATGTGATTGTGCTGGTATTAGAAAGATTGATACTCAAGAATGTGTGGATTATTGTTTCAATGCTCCTAAAAAAATTTTAAGGTAAAATTGGTGTTTTCAGTGACAATGGGGGTTATTTCCTAAGGGCAAATCCACTTTGCACTACAAGTGCGGTTTCAGTGCAGGCTCAAGTGCACTTGTAGTGCAAAGTGTATTTTCCTTTAGTAAATAACACCCAACAGTGCTTTTTAAGGTTACACAATCACGACATTTTCAGGACTCCCCACATTTCTGTCAGGGTCAGCTAAAAGAAACACAAGCAGTAAATGTCAGCAAAGATTTTAGTAGTTAAAATTATTTTTTTATTTGAAAAATGTACCAGACATTGTCTGGCATATTGATGGGCCCCCTACCCACAAAGTAATCAAGGTATCCAAGACGGACCTCGTGGGCACTCAGGGGGGGCAAGCCAGGATGGCCACTTTCAAGCACCGTCAGGGTTGGTTCATTTCCTTGAATTCTGGCCTCAGGCCCAACTGAGGCAGCATAGTTGGCAGAATTTCACCTTAAAAAGACAGCACGCCAGGATGATATGATTCAGTTTATACTCCGCCATGTGTATGGGTGTAAAAAATAGGCGGAACCGGCTGGCCATGATTCCAAACGTGTTCTCCACCACTCTTCTGGCTCTGGCCGGGGTGAGGGTCCTCATTGGGAATGGCCGCATTAATTGGTCCCCCAGCGCAAACGCTTCATCCGCAACAAAGACGAATGGGAGTCCTTCCACATTGTCTTCTGGAGGTGGCAAGTCCAAGCCACCATTCTGGAGACGCCTGTAGAACTTCGTCTGGGCGATGACTCCACCATCGGACATCCGGACATTCTTCCCCACGTCCACATACAGGAATTCATAAGTAGCCGACACCACTGCCAACATCACAATACTATTGAACCCCTTATAATTATAATAGTATGACCCCGAGTTGGGTGGTGGGACGATGTGGACGTGTTTCCCATCAATTGCCCCTCCACAGTTAGGAAAGTCCCACTGCTGGGCAAAGAGGGAGGCCACAGTCTGCCATTCCTATGGGTTGGAAGGAAACTGTGGAGTCAAACAAGAAAAAGAAATTAATCATTTTGCACTTAAACAGGGAAAGCAGATTAGACACAAACATTCTATGATGTCTCCGTTCCCAGTAGAAGCCTGTTGAGGGGAAACGTGCGTCGGATGGAGCAAGTGGCTGGAATGCCATCACGTTTTATTCATTTTTTCCCCATGCAGTAAGAAGGCTCAACCCTCTGCTGCCTGTAAGCTATTGCTATTTTTTATCTGGTTCCCTTTGCTGTGCACAATTTGCGGTGTATTTTGCTGTGCAATTTGAATTGACTTTTTGGCTTGCAGTTCTTGGAATGCTTTGTTTTTAATGCTGTGCACAATTGCTGTGGAGTGATAAGTGACTTTTTATAATAAATTTTATACATCTACACTATGGAGTCTCCCCCGTTTTGTCTTCATTGAGGGGTCTGGATATGTGGAGGATCCAGGGAAGATAATTGATCTCCCCTCCCGCAGTTGTGGAAATCAACACCTGAACCTTAAACAAGTGTCTGTTTGCTATTCCACTGAAGGTAGAGAGGACAGCTTTCTGGAGTGTTACCCAGGTGGAAATCACAGAAGCCAGCAGGCAAATGCAACAAGCCTTTTAGATCTCTATAATCTGAGCTCCAACAGATTCGGTAAGCGAGCATTTTTACTTTACCTAAAGTGGGAAGATCATCTGTGTGTCTCAAAGAGGAAGATTCATGGTTGATCCACAATACAAGTTATCCTCACATGTACTTTATTGTTTATGATATATCACGAGGGTGTATATTTATAAGAAAAACATTTTTTGCAGAGGAACAATTATTCATTTAATTGGTGTGTGAAATGGGAGCAATTAGATTGCATAGATCAACATAATTTCTTTTTTCACAATAACACTAGTTCTAAAAGGCACATAATTATTTCACAATTCTGAAAAGGATTTCATTTAAATATGTTGGCATCAGGTTACTAGTATATAGAGTAACTTAGTTGCTCTTTATTTGTGATATATAAACACTAGGTACAACAATGTATCACAATTTTTCATTTATTTTTTCAAAAAAATAGTGGTAAATCACGTGGATAAAGTTGTTGTATACATTGTATCACGATATATATTCATTGGTGGCGCACTTGTAATTTTCCATTATTCTTTTGGTTTTTTTTTTATTTTTGACTTACACGAGCAGCTGCACCTGTTTGGATCTTTATATGGTTAGCGCAAAATATATTCTTTTGACACTAACACGAGATTAGCAAAAGGAGCCCAAAGGGTGCCGCACTTGGTTCGGAACTGCCCTTTTATAGTCTTGTCGTACGTGGTGTACGCAAACCACGTTCTTGGCGATCGGAAATTCCAACAACTTTGTGCGACCGTGTGTATGCAAAACAAGTTTGAGCCAACATCCGTCGGAAAAAATCCATGGATTTTGTTGTCGGAATGTCCGATCAATGTCTGATCGGGTGTACAGGGCATAAGACTTAGATGCCGTTAAAGTTCATATGCGTGTAAAAATGTTTCCCAATACTTTTGGTAATATAGTGTATATGGTTAAAAAGAGATGCTCAGTCCAAACAGAGGAATCCAGGCTACCCCAGAAACATGGGAATGGTCTATTAGGGCTAACACAGCTTTCCCTGGCCCTATTTAGTCTTTTTGAATTTTTCAATATTTTCTTTGACTTATATTGGGACATAAGAATGATATTTTTTCATTATTATAATTAATTAGGTTACGTATTGCCCTTTGGGGGTTCATCCGATAGAGGCTGTGTCATGACTCTTGACCTGATGACCACTGTGCAGCTAACTAACACAGTACACAAAAGTCTAGAAAGTGCCATAAGCAGAGCCAAGTGCCCAAAGCTCACATTCCAGTCTAGCCCCACAGTCTTCAGTCCAGGAGAGTTCAGGTATGGTCTCCAAAGCTATTGCTGAGGAAACACCTGTTTGGTTAACTTATGTATAGATACTAGCACAAGCAGTATAATAACCCTTTAAATTAAAGAGAAAAAATCTACAGAGTAAAGAGCATGTTGATAGAACAATAAAAAAAATTGTAAAATGACAGACTACAATTTTTCTCAGTTAAGCTGAGGAGAAAGCGAACAATCTTCTAAGACCCTAGCAAAAACACTAAGGCATGATGGCTAGAGGTGGGGTTATATGAGGGCTGGCTAAAGAATTAATAATAACTATATGCAAGTAGTCAAATTTACCATACTAAAAATCTAGATGTTTAAAAAATGTTTTCTAAGTCCGAAATATAATTACAGAAAACATGTACAAAACTTCTATATTTTGCCCTTATGTAAATTATTTCTTTAGAATAATTTGTCCCATTCCATCTATGTCCATACAACTAGAAATATATCAAAGATTTAGGGCTGAACTCTAGGCAAACATATAAATGTATAGAATAAATGCATACCTGTATATGGAAGCTGCTTTACTTGCCAAAAGATTTGTATTTTTGTTTATCCAATTCTTAGATTTAGCCTAGGTTCACACTAATGCGCACTCAAATCGTACTTCCCTTGAGATCTGCAGCAGGTGTCAGTGCAATCTTTAAGACACCCAAAACGCATGTTGCAAACAGTGCGTTTGCCCTTACCTGATCACATGGTACAAAAGTACCATGTGATCTGGTTGCACTGCGGGCTCCAAAATTGGTGCATGCACGACTTTAGTGAGATATGATGTGATCTGAGCCCATTCAAAATTAATAGGATTGAATCACACCACACTGAAAGGCATGTGAATCACACAGGAACCATATCGCATTTAAAGTGTCAGCCGAGGCTAGAACAGCCCTGCTACATGCGAACCAAGATATGTGTGTGAACCACTTAGGCTGTATGGAAATGAAGTCCTGTGCCCACTGCTGTGAGTGCTGGCCGGGAAGGGATTTCATCTATGCTCCAGGCAATGGTAGAGAGTGATTAGGTGTCCCGGGAGACACACATTAAGTCAAAACCTGCTATATGATAGTGAATGGCAGTCTCAGCCTTCCCCCAGACCAGGCCCCCAACTGATTTCACTCCGCCCACCATAGCTTACTCATGGGGATGGAGTCTCCAGGTGGAAGGGGGCGTTTAAATGCATCATCGGCCACCACTCAGTGAAAGTATGAATATCAGGTGTGTGAAGTGATTGTGAGGGGCTGGTCATAGAGGTTGTGTGTTTAATGAAGTGCATAGACAGAGCAACCATAGCAGATCTGGTTGCACGGAAGTTTTAAATGGCCAGCCTCTTGCAAGGTGTGTGTAAAGAAACAAATGTGAAGAAATATGATGATATGGCTAAAATGCAAATATTCTACCCCACACCCCTACCCCCCATTAACCGATTGCCGCCTGGCCATCAAATGACGGCTGGGTGGCGCAGCTCTTGTTTTGGGTGGACGTCATATGGCAGCCTTCCAGAGCTACCGCTCTCGCACGACCGCGGGGACGCACCTCTCTACACCCATCTCGGTAAAAAGCCTCTGACGGAGGTCCATTGCCATGTGATCAGCCGTGTCCAATCACGGCTGATCACGATGTAAACAAGAAGAGCCATTGATCGGCTTTTCCTCACTCGTGTCTGACAGACGCGAGTAGACGAGAGCCAATCGGCTGCTCTCCTGATGGGGGGGTCTGTGCTGATTGTTTATCAGCACAGCCCTCCTCAGATGCCCACCCAGGATGCCGCCAGGACCAGCAGAGATTGGCACCACCCTGGACCACCAGGTATGCCACCCTAGACCACCAGGGAAATGCCAATCAGTGCCCAGGCAGCTGCCAATCAGTGCCCATCCCCAATGCCTGCCAGTGCCATCAGTGATGCCTATCAATGCCACCTATCAGTGCCCAGTAGTGCTGCCTATCAGTGCCACCCATAAGTACCCATCAGTGCATCCTTTCAGTGTCCAGAAGTGCCGCCTATCAATGTCAACCATGAGTGCCCATCAGTGCCGCCTATCAATACCCAATAGTGCTGCATATCAGTGCCACCCATCAGTGCCGCCTATCAGTGCCCATAAGTGCCGCCTCATTGGTGCCACCTCATCGGTGCCGCCTTATCAGTGACTGTCAGTGCTGCCTTATCAGTGCCCATCAGTGAAGAAGAAAACTTACTTATTTACAAAATTTTATAACAGAAACAAAAGAAAAACTTTTTTTTTTCAAAATTTTAGGTCTTTTTTATTTGTTTAGCAAAAAATAAAAAACACAGAAGTGATCAAGAAAGCTCTATTTGTGGCAACAAAATGATAAAAATTCTGTTTGGATACAGTGTAGCATGACCGTGCAATTATCATTTAAACAGCGACAGCGCTGAAAGCTGAAAATTGGCTTGGGCAGGAAGGGGGAATAAGTGCCTGGTATTGAGGTGGTTAAAAATCTTTGATAGTGTATCTCTTAAAACAACATTAATGAGAAAGCTACTGGAAAAACTCCTAATGAAAAAAAAATAACCTTATAGGGCTATTTACAAATGTCTACACACAATTGTGCATAAATGAATTAAGGGGAAACTCTAGCAAAACACTCTGTTCTTGAGAATAATGTAATAATTAATATGAGAAATAGGAGCAGAAATTAAGAGTAAAAATATCAACAAAAAAAAAACACAAAGCAAACCCATCATCCATCCTTTTCATTTCTGCCTATTTTCTTCCTTTTGTGTCCTGTCTTGACTGTCCAGTCCAGTCACATGGGTCTTGTTTATTATGAAATTACATGTTGATGTCTGTACTTGACTCTATATTGGAACATGGTTTAGTTTCAAACATCTCTAACATTTGTGCATTCAGAAATAGAGAGCAAATAAAAAAATAAAAATAAATGAGATATGAAATGTACGGCTAAGATCAGTCTATAAGTGCATTCCTCAATAAAAGCAGATATAAATTCGCATGATTGGTACCTCATAAAACACGCTGTCTCTGTTATTGGTCTGTTCTCCATTAAATAAAACACTAACATCCCTTCGAATAATATACCCACCACTGTTATCAGGCTTATTAAATGAGATCTTTTTATGAACTGCTATCAGACAGTTTATACGATGGGGCCAGTAAAAACAAAATATCATCTCTATTACTGTACTTAAATCCATCACAAAAGAATTGTAAGTGCCTGTTTGTCTGCTGGGCAAGTCAGCCTTCAGTGGTAGATAAATAGATTTGATATGTAATAAACCATAGCTACCAGATTTCACCTTATATCCTTCAGAGAAATGTAAAATGATGTCAATGCTTTAATTGAAATAGATACATTCACTTTGTATGGGCAGCACAGTGGCTAAGTGGTTAGCATTTCTGCCTAGCAGCACTAGAGTCATCAGTTCAAATCCTAACCATGGCACTATCCGCCTGGAGTTTGCATGTTCTCCCTGTACCCGTGTTGGTTTCCTTCCCACACACCAAAGACATTCTGGTAGGTTTACTGGATTCTGTTTAAATTGGCCATAATATGTGTGAATGTGACCTTAGAGTGTAAATTTTTGTTTATTAAAAATCTTACAAACATAATAAAAACATATTTACATATATACAAAATAAATAAAAATGTATAAACAAAAATAGCTTACATCAGCATAACAAAAACATAAAGAAAACTAAATGTACCAACCTAAACAAAGCAATAACCTCCACCTAAACACTCTCAGGCTAAGAAACCATTACACATGTAACCCATGCATGCAGCCTTTTTCCAAAAATACAATCTTATATAAAATCTAGGGGACGTGAAAGGACAGAAAGAAAGCCGCACACCCAGAGACTGACAAAAAGCAGCTACAGAGACCTGACATTCCTCTACGCCTTTGTCCAGGCCCCCGGCCGCCACTTGTCGTTCCCAAGACCCCGAATCTTCCCAACCTCACCCAGAATGTCGTGCACCACCACCTTGACAGGAAGGACTTTTTTCCAAACGGAAACCTGACACTGTGCATTCCATGTGAAGAAACGGACTACTAAGCTAACTAGAAAATGTGTCTCAAAATCAAAATCCCAATGTGTCTTAAAGGCCCTGTATGACCACTCCGCATAACTTAAGCGGGAAAGGAAAGGGATACCCAGAGCCCCACCCACCCACTTGTAGACTTCTATATTGAAGGGGCACTGAAGCAAGCAGTGGTCCATTGTCTCCTCCACCCCACCACATTCCACTCTTGGACAACCACGATTCTCCGCAGAGCGATGCTTCAGGTTGCCCTTTACATAGAGTCTGCCATGAAACGAGCGCCAGGCAAAATCCCGAAACTTTAAAGGGATTCTCTCTAGATTGAGCAAACGCAGACCCTCCCTCATAACAGGGCCTGGGCAATCCCTCAAGGCCAGTAGCTCGCTAAAGGCAGATTTAACAACCCTCCTCTCCAGGTTCTTCCTAGGAAGAGACTTAATTTTCTCCGCCGTCACTCGCCACTGCCGAAGCATTTTCAGGCACGGGCAACATAGGCCGGAGGCTTACCATGTCGGACCCTCAGGCTTTTCACTGGCCCACCATTCTCCCAGCTTCACAGAAAAGGCCTAAACCAGGACTGAAAAATGCCAACCCACCCTGGCGGTTCCTCTGCCAGCATGTTAGCAAAATTATGTTTCAAAAACATCAGAGAAAAAAAAACAACCGGGTTGACCATACCTAGGCCACCCATCCACCTGGGAAGGTAAGTTAGAGACCTCTTAACGAGATTCAGTTTGTTCCCCCATAACAGTTGGAAGAAACAGCTGTAGATTCTCGCATAGAGAGACACTGGCAAAACACAGACAAAGCTGACATACAGAAATACTGGGATCAGGTAAGTTTTAATCAGGTCAATCCTTTTCCTGTAAGAGAGTTTCCTGTCTTTCCATGTTTCAACCTTGGCATCGGCATCTTGTAGCCTGCTTTCCCAATTTGCGAGGCCATAATCACCGGGACCAAATTTGATGCCTAAAACTCGAATTTCCTGTCGGTGCTCTGGGAAGACGTCCGGAAGCTCGAAGCCGTCGCCTTCCTCACCCATCCAAAAAAGTTCACTTTTATCCTGATTAATCTTTGAGCCAGATGTCTCAGCATACTGCACCATCACTGAGACCACCTCCTCTGCCTCCACTGTCCCAGGGATGAAAACAGACACGTCATCAGCATAGGCCACTACCCTCAGAGGAGGCTCACCAGGAATGCCCAAAGGCACTCCGCACAATGGTCCACTCTCTAACTTCCGGATGAAGGGATCAATTGCGAACGCATATAGCAGAGGGCTCAAAGGACACCCCTGACGCACACCCAAGCCAACCTCAAAGGGCCGTCCGATCCAACCATTCACAAGCATGAAGCTTTCAGTCCCTCTGTACAAGGTTTTCAGCCAATCGATAAAGCCCCCCTCCAGGCCATACTTGCCAAGAAGCAGCCATAGGTACTCATGATTGAACCGATCAAAAGCTTTAGCCTGATCCAGTGCCAGCAAGTACTTTCTCCAGCCTGCAGCCCTGCACCGCTCCAAGGCCTCCCAGACAGCTAACACAGCTGAAAAAGTGCTTCTACCCTGAACCGAACAGTGCTGGTGGCTGGAAAGTAGATTGCCCGCTACAGATGACAAACGCCAGAAAATTAATGTGACCTTAGAGTGTAAGCTCCTTGAGGGCAGGGATTGATGTGAATGTGTAATATATATGTACAGCGCTGCATATATTGATAATGCTATATAAGTACCTGAAATAAATAAAATACAGCAGTGTCTTGCAAAAGTAGCACTGACATCATTCCTGTGCTGCATTCATTTGGTGTTGGATCTTTGTCATTTTCCAAATATTTTCAAAAGCTCTCACATTGGTTCTTCCCACTTGGGGCCATGAATGCAACAATCACTGGGATTTATAGAGTAGGTACTTACGCTATATTGCTTTGTGACATCACAACTAAAAGCCGGGAGGCGGAGGCGGGCATTCGGGTCGTGTGACCGATGTGATTGGCAAATGTTGGCTAGCAGGTTCTCAAATTTTCTGCCAACAAAACTTTGTTGTCAGACTTTCCGATCATGTGTACACAAGTCTGTCGTACAAAAGTTCACGCATGCTCGAAATCAAGTAAGTCTTGTAAAACCAGCGTTCGTAGTGGAAATATCACATTCGTCACGCGGCAAATTATGAAATCTCTCAATGCAGCGCATTCTCTTCATTATTATAGCATCATAAAGAAGAAGTTGCTTTGCTGTTGATATTCAGAGAGTTCTGACAAACATATTTTTTTATTATTTCTAGTGATCTCCAGAATAATATTTTTTTGTTCTTTTTTTTTCTCGTGATCTCCAGAATAATCTTTTTTTTTTCTGTTTTTTTTCTAGTGATCTCCATTTTTTTCTTATGATCTCCAGAATAATCAATTTTTTTTTTACTTTTTTTTTTCTAGTGATCTCCATATTATTTTTTAAATTTTTTTTCTCGTAATCTCCAGAATAATTTTTTTTTTTTTAGTGATCTCCATAATAATTTTTGTTTTGTTTTGTATGTCAAGTTACCACAACACCATTATTATCTTGTATTTTATAACCTCAAAGATACAAATATGTTGGTGTCCCTTGTTAATTTGACATTGTATTTTTGAAATGTACCTGCCTACTCACAAACAAAATGTCCTTTTTGAAGTAAAACACATAGCCAAGTATTTGTCAAAACAAAAATGTAAAATTTAATAGGGAGCACAGGGTCATAACAAAATAAAGAGGAAGGCAAAGCTGGAGAAACAGTTGGAATTGGTGAAGCCTTTGTACCCCTGGGCAGACATCAATTATTTGACTGTCAAAATTGGTGACCTAAGGAATCCATTTAATAGGGAGCACAATACGGTCCTGGAAACTCTGAAAGATCGGGAGTAGCAGCAGATGACATATATGTCCTGAGGCTGTGGTCTTACAACAGCCTGCATTTTTGGCAGACCACATCAAACCCAGGCCATCACTCTCAACACTTCCTTCCACGCTTCTTTCCATGCTGCTGTGAGGTGACTGTGGTGTTGTTGGAGGTGGTGGAGGAGCATTGTCCAACTCACAGAGGTGTGTTTGAGGTGTGAGTTTGCCCCTCACACCTCAAACACACCTAATTTGCTGGCAGTGACGCATCCAAATACTCATGTACACCAGGGGTCATGGTAATTGCTGCAGTAGCCTGTTTTAGAAAAGCAGCCGCTGACTCCTCCAGGTTCCTTGCCGTCCTGGTCCTTTTGGTTAGAGGGTTTAGAGGAGGAACCTGGGATTCGCTCAGGCTGCTTGCCACGGCCTCCTCCTGGCTGAGACTTTCCTGTGTATGAAAATGGTACATAGTTTTCGGGTTTTGCTCATCAATCACACACAATTATGAGCTCATGACTGTTGCAGATTGAATGTTAACAAATAGAAAAGACTATCATTCTGATCCCAGCATTTTGCATTCTTGTCCCAATCATTTTTGGCTACTACTGTCTATTGATATGTAAACCACTTTGTTAAATCAGAAATTTGTGATCAATAACATCTAGTTAACATCATTCAATTTTTGACAATAAATATCTTCAGCAATGCTATACCTGGGTCAAGCTGGGGTCCTCCACATCTTCTTCCTGGGTGGAAGGCCCAGGTTGGAACTCAGGTGCCTCAGACAGGTTCCGTCTGGTCGGACAAAAAATGCAGGCTGTCGTAGTACCACAGCCTGGGGACATATACATAATCTGCTGATGCTCTGGATCTCAGGGAATCCTGGACCTTCTTGCGCTCCCTATTATATGTGCTCCTCAGACTACCAATTTTGGCCTTCAAATAGTTGATGTCTGCCATGGGATACACAGGCTTCACCAATTCCAACAGTTTATCCAGCGCTGCTTTCCTCTTTTTCTTGTTCTTGTTGACATGGCAGCTCCTTGTACTTGTCTATGAAGTTGGGCAGGAAGTCAGGGGCTGTGAATTTGTCAACCATTTTATCTGCAAGACATAACACAAGACAAACCCTAATGTCAGGCTAAACTCTTCTAATCTTGTCCCAATATAGGCTTCAATCTATAAGCAGCATAAGCCACTAACTACTGATGTCCCAAGTTACAATTGTACCTTCGTTTGAACGATTGGTGCTAACGATCCTCCATCCTCCACTCACAGATCTACGTATGTCACCCGCTCGTTATGCTTTATATACACTGCGCATGCGTGAAACTCCACCCCTGTCCTCCTTTCTAGTGTATTCCCTGCCTCTTCTCTTTCCTTGCAGTGGGAGAGCATATGGCAGAGACAGAGCAGGGGTGTGCAGGTATCAGCAACTAGACATGTGCACGGCCAAAAAATTCATTCATTTTCGTTTTAGTTTCATTCGTTTATTTTTTTTCGTTTTTCAGGTCATTCCTTATGATCGCAATTCGTAAATTCGTACATTCGTAAATTCGTCCATTCGTAAATTAGTTAATTCGTACATTCGGTCATTCGTTCATTCATACATTCTTACATTCGTAAATTCGTACATTTGTAAATTCGAAATTTGAAAATCCAAAAACCCGAAAATTCGAAAATCTGAAATAGTAACTAACTATTAAATTATAGGTATTGTAATTTCCTTTCAAATTTGGCTGTCAGTAAACGTAACAAATACGAATTAATCCGAAGTTAAGCATTATCCGAAATAACGAATGCTGCATCTAAACAAATGGAATGGAACAAATTAATAATAAATAATAATAATAAAACGTTTTTATTATTATTATTGTTTTTTACTATTATTAATTCATTACGATCCATTCGTTTGGATACGGCATTCATTATTTCGGATCATTCGTAACCTTCGGATAAATTTGTATGTGTTACGTTCACTAACAGCCAAATTTGAAAGGAAATTACAATACCCATAATTTAATAGTATAACTAGTAATAGTAGTTAAGTTATTATTAGTTAATTATTATTTCATATTTCCGAATTTACAAATTTACGAATTCACTAATTTACTAATGTACGAATGTACGAATGTACATTCGTAAATTACGAATGTACGAATTTACAAATGTATGAATTTACGAATGTACAAATTTTTCGAATTTACGAATATTCGGAAAAATTCGTTAAATGGGATTTCGTTAATTCGGATATTTCCAAATTAACGAATTTGTTGAAATTCGTTAAAAAACGAATTCGGAACAAAACAAATTGCACATGCCTACCAGCAAGGACAAGTATGAGGCAACGCCCAGAGCAAGGCAGTTCCACATCCAGGAGGAGATATAAGTCCTCAAATATGTCCTTTGAAGAGATGGTTGAGATGGTGAATATCTTGAAGAGGACAGACTATGATGGGAAGCATGGACCGTACAGAAACCCTAATGTGAGAAAGGCCAAGATGACTAAATGTTGTGAGAAGTCTGCACAGGACTTTTGGGGCACGACGATCCAAGGAGCAATTGAGGAAACGCTGGTCAGACCTGAAATTGGGGGAGCAAGATCAGTATAGAAAGATCAGTTGCTGCAAAGAAGTAAGTATTTGTCGTGTGTTCCTATTATTATTATTATTACTTTCGTGATAGTACATGTGCTTTTCTTTACTGTTGTACAGTTTAAAATGCCAAGTTTGAGGTTAGTAGGCGCAGGAATCGTTCGTATTAAACATTGGTTGTTCGACCACTAATACAACGTTTTTGGCAGATGCAGGTTAACTACATTTGTTCGTGCCTATTTTGATTAAAATAAGTTTATTACATTGTTGTCTAGATGTGGTTTAAACTATAATGAAATGACAACTTGATTCAATGTAAGGAGAGGACACTAAGCAGGTGTTTACACATCTGGACGCAGGAGCACTAGTGTGGGACACCATAAAAACTTTGTTATGGTGTCCCACGCAGGTGCTCCAGTGGATACTAGGGGTCTCTCCATGTGTGAAACTTGCACAAAACAGGTAAGTATTCCAGCTTTTGAAAGGAAAAAAATCATGTCTTCAGCTTGGAACTCTGCCAAAACAGACAATTGGGCGACACTTCCAAGCAATGTTTCATATTACTATTTCTAGCCTAAAATATCTGTCTGCTAAGTATACCTTTTTTGTATTCACATAGAGGAGAAAAGAATTAGGACATCTGAGGACACCAGTAACCCCACACCTCCTGAAGAAAGGAAATTCAGCACACAACCTGAGGATGTGGATGCAGAGGTTCAGGAAGTGGTGGTGAAGTTTTCGAAATGGTGTCGACAACAGGTCAGTGTCTGAGACCACAGCTTCAGGTAACAGATGCCTGCATATTTATAATACATGGTGTGTTTTTTTATTTTTAGGTGATGTGGATGTTGTGGAAGAAGAAACTCACTTCAGCGGTGCAAGTGCACAAGTATTCATTAGTGAGATCATGGTGTGCAATCGTGATTTAGAAAAGCTGAAGCAAAATATCAACAAAGTTCAAGAAAGACTGAGCAACATAATTGTTTTAGGCATTAGTTCTAAACCCAAAAAAATAAATAAAACTTTGTTGTTATTGTTGTACGTGATTTAAAAGTTTTAAAAGTAATTGCAAAGCCAAATTTTGAAGATGCACACAGTGTGTTAACATGTAACATTGACTCACTGTGGCTTATTTAAAAAAAGCAAAACCACTTTGCACTACAAGTGCAATGCAAGTGCACTTGAAAGTGCACTTGTAGGGTAAAGTGGATTGTCCTTTCTGAAATAAGGCCCAGTGTGTCAACATGTGCTAGCTCTCAACATGGGAGATCAATGGACGTGTTTCGGGGGTGCAACCCCTTTCACTCACCTACTTTAGTTTGGAGGAAGGGGTTGCACCCACAAAACGCGTACATTGATTTCACATGTTGACACACTGTGTGTTTTGTGGCTTTAGCAAAATAGATGTAGGGAAAATACACACATTTTAGGGATGGGATCATGAGGGAAATCCAAATTTTGAGTCCCAATTTGTGTGCATCTTCAAAATTTGGCTTTTACAGGGGGGAGATCACTCCATCTGATGAAGGCAAAATCAACACAGTTTTGACATACTAATGTCTCAAATGGCCTTCACTTTAGCAAAGTTTAACTTTGTAAATTCCTGAGTTGGGGATGTGTATGTTATGTTTTTAAACATGCCTGTTTAGCCCCAAAAAAGGCAAATTTATGGCAAACATACATGTTATACACCGAGATGTTGGTTTGTACCAAAACCGTTTATAACGCACATGTGAATGTGCTTGGAGTAAAATGTTTTATACTTAACAATGTGTGGCTTCTTCTTTCAATGCTCAATACCAGTTTTTTATATTTTTTTAGTTGGTGTAGTTACAGTGACAATGGGGGTTATTTACTAAAGGCAAATCCACTTTGCACTACAAGTGCACTGGCAGTGTACTTGTAGTGCAAAGTGGATTTGCCTTTAGTAAACAACCCCCACTGTGCTGTACAATTTGCCAAAAACAGGCCATTTTAGGGGCTACAAGCAATTAATTCATGGAGTTGAAAAGGATGATTATTTTTATCATTAATGCATTACATACATTAACAACAAAAACAATGTGTATGTGTGTGTGTGTAGCAGACCCACAGCACAACATAATAGTTAGCTGAAGAGGAGATTGTCACCTCATGTATCAAATAAGTTACATTTGCACTGTTGAAGAAAATGGCCAAAAATAAAAGGCCATTAGAGAACCTAGGAGACAGATAAGAAACACAAACAGTAATTCAAATGAAATATGAGTTTAGTTTTTAAAAATAAATAATTTTACACAGCTTCCAGATTTTCCGGTAAATCAATTGCCCCTCTACCCACTAAGTACTCGACATAGTTTTGCCATACTTCGCGGGTGCTTTTGGGGAGGGCAAGCCAGGACGGCCACTTTCAAGCATCGTCATTGTTCGTTCAGGTGAAAAGTCGGCCTCAATCGCAACTGAGGCCAGATAGTTGGCTGCATTCTTCCACAGGAAATTGTGAAGAATGCAGCACCTCAAGATGATGCGATTTAGTTTGTATTCGGCCATGTTGATGGCCATTTGCAAAAGCCGGAACTGGCTGGCCATTATGCCATAAGCATTCTCGACCACTCTTCTGGTACGGGCCAGCCGGAAATTAAAACCCCTCTGCTCTGGGGTCAGGGTCCTCATGGGGAACAGCCTTATCAGATGTTCCCCCCCGCGCAAAGGCCTCATCCACCAAAAAAAGGAACTTGAGGCCTGCAACATTATCCTCTGGAGATGGCAACCCCAATGTGCCATTCTGGAGACGCCGGTAAAATTCCGTCTGGGCGTTCACTCCTCAATCTGAAATACAGCCATTCTTCCCTATGTCCAGATATAGGAACTCATAATTCGCCGTTACCACCGCCAACATCACAATACTACTGTACCCCTTATAATTGAAGTAGTATGACCCCGAGTTGGGTGGTGAGACGATATGGACATGCTTCCCATCCATCGCACCACCGCAATTGGGAAAGTCCCACTGCTGGTGGAATTGGGAGGCCACAGTCTGCCATTCCTGTGGGTTGGAAGGAAACAAGAAAAAATAATAAGTACTTTTGCACATAACATCGCAAGCAGATTAGACACAAACATTCTTGGCCAACATAAGTATAACATTTATTGAAATGAGTGTTTAAAGACAAAAGAATAAGGTCCACTTATCAGATTGCTCAACCCCTCTGATGGGCCATTGTAAAAATTTTAGGGTGGGGGGGAGATGTTTTGGACAGGTAACCCTCTCCACTTCATTGAGAGCTAAATGCATAAATAATGTGTGTTACTTTGACCAGCCCCTCCTTACTTACACTATTGGCAGCCCACTGGACAGGTAAGAAGTGTCATAATTCAAAAATATGAATACACACTGTCCAATTTGAAGCACATTTTTACATTCTGCAATTACCTATCAAGATAATAGGAGAACAAAACTTTAAACAGTACCATTTAAAAGTATTCAGGCAGGCACTAGCACTACATGCTTTGGTGAATTCATCTATAAATATGACCACAAAAGAGGTAGGTATAGTGTGTATGGGTTTGGCAAAGTCAGCAGATAGAGTATTGATATCGGTTGACTTAGCGGTTGGGGGGAGGGAGGTTTCCAAATGAGTTTTGGCCCCCCAAAAAAAAGCCTCTTGCACTCTGCCTGAATTTAAGGACAACAATAACATTTGGACACATTTTAGGGGGGTTTAGGGTAAGCACTACAATGGAGCTGACAAAATACATTGTTAAGTGACTAGGTTAGGTGTGTATGGGCCCAGGATAGCATGCTGGGGAGGTTAGTGAAAGCAAATATGCATGAAGGACAAAAAAGGAGCATTAAAAGCTTACAGCATGCAAAGAGGACATTCACAGCATATTACAATCATGGTATTTATGGAATGATGAAATAAATACAATACATTAGCAAATATTAAATACATAGAATGTGATGTTAAAAGATAAAACTTACCTTAATATAGTCCTTCTGCAGGACCTGAATGATGGCAGAACATGTCTCTGGAATAATGATTCCCAGAGCCTGGGGTGAGATCCCAGTCGTGAATTTCAGGTCCTGGAGACTTCTCCCCGTCGCCAAGTACCGCAAGGTGGGGACGAGCTTTTGCTCGGGAGTGATGGCTTGCCGCATGCAGGTGTCCTGCTTCATAATATAAGGGCCAGCAAAGCCAAGAGACGGTGAAAGACGGGGTCCGTCATCCGGAAATAATTCCTGAAATCATCAGGATTATTTTCCTGGAGCTCCCACCACAAAGGCATCTGACAGAATTGGTCACGATTAAGCAACCAATTCTTGGTCCAATAACTCTTCCTCCCCCTGTTCATGGACTGGACTTAGGTCAAAGCAATAACTCCAAGCCCAACAACAGCACGAACTCTCCGATGAGTACGTGACTGCAACATGGCTAATAAACGAACATCTTCTCAGAACGAACTGACAGAAAGCACTGACAATCAGAAAGGACCTGAAAAGAATGAGCTGAAAATCAGAAACGACCGGGCAAGAACGCACTGAATATCAGAAGCGAAATATAAATAGAACGCACTGAAAGACAGGAACGAACTGACAAGCATGCACTGAAGAACAGATATGAACTGACAAGCACAAACGGAAAAGCATAAACGAACTGAAAAGCACAAGGCTGAAAAGCGCGAAACGTCTCTCACCAAACTTCTACTAACACGAGATAAACACGAGATTAGCAGAAGGAGCCCAAAGGGTGGCGCACTGGCTATTGAACTTTATCAGCCGTCATACATGTTGTACGTCACTACATTCGTAATTGTTGACCAACATTTGTGTGACCATGTGTATGCAAGACAAGTTGGAGCCAACACCCTTCAAACCAAAATCCACTGTTTTGTTGTCGGAAAGTCCGATCGTGTGTGCGAGGCATTACAGTGGTCACATGATCAGAAAGCTACCGATCGGTTAATGCAGCAGGAGCTCAGAACTGTGGGTGGGATCCCAACAGGTCCACTCACTATAGGCTTATTACTGAAAACAATAGGGGGCAGTTACAATGCCAGTCACCCTGCACAAGCAGAGAGAGCAGCAGTGATCAGTCTTTATTACCCACTTGATGACCAGGCCTGTTTCTGATACTTGTTTACAAATAAAACATTTTATTTTTTTGCTAGAAAATGACTTAGAACCCCCAAACATTTATATTTTTTCTTAGCAGAGACCATAGAGAATAAAATGGTGGTCATTGCAATTTTTTATGTCACATGGTTTTTGTGCAGCGTTTTTTTCAAATTCAATTTTTGGGGAAAAAATAGACTTTAATGAAAACTAGTGAAAGCTGAAGACTGGTTTCTGTAGATTACCATACATTATGATTAACTATAAAAGAAAATTATTGAAACTGTGAAGTTTAGCCATCAGCTCTTAGCCCCCTTTCACACGAGGCGCACTCCGTTTCTACGGAGCCCGCCTCGGTCCGCCGGCTCAGCAGGAGATCAGTCCGTTGATCTCCGCTGAGCCGAAGGATGACAGGTCCCCCTCTCTGCTCACTGAGCGGGGAGGGGCTTGTCAGGCGCCGCTGCCGCCTATGGAGGGATCGGACGAAAACGGACAGCATGTCCGTTTTCGTCAGATCTCACCCGATCCGATCCGCCAGCGACGGACCTGGACGTAGGGCCATCCGTCTGCTTTTAGCGGATCGGACGGGGTCGGATGTCAGCGGACATGTCTCCGCTGACATCCAACGCTCCATAGGCTAAGATGGATTGCCCGTTCAGGTCCGCCGTCAAAACTGACAGGCGGACCTGAACGGTCCGATCGTGTGAAAAGGGCCTTACATTTGTACACAAAATTTTTTATACAGTTCTGTTGTGGACCTGCTTATTCAGCCATAACTTATCACGCGCTGAGTGGTCTCAGCCCCCATGTCTCAAGATAAGATAAAAAATAATACATTTTTTTTTTTCTAGGACAAACAAGGGTTTCTTTTGTCGATATTGTCCTGCAAAAATTATTAAAAATATAAAACCAAAAAAGGCACCTTTTTTCTACATTAAGAATTAGTGTTACTGTAGATATATTGTAAAAAGTATGCATTTTGTTCTATAATTTGTCCTATTTAAAAAAAAAAACTATAATAATAATAATACTTATGATTCTGGTACAAAGCATTGAAAAGTTGGTTACAAATTAAATACAGTCATTTTTCAATTGTGCTGTTTTTTTTAATGCAACATGAACAACACAATTAAAAACTAAAAAAGATTGAATATATTGAAGAAAATAGAAAATAGGGGAGAAGGGAAAGAAATAGTTAATTAGGGCTGATCAGGGTAAAATAAGGGTTATTAAAGGTATTCAAAGGGGAAACTTGTCAGGTTGCTTCAACTTATATCATATAAAAAAAAAATCAAAACTCATTAATGAAACAGAAAAAACACAAAAGTAACAATATTACTCTGTATCTCTCCACCCCACATTTGAACAGTGTTTATAAACACGGTGTTAGAAAGTTAGACCTTTTTAGCAACAATTGCTAAATTGCTGAATTTAAACAGCAACTCCCGCCCATCTTTTTAACAGCCAGGACTTGCTGGCAAATGCAGGAAGAGGCAGAAGGACAGGATGTACAGTACTACATATGCTCTATGTACTCTGATGATTTTTTTTTTTTTTTGGCCATGGGTGGTAGGGCCCAATGTCCACAACCTCTTGAAGTATTTGTTACAGCACATTACAGTAAAACAATGACTAAACCTCAAACTGAAATTTTGGAGGAACCCCAAGTTTTAAGAGAGCAAATGAACCCCTATAATATAAAAAAAAAGAAGGAAAAACACAAATCCTGATGAGCCTGATATAAGGTCAGGCAATATATCCTGTGGTCTTAAAAATGCAGGTGGGTTTAAACCAACATGGTAAATCATTACTGTGTGACATGAAAGGAAGAGCCAGGTTAGCCTTGGTTCTTCTACAGGAAAAGAGAATAAAGAGCATATTTTATTAAAAAACATAATTTGAACTGTAGGTATCATTTACTAGGGTGGGGGACACTGATGACAGAAAAAAACTTGGCTAGGTGTCCCTGGTGTCATCACCCTGGTGAATACAAGCAGTTAACAGTTTCTTAGTTACATACAGTAATTAGGTTGAAAAAAGGCACAAGACCATCTAGTTCAACCATTAAAATGGAAAAAATAAATAAATCATACAATCTTATATACACAATCCTATACCCACAGTTGATCCAAAGGAAGGCAAAAAACCCTAGCAAAGCATGATCCAATTTGCTCCAGCACGGGAAAAAAAAAACCTTCTTGATCCCCAAGAGGCAATCGCATATTCCACGGATCAACTTTACCTATAAATGTTAGTATCCAGTTATACTATGTACATTTAGCAAAGAATCCAGGTCTTTTTTGAAGAAGTATACTGAGCTAGACAGAACCAGATCTTGAGGAAGTCTATTCCACATTTTCACAGCGCTTCTGAAGGGGGGAACAACTATACTACTGCAAGAAAACTCTAAGGCACAACAGTTACTAACATCATTATTGTTTCCTATGTGTACACTTTTTATGCTTGGAGTTATATTTTTGATTTTTTTATACTCTCTTAACTTTTATTAGCCTTCAGAGAACACTATCTCTATTATATAAATACATAGGAGATAAATATTTATGTGTTCTAATATATTTAAATATACATTTCAAAAACACTAAATACATGCAATATTTAGCATACAGTGGCAGACTATGCTCCTCTGCTCTTATAGATGCTAACCTCAAAACATAGCTATGTTGCCTTGGCTAACCTTACACTTGGATGGCCCTATAATCTTTACCAACATTGATGGATTCTTCCCAGACTTTGACAGCTGCTGACTGTTTATCCTATGTTAATGTTTTTCCATGGGAATGCATGACATACCAGTGGAGAGTGGCAGCATGCCGTTAAATGTCTATCCACTGTACGTCCATTAACATCTTGCAAGCAGCTGTGAAAATAGAGCTTTTCTTGTTAATTGGCAAGTATATTATTTCCAGCCTGCCCAGACAAGGCCGTCTGTAGTCACTAATAGAGTCTGTGGGTCTTTTCCTATAGTAGCTTGGGAATATACAGTTATGTGATGGAGCTTGCCAACCCTGTAATTTCCTGATTTTCTGCATTAGAGGTTTCTAATATGTAATTTGACCTTCATTTTTTAATATTGTATTTTACATAAATGTATACCAGTTGCTTGTTTGCAAAGGGTGGAACAAATCAAATTTGAACCCTACAGACTAATGCCCCGTACACACGGTCGGATTTTCCGATGGAAAATGTCCAATCGGAGCGTGTTGTCAGAAATTCCGACCGTGTGTGGGCGCCATCGGACATTTTCCATCGGATTTTCCGACACACAAAGTTGGACAGCAGGAGATAAAATTTTCCGACAACAAAATCCGATCGCGTCAATTCCGACCGTGTGTGGCCTGTTCCGACGCACAAAGTGCCACGCATGCTCAGAAGAAATTCCGAGACGGGACAGCTCGTTCTGGTAAACTTAGCGTTCGCAATGGACACAGCACTTTCGTCACGCTGCAATGTTAAAAATGGTTTAATACAGCACACTCTCTTCTTCTTTATAATGTGACAAGAATTAAGTAGTTTTGCTGCTCATATTCACACACACTTCTCACAAACTTTTATTTGTGTTTTTTTAGTGGGATTCCCTGAATATATTGTTATTAGTTGTCACATCTGACAGTTTTATATTTTTTTTATTTATTTTTTTTGGATTTTCAGCCTTTTTTTTTCTTTAATGTTTTGATTTTTTCCAAGGCTGATCTTTGTTCAATGTTATTTTTATTTTTACTCCAGAATATTTTTGGGTGTGTTTTGTGTGTCAAGTTACCCCAACACCATTGATATCTTTTATTATTTAATCTCCAGGAGATTGTTTGTTGTTGGTGACCCTTGTTCATTTCACATTGTATATTTGAAATGTACCTGAACCCTCACAACCAACTGTCCTTTTTGAAGTAAAACACATAGGAGAGTATAATTCAAAACAAAAATCCTTTATTAAGGGATCAGAACCAAACAAAGAGGGAGGCAACACTGGATCAACAGGAGAAATTAGCGAAGCCTGGGACCCCCACGGCAGACATCAATTCTTCAACATCAAAATTGGTGGCCTGAGGAGTCCATATGTAAGGGAGGGCAGTCTGGTCCAGAATTCGCAGAGATCCGGATAGCAGCAGATGACATCTGTGTCCCCAGGCTGTGGTACCACAAGAGGCTGCATTTTTTGGCCGACCAGACTGAACCCAGGGCAATCACTGTCTGGTCTTCCTTTCACGCTTCCTTCCGGGCTATGGCTGTGCAGTTGGAGATGTGGCAGGAGGAGGAGTAGGACCTGGAGGAGAAGGAGGACTGGGAGGACCTGGAGGTGAGGGAGGAGGAGGAGGAGGACCTGCAGGAGGAGGAGGAGGACCATCGCGAAGGTGTGTCTGAGGTGTAATTTGGCCCCTCATACCTTTCTCCAGAGCCTCCGATATGAGGGCCTCACACATGACTTTTTGGCCCTCCTCCATCCTCTGCATTTTATATGCAATGAAGGCAGCAATGTTCTCCTCCATGGTGTGGGGTGCTCCCAGGACCTCTGTAACCCTCCAAAAGAATCCTATAGCAGCCTCCTCTAGGGTACTCCTCCTACTGCCACTTTCTGGCTGAGACTTCCTGTGTATGAAGAAGGGACATGGTTTTAGTTTTTGCTTCATCAATCACAATCCTAAATTAGTACTCCCAACTAACATCTAGTTAACATCATTGATTGGACAAGCAGAAATATTTAGAGGAATGCTATACCTGGCTCAATCTGGGCTCCTCCACATGTGGCCTGGAAGGCCCAGGTTGGGCGTCAAAAGCCTCAGCCGGGGGGGAAGGAAGCGTGGAAGGAAGACTGGAGAGGGATGGCCTGGGTTCAGTCTGGCCTGCCAGAAAATGTAGCCTGTCGTAGTACAACGTCCTGGGGACATAGATGTCATCTGCTGCTCCGGATCTCTGCGAATCCAGGACTTTCTTGCGCTCCCTCAGATATGTGCTCCTCAGGCAACCAATTAATATCTTTAAATAGGTGATGTCTGCCGTGGGGATCACCTGCTTCACAATTTCACACAATTGCACCAGTGCTGCCTTCCTCTTTGCTTGGTTCTTGAAATGGGGGTGGTTAATCTCCCACAGACAGGGCAGCTCCCTTAGCATATCTATGAATACTGACATGAAGTCATTATCTTTGAGTACCATATCCATGTTCACTGCAAGACACAACATAAGACAAAGCCTAATGTCAGACAAAACTCTCCTAATCTTGTTACAATATAGGCCTCAATCTAGAAGCAGTATAGGCACAAGTTTGTCTCTTACCTTCGTTCTTACGATCGGCGCGTCCAATGCTCTTTCCTCTGCTCACAGATCGTACGTAATACGCACGCGTGTTACGCTTTATACACATTGCGCATGTGTGTAACTCCACCCGCCCCTGACGTTCTTTCTAGTCTATTCCCCGCCCCTTTTCGTTCGGCGCAGTGGGTGAAGAGCATGATGGCGGAGTCACAGCAAGTGCGTGCTAATTATAGCAACGAGGAGGAGGAGGAGGAAAGCCCGGATCCAGGCACGTCCCGATCCAGAAGGAGACGTTTTAAGGCCACAAATATGTCCTTTGGGGAGATGTTGGAGATGGTCGACATCATGAGGAAGTCCAACTATGACGGAAAGTATGGGCCTTACCCCCACCCCAACATCCGAAAGGCCAAAATCATTGCTAAAGTGGTCAAAAGCCTTCACAGGAATTTCGGGCTACGAAGATCTAAAGATCAGCTCAGGAAGCGGTGGTCGGACCTGAAGTTGAGAGAGCCAGAGCAGTACCGAAAGATCCGGAGAGTGCTGCAAAAAAGTAAGTAGTTGTGCTGTGTTCCTATTCTTTCTGTCTTTATTCCGTTCGTTCTGCTCCATATGCTTTTATTAATTGTAACGTTTAAAAGGGCAACTTTAATGTTCATGGGCCCATTATTCGTTCGTATCAAACATTTTTCTTTCGGCCTCTAGAACACCATTGTTTAGGCCATATGCATTTTCACACATTTTTTTTGGGCCTACTTGGATGCCAAATATTTGTTTGTGTAGATGGGTTTGTTACTAGAATGAAATGCCAACTAGATTGTGTGTAAGGAGAGGACACTGAGCAGCTGTTTTCACATCTGGACACTGGAGCACTAGTGTGGGACCCGAGAACACCATTTTTATTAGGGGGCCACACAGGTGCTCCAGTGTATACTATAGGGGGGGCTACATCTGTGAAGCTTGTACCAAACAGGTAAAGTATTGCAGCATGACAAAGGCCAATAAAAAATATACATCTTGGAACTCTGCTAAAATAGACAATTGTACCCCACTTCCAAGCAATGTTTCCTATTTCTAGTTCTGCCATCAAATATCTGTGTGCTAATTATACCATTTTTGTTTTACATAGGGGAGAAAAGACTCGGAGGACACCCCTCATCCGAGGAGACCACAGACCCCCCACCTATGGAAGAAGGTGAAATACCCCCAAACGAAGCTGAGCAGGAGGAAGAAGAAGATGTGGTGGAGATTGGCACCACAACAGGTGAGTGTCTGCGACCACAAACTCAGGTAAACGAGATGGATGGTGGCAGATTTTTGAGACCTTTTTTTTTTTTATGTATCTCTTTTTAGGTGATCGTGATGTGAGGGATAGAGAACGCTTTACTTCAGAAAGTGCCCAGATCCCGATCGGGGAGATCATGAGGTGTAATGCCGAACTGCAAAACATCCAGCAAAAAATCCATAATGTTATTAAAAAAAATAATAACATCATTGATGTTTTGGGGCGAATTTAAACCCCACAAAATCACTTTTTGTATTGTGGTCCAATCTTTTAAATTTTTTTGCAATGTTTTGAAAAGCCAAATTTGGAGGATGCACACAGTGTGCCAACATGTGCTATCTGCCATCACGGGAGATCAATGGACGCGTTTTGGGGGTGCAACCCCTTCCTCAATTATAAAGTAGCATTGAGGAAGGGCTTGCTCCCCCAAAACACGTCCCTTGATCCCCCCTGATGGCAGATAGCACATGTTGACATTCGTAAATTGGCTTTTCCAGGGGTAATTTCCCCCCATCTGAACGCTATATCAAACCCAGTTCCTAAATACTGATGTCTGATATAGCCTTCAGGTTTTACCTAATGTGAACTTTGTAAGTTCAAGTTTTTTGGCTTTCTTGTTGGTTTTACACAGGCCTGTTTTATCTAAAATGGATATTTCAATTTTTGATAATGCTACTGCAAAAATTGTTATACAACAAACATGTTGGTTTGTTTTAAAAACCTTTGGTAAATGCACATGTAATTGTGCAGGTATAAAAAAGTGGCTTACTCAAGAATGTGTGGATTATTGTCTCAACACTACAACACTTTTGGGGTGATGTAATAGCTGTTTTATGCAAAAATGGGGGTTATTTCCTAAGGGCAAATCCACTTTGCACTACAAGTGCAGGTTCAGTGCAGTTGCAAGTGCACTTGTAGTGAAATGTGTTTTTGCATTTAGGAAATACCAGTCAACAGTGCTTTGTATAAGGTTACCCAATCACAACATTTTCTGCACTCAAAACACTTCTGTCAGGGTCAGCTAAAACAAACACAAGCAGTAAATGTCCACAAAGAATTTATTTTCTTTTTTTTATTTGAAAAAGGCTTCACATATTGTCTGGCATATTGATAGCCCCCCTACCCGCAAAGAACTCCAGGTATCGTTACCGGACATCACGGGCACTCAGGGAGGGCAAGCCAGGACGGCCACTTTCAAGCGCCGTCAGTGTTGTTGGATGTAGGATTCCAGCCTCAGGCCCGACTGAGCCAGCATAGTTGGCAGAATGTTTTCTTAAAAAATTATGGAGAACACAGCACGCCAGTATTATATGGTTCAGTTTATACTCCGCCATATGGATGGGTGTCAGAAATAGTCGGAACCGGCTGGCCAGGATTCCAAATGTGTTCTCCACCACTCTTCGGGCTCTGGCCAGCCGGTAATTAAAAACCCTCTGTTCCGGGGTGAGGGTCCTCATCGGGAATGGCCGCATCAGGTGGTCCCCCAGCGCAAACACTTCATCAGCAACAAACACAAATGGGAGACCTTCTACATTGTCCTCTGGAGCTGGCAAGTCCAAGCTGCCATTCTGGAGACGCCTGTAGAACTCCGTCTGGGCGATGACTCCACCATCGGACATCCGGCCATTCTTACCCACGTCCACATACAAGAAGTCGTAATTAGCCGACACCACCGCCAACATCACTATACTATTAAACCCCTTGTAATTATAATAGTACGACCCCGAGTTAGGTGGTGGGATGATGTGGACGTGTTTCCCATCAATTGCCCCTCCGCAGTTAGGAAAGTCCCACCGCTGGGCAAAGTGGGAGGCCACAGTCTGCCATTCCTGTGGCGTGGAAGGAAACTGTTGAGGAAAAAACAATAAACATTACTATTTTTTCACAGAAACATGGCAAGCAGATTAGACACAAACATTATGGGGCAACCTCCAGATAGCATTTATTAAGGGGAATTTAACAAGACCAAAGTATAAGGTACACCTATCATATTCCCCCTCCCCCCTCTCATGGGCCATTTCTAACATTATAGGGGGGGGGAACTCTTGGACAGGTAACCCTCTTCACTTCATTGAGAGATGAATGCCTAAATAATGGGTATTACTTGGAACAGCCCCTCCTTAGTTACACTATTGGCAGCCCACTGGACAGGTAAGAAGTGTCATAATACAAAGATATAAATACACACTGTACACATTTGGACATTCTGCTATTACCTATCAAGATAATAATAGGATACAAAAACTTTAAACAGTACAATTTGAAAGTATACAGGCAGGCCCTTGCACTACATGCTTTGGGGAATTCATCCATAAATCTGAGCACTAAAGAGATGGGTATAGTGTGTATGGGTTTGGCAAAGTCAGCAGATAGATGATTGAGGATAGAGAATTGGGATCAGTTGACTTAGCAGTTGGGGGGAGGGAGGGTTACTAAAAATTATTTGGGGACACCACAAAAAAGCCTCTGCCACTCTGCCTGACATTTACAAACATTTTAGGGGGTGTTTGGGGTAAAGCACTACTATGGAGCTGATAAAATACATTGTTAAGTGACTACATGAGGTGAATATAGTGCAGGAGACACCATGCTGGGGAAGTTATTGAAGGGCAAATATGTATGTAGGACCTAAAATAATAATTACATAAAAATCCAGCATGCATGAGGACAAAGGGGACATTCACAGCATATTACAATCATGGTAATTAGGTAATGAGGAAAGAAATACAATATATTAGCAAACATTAAATACACTAAAATGTGATATTAAAGGATAAAAATCTTACCTTCATATACTCCTTCTGAAGGACCTGGATGATGGCAGAACAGGTCTCTGGGATAATGATCCCCAGAGCCTGGGGGGAGATGCCTGTCGAGAACTTCAAGTCCTGCAGACTTCTCCCTGTGGCCAAATACCGCAAGGTAGCGACCAACCTCTGTTCCGGAGTATTGGCTTGCCTCATGCAGGTATCCTGCCTGCTGATATAGGGGGTCAGCGAAACCAACAAACGGTAAAAACACGGGGTCCGTCATCCTGAGAAAGTTCCTGAAATCATCAGGATTATTCTCACGGATCTCACGGAGCAAAGGCATATGACAGAACTGGTCACGCTGAAGCAACCAATTCTTGGTCCATGAACTCCTCCTCACCCTGTTCATGGACTGGACTTGTGTCAAGGTCAGGACCCCAACACCAAGCCCCCGCACAGCACGAACTCTACGAGGAGTACGCATACGAAACATGGCTAGAAAACGGTTGGCTGCTCAGAACGAAGTAACAGAACGCACTGAAGAACAGCAAGGCCTGTGAAGAGCGACCTGAAAAACAGCAACGAGCAGGCAAGATCACATAGAAAACTCTGATACGAACTGACTGCACGCACTGAAGAGCAGATACAAACCCACAAGCACAAACTGAACGGCAGAAAACGATCTGAAAGCCACGAGTCTGAAAAAGCGCGAATCGTCTCTCACCAAACTTTTACTAACACGAGATTAGCAAAAGGAGCCCAAAGGGTGCCGCGCTTGGTTCTGAACCGGCTTTTTCTAGTCTCGTCGTACGTGGTGTACGTGACCGCGTGGTTGCCGATCGGAAATTCCGACAACTTTGTGCGACCGTGTGTAGGCAAAACAAGTTTGAGCCAACATCCGTCGGAAAAAATCCTAGGATTTTGTTGTCGAAATGTCCGAACAAAGTCCGACCGTGTGTACGCCCTATAAGACTGGGATGCCATCAAAGTTCATGTGCGTGTAAAGGCAGGCGTCCCAAGACGTTTGACAGGATTTGCAATGGTGGTGGAACCCTCCTATAAATGCTACATTTATATCTAATTTGTGGAAGGACATCCATCAAAAGTTATGTTTAACAACATAGGGAGAACAGACAACTTCTCTTCAGGAAGTGGCATGTTTGGGATTTGAACCAATGACCCCAGTGCTGCTAAGCAGAAGTGCTAACCCATTAGGCACTGTGCTGCCTCATGCATGGACCCTCCATCCCTGTGTCAAACAGTCCTAAGTCCCAGTGGTGCAATAAGTTAATCAATGCAGGTGTACTCTGGAAGGCTGGAGAGCCATTGAACAACCTCTTGTCAGAAACCATGAATCAGACTAAGACAGAAGTACAGTTACATCACACTTGTTTATTAATAATAATAATAAAAAGGTAAACAGAGTAAACGTAGTCAAAACATAGCCAGAGTTCAGGAACCGGAATGGATAGTCAGACAAGTCAAAACGTCAGGGAGCCAGAGATGAGCGTAGTATAACAGCAAGCAGGATCTGGAGCCAGAAGGAATGTCAGTCAAGCAAGTATTTAACAGGAACACAGGGGAGGGTCTCTAGAGATTTGACCAAGGCGAAGGCAGAGATCATCTGGGCTGGATGGCTTAAGTAGGCAGGACTGACAAGCAGGATATCATCAACAGGTGAGTCAGTGTGGGGAGAAAGGAGCTGGCAATTAGCTGACCGGCCAGCTTTGAGAAGGAAGGGCTGAGCCCAGCCATGACAGTACCCCTCCTCAATGACCCCTCCCCCTCGGAGGACCACCAGGCTTGAGGGAAAAACTATGGAAATCACAGAGGACGACAGGGGCATGTACGTCTGAGAATGAGACCCAAGAGCATCCCTCTGGACCGTACCCTTTCCAATGCACCAGGTACTGTATGCGCCCACAGAACCTACGGGAGTCAACAATGGACTGTACTTCATACTCCTCAGGGTTCTCAATCTGTCCAGGGTGAGGAGAAGGCACCGAGGTGGTAAAGCGGTTGCAGACCAAAGGTTTTAATAAGGAGACATGAAATACATTGGAGATAGGCATATTAGAAGGAAGGTCTAATGTGTAAGCTACTGGGTTGATCCTGCGAAGAATACGGAAAGGCCCAATAAACAGAGGTGCAAACTTCAGAGAGGGAACACGAAGTCGAAGGTTGCAAGATTACAGCAAGACCCTGTCCCCAACCTGGTAGGAAGACGCAGGCAGGCGTCTGCGGTCAGCATGGAGTCTGTACCTATTATTAGCATGTCGCAAAGCCTCCTTGACTTGTGCCCAAATGGAACGAAGACCACGGAGATGCTCCTCTAACGCAGGAATACTCTGCGGAACAAACAAGTCAGGCAACATGGAAGGTTAAACGCCATAAACGGGGACAATCGGGAGGCAGAAGTCAAGGCCCTATTGTGAATAAACTCTGCACACGGTAAGAGGTCTGACCAGTTGTTATGATGGTCAGAAATATAGCAACATAGGAATTTCTCCAAGGACTTATTGGCTCGTTCTGCTGCCCCATTAGACTGCAGTTGATACGCAGAGGAGAAAGCAAGCTGAATTCTCAAGTGTGCAGAAAAGGCTTGCCAGAACCGGGACACGAACTGACTACTCCTGCCTGAGACAATCACCTTGGGTAGCCCATGTAAGCGAAAGATCTCCCGCGCAAAAATGGAAGCCAGTTTAGAAGTGGGCAACTTCTTAAGTGGAATACAATGGGACATTTTCGAGAACTAGTCAACCATCATAAGGATAATTGTGTTGCCCTGGGAGTTGGTTAACTCCACAATGAAATCCATAGACAGGTGGGTCCAAGGCCTCTCTCCATTGGGTATGGGGTTGTAGGAGGCCCACTGGAAGGTGTCATGGAGTTTTACTCTGAGCACACACGGAACAGGCAGCTACGAAGGCGGTTACATCAGCACGTAGACTAGGCCACAAGAGTTGTTGGGAAATGCCCCAAAAGAGTTGATTCTTCCCAGCCTTGGGAGAATGGTAAATCTGGAGCACAGCAGTACAGAGACTCTCTGGGACAAAACAGCGGTCACAAGGTTTCTCAGGAGGAGCATGGACCTGAGTGGTAAGAATTTTGTCACCCAAAGGAGAAGTGAGACTGGTGCGAACTGTAGCCATATGTAGAATACGATCAGGAGGAATCACAGGAACCGGAACCAACTCCATCGTGGAAGTGGAGGAAAATTGTCGTGACAAAGCGTCAGCCCTTACATTCTTAGTACTGGGTAAGAATGAGACAATATAATTGAAACTAGACAAGAAAAGAGCCCATCGTGCCCTTCTGGGAGAGAGGCATGTAACCTCAGACAAGAATATGAGATTCTTATGGTCAGTAAGAATGAGAACCTGCACAGTGGTACCTTTGAGGAGATGTCTCCATTCTTTCAGGGCTAAAATGATCACTAACAGCTCTCTGTCCCCAATCTCGTAATTGCAATCCTGACAATTTCTTGGAAAAGTAGCCACAAGGATGCATAGCGCTCGCAGAGGTAGGGCGTTGAGACAGAAGAGCGCCAACTCCAATCTCAGAAGAATCAACCTCAAGGATAAAAGGTAACATAGGATCAGGATGTGCCAACACAGGAGCAGAAACAAAGGCAGCCTTGAGACTCTCAAAGGCCTTAATGGACTCCGGAGACCAACTCTTTTGGTTACCGTCTTTTCTGGTCATATCATTCAGAGGTTTGACCAGAGACGAGAAGTTACGAATAAACTTTTGATAATAGTTGGCAAAGCCAAGAAAACGCTGCAGAGAACGTAAACCCACAGGTCAGGGCCACTGTAGGACTGCTGAAAGTTACTCTGGGTCCATCGAAAAAACAGCAGTGGAAATGACATAACCCAGGAATTTAACCTGTTCATGATGGAATTCTCACTTCTCCAATTTACAATAGAGATTTTTCTCTTAGTTACTGAGGCACACAACAGACATCCGTGTGGTGGCTCTCCAGGGACTTGGAAAATATGAGGATATTGTTGAGATAAATCACCACACATAACTGCAACAAATCTCAGAGGACATTGTTAATAAATTCCTGGAAAACTGCCAGGGCGTTACAAAGGCCAAAAGGCATTACGAGGTACTCATAATGACCTTTTCTGGTATTAAACGCAGTTTTTCACTCGTCGCCCTCCTAATCCCCACAAGATTGTATGCCCCTCTCAAATCAAGCTTTGTAAAACCGTTTCTCTCTTGAGGCGGTCAAATAACTCCGTAATCAATGGAATCGGATAGGCATTCTTAATCGTAAAATGATTGAGACCTCTATAATCGATTAAAATGTCTCAGTTCACCACTCTTCTTCTTCAAAAGAAGAAAACAGCATCAGCAGGAGACAAGGATTTGCGAATGAAACCTCGAGAAAGTGCGTCTACAACATACTCCTCCATGGCCCTATCCTCTAAGACTGGCAAAGGGTAAATCGGCCACGAGGGGGCATGGCACCAGGTTGAAGGTCAATTGTGCAATCATACGTCCATTTTGGAGGCAAACAACCAGCTTGACCTTTGTCAAAGACTTTGCTAAAATCGCGGTACTCCTCCGGTAGGAAGGAGAGTGCAGAGGTGGCTACCTTCTGGAAGCATGTCTTACTGCATTGTGGCGACCAGGAGAGAACTTCAGCATGGAGCCAATCAAAAGAGGGGTTGTGCCTCTGTAACCAAGAATAACCAATAACCAGCGGAAACAGGTGAGGAAATAACTTGGATTATCTCATGGTGAAGAGCCCCTACGGCCATGGACGACGGAACAGTCTCATGAGTCACATAGGCAGACTGTAGAGGTCTCCTGTCAGGAGCCTCAATGGCAAGTGGAGTGTCACCCAGCTGCAGCGGAATTGAGTATTTCGATACAAAAGGCAGCATAAATGAACAGGCCTGCAGCCCTCCACTAGAACCTGTATCTCGATGGACGACTCAGCCCAAGAAACAGTAACCGAAAACAGGGGCTTACCCTTCTGGATAACTGGGGAAGAAACAACGCAACCTAAGGTCTGTCAGTGACAAGACCTCAAGGATTGGGCATTCCCTGGACGGGTAGGACAAGACTTTGAAAAGTGACCTGCCTGGCCACAATAAAGGCACAATCTCTCCCTCCTCCTAAGGGTCCTCCCATCCGAAGGGAGACGTGTGAAGCCCGAGTGCATGGGTTCATCTTCAGAGACCGATTCGGTACCAGGAGGCATGGGAGGTGAGGAAGGCAAGATTGGGACTGCAAAGTTCGGAGACAAATGTACAGGAGGATTCCACAAGCACTCGTTAAGGAAGTCTTTCTCTGAGTCTGGAGTCAATGAGGATGGCAAACGTGATCAACTTCTCCTGCTCAGTGGGTATATCTTGGGCTGCTATCTCATCCTTGATGGTATCCGAGAGACCATGAGAAAATGAAGCCACGAGGGCCTCATTGTTCCAAGCAACCTCTGTTGCCAGAGTATGTAATTCAATGGCGTAAGTGGCAACAGTTCTCGTACTCTGTTTGATGGACATGAGCCACTTGGCAGCAGAAGCGGAGTGTGCGGGAACGTCAAATACCCTTTTAAAAGAAGCCACAAACTCAGGGTAACTCAAGACAACATGTTTTTGCATCTCCCAAAGAGGGTTTGCCCAGGCCAAGGCTCTCTCTTAGAAAGCAAAGATATCACAAAACCTACTTTGCTTCTGTCCGTGGGAAATGCCTGGGGCAACATCTCAAAGTATATCTCAACTTGGTTGAGAAACGCTCTGAGTTGGACTGGATCGCCCCCAAATTGATGGGGAAGCAGAACAGAACCAGGTATACCTCTTATAGAGGTAATACTCGAGGCGGGGGTAAACAGAGTAAACATAGTCAAAACATAGCCAGAGTTCAGGAACCGAACGGATAGTCAGACAAGCCAAAATGCCAGGGAGTCAGAGATGAGCGTAGTAGAACAGCAAGCGGGATCTGGAGCCAGAAGGAATGTCAGCCAAGCAAGTTTTTAACAGGAACACAGGAGAGCGTCTCTAGAGATGTGACCAAGGCGAAGGCAGAGATAATCTGGGCTGGACAGCTTAAGTAGGCAGGACTGACGAGCAGGATATCATCAACAGGTGAGTCACTGTGGAGAGAAAGGAGCTGGCAATTAGCCGATAGCTGAGCGGCCAGCTTTGAGAAGGAAGGGCTGAGCCCAGCCCTGACACCTGTTTCCGGCATATGCCATCTGTTTTGAAGGCGGTGTGTGTCTGATTACTGTCAGCATGCTGCTATAGAACCATCCCTAATTTTGTTGTGTTTTGCTTGGTAAGAGGCTGCAATTAGTGCTGATGCGAAATCTGAAGGCTGAGTATTGTCCTTGCCCATGGAAAACATATGACACGATTTGCAATGGTAGTGGAACCCTCCTCCACATAAATACTACATTTAGACATCATTTCTGTAAGGACATGAGTCAGAAGTTATGTTTAACAACATAGGGAGAACAGACAACTTCTCTACATGAAGTGGCATGTTTGGGATTTGAACCAACAAGCCTAAGCAGAAGTGCTAACCTGTTAACCACTGTGCTGTCATATAGATGGAGTCTGCATCTCTGTGGTGTCAAACAGTCCTAAGTCCCAGGGGTGCAATAAGGTAATCAATGCAGATGTACTGTGGAAGGGCGGAGAGCCATTGAACAACCTGTTTCTGGCATATGCCATCTGGTTTGAAGGCGGGGTATGGCTGATTACTGTCAGCATGCTGCTATAGAACCATCTTTAACTTTGTTGCTTTTTGCTTGGTAAGAGGCTGCAATTAGTGATGATTCTTCAGGCTGATTATTGTACTTGCTCATGGAAAACAAATGGCACAATTTGCAATGGTGGTGGAACCCTCCTACACACAAATACTGCATTTCTTTGTACATATACCTATAGGTGGTGGAATGAGATTAGTCAGGAGTTATGCTTAATTTATTCTGTGATATTTGGTGGTTCTTGGTGTGTGAGTATAGAATAGTGATGTTACCCTCTGAAATTTGAGAATGACATTCTGATTTCTGATGTTGGTACACATATCACATTTTTGGTGGTAAAATGATGATCATTTGGAAATACTAAACAACACACAAAACTGTGACTCATTTCATTTGCATCAGCAATGGTATTGATTGTAGTTTGTGAAGACACCTGTGGGAGTTTCCATTTAGATTTTTGTGAAATGGAGAGCAACAAGTGAGAGAGACAGAGAAAAATATATTTTACCAAAACATGAAAACATTACACATTACTAGCATTCTTAAAAAAAATGAATTAGAAGCAACATAAAAACCCAGAAAGGACAATTTTTTTTAGAGAAATAAAACAGTTCATCTCCAAATTGAAATGTATGTTTTTGTATAAGTAACAATTGTACAATTATAATCAATGCTGAGTTAAAACTTGCATTTGGCTATATATCACACATTTTCACGTTTGCAAATGCATGTTTGTCAGCTGCGAATTTGCGAATTTACTATAGCACTCAGTGAAAAATGAATGGGAGTTAAATTGTGACTATTTTGTATGTCTGAGCATGCGCACTTGTGCTGGTACATAGTTGTAGAAAGAGGGGGAATTTATCTCTTTTCAGACTTTCAATGATATTTTAGTTTATACATCAATTCTTTCAGCAGTTTAAAAGCAGATTATCTTTAACCACTTCAGCCCCGGACCATTTGGCTGGCAAAAGACCAGACTACTTTTTGTGATTCGGCACTGTGTCGATTTAACTGACAATTGTGCGGTCGTGCAACGTGTCTCCCAAACAAAATTGACGTCCTTTTTTCCCCACAAATAGAGCTTTCTTTTGGTGGTATTTGATCACCTCTGCGGTTTTTATTTTTTGCGCTATAAACAAAGAAATGGCGACAATTTTGAAAAAAAAAACGCATTATTTTTTACTTTTTGCTATAATAAATACCCCCAAAAAAATATATAAAACATTTTTTATCCTTAGTTTAGGCTGATACGTATTCTTTGACATATTTTTGGTAAAAAAAATCGCAATAAGCGTTTAGTGATTGGTTTGCGCAAAAGTTATAGCGTCTACAAAATAGGGGATAGTTTTATGGCATTTTTTTTATTAATTTTTTTTTAGTAGTAATGGTGGCGATCAGCGATTTTTATCGGGACTGCGACATTATGGTGGACAGATTGGGCACTTTTGGCGCTATTTTGGGACCATTCACATTTATACAGCGATCAGTGAGATTAGAAATGCATTGATTACTGTGTAAATGTGACTGGCAGTGAAGGGGTTAACCACTAGGGGGCGCTGTAGGAGTTATGTGTGTCCTAGGGAGTGATTCTAACTGTGGGGGGGTGGGCTATGTGTGACACGACACTGATCACAGCTCCCGATTACGTGGAGCTGTGATCAGTGTCAGTGTCACTAGGCAGAACGTTCTTCCTCTCCGTGAGACGATCGCAGGTATCCCCGTGGACATCGAGTCTGCGGGACCCGTGATCACACTCACTCACCCGCAAGCCGCTTCTTGAAGGGCAATGTACAGGTACGTTAATATGCCTGCACGTGCCCTTCTGCCGACGTATATCAGCGTGAGGCGGTCGGCAAGCGGTTAAACAATATACCACATATTTAAGTACCATTTAAGCCAGAGGTGTCCAAACTTTTTTGATGATTTGATGAAGTGAACATGCGTGAGGGCCGACCATTTTGCCTGACATTCTTTGAACCATTAAAATTCTAATGCCGCGTACACACGGTCGGACTTTTTGGCTACAAAAGTCAGACGGCCCGACCGACAGACTTTCGACGGACTTTTGGCGGACTTGCGGCGGATTTTCTAACGAACGAACTTGCCTACATACGATCACACAAAAGTCCGACAGCCTAGTACGCGATGACGTACACCAAGTCCGACGAGACTATAAAACGGAAGTTCAATAGCCCGTACGACACCCTTTGGGCTCCTTCTGCTAATCTCGTGTTTATCTCGCGTTAGTAGAAGTTTGGTGAGAGACGATTCGCGCCTGTGAGACTCGTATTTTTCAGTTCGTTTTAACTGTTGTTCAGTCTGTGCTTGTGAGGTTTGTATCTGCTTTTTAGTGCGTTTGGTCAGTTGGCATTGAGCAATCTTTGTTTTATTGTCCGCTCGTTGCTGATTTTCAGTTCACTCTTCACAGGCCTTGCTGTTCTTCAGTGTGTTCTGTTAAGTGCGTTCTGACCAGCCGACCGTTTTGAAGCCATGTTACCTGTACGTACTCATTGTAGAGCTCGTGCATTGTATGTGCTTGGTGCTGTAGTTCATTCTTCAGTCCAAGACCAGTCCATGAACAGGGCGAGAGGAGTTCATGGAGGAAGAATTGGTTGCTCCAGCGCGACCAATTCTGTCACATGCCATTGCTCCGTGAGATCCGTGAGAATAATCCTGAGGATTTCAGGAACTTTCTCCGGATGACGGACCCCGTTTTTGACCGTTTGGTGGCTTTGCTCACCCCTTATATCAGCAGGCAGGATACCTGCATAAGGCAAGTCATCACTCCGGAGCAGAGGCTAATCGCCACGTTGCGGTACTTGGCGACAGGGAGAAGCCTGCAGGACCTTAAGTTCTCGACAGGCATCTCCCCCCAGGCTCTGGGGATCATTATCCCAGAGACCTGTTCTGCCATCATTCAGGTCCTGCAGAAGGAGTATATTAAGGTAAGAATTTTATCCTTTATTAGCATCACATGTTATTTTATTTAATGTTTGATAATGTAATGTATTTCTTAACTCAAACACTACTTACCATCACAATATAGTGTGAATGTCCCCTTTCTGTTCTCATGCATGCTGTAATTTTTTCATGTTCTTTTTTGTCCTGCATGTATATTTGCCTTCACTAACCTCCCCAATGCTGGGCACATATCCACCTAGTTTACTCACTTTGAATGTATTTTGTCAGCTGTATTGTAGTTTTTTTCCCCTAAACTCCATCCAAATAGTGTGTGTGTCATTACCTCGATTTCCAATCCCCCCCCCCCCCCCTAAACTCCATCCAAATAGTGTATGTGTCATTAACTTGATTTCCAATCCCCTCCCCCCCTAAACTCCATCCAAATAGTGTGTGTGTCATTAACTCGATTTCCAATCCCCCCCTAAACTCCATCCAAATAGTGTGTGTGTCATTAACTTGATTTCCAATCCCCTCCCCCCCTAAACTCCATCCAAATAGTGTGTGTGTTATTAACTCGATTTCCAATCCCCCCCCCCCCCCTAATAATTAGCTATAATGTTCTGGGGTGTTGATTTTAAAAAAGCAAATATATGTTGCACTACGCAACATGCATTTGCACTCTGCAAGTGCATTTGCTCCAGGGCTTTAGTAAATGAGCAAAAGCTCTGCTGATTTCCATTATCCAATCATGTGCCACAAACTGTTTGGATTAATTGCCCTTGCATGTGATTGGGTACTCCTTGCAACATGAAGCCTTTTTACCTTAGCTCATTTACTAAGCTGTGGAGCAACTGCACTTGCAGAGTGCAACAACTGCACTTTTCAAACTGCACAGTCTTGTAGCCTTTAGTCAATCAAACCCTGCATGTCCTTAAACTTAATTTCTAATTTCACCACCCCCTAAAATGTAACAATGTGCCATCAGATGGGGTGAACAATCTTATAAGTGTGCCTTTCCATATTATTTATTAAAGAAGATTTCAATTATTTAATGTTATACTGATGCTGGGCATTATTGTTTTAAGTGTAATGTTCTTGCAATGTTCTTTTCAAAATTACTGATTTTTGGTTTCTTGTTTGATTCCCCAGTTTCCTTCAACGCCACAGGAATGGCAGACTGAGGCATCCCATTTTGCCACCCGTTGGGACTTTCCCAACTGTGGAGGGGCTATAGATGGGAAACATGTCCACATCGTGCCACCACCCCATTCCGGGTCATACTATTTTAATTATAAGGGGTTCCATAGTATTGTCTTAATGGCAGTGGTGTCGGCACCGTATGACTTTCTGTATGTGGACGTGGGGAAGAATGGCCGGATGTCGGATGGAGGAGTATTTGCCCAGACGGAGTTCTACCAGCGTCTCCAGAGTGGTGGCCTAGGATTGCCACCTGATGCAGATAATGTGGAAGGACTCCCCTTTGTCTTCATAGCAGATGAAGCCTTCGCTCTGAGCAAGCACCTCATGAGGCCATTCCCCCAAAGGACCCTCACCCCGGAGAGGAGGGTTTTTAATTTCCGGCTGGCCAGAGCGAGAAGAGTTGTTGAGAATGCTTTTGGGATTCTGGCCAGCCGGTTCTGCCTGTTTCAGGCATCGATAAACCTTGCGGAATACAAACTTAATTACATAATTTTAGCGTGCTGCATCCTGCACAACTTTTTGAACAAACATTCCCCAAATTATATTTTACCAGTTGGGCCTGAGGCCGGACTTATTATTAGTGATCTGACAGGCCTGGATACTGTCCGTACTGGCTTGGCCCCCCAAAGTGCCCGTCAAGTTCGTGATCAATATATAGATTATTTTATGGGTAGGGGGGCCATTGCAATGCCCCAGAATATTTATTTTGTCAAAATAAAAAATTTTGATCAAATCTTGAATTATATTTATTGCTTGCCTTTCTTTTTGGCTTTCCCCCTAGGTTATCGTAGAGCACTTGTAGTGTCAAGTGTATTTTCATCTATTAAATAAGCACCATTGTCACTGTAAGCAACTATTTTAACTTTAAACAAACTGATACTGAGCATTGAAAGAAGAAACCACACATTTTGTTAATTGCTAAACAGATTTTTTAATATTCGGTGTACATTAACTTATGCGTTTGTTAAAAATGTTGATAGTCAAAAATATATCTATATTTAGAAATTTTTAACAATAGATTTAGGTTATTTTTTTTACAATATTTTATTTTCTTTTTGTTAACAAGCAGGCCTCTTTTTTATTTTTTATTTTTTAAACAGGCCTCTATTTTTTTTTTTTTTTTTGGAAAACATGCCTCTATTTTTTTATGTTTTTTATTGTATAGAAACAGGCCTCAATTTTTTTTTTTTTAAACAGGCCTCTATTTTTTTATGTTTTTTTTTTTATAGAATCAGGCCTCAATTTTTTTTTTTTAAACAGGCCTCTATTTTTTTTGTTTTTTTATTTTATAAAAACAGGCCTCTATTTTTTTTTTTGGAAAACAGGCCTCTATTTTTTTTTTTTTTTTTATTTTATAAAAACAGGCCTCTATTTTTTTTTTTTTTTTGGGAAAACAGGCATATAATTTTTACAAGAGAAAAGAGGAGGCCCAGAATGGGGTCAGCAAACAAGAAAATGAAGGACATGATCAATGTTTTTTTGGTTGAAAAATGGCATTTAGATTCTCCCCAAAACATTGATCATGTTCTTCATTTCCTGCTGCATACGATCCAGCAGGATCCTGCATTAAATCAATCTCCCCATTCCAGGCCATTATCTGACCAATTAGTCGTTGTGCACTGTCTGTGCTAAAATGTTCACCCAAACCTAAAGTTTAATGAAAAAAAGATGTGTTTAGAAATATGCAGCCATACATAGATTACCTTACCATAAGCTGGTGTCTCAGACACTGACCTGGTGGGGTGCTCATGTCGCATACCTCCAAAACATCCTCGGGGGTGGCGCTGTTGCTTGATTCAAGCACAACCAGATCACCTAAAATAGAGTAGAAAATGTTATTTACAAAATATGCAGCCATACATAGATTACCGTAAGCTGGTGTGTCAGACACTCACCTGGTGGGGTGCCCATGTCGGCCACCTCTCCTTCCTCCACATCTATCTATCTATCTATCTATCTATCTATCTATCTATCTATCTATCTATCTATCTATCTATCTATCTATCTATCTATCTATCTATCTATCTCTACATCTATATATCTCTATCTATCTCTCTCTCTCTCTCTCTCTCTCTCTCTCTCTCTATATATATATATATATATATATATATATATATATATATATATATATAGATATATATATATATAGAGAGAGAGAGAGAGAGAGAGAGAGAGAGAGAGAGAGAGAGAGAGATGAAATATAGATAGGTACATTAATAAAAGATATAGGTCTGTATATATGTAACAAGGTTTATTAAGATTGTTTCAAACTATATAAACTCGTAAATTAAAGTGGAGTTCCACCCACTTTTACAATTCTTCAGCATCCCTCACTAAACTGTGCACTGTAAATGAATTGGATATTTTTTTTTTTCTCAGCACCTACTGTATATCTGCTGTATTCATTTTTCACTTCCTCCTCCCTGGCCGCGGCCCATCGCATCATTTTCTGTTTGCAATGCCTTCTGGGAAGGGGCGGCAACTTCCTCTGACACTGCCGTTGCTATGGAAACTTGACCTGAAACCTATTACACTGCTTGTGCTGCACTGAGCATGTGCGAGATCTGCAAGAATGAGATCCAGGAAGAAATACTGTCTGGCTTCAGATGCCCACACTTAAGATGGCCACGGCCTGCTGTAAGTTTATAAATTAACAAACTACTGCTATAAACTAACAAAACAGACCTTAGTTTACAGACTAACTTTACTAGAATACATTAAGCTTGTGTATTATAGGGGTATTTTTATTTAAAAAGTATAATTTCTGCCGGAACACCACTTTAAAGAAAAGCACATGGACCAGTATACAAGGTAATAAACAGAATATGACCACACGACAAGTACTTACTTTTTTTCAGCACTTTACAGATCCGTCTGTACTGATCCGGCTCCCGGAGTTTGAGGTCGGACCATCTTTTCCTAATCTGATCTTTTGAGCGCTGTACCCCAAAAGAAAGATGTAATGTCTTCACCACCTTCGCCATTATTTTGGCTTTTCTAAAATTAGGCCGGGCGTACGGTCCATACATCCCATCACGGTAATTTTTTCTCAGAATTGCCACCATTTCCACCATCTCTTTAAAGGACATATTGGAGGCCTTAAATCTCTGCTTCCCAGATCGGGACGTTCCGGCCTCCGGGCTTTTGTCGCTACCTGAGGTAGTACACACCTGATGTGTCTCCGTCATTGTTTATCCCACTACACACCGTAGAAAGAATGGGCAGAGAATATTCTTTAAAATAGAATGTCAGGGGCGGGCGACGCAGGCGGAGTTTCACACATGCGCAGTGTATAAAGAGAGGTATTACGCATGTGTCGTACATACGTTCTGTGCGTAAAGACAAAGGGCTGAAAATATGCGTAAAGAAAAAAAAACGTCAGGGGCGGGCAAAGCAGGCGGAGTTTTACGCATGCGCAGTGTTTAAAACGTTATTACGTATTGTGTCGTACGTACGTTCTATGCGTAGATGATAGTGGACCGGGGCGCTAGAAAACAAAGGTAATTTTAAATTTTGAAATTAGGTAGAAACATTGTAGCAAGCAGCCTATATGGCTTGACAGATTGATGAGGCCTATGTTGGGATACGATGATGAGGGTTTAGCAGAAACATAAGTTTTTCGTCTTGTGTCTTTATCTTTTACAGAAATTATGAATGCAAAATTTAAGGAGCCTGAATTTCTGTCGGCTTTTATCGATCAATACAGAGAGATGAGGAATCTGTGGGAGGTCAAACACCCTCAATATTATCTTAAGCATGTAAGGAAGTCAATGCTGGAGAGACTTCTGACATTTGTCCAGACGTACATCCCAGAAGCAACAATGGAGATGTTGATGTCGAAAATTGGGATCTTGAGGAACATGTATAAGAGGGAGCATAACAAGATCCAGAATTCCCTGAGATCAGGAGCATCAGCAGGTGATGTATATGTACCCAGGCTGTGGTACTACAATAAACTACGTTTTCTTGATGACCAGACTGAAGCCAAGCCATCACTTTCAACCCTTCCCACCACCCTTCCATGCACTCTTCCATGCACCCTTCCCTCCACCCCAGCAGAGGCTGATGAGGACCAAGCTGGGTCTTCCATCTGGAAGAACCGGATGTGACCATCTGGAGTCAGGTAAATTAATTTCAAAAATATTTACTGTCCTAATATTAATGATGTTGACTAGATGTTATAATTGATTAAAATAATTTTCTCCTAAAAATGATGTATACATATCAATTGACAGTAGTGGCCAAATATGTTTGTCACCTGCTTTAAAAAATTATGGTGTCTGATTTCTAGACTCTTTTATTAACAGATGTATTCACATTGAATTTGCAAGTCATAAGAAGCAAATTGTGTGTCATTGATGAACCAAAAACAAACAACTAAAACTATGTCCCTTTTTATACACAGGATGAGGTCAGCCAGGAGGAAAGTGGGGAAAGTTGCAGGCAGGAGGAGGCCGGGCCCAGGGACAGCCAGGAGGAGGCCGGACCCAGTGTCATCCAGGAGGAGGCAGGACCCAGTGTCATCCAGGAGGAGGCAGGACCCAGTGTCATCCAGGAGGAGGCAGGACCCTGTGTCATCCTGGAGGAGGCCAAACCCAGTGTCAGGCAGGAGGTGGCTGGGCCCAGTAGGAGCCTGACCCAATCCCAAGTGGCTCCCCTCCGCCTTCCTACAAAAAGGGCCAGGAAGGTGACACAGGAGGCATCCCTGCGCCTCATGCGAGAGGCCACCAATTTTTTGAAGAGCCCCCCCGAAGCTGAAGAGGCCTATGGGTGCTATTTAGCCAGCAGGCTGCTTCAAATGGAGTGGGGCCAACGCCTCATTTGTGAAAAACTGTTTGCTGAAATGATACACAAGGGGCTGAACGGCGAGCTAACTGCCAACACACAAATAAATGAGGCAGCCCCCCCTCCTCCTCCTCCTTCTCCTCCTGCCACAACTCAACCACCAGAGCCACAGCCTCCAAGGAAGGCTGCAGGGAAGGCTGCAGGGAAGGGTGCAGGGCAGCGTGGAGGGAAGGCTGCAGGGAAGAGAAGAAAGTGATGACCTGGGTTCAGTCTGGTCTGACAGAAGACGCAGGCTGTTGTAGTACCACAGTCTGGGGACATCTATATCATCTGCTGCTGCTGTTGATCTCTGGGATTCCTGGACCAGATTGTGCTCCCTCTTATATGGACTCCTCAAGATCCCAATTTTCTTGTCCACAGACTTTTGCCAGCGTTGACTTCCTCTTTATTTTCTTTTTACCATAAATAAATGGATATTTTAGTTTATGAAAAGACTTTATGTGTTTTAATTAACATCATTGATTTAGAGACAATGTCAAATTAACAAGGAACAACAATCTCCTTGAGGTTGCAAAAACACCAAAAAAAAATATAATGTTCTAGTGGTAACCTAAAAAAAATATATATATACATAACCAAAAAAGGTTATTTGTGTTAACTTTATATACAAAGAAAAAATCCAAATACAAAAAAAAATGGTTCTTTGTGGTAACTTAAACCAAACCAAATTAAAACAAAAAAAAAAAGAAAAGAAAAATGTATTTGTGTTCAATTTAAGAACTAGAAAAAAAAAATGGTTCTTTTTGTTAATTTTAAAACCCCCCCAAAAAAAAATTTAGATAAAGATAAAATAATTTCGACAATAATAAAAAAAAAATCAGGATAAAATCTAAAATAAAAGATGACTCCCCCCCCCAAAAAGTGTAAAAATTAGTATTAGTATGGAGATATGGCTTTAAAAAAAATACTATATCATTCATGAGATCAAAGAGAAAAAGAATCTAGAAATCAGCTTGGGAGAACTCTGTGTGAATAGGAACAGCAAAACATCTTCGTTCTTATAGCATTATTAAAGAAGACATTAAATGCGCTGCATTCAACGATCACAGAATTTGCAGCGTGAGGAATGTGCTACCTACAATACGAACACTAGTTTTACTAGACCGAGTGCTTCCGTTTAGTTTTTGCTTCTGAGCATGCGTAATTTTTTTGTCTGACAATCTAGCATACAGACAAACGGATTTCTGGGTCCGGCGGAGTTACGACGTAAAGATTTGAAACGTGTTCCAAATCTAAAGTCCATCAGATTTGCGGCTGGAAAAGTCCGCTGAAAGTCCGGGGAAGCCCACACACGATCGGATTGTCTGCCGGACTTGGTCCATCGGCGTCCGTCTGACTTTTGTAGCCGAAAAGTCCGACCGTGTGTACGCGGCATAAGTGTGTTCGTTCAAGCACTAATACACTGCCCAACAAGAATTCTCTTGCCTTTGTGTTATTTGGATATACCGTATTTATTGGCGTATAACACGCAACTTCACTATAAGAGGGACGTTTCAGGGAAAAAACTTACATTTTAAATAAAGAACTGGCCCGCGGACCGGTCTTTGGACATGCCTTATTTAGGGTATCATATCATGCTCTAAACATTATTTCCATGTGCAATTCCCGTGTCTCGATCATGACTACTGATTTGGACGGTGTCTTTTGTCTGTGACCTATAGTGAATTTTGATTTTGTGACTACTTTTTCCCGAGTGCTATAGTGAATTCCATTTTCGTGTTATTTTGCCCGGTTTTTGCAGTTTACGACCATTTATTCAAGCATTTGCGAATCTGAGCTATAGTAAATAAACCCCAAACTGTCTCAGGTGTAGTACCTTCTCTGGTTTCAGGTAATCTTTTTATCACTTGCGCTGCCCACCTTTTAAAAAGGACAGCCATGACTCCTTCGATCAGAAAGAGTTACATTTAAAGGGGACTGAACCACTTCCTACAATTTGCTGTCTAATTTTGGGAGGGCAAGCAGTGGGATTAGTGGGTGTCAAAATACTGGCTGCTAATTAGTAAATTAAAAAGTTAAACAGCAAGGCAAGGGGCTCTTTAAAGCACATGTAGCGGCGGGTAGCTAATTGGCATTTCTAGAGACTTTTAGTGAAGCTTGCAAGACTCTACCTCAAGTTGGCATGGCACTCTAGACCACAGCGTATTTGGCCAGTGGAAAATACAGATCTGATCAGTATCATAAGATCTACTAGCCATGCATCAAAACACTAATGCCGCGTACACAGGAGCGGACTTTACGGCAGACTTGGTCCGGCGTACTGGATTTTGTCGGACAATTCGATCGTGTGTGGGCTCCAGCGGACTTTGTTTGCTCAAAAGTTGGACGGACTTAGATTTGAAACATGTTTTAAATCTATCCGACGGACTCTTCTTTCTAGCGGACAAACCGGTCTTCTGTGTGCTAGTCCGACGAACTCAAACTGACGCATGCTCTGAAGCAATTACAAGACGGAAGCGCTCGGTCTGGTAAAACTAGCCTTCGTATTGAAGCTAGCACATTCCTCTTCTGTGATCTTTTAATACAGCGGGGTTTTTTTTCTTTATAATGCGAGAGGAATGAAGTTGTTTTGGTGCTTTTAATTCACACAGAGTTCTCACAAAGTACTTTCTTCATGATTTATCCTCATGCCATGACTAATATGATATTTTTCAAAAGCCAGATTTCCATTAAATTAGATTTTGGACTCATCTTTTTTTTTTTTAGATTTAAACACTATCTATTTTACAATGTGTGCTAAATTATACAAACTTTTTTTTTTTTGTAGTTTCAAGTTACCACAATAACCTTAATATTTTGTGTTGTTTTAATGAACCTTAATGAGGTTGGTGTCCCTTGTTAATTAGACATAGGGGGGTTTATTTTCCAAAGGCAAATTCATTTTTCACTACAAGTGCAAATTGTACTTGGAATTGCACAGAAAGAGCATTTTGAAGTGCCTTCGCTGTGGATCCGAGGGGCACATGCAAGGAACCCCAAAAAAAAACAACCTTTTTCTTGCACATGATTGTATGATAAAATCAGCAGAGCTTCCCCTCATTTCAGCTCTTCCCCTCAGATTTATAGCGACTGCACTTCCAACAAGTGCACTTGCAGTGCAATTTCTAAAGTGCACTTTTCACTAGTACTTTGCACTTGATTTTAGAAATGATTTAGCCTTTTGGAAAAAACACACATAGGGGTTGATTTACTAAAGGGAAAAAGACTGTGCACTTTGCAAAGTGCAGTTGCCCTCTGCAAGAGCAGTTGCTCCAGAGCTTAGTAAATGAGCAGAAGCTCCGCTGACTTCCATCATCCAATCATGTGCAAGCAAAAATGCTGATTTTTGAATTTTCCTTGCACATTCTTTGCAAAGTCAAGCCTTACCTCATTTCCTAAGCTCTGGAGCAATTGCACTTGCAGAGGGCAACTGCCCTCTGCAAAGTGCACAGTCTATTTGCTTTTATTAAACAACCCCATAGTCTTTTTGACCTGTACCTGCCTACTCCCAAACAAAATGTCGTTTTGGAATCAAAACACATAGTCAATAATGTAAGGTAACAAAAAAATCCATTTATTTTGGTTAACAAAAAATTAGGAAGGCAACACTGGAGACACTTTTAGAATCTGTGAAGCCTGTCGTCCCACAGGACACACATCAAGTTTTAGGACAAGAAAATTGGTATCTTGCGACTAGGGAGCACAGGGAGCACAGTCAGACCAGACAGAAACTCGGCAATCACTTTCGAGTCTTCCGTGGAGCCTTCCCTGCACGCTTCTCTGCAGCCTTCCCTCCACGCTTCTCTGCAGCCTTCCTCGGGGGCTGGGCCTCTGGTGGTGTACTTGGGTCAGGAGGAGGAGGAGGAGTGGCTTCATCTGCTAGATAGGTTGTAGCAGTAAGCTCCCCTCTCAAGCCCTTCTGATAGGCCTGAAAAATCAAACCCTCACAGAGGAGGCGTTGCCCCTTTTCCAATTCCATCAATCTGCTGGCTATATAGGTCCCATATGCCTCCTCTGCATTGGGTGGTGTGCTCAGGATTTGGCTGGCTTCACGAATGAGGGCTAGGGATTCCTCCTCAGTTTGGGTCATTCTTCTGGGCCTTTTGGTGAGAATGCGGAGGGGAAGCACCTGACACTCCGTGCAGCTTCTACTCGGCCCAGCCACAGCCTCCTCCTCTCTCCCACTGGGCAAGGCCTCCTCCTCTCTCCCACTGGTCAAGGCCTCCTCCTGGCTGAGGTCATCCTGTGTCAAAAAAATGGACATAGTTGTAATTTTGTGTTACGCAATCACACACAATTTTCAGCTCATGACTTGCAAATATAATTTTCAACAAATAGTAAAGGCTATCTATTTGACCCCACCATTATTCCAGCTGATCAACAATATCTGAAGTACATAGGCGTGCGCACAGGGTGTGCCAGGTGTGCCTGGGCACACCCTAATCGCCTTGTGTGGTGCATATTCCCCCCTGTTTAGACCACTGATATTTCATCTCCAAAAAAAATGTTACAAAATACAATAATTTATGTAAAAATAAAATAAAAATAATGACACTGTTCACTGCCCTACTGACACCATCAGTACATATACACATGCATATGTATTTGAGCTTTGGGGTGCACACCCTAATGCAAGAGGCTGCGCACACCTATGCAGACGTATATTTTTGGCCACTACTGTCTAGTGATATGTCTACATATTAAAATTTGTGATGAAGTCATTTTTTATGGAGCACTTAAAAATTTGACACGTTAACATCATTAATAACATTTACATAATCACAAATTCCACAAAAAAGGATACCTGGCTGAAGCTGGGCGCATCCACTTCATCAAGGCTGAAAAGGCCCAGTTCTTCCTGGGACTCCTCAGCTGGGGTGGAGGTGGATGGAAGGCTGGAGGGAAGAGTGGGGGGAAGGCTGGAGGGAAGGGTGGGGGGAAGGGTGGGGGGAAGGCTGGAGGGAAGGGTGGGGGGAAGGGTTGAAAGTGATTGTCTGGCTTCTGTCTGGTCATCCAGGAATCGCATTTTGTGGTAGTACCACAACTTGGGTACATAAACTTGGTCGGCTGCTGCTCCGGATCTGAGCGACTCCTGGATTTTATTGTGTTCCCGCTTATACATGTTTCGCAAGATACCAATTTTCTTGTCCACAAACTTGAGGTCTGCCTGGAGGACTCGAGTCTTCACAAATTCTAAAAGTGTGCCCAGTGTTGACTTCCTTACAGCTCGATTGAAATATAGTGGGTTTTTGACCTCCCACAGGTTTTTGTTTTCCTTATATAAATCGATAAATCTCGACAAAAAATCAGCCTCTTTAAAGGGATTCATTGTTGCTGAAAGACAAGACACAAGATCAAAACTGTAATGTCAGTCAGAACTCACAGGATTATTTGGTGAAGAATCTAGGGGACACATATACATACACACACACACGTTTAATCTTACCTTCGTTTCTGACGCTCGCTACTTCCGCACGGACATACGTAGGCCATCGTAATAGCTTTATATACACTGCGCATGTGTCATGCTCCGCCTGCGTCGCCCGCCCCTGACGTTCTTTAGCACGATTTGTCCCTGTCCCTTCACTCTTTGTTACGCAGTGGGAGTAGATAGAGAAAAGATGGCGGAGAGAATCAGTGGAAGTAGCGCGGAGGAAAGCCCGGAGCCACAACCATCCACATCCCGGAGGAGATATAAGGCCGCCAACATGGCTTTTGAAGAGATGGTGGAGATGGTGTCCATATTGAGAAGGGAGGACTACGATGGCAAAAAAGGACCGTACACACGACCGAATATGCGTAAGGACAAAATAATGTCCTCAGTTGTCACCGCTCTAGAAGCTAAATTTGGCACTAAACGTTTGAAAGAACAATTGAGGAAGCGGTGGTCTGACATCAAAAGTAGGGAGCCAGAACAATATTGGCGAATAAAGAAGCTGCTTAAAAAAAGTAAGTACTTGTTGTGTTTTCCTTTTGAGATACTTAACTTGCATGCTGATCCATTTTTTTTTGTTTATACAGCATCGTTCATAAAGACCGTTCTTTGTAAAATACATATGATACTAAAGAAAATGACGTTTTTTTTTCCGCCAAATACGATGGTACAGGGTTGGACATATACATTTAGGTCTTGATAATTTTTCGTATTCCATAAATTTGTTGATGTGGTGTAGATGTGTTGGAAAATATAATGCTTCTTCAAAAATGATTCAGGGTAATGTAAGGACAGGACACAGCAGCTGGTTCCACCTCTGGACTCACTAGCACTAGTGTACTATGTGACCATAATAAAATTTTTGAGGGGTAATACACATAGGAGATCATTGAGGTGTCTGCATCTGTGAAACTTGCCTGAAAATGTGTATTGTTTATAATTGTTGTTCATAGGTAATGTTCATCCTGTCTTCTAAATTTTTGAGGACAAAAAAAGGCAGTTGTCCACAACTCATAACCAACGTTTCATATTAATTTTAAAGATGTAAAATATCACTGTGTTTTAACTATACCCTTTGTTAAATTATCATAGGGGAGAAAAGACTCAGACAGCAGTCCAAGGATCCCAGGACCCCCCCAAGTCACCAGCCTGAGGCTGAAGATAGCCCAAGCCCAAGACCACACCCACCCGACGAGCTGGAGGAAGGAGAGGTGGAGGAAGTGTGCGAGCTTTCAACCCCACCAAGTGAGTGCCTGACACCCCAGCTTAAGGTAATGTATTTAGGCGTGCATATTTTAACCCATTTTTTTTTACACACATTTTAGGTGAGCTTCTGGTTGTGGAAGGCCAAGCGGCAGAGCCATTCAGCACAGACAGTGCCCAAAGACTGATTGGCCAGATAATGTTGTGGAATGGCCAAATTGATCAAATGCGTGACCAAATTCACAGCATGAAACTTCGCCTGGACTCCATGCAACAGGAAATGAAGAACATGATTGATGTTTTGGGCAGAATATAATAACGTTTTGCCTAAAAACATCAATCATGTTCTTCATTTCCTTGTCAAGTTTGTTTCTTCTTCCAATTTTGTTTTAGTTTTTTCCTTCAAAAATATTTTTGATGATGCACACGGTGTGTCATCATGTGCTATCTTCCACCATGGGATATCAATGTACTTGTTTTGTGTTTGCAACCCCTTCATCCTCAAAATTTTTTTGTGGTGAGAGGAACAAAGGGATTGCACACACAAAACACGTACATTGCTCCCCCATGATGGGAGATAACACATGTTGACTTGACCCTTTTTTAATGCTCAATTTTGAGCATCTTTAACATTAACCATTTACAAGGGTGACATCACCAGCACCGTTATTAACATGTTGAACTTTGTAAGTTCTTTTATTTTTTTGTATGTTTTTCAAAACACTGCTGTGAATTTTAATATTTGAAACAAGGTCTATTTTTGTTTAAATATGCCTTTAATAACCTTAAAAAAAAACAAAATAAAAAAAAAAAAACACCAAAAAAAAAATGTTTAAAAAAATGCACCTTTCAATGTGCACACAGTAAAATGTTTTTATGACTACAATGTGTGTGGCTGATTATTTCTCAATAAGATGTTTTGCAAATTTTTGTGTGGTTACAGTGACAAAGGGCCTTATTAACTAAAGGTAAATGCACTTGCCACTACTACAAGTGCACTAGGAGACAGAAAAAACTAAATGCAAACAAGAAGAAAAACAAGATATTTTATCCAAAATGTATTTTCTTTATTTTTTGTAAAAATTAAAGCTCTTGTTGAATAGCAATGGCCCCCCGACCATAAAAATAATTCACATATCGCTCACGCACTTGACGTGTGGTTTGGGGGGCCAAGCCAATACGGCCAATTTCCAGGCCTGTCAGTGTTTGATCTTGTACAAGTCTGGCCTCAGGCCCAACAGAGGTAATATATGTAGCCGAATGTCTTCGTAAAAAGTTATGGAGTATGCAGCAAGCCAGTATGACGTGATTAATTTTATAGTCCGCCAGATTTATGGCTGAGAGGAACAGAATCCCAAAGGCATTCTTCACAACTCTTCTTACTCTGGCCAGCCGGTAATTAAATACCCTCCTCTCAGGGGTGAGTGTCCTTTGGGGGAACGGCCTCATCAAGTGCACACCGAGAGCAAACGCTTCATCAGCGATAAAAACTGAGGGGAGTCCATCCACATTCTGGTCATCAGGTGGCAATCCCAGGCCACCAGTCTGGAGACTCTGGCACAGCTCGGTCTGTGCAAACACTACTCAGTCAGACATCCGGCCGTTCTTCCCCACATCTACAAACAGAAAGTCCAAATGTGCCGAGACCACTGCCATCAAAACTACAGTATGGAACCCCTTGTAGTTATAGAAATAAGACCCCGAATGCGGTGGTGGCACAATGCGGACATGCTTCCCGTCAATCGCCCAACGGTCAGCGAACTGGGAGGCCACAGTCTGCCATTCCTGTGTACTGGAAGAAAACTGTGGAGTGAAAAAAATCAAAAAATTAAGATAAGTACTTTTAAACATAACTTGGATATCAGATTACACAAAAAACATTATTGAACAGCAGTCAAACATTATTAATATGTGTGTTTGTAATTTTAATTCTAAAAAACATAAGGCCCACTTATAAGATTAATCACCCCCTCTGATGGCCCATTGATCAATTTGAATGTGGGGGGAGGGGTACTAATTAGGTTAATAAACACACCTGACAGTTTCTAACATTTAAGCGGTGGGGGAGGGGTACTAATTAGGTTAAGAAACACACATGACAGTTTCAAACATTTGAGGGGTGGGGGAGGGGTACTAGTTAGGTTAAGAAACACACATGACAGTTTCAAACATTTGAGGGGGTGTGGGAGGGGTACTAATTAGGTTAATTAACACACCTGACAGTTTCAAACATTTGAGGGGGTGGGGGAGGGGTTCTAATTAGGGTCAAAAACACACCTGACAGTTTCAAACATTTGAGGGGTGGGGGAGGGGTACTAATTAGGTTAAGAAACACACCTGACAGTTTCAAACATTTGAGGGGTGGGGGAGGGGTACTAATTAGGTTAAGAAACACACATGACAGTTTCAAACATTTGAGGGGTGGGGGAGGGGTACTAATTAGGTTAAGAAACACACCTGACAGTTTCAAACATTTGAGGGGTGGGGGAGGGGTTCTAATTAGGTTAAGAAACACACCTGACAGTTTCAAACATTTGAGGGGTGGGGGAGGGGTACTAATTAGGTCAAGAAACACACCTGACAGTTTCAAACATTTGAGGGGTGGGAGAGGGGTACTAATTAGGTTAAGAAACACACCTGACCGTTTCAAACATTTGAGGGGTGGGGGAGGGGTACTAATTAGGTTAAGAAACACACATGACGGTTATAAACATTTGAGGAGGTGGGGGAGGGTCAAACAGTACAATGGAGCTGACAATATACATTGTTCAAGGGACTAGAGGCTAGAGATATAAATGGACCCAGGATTGCATGGTGGGGAGGTTATTGAAGGTAAATATGCATGTAGGGCAAAAAATGATTAATGTCAAAAAACTGGCATGCATGAAGATAAAGGGGACATTCACAGCATATTCCAAGCATGGTAATTAGGTAACGAGGACATTTAGACAATAAATTAGCAAACATTTAATACATATCATGTAATGTTAAAGGATAAAACTTACCTTCATATAGTCCTTCTGCAGGACCTGAATGATGGCAAAACAAGTCTCTGGGATTATTATCCCCAGAGCCTGGGGGGAGATGCCTGTCGAGAACTTCAAGTCCTGAAGACTTCTCCCCTTCGCCTAATAAAGTAAAGTAGCAACTAGCCTCTGCTTTGCACTGATGGCTTGCCTCATGCAGGTATCCTGCCTGCTGATATAGGGGGTCAGCATAGCCAGCAGACGCTCAAAAACAGGGTCCGTCATCCGGAGATAATTCCTGAAATCCTCAGGATTATTCTCACGGAGCTCACAGAGCTAAGGCATATGCGAGAATTGGTCACGCTGGCGCAACCAATTCTTCATCCATGAACTCCTCCTCGCCCTGTTCATGGACTGGACTCGGGTCAAAGTATTAACCCCAACACCAAGTCCCCACGCAGCACGAACTCGAGAACGAGTACGTTCACACGACATGGCTTCAAAACGGTTGGCTGGTCAAACAAACAAACTTATAACAAACACACTGAAGAACAGCAAGGCCTATGAAGAACGACCTGAAAATCAGGAACGAGCGGACCAGAACGCCTGTTAGGCAGGTTACGAACTGATCAACACGCACTGAAAAGCAGATACAAACCTCACAAGCACAAACTGCACCGCATAAAACGATCGAAATAAGCTGAAGTGTGAAAAGCGCGAATCGTCTCTAACCAAACTTCTACTAACACGAGATAAACACGAGATTAGCAGAAGGAGCCCAAAGGGTGCCGTAGTGGGGCTTTAACTTCCTTTTTATAGTCCCGTCGTACGTGCTGTACGTCACCGCGTTTCAAACCAGCGGACTTTTGCAGTGATCGTGTGTGGCCAAGTCTGTCCCTTTTTAAGTCCGGCGCAAGGAGCCGACAAAGTCCGGCGTAAGGTCCACCGAGTAAAGTCTGCCGTAAAGTCCGCTCGTGTGTACGCGGCATAACTGGAGTTCAGGTTTGTAACAAAAGTCAGAGTAGGCAGAGTTCACTCCGATTCAGAACAATAAGGGTAAGCAAAGTTGAAAGCCCAAGCTAGATTTCGAGAAAAGCACTAGACAGTCAAACTTAACACTAGGACTAAAACCTAACCTTGAGAGTCTATTGCCTTTTTGAAGACGCACTGACCAATCACTGAGTGCACTGATGTATGTCAATGTGCAAGTAACTGCTGACTAGAGATGACAGGAGAGTTCATAACAAAATGTAAGAAAACAAATCATATTACATATGCAATACATTATATGACATGTTCTTTACCAATCATACAGTCAGAACATACCAAGAAAATAAATGGCTTCAGACTATTCAACAAAGAAAAACAGGACATTTTAAATCAATGTGATTTAGATTTGTCTGTATCTTAATTTTCAGAGTTAAATATTTCTCTGCCTTGAAATAAGACTCTAAAAAGTCAACATGTAAAAAATGTAACCTTGAAATACCTCTCTGTGAATGCTTCTTATTTAAGATGGAAAAAACGTAATGCTTCATTTACAAAAATAAACAGGTGGCTGTACATTTATTTAAAAGGCTGGATAAAAGATAGATGTATATAGACTTTTTATTTCACCATTGTACACTGGTAGAAGAACAGGGGGTGACTGTACCATATACATGTGCCCCAATCCACTGGCCCACCATTTTTTTTTCAGACAAACTGGTATATGGTTAAAGCCTCTGAAAGTAGTTCTACAGGCTAAGGTTTTATACCTTTATGCATTCTATACATGAAGGTAAAAAACCTTCTTTGGGCAAGAGCCACCCCCCCCCCCCCCAGCCCTCCCTAAAAGCTATCTGAGCCCGATCTTGATCCCGCTATGTTGCACGAGAGCAGTGGCTTTTCGGGGTCACTGCCTCCTCATTGGCTGAGACCGCAGTGGGAGCCACAGGCTCCCACTACTGTCAATCAAAGGTCAGTGAGCCAATCAGAAGAGAGTGGGGGTAAATGGACAGACAGAACTGCGCCCTGGGAGCAAGTTTTTTTGGATGCCCCCATAGCAAGCTGCTTACAATGGGAGCAGTCAACAGAAGGGAGGGCCAGGAGCAATGATGGGGGACCCAAGAAGAGGAGGATCTGGGCTGCTCTGTTCAAAACCACTGCACATAGCAGGTAAGTATGTCATGTTTGTTATTTTAAAAATAAAAACATTTGAGCCTTTATTAATATCAATTGAATTTGCAGGAGACTCATTTCTCGATTTGCATTGTTGGTTGTCATTAACTTTCACCAGGACAAGGGGTGAAGGGAAATCATCCAGTACAGACACCTGTTTTGTTAACTGTCTATGAGGGGAATACCTTTAACTTCCTGTTGTGTCTCTAGAAAAGGAAATAAAGGGAAATCTCCACAGTGTCACACATACAGCAAAAAAAAAGTTAAAGGGGTTTGACCCATCCCTGCTCTTTCCAAAGCAAAATGTTTGCTAAACATACAATTTAAAGGAGACAAGTCGAGAGAGAGAGAGAGAGAGAGAGAGAGAGAGAGAGAGAGAGAGAGAGAGAGAGAGAGAGAGATCAGACTTACCTAGTAACTCCTAGCCCTTCAAACTTGTAATGTAACTGTAAAGAACCATGCTATCTGAAAGGAGGGAAACACAGATGTTCTTCCAGACCAATGACTGAAACGTCTCTTTTAAACTGACATTGTGGTCTTATAACATTTATATTTCTGTCTGTGATGTTTGCTGTAAAGGCATTTATGGATTGTTAGGCTGGTGCTCTGCTTTTTCCCTTGCCTATTACGATAATCTCAGTACACACTCGTTCTCTTCCCCATAGAAGCAGAAAATGAGTGTGTACTAAGGGCGTTTTCTGCCTCATAGGGCAGGAAATGAGTGTGTACTAAGGACATTAAAAGTCCAATGCCCTGTGACAGTCACACAGACATACACATATTCAAGGGACAGTGTTGGTAAAAGCAATTAGTATTATGACTAAGTTGGAACCTACCCAGGGCTTCGCAATGTTTGCATTTTGCAGCATTCTGTTAGTGCTGTTGTGTATGTATAGGACCTAGCCTTAAGAGAAGAAGGGTTCAGCTCTATGCCTGAGCCGCTCATTATTCTTTATGCCCATCCCTGGTGCACATACAGCTTTTCTTTGAATGCCAGAACATCACAAGTTGTACACATTTCCTATCTCTGGGTAGGCCACAGTAAAACAGGGTTTCATTTGTGTTTATCTCTGAGACCTGCAGGTCTATTTTATAATTTGATGAGTAGGGCTGGGAGGACAATATGCTCATTTAAGTGTTATAGGAAATATGTGGCTAGGTATTAGTACAGTGGGACAGGGTGTGCATGTGTGTGTGTGTGTGGGGGGGGGGGGGACTCAGCCTTTTTCAACCAGGGTTCAGTGGATCATAAGTATTCCTCCAAAGCTTGCTAGGAGTTCCTTGATCAATGAGCAATGTCAGCCTCCAAGCTATCTGCAAAGGGTCCAACTCTTCACAAAGACCACAAATGTAAGGAGAATTCTTCCCACTGACCATCACACTATTCTGTAATAAGCTGTAGATATATTCATTATTAGCAGGGTTTCCCTGACACCAAAAAACTAATTCAAGGGTTCCTCCATGTTAAAAAAAAAAAAAAGGTTGAAAAAGGCTGGTCTAGGTGGTGGGGGCCCTTTTGGAAGTGTCAGGATGGGAGGTCCTTACGTTAAGGTAGGCAGAGGAGGATCTTAAAGTGACTATAAAGGCAGAAGGTTTTCTATCTTAATGTATTCTATGCATTAAGATAAAACGCCTTCTCTGTGCAGCAGCCCCCCTAATACTTACCTGAGCCCCATCTCGGTTCACCAATGTGAAGGGACTCTTGTGCAGGGATTTGCTGAAACACAGCAGCGGTGCCTTTGGCTCCCACTGCTGTCAATCAAAGTCAGTTAGCCAATGAGGAGGGAGAGGGGCGCACCCAACTGTGGCTCCGTGTCTGAATGAACACAGGGAGTTGTGTCTCGGCTCGGGAAAACCTATAGCAAGCTGCTTGCTGTGGGGGCACTCAACTGGAGGGAGGGGCCAGGAGCTTTGGCGAGGGACCCGAGAAGAGGAGGATTCTGGCTGCTCTGTGCAAATCCACTGCACAGAGGAGGTAAGTATGACATGTTTGTTATTTTCAAAGAAAACAAATGAGACTTTAGTATCACTTTAAGGTAAGTTATTATTTTCTACACTGAAAAGTACCAGCGTCAGGCTCCTGTTGAACTATAATAATTTTCTGTATCAACACAAGTAATCTTCTACTGTCTCCCTTTGTCTAAAAGTTTTGGAGTGTCAATTTTTGTGGTGTCTCGAATCCCAACATTGAGTCTGTGAAAAATAAAGTGTAGCGCTATAAATAATAAATTAGTTTAATGGTCTATTTGTTATTTATAGCGCTACACTTTATTTTTCATGTTTTTGGGCTTTGGTCGATAGCTGTGTTGGCTGTTATTTTTTTACACAGCGCTGTCATTTCTTTTTATTTTTATTCCCAACATTGAGTCTGTCTGGGATTATCTGAAGAGACAGAAGGATTTGAGGCAGCCTACATCAATAGAAGATCTGTGGTTAGTTCTCCAAGATGTTTGTGAAGGAACTTGGGTAGCTTGTTACAAACTGTGTACCTAAAAGAATTGATGCTGTTTTGAAGGAAAAGGGTGGCCACACTAAATAATGATTTGATTTGGATATCCCTTTTGTTTATTTTTATCAATGAACAAAATGGAAAGTAAATAAACTATTAACACTTCTTTTTCTGAAAGCATACCTAATTTACAGACATTTGTCACACCTCTCTAATGTTTGTACTGTACTGTATATGTTCTGAAAGTGATTCGGTAATTTTTAGCACTCTTTAAAAAAAGGAAAAGGAGCAGTGACCTACATACATTCAGTACATGTACCCATGTGCTGGAATTAGTTGATAGTGGTCCCAAAGCTATTACTGAACAAAATAACTTTAAGGACCCCATGTTTTAACCACGTCAGCTCTCATACTTGTATGCCCCTCTATGGACCAAAGCTTTTTTTTTACATTTCTGCTATTAGCCTGTTTTTTCAGCAAATAATTTGTCATTATTTAAGATAACAAAGCAATACAAATGTCGTTTTTTTAAAGGCAAACAAGACTTTAGGTCCAGGTGTCCACAATTGTGTAATGATTGATGATAAGGTAGAAGTTTATCTATTCTTCTCATTTCTGACGGCTCCTCACCTGCTGAAGAAGCTAATTAGAGAGCGTAACCCGTACAGGTGTCAAGTGCCGCCATTCAGGACATTTTTCACTGTTCTCATCATTATTGATGATATGCATGTTTTTCACATTTGTATGTGAGTATTTTATCCCTGAGTTAAGTTTTATTAAATGTTATTAGCAGCAAGCGCTATGGTTTGCCTTTGTTTTATATGGCTACACATGACTGAATGAGATCCCGGGAGGAGGTCTGAGCTGTCTAGGTGTACTGTGATGAGCATTTGTGCTCCCGAGATACCCTGAGAGATATTTCACCAGGCGTGTGTTTCACCAAGCATGTGTCGATCCTGTAGTGGGGTCCATATCATGAGAACCCGGTAGGAGGTCTGGCTTGTCCAGGAACACCAGGAGGAGGAAGGGTTTCCCTGAGGCATCCTGAGAGATATTACTACAGGCGTGTGTGACTCTATAGTCGGGTCAACATTGGGAGGTGAGCAGGCATTCCAGCTAGAGGTGATGGTCACTGAAGTCACTGGATATCTATGAACTGTCACGGAAAGTTGCACTACGGTGAAATTTTGTCAATATTTGGACTTGTTTTGATTTGTGAGTTTTTGGTTGTGCTACACTATATATATTATATTTTGTTTATTACCTATTGAGAGTCACAAGTGGATACACTGTAATGCCCTGTACACACGGTCGGATTTTCTGACGGAAAAAGTGTGATCGGATTGTGTTGTCGGAAATTCCGATCGTGTGTGAGATCCATCTGACTTTTTCCGTCTGAATTTCCGACACACAAAGTTTGAGAGCAGGCTATAAAATTTTCCGACAACAAAATCCAATCGGTTAAATTCCGATCATGTGTACACAAATCCGACGGACAAAGTGCCACGCATGCTCAGAATAATTTAAGAGATGAAAGCTATTGGCTACTGCCCCGTTTATAGTCCCGACGTACGTGTTTTACGTCACCGCGTTTAGAACGATCGGATTTTCTGACAATTTTGTGTGACCGTGTGTATGCAAGACAAGTTTGAGCCAACATCCGTCGGAAAAAATCCATGGATTTTGTTGTCAGAATGTCCGATCAATGTCCGATCGTGTGTACAGGGCATTAGTGGTGTGGGCAGCAATCACGTCAAGCCTAATTATAGACTATTATATTGATTATTTTATTTTTATTTTACATTGTTTATTGCGCTGATTATATATAATTTGTTCACTATAATGCCCCATACACACGGTCGGACTTTGTTCGGACATTCCGACAACAAAATCCTAGGATTTTTTCCGACGGATGTTGGCTCAAACTTGTCTTGCATACACACGGTCACACAAAGTTGTTGGAAAATCCAATCGTTCTAAACGCGTTGACGTAAAACACGTACGTCGGGACTATAAACGGGCAGTGGCCAATAGGTTTCATCTCTTTATTTATTCTGAGCATGCGTGGCACTTTGTCCGTCGGATTTGTGTACACACGATCGGAATTTCCGACAACGGATTTTGTTGTCGGAACATTTTATATCCTGCTCTCAAACTTTGTGTGTCGGAAAATCCGATGGAAAATGTCCGATGGAGCCCACACATGGTCGGAATTTCCGACAACACGCTCCGATCGGACATTTTCCATCGGAAAATCCGACCGCGTGTACGGGGCATAAGACTTTAGATTGGTGATATTGCCTTGTAAATATGAATTTATTCTTTATGTAGCCCATAGACAAAAAAGTAACAAAGATAAAGAAGAAATGTACTTCTTTTCTACTTTGATGAGTAATGGTTTATAAAAAATTGACCATTAAACTTTAGATTAAATGTATACCCTGCCCTTTAAAGAGTAACTCCACTTTTTTTTGAGAAGAAACATTGCAAGGATTTAATAAATTTGATTCCTATCTGTTTTTGCTTGAAGGGAAAAGCTGTTTGGTTATGTCATTGTGCAGAATGAATTTGAATGGGAGTGACTTTTTCATTATAAATCAGCTGATGCACTTGCAATATTCATTTGAGGAAGGCTGCAGTGTCTGCATTCCTTTAGAAGTAATTAACCCTTTGGGAATATGCCATAAGATATCACCGTGTCTATCCATCAGAGAGACTATGGGGAATGTTCCCATAGGAAACAAATTTGAGCGTTTTTATATATTTTTTTCTATTTTGTGTTTTGATTTTTTTTGTTTTTTTTTTAATATAGGTTTTCTTTTCTCTTTTTTTTCTCCAGTTCCTTTTGGTAGGTGACTGCATTGGTTGGACCTCTGGATTTAGAGATATTTGACATCTTCCTTACACTTCTACTACTAGTATTTTGTTGCGTTTCCATTGAACACCGCTTGTCATAGGCAGCTGGATGTTCATTCGTTCCCCCTTTTTTTCCTTCCTTTGGGTGAGTATTCAATGTGGGGTGTTGCTCTTTTGTTTTCTTGCCATTTGCCCCCCCCCCCCATGTTGATTCTGCGCCCTTCTATAAGAGTCGGCTCAATCAGGTCCCCTCCCCCCATTTTTCTTTTTTTTCCCTGGAAAACCCTATGACTGTTTTTAAATGCATTTTGTTTATGTATGTATTGAATTAATATATGACATATATCTATTATAATACTCAATTTTATTGGTAGAATAATGTACTGTCTATATTGTTTATCAGCTATAACACCACAAGATTGAAAAACGAAACGGATCCTAAGGGAAGCTCGTTCTGGGTGAAATGCATCAATCCAATTATCTTTCGTTGGTGTATTTATGTTCCTATCGTGTGCTTATAGCTTTAATTATATGTTTTTAGAGAACCTTTTTTACTATATAAAATAAAATAAAAAATTGTACTATTTACTTTGTATTTGGTGGTACTGTTAGGCATGTAAAGTGATACTAAAGCCTTGTTTTTTTTTTTTTTTTAAATGACAAACATACTTACCCGCTCTGTGCAGTGGTTTTGCACAGAGCAGCTCGGATCCGCCTCTTCTCGGGTCCCTCGCCAGCGCTCCTGGCTCCTCCCTTCACAGCAAGCAGCTTGCTCTGGGGGCACCGAAGCAGGCAGGCTCCCGACCCCACGGCTTTGTGTGTCCATTCACACACGGAGCCACGGTTCGGCCCTGCCCCCTCTGTCTCCTGATTGGATCACTGCCTGTGATTGACAACAGCGGGAGACAATGCCAAAAGTCAACCAGGAGTGCGAGTCCCCAGAGAGGCAAGTCTCTCGTGGACATCGCTGGATCGAGAGGGGGCTCAGGTAACTAATAGGGGGGGCTGGGGGGCTCCTGCACACAGAAGATTTTTTACCTTTATGAAGGTAATGAAGGTAAAACCCTTGTGCCTTTACAACCACTTTAAAAATCCCCATTTCCCATAGTCTCTCTGGTGGATAGACATGAGGATTTCTTTCTTCCTAATTTTTTCAACTGTTTGGGGATCATGCCTGTTTTATCAACAAGCTCTCCCACCCAATACCCACCTAAAATCTGACTTGGACCTTAGTGTACACTTCTGGGAAAATCAGCAAGCCAATCACACAAGCAAGAAATGACATTTCTCACCAAATGTGTACAAAAGGCCTTCAGGTTGTCATATTGCATTGAATTTTACAGAAAACTACAGCGCTGCAGATTGAAAAGGAAAAGTAATTTTTAATAACATTCAGTTACAGGGGCAGAGCTGAGCGTGGCACGTGAGAAGACTTTCTTCTCCGAGCTCCCGTGCCTGACTCCCTGGAGCCTACCATATCCGCGGGTCCGCCTTACACCCCGCTGCGCTGCTGTCATGACCCGGTCCAAGGAGAAGGAAGGAGCAACCCAGGACCTCCAACATGTTGCCGCTGCCCTGCCACCATGAACACCACGAGGCATAGAAAAAAGCAAGGACAAAGAGCCTGGCGGTGTCAAATCCAAGGGCACAAAACAAAAAGGTAAAGCGGGCACCAGGGACATGTTATATTATGCCCAAAAGCTGCCATCACCCTATAACAGCTCTAATAGCCAGGACATGGCCGCTGACATGCTGGAGGGGGTAGAGGGGGAACAGCTCAGAGGTGCAGAAGAACTGGTGGCTGACCAGGGGGATCAGATACATGATAAACAGTCTGAGAAACCTGCTGAGCAAGAACAACCTACACTGTGAGAGATTCTTTAAGCTTATCAACTGAATCTGTGCATTTATTAACTGCTTTAAGTACATTTGGGGAGCCTATCAGAGGATGTGGCACTGATTAGGCATGGCCTTCAGGGGATTCGAGAACGCACGGCTGTCAAAGAAAGTCGCATTATTGACTTGGAAGATAAGCTACCAACCCTTATGCAGGACTCACAAACAACTAAACAACTAGCTGGCGCAAATAACTTACTGGTTGAGGACCTGGAGAACCGCATGCGGCAGAACAACGTCCGGATCATAGGCCTCCCGGAGTTCATCGAACGCTGGCTTCTCGACATCTTTGGCAAAGACGCCATTACACCTCAATTTTCAGTGGAACGGGCCCACCGCACACTGACCAGACCCTTACCACTGGGAAACCCTCCCAGCCCTGTGTTGGCCTGGCTGCTCAATTACAGAGACTATAGAGGCTATCTTGCATATGGCACGTGAACAGCGTAACATTCAATACAATGGAGACAAAGTCTCCTTTTACACTGACTTTTTGGTGGGGATGCAGAGGAGCAGAGCAAAATTTACCAAAGTTTGCAAGCGCCTGCAGCACCTCCAAGCCACATATGGCTAGACTCTGCATTGTGGTGGCGGCCAGACCCATTTCTTTGATTCTGCAGCTGCAGCCTCAGACTGGCTTGACACCCATGAAGCAGACCTGAGACATCACCCTAATGTGGCTGAGGCCAAATAAACTATGTTACCAGTGGTATTTACCTGATGTCTTCAACTAGTACGAGCGGATGGGCAATACTACCTTTTTCTTGTACAAAAAGGTTTTATTGAACATAAAGGAACAAAATCATTTATAGTACAAAGGGGGAAACATATAAGTGTGCATTATATGGATACATGTCTACATAGTACTGTATTGGTACAGAGAAGGAAAAAAAAAAAGGAAAAATAAGAAATGGAAACAGGCACCATATCACAAAATCATGTAACAATACATAAAGCACTTAGCAAAAAGTGTACATAAACATTTGTCAGCCTGTACTTTATCTCCGTCAGGGGTAAACCTGCGGATTTAAAGATCAAAGGGGACAAAAAAAAAAGAATAAAATTTTCCAAAAAATGGAGATGAAACATGGGAGTAAAAAGGGACTGACTGGATGAGTGAGAAAAAGAAGGAACAGAGGAAAAATAGGGAAGAAAAAAGTGGGAGGAGCAGAAAGGTAGGGGGGAGGGGGGAAGAGGGGGAGGGGGGGAAGAAGTCCGCGGGATGGGGTGCCTGTGATCTCATTACAAGGAGAGTAGTGCCGAGTCAAATCGGGAAGGGTGGGCATAGTTTACCCATGGTTGCCATATTCGGAGAACTTTGTCATGTGTATCTGATAAAATTGCTGTCAGCTTTTCATTAACCATGGTATCATTAATGCGATTTTTAACTGCTTCAAAACTTAGGGCTGGAGTTTTCCATGATTTTGCAATAGTTAATTTAGTTGCAGTAAGTATATGGGATGCAAGCTGACACTCTGGACGTAACAGTTCAATGATTGGTTTCCCCAACAGGGCCTCAAAGGGGTCCCTCTTTATAGTAGTATTGAAAAGGTTTTGGAGAAGTGTATACACTCTGATCCACAGTCTGCATACCTTAGGACATTTCCACCAAATATGTGCCATCGTGCCCTCTTGTGAACATCCTCGAAAACATAAAGGGGAATATGATTGGATGAACCTCGCTATTCTGGCAGGGGTGTAGTACCATCTGTATAAAATTTTGTAGGCATTTTCCAAGAACAAAACATTCTTGGAGCACTTGGATATTGAAATTGTCATGGCCTGCCAATCCTCAGGGTCTACTTTCTTACCCAGTTCCGCTTCCCAATGAAGATGATATGCTCTTGTGGGCGGTTTTGTTGATCCAATAATGGCTGCGTAAATTAATGAAATCAGACCTGGGGACTGGGGGTCGTGATCTGCAAAGATGTTCAAAGGGGGTTAGTGTATAAGGGGGGTCATGAGACTTTATAAGGTTTAGTAGAAAATGACGTAATTGCATATATCTAAAATGCTCCCTTAGGGGGATGTCATGTGAGGAGCATAAAGCAGCAAATGTTGTAATCCTAGTTGGAGAAAGCATTGAATGGACATCCACAAAGCCTTGCTCTGTCCACCATCGAAACTGCTGCGGATTATCTTGTCCTGGTGGAAAGAATGGACAGTGAAGAAGGGACAGTAGGGGGAGATGTGGGGAGATTAGACCTGCAGAGTATTTGACAGAATCCCATAACCGTAGTGAATGGGCCAGGCATGGGCCCATAGCACTAGGGCGATGCTCTCGAGGAAGCCATAGAAGAGAAGCCAAGGGTATCGGGTGAGAGTCTACCATATCCATAGTGGCCCATAGTGGCATCTGAGTTTTCTCATGGAGATGAGATAATGGAGCTATGGCTGCAGCTATGTAATAGGCTTGTAAGTTGGGTACAGATAAACCTCCATTTATTTTTCGAGCAAATAATACCTGCTTATTAATCCTGGGTTTCTTAGAGCCCCAAATAAACTGCATAATCTTGCGCTGATGTATACAGAGAATATGGGAGGGGACCTGAACCGGGAGAACCCTGAAGTAATAAAGCAATTTTGGGAGGTAGGACATGCGGACGGTAGTTATCCTACCGAACCAGGATAACGGGAGAGCGGACCATGAGGAGAGCATTTTAGTAAGATTTCTAAATAATGGGGGAAAATTAGCTTGGAATAAACCTGAGTATTTTGGGGTGATTCGAATACCGAGGTAAGGTAAAGAATTCAACCATTGGAAAGAAAAGTGTGACTGTAGGGAATCTAATTCAGATGGGGAGAGGTTTATTGACATTGCTTTAGATTTAGCAGAATTGACCGAAAGGCCCGAAAAGGTGGCAAAGGTTTCCAGAAGAGTTAGCAGGTTAGGGAGTGTGATTCTTGGCTTAGTGATGGTCAATAAAATGTCATCCGCAAACATAGACAGTTTATGCGGAGTTCCTGCTATTTCCACGCCAGTTATATCAGGGTGAGATCTAATGGCTTCCGCTAGGGGTTCCAATGCTGAAATGAATAGCAACACTACCAATTTGAATGTCCTGTTTGCCTATGTCAAAAGAGCTGGGGAGTATCAGTTTTTCTTTTTTCCGTTGACCACACACAGGATGCACATATGGTTAAGTTACTTATTGCTGTGTGTTCTTTCAGCAACTGGATGTGCGGTATCGTAGAGAAAGTGAGTGACACTTCTTCTGCACTCTGTCAGAAAGTGGATATGCATGTTGCAAGCTACAATGCCAGACCTGTGAACTGTTACCCAGACCTTGGGTAGGGGTCTCAGGGTTTAAGACTATTTCAAAAGAGAAGAAAGAACAAAAGGGCGCACCAACCTAGTGCATTATCCTTGGATATCATTTTATTAAAAATTAAGTTCCAGATCCAAAAAGACAAAAACGATCTGTATCGATGAAATGAGTAAATTCAATACCAAAGGGGTTATCCTTACAATATCCCAGAAAGTTGTTTAGGTTTTGGTCCGTCCCATTCCAAATAATAGGAATGTTATCAATATACCTAGCGAAGATGACCAGATAAAAAATACCCCCGAGGAAAATTAGTGGGACTTTAACGGCAACAAAGTAAAAAAAACAATTTTATTAATTAGAAAACATATACAAAACATCAACATTGATATATATACATAGCAGTAAGGACGCGTATAACAATGAGAAGCTAAAAGGTATACTGATATGCAATAAGTGGAGATACATACTGCTATGTATATATATCAACGTTGATGTTTTGTATATTTTTTTAATAAAATCGTTTTTTATTACTTTGTTGCCGTTAAAGTCCCACTAATTTTCCTTGGGGGTATATTTTATTTGTTGACCTAGGGATGTTGGCAACTTTCATGATTTAGCTGGATGGTAATTTTTTTCTTTTAGCGAAGATGACCAGGTTTACTCCAAACGGGTTATTGTTCCATATGAACGACTTCTCCCAATAACCCATAAAAAGATTTGCATAACTAGGGGCAAACCTGGCCACCATAGCCGTACCCTTGATCTGTAGGTAGTGTTCCCCAAGGAAAGAGAAACAATTGTGTGTAAGGGAACACTCAACACAATCTCTAACAAAAATTTAGCCGGCAAGGAGTTCAATTTACCATCTTCTAACAGATAATAGTTGGCTCTTAAACCATGTGTGTCAATAGATGTATAAAGAGAGGCCACATCCAAAGAGAGCCATCTATAGCTGAGCTGCCATTCATAATGAGATAAAATGTCCAGCATATGGCTAGAGTCTCCTACAAATGATGGGAGGCTAATCACCATCTCCTGCAGGAAATGGTCGATGTAGCATCCCAAATTGCTGGAGAGATATATATATATCTTTAGAAAAATAGAAGTAAACAAAAAATAAATCAGGGGATCAATAACAATAATAAGTGGGAAAGGGGAAGAAGTATTTCATTCGAGTTGATTATAATAAACTAAAAGTTAATAAGGAGTTAAATAGGAACACATTTTTTTTTTTAATTCTTTAGGCTGGGTTCACACCATTGCGAATTGGATGCAGTTTCACCGCTTCCAATTCGCAAAAGCAGGAGATTTTGACCGGATCTCTATGGAGCTGGTTCACATATCTCCGCAGCGGGTCCAGTGCATTTTCTGTGCGTCTTTTGGTCCATTTCAGGTCCGAATTCAGCCCAAAGTTCGGGCTGAAATCGGATCTCAAAATAGTGAACCAGGATGCACCAGACCCCTGCTGTGAGCCACTCCGTGCTCATATGTGAACCCAGCCTTACTTGTAATTTTGCTTTAATTGACTTCATATGCAGATTGAAGCTAACCGCTTAGATCTGTAGATAAATGAGACAGTAAATACTGTACATCAGTAATAAAAATGTTACTTTGTATCTTTGAATTGCACCTGAGTCCTGTTTATAAATACTGTGTGACAAGGTGTGATATTTGACAGAGGTAGCTGTAATAGCTGCTGTATTTACAAAGCAATTCCTGGCTGTCATTTGACAGCCAGAAATTGCAGGTGAATCTATGAGATGGAAGCTGTAGTGGGGGAGGACAGGATGTGCTACATATGCCCCGTGTACTTTGATTACATTTTTTGAACATGTGTAGTAGAGCTAATGTTCACTCGAGTTAAAGTTTAAAAAAAATACATTTTAAAGCCCAGCAATGTGCTTCACAACTGTACTTAGAGTTTTACTTGCTTTGTGGCTAATTAGCAAGGAGAGTGTTTTTAAAAGGAATGGGATGGAAAAAAGAAAAAAAAAGTCGGAAGCACAGTCCTGTCATATAACCTGTCAAAGCCATGTGACTGGCTTCTCGTTTAATCAGAGTTTTCTCTGCTGCCATAAGCATATCACAGGCTCCACACCACAACTTGCAATGTAGTTTATGAATAGAGCATAAAATATCAAGCCGCACTGTGCAGTAACTTCATGGTGTATAGCAGATAGCAGTATTTTGTCTCCACTATAAAGATCCCTCTTAATTAAGCAATGTTATGGAAGCAGGTGAGCAGAATAAGAAAGGTTTAAGCCCTTGCCTTTTATTGCTGCTCATATCTGATGGAGATACTTAGAATCTTTTTTTAACCACTTAAAGTGGAGTTCCACCCACTTTTACAGCTCTTCAGCATCCCTCACTAAACTGTTCACTCTAAACGAATTGGATATTTTTTAATTTTTTTTCTCAGCACTTACTGTATATCTGCTGTATTCATTTTTCACTTCCTTCTCCCTGGCCGCGGCCCATCGCATCATTTCCTGTTTGCATTGCCTTCTGGGAAGGGGCGGCAACTTCCTCTGACACTGCCGTTGCTATGGAAACCTGACCTGAAACCTATTACACTGCTTGTGCTGCACTGAGCATGTGCGAGATCTCCAGGGATGAGATCCAGGAAGAAATACTGTCTGGCTTTAGATGCCCAGACTTAAGATGGCCACGGTCTGCTGTAAGTTTATAAAATAACAAACTACTGCCATAAACTAACAAAACAGACCTTAGTTTACAGACTAACTTTAGTAGAATAAATTAAGCTTGTGTATTATAGGGGTATTTTTATTTAGAAAGTAACATTTTGGCCGGAACACCACTTTAAGGATTGGACTCAACCCCCTCCAGTCCAGGCCATTTTTCAGTTTACAGGGTTGCCACACTTTTAATGAAAATAACTCAGTCAAGCAACACTGTACTCCTAATGATTTAGTATTATTTTTGTAGACAGATAAAACTTTCTTTAGTTGGTATTTTACTTTTTACTATGTAAAGGAAAAAGACTTGAAATTCTGAAAAAAAAAATTTTTTTCTTAGTTTCTATTATGAAACAATTAAAATAAATAATCTTTCTGTATACATTTGTCCCAAAAGTATTCTGCTACATTTCTTTGGTGGAAAAAAGAAAAAACAAACCAGTCTGTGTGAAAGTTGTAGAGTCTACAAATTATGGTACAGTATATACTGCATATATTTGAAAATTATTTTTCAAATATATTATTTGAAAAAAAATATTTTTATCATTTTTTTCCCATAAATAGAGCTTTTTTTTGTCGTATCTAATCACTGCTGGGTTTTTTATTTTTTGCTAAAAAAATGAAAAAAAGACCAAAAATTTTGAAAAAAATAAAATAAAACAGTTTTATAGTTTGTTTTAAAATTTTGCAAACAGGTAATTTTTCTTCTTCATTGATGTGCGCTGAGGCCGCACTGATGGGCACTGATAAGGCGGCACTGATGGACACTAATAGGTGGCACTGGTTGGCACTGATGAGGCGGCACTGGTGGGCACTGATGGGCACTGATAGGTGGCACTGAAAGGCATTGCTAGGTGGTACTGAAGGGCTCTGATAGGTGGCACTGATGGGCACTGATAGGCAGCACTGATAGGTGGCACTGATGGGCATTGACAGATGGCACTGGTGAGCACAGATAGGTGGCACTGGTGCGCAATGTTTGGCGGCATTGCTATGCACTGGCAGGTGGAACTGCTGTGCACTGGCAGGCACCACTGGTGGGCACAGATACTCGGGTGATGTCTCACCCTATTTGCGACCGCTGTCCCTCTGAGACAAGCTGTCAGCGCGAGCAGAAAAAAAGCCGATTACCGATCTTTTGTTTACATCATGTGATCAGCAGTCATTGGCTGACAGCTGATCATGTGGTAAGGGGCCAGGATCGTCCCCTTATTCCAATCTGTGATCAGCCAAGTCTCATTGACTCAGTGATCACAGAGCAGGGGGCCTCCCGGAAATTAGGGCCCACGCTGTAGCTGTCATTCAGATATAGCGCGGGCGCAAATCGATAAAGTTGTAATTTTTGGGAAAATTAAGAAATTATTTTTTTTTGTTCACAAGGTTGTAATTTTAACTAAGTATTTCCCACAAACAGTATAAGCATACCTACAAATACATTCCAAACACACACTGCTACTCCCTCCTGAGTATGGGGATAATGCATGTGTGAGACTTTTTCACAGCCTAGACGCATAGAGAGAATCTTTGGGTTTTCAGAGAGCTGAATTTTGAGTTCCACAGGAGAAACACCCACAAACTGACCACATTTTGGAAAACAAATACCCCAATATATTTTATTAAAGTCAAAGTGAGTCTTTAAAAATGTCATTTGAAAATACATAAAGAATATATATATTTTTTTTTTTACACAAAATTGTTAAGTTAATAAGATAGTTCTTGTACATACCTAGAATTATACCCCCAAACACATTTTGCTACTGCCCACAAGCAGGGGCGTTGCTAGGTCTGCAAAAGATCTGGGGCTAGAGCCCATAGCAGCGGTCACCAACCTTTTTGTATGCCCACGGGGGGGAGGTGGTAAGCAATTTTTCACGGGCGATGGCTGGTGTTGGAGCTTTAATCATCATGGCACCATGGTTGATATTGTGTCAGGGTGATTTAAGTGCATTGTTTCTATTGTTACATTCTAATATATAATAAAGTGGTTCAACTCACCATACTGCAGAATCAGTGGGATCCCTGGGCGTGTCACTTGCCACATCTCCTGCCACCAGATGCAGCGTGTCACTTTCCACTGTCACCAGATGCAGCGTGTTACTTGCCACTAGATGTGCATTGTCACTTGCCATGTCGCCTGCCACCATTTGCATATTGCCACTTGCCACGTTACCTGCCACCATTTGCAGATTGCCACGTCACCTGCCACCATTTGCAGATTGTCAATTGCCATGTCTCCTGGCACCATTTGCAGATTGCCACATCTCCTGCCACCATTTGCAGATTCTCACTTGCCACGTCACTGGCCACCAGATGTGGGTTGTCATTTGCCAACTGATGTGAATTGTAACTTGCCATGCCAGCCAGTTCCACCAAATGTGCATTGATGCTGCATTGGTGGCAGGCTGACACCACTGGTCCATTTAGAGAGAGCAGGAGAGCGGTGATGTGGGGTGGGCAGTGAGAGATGATGTAATCTCGCTGCTCCCCGCCGCACCTCCGACATTGAAGCGAGGGGGTCTGGCTGCAAAGTGGAGCTCCACAATGACAGGAAGCATGTGACCTCCACTCCACCGTGCTGTGAGGGTGGAAGAGCGCTGATGTGTGGCGGCCAGTGAGAGATGATGTCATCTCTCTGCCACTGACTGCACCTCGCTTTTAGATTGAAGAGGCCAGGCTGTGAAGAGCGCTGATGTGGAGCGGGCGGAGAGAGATATCATTTCTGCTCGTCCTCCCGCTTTTCTCCTCTCCCTTGCCTTTCTCATGCAGCCAGCCTGCCCGCCACAGCAGCCGCAACCTGTTGGTTAGGCAGGGAGCCTGCAGCATGAGACTCGGGGCTATGGGCTCCAGATTCGGGGCTATAGCCCCAATAGCCACCCCCTAGCAACGCCCCTGCCCACAAGTATAGGGCACCGCACATATGAATGAGAATGCGACTGGTGTGGTGTTGATTGGGGATACTGTGAATGGCTGCACTTTTAGGGTTCATTCACAAATAAAGTGGTGGTAAATCCCCACAGTTGAGCCATGGTTTTACTACCCCTTTTAGGCGCATAGGCAGTAGCTGGGGGTATACACATGTCATGGCTGCTATGCTTTGCTTTGCGGCCATGGCAGGAATTATACATAGTTACACAGTTACATAGTAGGTGAGGTTGAAAAAAAGACACGCGTCCATCAAGTCCAACCCATGTGTGTGATTATATGTCAATATTACATTGTATATCCCTGTACGTTGCTTAGAGTTTTACTTGCTTTGTGGCTAATTAGCAAGGAGAGTGTTTTTAAAAGGAATGGGATGGAAAAAAGAAAAAAAAAGTCGGAAGCACAGTCCTGTCATATAACCTGTCAAAGCCATGTGACTGGCTTCTCGTTTATTCAGAGTTTTCTCTGCTGCCATAAGCATATCACAGGCTCCACACCACAACTTGCAATGTAGTTTATGAATAGAGCATAAAATATCAAGCCGCACTGTGCAGTAACTTCATGGTGTATAGCAGATAGCAGTATTTTGTCTCCACTATAAAGATCCCTCTTAATTAAGCAATGTTATGGAAGCAGGTGAGCAGAATAAGAAAGGTTTAAGCCCTTGCCTTTTATTGCTGCTCATATCTGATGGAGATACTTAGAATCTTTTTTTAACCACTTAAAGTGGAGTTCCACCCACTTTTACAGCTCTTCAGCATCCCTCACTAAACTGTTCACTCTAAACGAATTGGATATTTTTTAATTTTTTTTCTCAGCACTTACTGTATATCTGCTGTATTCATTTTTCACTTCCTTCTCCCTGGCCGCGGCCCATCACATCATTTCCTGTTTGCATTGCCTTCTGGGAAGGGGCGGCAACTTCCTCTGACACTGCCGTTGCTATGGAAACCTGACCTGAAACCTATTACACTGCTTGTGCTGCACTGAGCATGTGCGAGATCTCCAAGGATGAGATCCAGGAAGAAATACTGTCTGGCTTTAGATGCCCAGACTTAAGATGGCCACGGTCTGCTGTAAGTTTATAAAATAACAAACTACTGCCATAAACTAACAAAACAGACCTTAGTTTACAGACTAACTTTAGTAGAATACATTAAGCTTGTGTATTATAGGGGTATTTTTATTTAGAAAGTAACATTTCGGCCGGAACACCACTTTAAGGATTGGACTCAACCCCCTCCAGTCCAGGCCATTTTTCAGTTTACAGGGTTGCCACACTTTTAATGAAAATAACTCAGTCAAGCAACACTGTACTCCTAATGATTTAGTATTATTTTTGTAGACAGATAAAACTTTCTTTAGTTGGTATTTTACTTTTTACTATGTAAAGGAAAAAGACTTGAAATTCTGAAAAAAAAATTTTTTTTCTTAGTTTCTATTATGAAACAATTAAAATAAATAATCTTTCTGTATACATTTGTCCCAAAAGTATTCTGCTACATTTCTTTGGTGGAAAAAAGAAAAAACAAACCAGTCTGTGTGAAAGTTGTAGAGTCTACAAATTATGGTACAGTATATACTGCATATATTTGAAAACTATTTTTCAAATATATTATTTGAAAAAAAATATTTTTATCATTTTTTTCCCACAAATAGAGCTTTTTTTTGTCGTATCTAATCACTGCTGGGTTTTTTATTTTTTGCTAAAAAAATGAAAAAAAGACCAAAAATTTTGAAAAAAATAAAATAAAACAGTTTTATAGTTTGTTTTAAAATTTTGCAAACAGGTAATTTTTCTTCTTCATTGATGTGCGCTGAGGCCGCACTGATGGGCACTGATAAGGCGGCACTGATGGACACTAATAGGTGGCACTGGTTGGCACTGATGAGGCGGCACTGGTGGGCACTGATGGGCACTGATAGGTGGCACTGAAGGGCATTGCTAGGTGGTACTGAAGGGCTCTGATAGGTGGCACTGATGGGCACTGATAGGCAGCACTGATAGGTGGCACTGATGGCATTGACAGATGGCACTGGTGAGCACAGATAGGTGGCACTGGTGCGCAATGTTTGGCGGCATTGCTATGCACTGGCAGGTGGAACTGCTGTGCACTGGCAGGCACCACTGGTGGGCACAGATACTCAGGTGATGTCTCACCCTATTCGCGACCGCTGTCCCTCTGAGACAAGCTGTCAGTGCGAGCAGAAAAAAAGCCGATTACCGATCTTTTGTTTACATCATGTGATCAGCAGTCATTGGCTGACAGCTGATCATGTGGTAAGGGGCCAGGATCGTCCCCTTATTCCAATCTGTGATCAGCCAAGTCTCATTGACTCAGTGATCACAGAGCAGAGGGCCTCCCGGAAATTAAGGCCCACGCTGTAGCTGTCATTCGGATATAGCGCGGGCGCAAATCGATAAAGTTGTAATTTTTGGGAAAATTAAGAAATTATTTTTTTTTGTTCACAAGGTTGTAATTTTAACTAAGTATTTCCCACAAACAATATAAGCATACCTACAAATACATTCCAAACACACACTGCTACTCCTCCTGAGTATGGGGATAATGCATGTGTGAGACTTTTTCACAGCCTAGATGCATAGAGAGAATCTTTGGGTTTTCAGAGAGCTGAATTTTGAGTTCCACAGGAGAAACACCCACAAACTGACCACATTTTGGAAAACAAATACCCCAATATATTTTATTAAAGTCAAAGTGAGTCTTTAAAAATGTCATTTGAAAATACATAAAGAATATATATATATTTTTTTTTTTTACACAAAATTGTTAAGTTAATAAGATAGTTCTTGTACATACCTAGAATTATACCCCAAAACACATTTTGCTACTCCCCACAAGTATAGGGCACCGCACATATGAATGAGAATGCGACTGGTGTGGTGTTGATTGGGGATACTGTGAATGGCAGCACTTTTAGGGTTCATTCACAAATAAAGTGGTGGTAAATCCTCACAGTTGAGCCATGGTTTTACTACCCCTTTTAGGCGCATAGGCAGTAGCTGGGGGTATACACATGTCATGGCTGCTATGCTTTGCTTTGCAGCCATGGCAGGAATTATACATAGTTACACAGTTACATAGTAGGTGAGGTTGAAAAAAAGACACGCGTCCATCAAGTCCAACCCATGTGTGTGATTATATGTCAATATTACATTGTATATCCCTGTACGTTGCGGTCGTTCAAGTGCTTATCTCAAAGTTTCTTGAAACTTTCAATGTTCCCCGCTGAGATCTCCGCCTGTGGAAGGGAATTCCACATCCTTGCCGCTCTTACAGTAAAGAACCCTCTACGTAGTTTAAGGTTAAACCTCTTTTATCCTAATATTAATGAGTGGCCACGAGTCTTGTTAAACTCCCTTCTGCGAAAAAGTTTTATCCCTATGGTGGGGTCACCAGTATATCCCCTCTCAAGCTTCTCTTCTCCAGAGAGAATAAGTTCAGTGCTCGCAACCGTTCCTCATAACTAATATCCTCCAGGCCCTTTATTAGCTCTGTTGCCCTTCTTTGTACTCGCTTCATTTCCAGTACATCCTTCCTGAGGACTGGTGCCCAGAACTGGACAGTATACTCTAGGTGCGGCTGGACCAGAGACTTCTAGAGCGGGAAAATTATCGTTTTAGCACTGGAGTTGATCCCCTTTTTAATGCATGCCAATATTCTGTTTGTTTTGTTAGCAGCAGCTTGGCATTGCATGCCATTGCTGAGCCTATCATCTACTAGGCATAAAACAAGTAAAAATTTGCGCTGAACTAAAAATAGCAAGCGGCCAGCAAAATTCGTAGATAACAAACAAAAAGTCACATGCATAAAAATTATTGCGGCGCTGAAAAGTTCAAAATGAAATTGAAGAGTGGGAGGAATCCAATCACCAAATATATTGTGCAGATGTAGAAAGAGTCACTCGTCACCACGTGGTAATGTAGTCTGCTTACCAGAAGGTGTTAAGGATTAGGCATAGATGATAAATTCTCAGTAGCATCCAGCAAATCCAGCCCACTGGAACCCCTCATCAGACCACAACATCCGTGGGATTTCCTTCACATATAAACATCTCCCAATGGTCACTTCAGAATTAGGCATTCAGGCATGTAGTCATCATATATCCGAGAAAAGAAAATGAAGGACCCATAGTGAAGCCCGTAATGATAGATAAAAAAACTTTTATTGTAGTAACTTACAGTTGAAGCTTAAAACAGCATGCATCAATGATAGGAACAAACGGCTTGCAGCAATCAGCGTACGGATGTCAGCCTGCCTGACATGTTTCATCGTAACAGATGTCTTCAGATGCATGGCTACACCTACAACCGCACGCTATATATATGGTATGGTTAGTGGGTGGATCAGAGGGGATATAATCAAACTCATCACTAACAGCTGGGTAGGATGTGTGTCTTGTGCAGAGCGCTCTATCATCTACTAGGACCCCCAGGTCCTTTTCCATCCTAGATTCCCCCAGAGATTCTCCCCCCAGTGTATAGATTGCATTCATATTTTTGCCAGCGAAATGCATTATTTTACATTTTTCTACATTGAACCTCATTTGCCATGTAGTTACCCACCCTATTAATTTGTTCAGGTCTTTTTGCAAGGTTTCCACATCCTGCGGAGAAGTTATTGCCCTGCTTAGCTTAGTATCGTCCAAAAAAACAGAAATTGAACTGTTTACCCCATCCTCCAGGTCGTTTATGAACAAATGAAATAGGATTGGTCCCAGCACAGAACCCTAGGGGACCACACTACCCACCCCTGACCATTCCGAGTACTCCCCATTTATCACCACCCTCTGAACTCGCCCTTGTAGCAGTTTTCAATCCACATACTCACCCTATGGTCCATGCCAACGGACCTTATTTTGTACAGTAAATGTTTATAGGGATACACCACGTCTATGGGCCTTCCTTTATCTAGATGGCAACTCACCTCCTCATAGAAGGTTAATAGATTGGTTTGGCAAGAACGATTCTTCATGAATCCATGCTGATTACTGCTAATGTGTCAGAAAACATGATTTAGACCGAGACAGAAGTACAGTTAATCACACTTGTTTGATAATAATAATAAGGTAAACAAAGTAAGTGTAGTCAATACATAGCCAGAGTTCAGTAACCAGATCGGGTAGTCAGCCAATGCCAATGTCAGAGAACCAGAGATCAATGTAGTAGTACAGCAAGCAGGACCAGGAGCCAGAAGGGACGTCAGCCGAACAAGTCTTTAACAGGAAAGCAGGAAAAAGTCTCTGAGATGTGACCAAAGGCGAAGGGAGAGATGAAGTGAGCTGGACGCTTTAAGTAGGCAGGACTGACGAGCAGATCATCAACAGCTGAGTCACTGTGGAGAGAAAGGAGCTGGCAATTAGTCGACAACTGAGCGGCCAGCTCAGAGAAGGAAGGGCTGAGTCCAGCCCTGACATAATGATACCATTATCATTACTAAAATCTTGTATATAGTCCCTTATCAGCCCCTCCAAGAGTTTACATACTTTTGATGTTAGGCTAACTGGTCTGTAATTCCCAGGGATGTATTTTGGGCACTTTTTAAATATTGGTGCTACATTGGCTTTTCTCCAATCAGCTGGTACCATTCCAGTCAGTAGACTGTCAGTAAAAATTAGGAACAATGGTTTGGCAATTACTTGACTGAGTTCCCTAAGTACCCACGGGTGCAAGCCATCTGGTCCCGGTGATTTATTAATGTTAAGTTTCCCAAGTCTAATTTTAATTCTGTCCTCTGTTAATCATGGAGGTTTTGTTTACTGAAGCCCCCCGATTCCCTCGTCAAGACTGAGGAGAAAAATAAATTCAATACCTTCGCCATCTCCCCATCCTTTGTAACCAGATGTCCTTCCTCATTCTTTATGGGGCCAATATGGTCTGTCCTCCCTTTTTGTACGGCTTACATACTTAAAGAATTTCTTGGGATTTTTTTCGCTCTCCTCTGCTATGGGTCTTTCATGTTCTATCTTAGCTGTCCTTATTGCACCCTTACATTTCTTGTTGCATTCTTTATAAAGTCTGAATGCTGATGATGATCAAACTTGTATTTTTTGAAGGCCTTCTCCTTTGCTTTTATATGCATTTTTACATTGGAGTTAAGCCACCCAGGACTTTTCTTCGCTCTTTTAAATTTATTACCCAATGGGATGCATTGGCTAATGCCCTTATTTAATATGCTCTTAAGGCAAACCCATCTCTCCTCCGTGTTCTTTGTTCCTAAGATTTTATCCCAATTTAGGCCTTCTAGCAAGGCTCGTAGTTGAGGGAAGTTGGCTCTTTTGAAATTCAGTGTCTTTGTATTCCCCTTATGTTTCCTATTTGTGTGATTTATACTGAAGCCAATTCACCTGTGATTGCTGTTACCTAAATTGCCCTGTATTTCCAAATCCGTGATCAGGTCTGTATTGTTGGGAATCAGTAGATCCAGTAACGCTTTATTTCTAGTTGGTGTGTCTACCATCTGACCCATAAAATTGTTCTGCAAGATATTTAGGAACTGACGAGCCTTAGATGAATGCGCAGTTCCCTCCGCCCAGTCTATGTCTGGATGGTTAAGATCCCCCATTATGATAACACTTCCCATCCTTGCTGGTAATTCAAATTGTGATAGGAGATCTGTCTCCCCTTCCTCCCTCAGGTTAAGGGGCCTATAGCATACTCCCAGTATTATTTTCCCCTTAGCTCCATCCATTTGGAGCTCCACCCCTAAGGATTCCTCCTCCCTAGCTCCCTTAGTGATGTCATCTCTCACATTCACTTGTATATTATTCTTGATATATAGGCATACCCCTCCCCTTTTTCACCCTCTCTATCCTTGAGATAAAGGGTTTACCCTTGAATGTTTTCCAGCCAATCATGAGAGCTGTTGAACCAGGTCTCTGAAATTCCCACAAAATCCAAATCCTCCTCGTACAACAGTATCTCTAGTTCACCCATCTTGTCCGCCAGGCTCCTGGCATTGGTGAACATGCCACGTAGTTTAGACCGGTTGCATATTATCCTCTTTTTGGGTGTTCCGAGATTGCAACTAGGACTTGCTACTATACTTACCTTGGGTTTATATGCTTTGGTCAACCTACTACTAATCCACCCAATACTACCCTCTTGAATATGTTCCGCGCTGACTATCTCTACCTCTGGACCCTCCCACCCATCGCCTAGTTTAAAAATCCCCTCTAACTTTTAGGCCATCTTCATTCCCAGCTGATCTGCACCCTCCTCATTTAGGTGCAGTCTGTCCCTTCTATGGTACCGGATATCGACTGAGAAGTCGGACCAGTCCTCCAGGAACCCAAACCCCTCCTTACTACACCAGCTCTTCAGCCACTTGTTTATTTCCCTAATCTCCTCTGCCTTTCTGGTGTGGCTCGATGTACCGGTAGTATTCCTGAGAATTAAATTTTCCTCAATTTAGATCCTAAGTCCCTAAAATCGTTCTTTAGGACACTCCATCTGCCTCTGACTTTGTCATTGGTGCCAACGTGCGCCATGACAGCTGGGTCTTCCCCAGCCCCTCCCAGTAATCTGTCCACCAGATCCGTAATGTCCCGAACCCGCGCGCCCGGTAGACAACATACTGTTCGGCACTTCAGGTCTTTGTTACAGATTGGCCTTTCTGTCCTTCTAAGAATTGAGTCACCTACCACCAGAATCTGTCTTTCCTTTCCCTTTGCTTCCCCCCCACTCTCACTGGAGGAGTTCTTCCCCCGGCAGCTAGGAGAGTCCCTCAGCTCCAGAAGTGCTGGTCCCTGACTGGTTTCACCAATGTCACTCAATGGAGCGTACTTATTGGGATGCTCCAGCCCTGGATCGGCCTCCCTGGCACTTCCCCCTCTACCCTTCCTGACTGTCACCCATCTACTCTTTGCTAGTGCCTGCACCTCTTTGTCTCCACCTGCCTCTGTGCTGGCCCCAGCTGGTACCTGCTGTGTATGTTCCTGGCTCTCCTTTAGTATGGAGGGACTTATCAGTGCTGACAGTTGCTTCCCCAGATTCAGAACCTGGGCTTCCAGGGAAACAATGCGCTTACATTTTGCACAGCAGTATTCACCCTCGATCGGATGATCAAGGAACGCATACATGCCGCAAGATGTACAACAAGTCGCCTATACCCCCTGTTGCTTTTGGCAGCTATAGTGCCCATTGATCATAAACCATTCAGGTGAATAGAGGCACTTATACGGAGTCCATGGGGTTAAGGCAGGTGGTGAGGAGCTGATACAGCAGATCGCTCTTTAGGGAACACCTCACATGTGAAAAAAAACCTTATGGTGAAACTGGGACTTGTGTGGTGGTGTTTGGGGATACTAGCTGCACTGTTCTGGTGACATTATACTGCTGTGGTGGTGATCAGAGACAATGGCAGACACTGACATACAGTGATATCAGAGCAGCCAGCCATTGTATATGACCACAGCCACAGCAATACAATGTCACCATATTTATGTTGCACGTGCTCTGGTGACAGTATATATATATGTATATATAGATATCTATCTATCTATATATAGATATATATCTATATATATATGTAGCTAGACACCCGTAGGGGCTGTTGAAAGTTGTGGTCCACCTATCACCCTGCCCAGCCTGGAATTCACTTCCCAATCACATTGAAGACAATGAACAGTCCATATGCTTGTTTTTGTATTTTTATTGAGGTATTTGAACTTGGATAGGGATGGGAATATATGGGGTGCCCAGTATAATTTCAGAAGTCAATTTTGGACAGAACTATACCCACTCTGTACAAGACACTTCTCCAAACTCCTCCTGCACACCACTTGCTTGCAGACTATCCCTCTCTCTTCCTCCTGGACAACATTTGACTTCAGGCACAGCTAGCACATGGTTAGGCCTAACACTGACTCAGTCAGGCCCTAGGAACTGCCATTTGTAGGCAGGGACTGGGGGTTCCTTTTTATGTAGCAAAAATAGAATAGAAAGTCTTTTAGTGCTAGCTGACCTATGGTGGACTACTGCTTCCAGCAATCCCTCTTCAGGCCCTGCCAGCCCTCCTGGCTGCCTGACTGCACTGCCCATGACATTACAGTCCTTACCGCTGGCTCTGCATCCATCTCAGACTGTACACTCCCAGTCCTCTCTGGCGGGCCTCCCCAGTTCTCCCAACTGTGTGACCAGGAGGGTCGGTGAGTGACAGGCACAAACACCGGTGGTTCCCTCCTGAAGACTTGCCTGGCAATACTAGCTCCTGCCTTCCTCTCTGACTCCTCTCTGTGCCTCCTGTCCAGATCTTTCATGCGGTCTTGAAGGGATCCTAACTGCACCTGAGTCCCAGGCCCAAGGTCACCCCCTCCAGACTGGGGGGAGCCCTCAAAGGCCCCCGACAGTCTAGCACTCTATCCTCAGTTCTTCCACCCGATAACAACCCAGCTGGGCTGACCCTAGGTATTTAAGGAGGCCTGCCCCCTGCCAATCCATGTTGAGGATTGGTCAGGGCTCCTTAGAACATCCCAGGCAGCTCCACCTCTCTTCCCCTCCTCTCTTCTAGAATCCTCTAGAAGCCAGAGGGAGGTAACCGAGAAGTGATGCTGTCTGTGAGTCACTAGCCTACTCTAAGCCACTCCCAGCCCACACATATCAAAACAAACAGGCCTAGTTGGAATTTACCTGCACTTACCAAAAATCTCGCCTCTAGCACCTACCCAAGAAGATGGTGCTACATTCACCCCCCCCCCCCCCCCTGAATCCATCTGGTCTCTCAGCTGGGAAAATTTTCAAAAATGGCTCTTGGGCCGAAGAGCAAGGGCACCCCATAAGATAAATTGGAATGGGGAAAGGAAAATAACTTGGATGGGGAACTGTACAAATAAATACATACAAAAATAGAGTAGACTTTGTGGGTATATACATTATTCACATCACTGTTCACTCCTAACTACAGGTCCCTGTAAATGGCATCAAAATCAAACAATATACACATTTGAGCCAGAACATCTTTCCCACAAGAAATATACTCCGCCCGCAGGAAAATCTTGACTCAAGACAAAACAACATCCTATCCTTGTCCTATCTTCACACTGACAGTTTATATTGGGAGGGGGTTAGCATCCGCCCAATAGAAATGGAAAAGATGAACACGTTTCTTTTTTTTTTTTTTCTGTTTGTTCTGTCAGGGGGGGTTATGACCCACTGACAAAAACAATAAGAGGGGGAAAAAAACACATGAAATCAAAGCAACAGTCTTTCTTTGAAATTCCTGATGGGAGGGACCCCTCCCCAAGCAGACAGGTTCCGAAGAATTAGTTCAAGAAACAGGCCTCACCCAAGTGTCCTTGCAACAGAGAAAGAAAGGGATCTATCCATTGGGCACATGGGTGGCAGGCTGGCCTGTTCCTTCAAAGTCTATGATGGCTGTACATTTACAGTCCTCTCACGCATAGAAGTGGGGATCAGGTAGTCTCTTCCTGCCTCCCCCATCCTCCCTGATGTTGACCGACTGGCTCTTTGTAGGCCATCCCACCTTCGCAATGAGCACCCAGGCTTTGTAAATTGCCTTCCTCAACCTCCATTCCTGATGAATGTCCACAAAATAGTCCCAGGCTTCACTCTCTGGCATCCTCAGAGGCTTGGGGATATGCAGATAGTCCCAGACCATGTCATCCTCCCACTCTCCCCAGGAGTTCTTGAAAGGACAGATTACTGGACAGCCTACCACCCATACTTGGTAATCCACAGCGACCCGTCACAATTCTGAAGACCTCAACACACACAGACAACAGGCAGCTTTCGTGTGCAAAGTGAGTCTAAAATCTTTATTCAGGATTAATAATATATGCAAGTAACACCACAAGAGGGGAGGGGTAAACTCGCTCCTAAGGCTTAACTAGGGTTCTATAGTGAGATTTTTCCATCATTAGTTTAGGTAGCTGAAAGGAATTTACAAAGATAGCTTATCTGTGTAGACTACCTAGAATTGGCCTAAACACAATGAGTCATACAGTGGAAGTTTTAATTAAAACTTGGCTCAAACAAAAAAGTCTAAAACCCCAACGAGAAAGAAGTGTAAGATAAGGCACGTACATTCTTTAAAAACAAGCTTTTAAAATTGAGGGGAGATTACAAAATGGAGTTGCAGTTGATCATATGCTCTATTACAATCCCCTTTTAAGTCATAAAAATGACTTACTTTACTACAGAGTTTCTACTGTAATAAAGACTGAGGCAAGCTTTACTTTCAGCACCGGGGTCAGGAATTCTAGTGGCTCTAGTAATTAAATACATCATTTTACCTTAATCTCACCATCTCATCAACAGCATAAGACTCCTTCAGCCAATGGACTCCAGACACTGACTAATAACTCGCCACGGAGAGCATAATAAGTAAGAATAACAGTTTCTTACTGTGGCCACTTGTCTGCTCAACATGAGTTTCATGTCTCTCTGGCCAAGAGCCCACTGGACTGTATCCGAGTCGAAAGGCACCATTCTGTTAAATCAGGTTAGGGAGTCTCCAATCAAGACATTCAGATGAGATAGTAGACCCAGATCTTTGTAAAATAATATAATTAGGTGACTCTAGTTCACTACATATCCAACATTTCTCATAACCTGATTTTTGTGCATATGCATATTTGAACTTCATCAGGAACATTTTATCATGGAATGTGGTTGACCCTTCCCCTATCTCATTTTCTCCCAGTGATTCTCTTTTTGACCTGTTACATGTGTCATGTATAGATTGTGCTCCACATATTCCTTTTATGGCATCCAAGTCCTCAGGGTGATATATACAGTTAGTTATGATCCATGTGGATAGGAACACAATCAAAGTGATCAAGAATAGGAGGTACAAGGCCTTCCCAGAAGTCTGTGGTGAAATAAGCGAGGTCATCTTTTTCAGAGTCTTGACCACCTGCTTCACTCACTATTCAAGGATTTTCACTGCTTACTTCACCTCCTTTGTCTTTAATCTTCCTCTTAGGTGTTTGGTTCACCTTCTTCACACGACTGGCATGAATCCAGGCCTGTTGTCCCTCTACCAGAATAGCTGTGCGGGTAACTGCGATCCCTGTGGCTGAGGGGTCCGAAGGGATACTCCTGCTTCTTGGTGCAGTTCAATTGCTGGACCACCACGGTGTCACCCACCTGGAAAGGGTGTGTAGGTTCCTGTAAAACAGTGGTTCTCAACCTGGGGGTCGGGATCCCCTCGGGGGTCTAATGACGATTTGCCAGGGGTCACCGAATCCTGAGTGGTTGATGAAGCCCACACCGCTCTCCCAGTCTTTTCACAGCTGCCCAGCAGGGCTGTCTCTGGAGCTTGTGGCCGCCCAGCTGGGCTGTTCCTGGAGCCCACGGCCACCCACTCAGCCTCTTTGCAGCCGCCCATTCAGTTCACAGCATGGCTGGGGGCAGAGACTAGAGGTCAGCTGACTTGTGAGGAATGTGAAGTGGGAGGGGCTGGAGGAGACCCTATCTCCTGATTTTGGAATAGATGTCACTGCTGCGAGACAAAATAAAGTCGGAGACACATTTAAGCCGGAGACACAGTGAGTAACACTACCTGTGATTATAGTTGCCATTAAAAGTCCCCACTACAGTTCTCAGATCAGCAGATGACCTTAATCAAGAGCACCCAAGCTGGCTGATCAGAACTCCCCGCCAGCACTGCCACTGATCCCACCCCCCCACCAGCACTGCCCCTCATCCCAACTCCCCACCAGCACTGCCACTCATCTCACCCCCCAACCAGCACTGCCCCTCATCCCAACTCCCTGCCAGCACTGCAACTCATCCCATTCTCCCACCAAGGAGTAAGAGAAGGAATACAAATAGAAAATACATGAAAGGGAGAGGAAAAAAGGAGGGGAACAAAGAAAAAGGGAGAGAAAGAATAAGAGAAAGAACCACAAAGATGGCTAGGGAGAGGGATAGGGGAAAAAAACAAGATATTAGGATAGAGAGATAAAAGGGAAAGAAAGGAGAACAAAGAGAAAGAGTGGTACATCCTAAAATGTATAATAAGGTTTTTTTTACTGTACGAGTGGAAGGGACTCAGGGAACGCTAAATGTCCGCGTGTTAGGAACGCAGGTTACTTGTCTTGCCTTGGGTGCTGACAACCCATGATACGAAAATAAATTTACTGTTAGGGGTCCCCACAACTTGGGAAATTTTATCAAGGGGTCACGGCACTAATAAGGTTGAGAAACACTGCTGTAAAGAAAAAGGAGAGGTGCGAGCAACATTTCTTTCAATTTTATCCAAAGTTTCAATAAGTTTTCTTACATATTCTTCCTGAATGAGATCAAGGTCCCCTCTTTCTAACATAAGTGGCTGTCTGGCCCATGGGGTGGGGAATGGCCTACCCATTAGGATTTCAAAGGAGAGTATCCTGTTTTCTTAGAGAGTGTCATTCTTACCTCACCTACAACTTCTGGGAGGACCTTCTTCCAATTGGTGACCTTCCTGATCTTATCCTTAATGGTTCAGTTCATCCCTTCCACTATACCTGAACTTTGAGGGTGATAAGGTATGTGAAAATTCCAGTCAATTTTGGGGGGTTACTAGATCTTGGAAGACTTTGGCCACAAATGCAGGGCCATTGTCTGAGTTGATCTGAAGCGGGCATTCCCATCTGGGAATGATTTCCTGTGTAAGAATTCTCACTACTGTTTGTGCATCTTCCTTTGTTGTGACAAACATTTCTATCCATCTTGAGAACATGTCCACTATTACAAGTGGGTATTCTTGTCCCTTACCTAACTTAGGCATGTGTGTGAAATCAATTTGTAAATTAGTGAATGGTGTGGATGGATAGATTAGGTGTTCACGTTTTGCCTTGTGAGGGTTCCTGGGATTATTCCGGATGCATGTAAAGCATCTGGAAACATATGCCTTCACTAAGGAGGGAAGACCAGGGATGAAAAAATCCTTGTCTAATAATTCACATGTGACCTGCCAGCCTTTGTGTGGCTGGCACACCATGGTATTGTGCAATGAATAAAGGAGCACTTGCTACAGGAATACATGGTCTCCCCTCATGGCAGACAAGCTCAGATTCTGAGCTTTTCTGCACACCTACTGCATTCCATTGTTGGATGTCTTTGTCTGTAGCATATGTTTGGAGATCATGCAATGTTTGATCTAGGAGTGGGATTTCAGGTGAGAGCAATGGCATTTGTATGTCTGTTGGCTGTGTGGATGCTGCCTCTCTTGCTGCTTTGTCTTGGCTATGTCATCTTGCTGACCTGTATGTGCCTTACAGTGCAATTTAGCAATGGATTTTGGTAGTTGTATGGCTTCTAACAGGCTTGTGACAAGTGTTGAATGTGACATGGATTTTCCATCTGCTGCTGTGTAGCCCCTTCTCTTCCATATAACTTCAAAACAAAACCGAATGCGTACTTGAAGTCAGTGTAAATGTTTACATTCTGTCCTTCAAAAAGCTGACAAGCTCTAGTAAGGGCTATAAGTTCTGCAGCTTGTGCTGATTGGAATGGGATGGGGTTTTCTTCCAGTATTTTACCAGGCAATTGGACAACAGCATACCCTGCATATAGTGTGTTATCATTTGGTCTTGAACAAGACCCATCCACAAAGACATTCTGTGCTCCAGGGAGAGCAGTCGAAGACATGTCTGGTCTGGGGCATGTGTCTTGGTGGACGAGGTCCATGCATTCATGTTGAGGCACTACCTCATCTTCCTCACCTTTCAAGCCTAGCAAGGCATTCAGGATTGGAGCTGGGCCAGAAGTGGGAGAGACATATTTTATCTCAAGTTTTGGGTTAGAAAGTAAAATTACTTCATAACCGCTCAACCTTTGGGTTGACATGTGCTGGGTATGGATATTCTTTAGTAGAATGGATACATTGTGAGTGGTGTGTAGTGTGGTGGCATGTCCTAGAGTGAATGATGTAGCCATTTCCACCACCATTGCACAGGATGCCAGAACTCTGAGACACGCTGGCATGCCCCGCACTGGCATAGGCACAACCCTTGAAAAAAAAGAAAATGCAATAGGGCGGAGTTTGCCCCCATGCTCCTGCGCTAGGACCCCCGCCACTGTTTTACAGTTGTCCCTGGCAGGTAATCCATGTCCAGGAGCTGTGACCATTGCAGTTTTAAGATATACAAAAGCATTGTACATTTCATCATTCCATTTCACACAATCTGGCATGTCAGTACCTTTGGCTTGCCTCGGGAGATTATCGGAGTAGGAACAATCAGGTATCCATTGTCGGCAGTAGGAATGAGCCGAACACCCACCGGTTCGGTTTGCACCAGAACCTGCGAACGGACCGAAAATTTGCACGAACGTTAGAACCCCATTGAAGTCTATGGGACTTGAACGTTCGAAATCAAAAGTGCTAATTTTAAAGGCTAATTTGCATGGTATTGTCCTAAAAAGGGTTTGGGGACCCGAGTCCTGCCCCAGGGTACATGTATCAATGCAAAAAAAAGTTTTAAAAACTGCCGTTTTTTCTGGAGCAGTGATTTTAATGATGCTTAAAGTAAAAAAAAAACAAAACAGTGAAATATTCCTTTAAATATCGTACCTGGGGGGTGTCTATAGTATGCCTGTAAAGTGACGAGTGTTTCCCGTGCTTAGAACAGTCCCTGCACAAAATGACATTTTTAAAGTAATAAAAGTCATTTGAAACTGCTTACGGCTTTAATGTAAAGTCCGGTACGGTAATATGGATGAAAATCAGTGAGACAAACGGCATGGGTACCCCCCCCCCCCCAGTCCATTACCAGGCCCTTTGGGTCTTGTATGGATATTAAGGGGAACCCCGCACCCAAATTAAAAAAAGGAAAGGCCCCAGGCCCTCTGAACAGCAGTATAAAGACAGGGACTGTAGGTTTGTTGTTAAGTGGAATCTGTTTGTACTTTTGAACTGGTACATTTTTAAAGTGTAGCTCCAGCCAAAAAATCTATTTTTAAGCTTTTTGGAAAAGGGAAGGGTTATCACCCCTGTGACATTTGTTTTGCTGTCTGTGCACCTCTTCAGAAGATTTTACCTCACTTTCTGTCCCAATGACAAATGTTTTTTGACAATTTGGGGTTTTTAGTGAAACAAGGATTGGTGATAAAGCATCAGTGGAGAGGAGACACGTTTTTCCCATATTAACTCTTACAGGAGAGAATTTCCCTTCCTAGGGGTAGATTTCATCTTACTTCCTGTTGTCTCCTTTTGTTTGCAAGTAGGAGTCGTTTGTAAGTTGGATGTTTGAAAGTAGGGGCCTCCCCTATATACTCTGCAGAAATTGGGGCCTTAGGTGTTGGTGTTGCCACAACACTGTAAGCCCTCACAGTTACTCTTGGTGGGTGCAGGAACAGGCTCTGCTGTGAAATATTAGATCAAGAATTGTAATTACATGCCCCTGTTGGAACAGAGTCAGAAAAATTGGGCCTTTGGTGGTGCTGGTGCCACAACACTGTAAGTCCTCACAGTTACTCTTGGTGGGCGCAGAAACGGGCCCTGCTGTGAAATATTAGATCAAGAATTGTAATTACATGCACCTGTTGAACAGGGGCAGAAAAATTGGGCCTTTGGTGGTGGTGGTGTTGCCACAACACTGTAAGTCCTCACAGTTACTCTTGGTGGGCGCAGAAACGGGCCCTGCTGTGAAATATTAGATCAAGAATTGTAATTACATGTCCCTGTTGAACAGGGGCAGAAAAATTGGGCCTTAGGCACTGGTGCCACAACACTGCAACCCCTCACAGATACTCCAGTTGGAGCGCAGGAATGAGCCCTCCTGCAAAATATTGCATCATAAATTGTAATTACACGCCCCTGTTAAACAGGGGCTGAAAAATTGGCCTTAGGCACTGGTGCTGGTGCCACAACACTGCAACCCCTCACAAATACTCTAGTTGAGTGCAGCAACAAACCCTCCTTGCAAAATATTGCATCAAAAATTGTAACTACACGCCCCTGTTAAACAGGGGCTGAAAAATTGGGCCTTAGCCACTGGTGGCGGCGCCCAGAAGCAAAAATATTCTTACAAGCTATCAGTATGATCATTGAGGAGGAAGAGGATAGTCACTCAGCATAACAGGATAGTCACTCAGCATCAGCATAGGCAGACTTGAAGGGATCTGACATTTCAAAAAAAATTATTTGGTTACATCAGCATCAGGTGCTTGGTAGCTGGTGGTGATCCAAGACTGATTCATTTTTATGAAGGTCAGTCGATCGACCACATCGGTGGACAGGCGCACCCTGTGATCGGTTACAAAACCTTCAGCAGCACTGAATGTGCGTTCCGAAAGAACGCTGGATGCAGGACAGGCCAGTAGGTCTAATGCATACTGTGCAAGCTCTGGCCAGTGATCTATCCTCAAGACCCAGTAACCCAGAGGATTTTCAGTGGGAAAGGTGTCCAAGTCAGATCTTGCCCCTAGGTATTCCTGCACCATGTAAAACAGACGCTGGCGATGGAACTGATCATACCTTGGGGCTGCGGACTAAAAAATTGTTTGAACGCATCGGTCAGACGGCCACCTTCTCCACAGCTCCTTCTTTGACTGACCGAAGCCTCAGCAACACGTTGTCCAGAAACAGGAGTTTATAACCTTCCAGTCTCTGGGAATGCGTTGCACAGACCTTTCTGCAAGGCCTCCTGAAGATGTTTCATCTTCTGCTCCCTCTGCGATGGCAAGATAAGGTCCGCAACCTTACCCTTGTAACGTGGATCAAGGAGGGTTGCCAGCCAGTATTGATCCCTCTCCTTGATACCACGAATACGAGGATCCTTCCGCAGGCTTTGCAGGATCAGGGAGGCCATGCAGCGTAGGTTTGCTGAGGCATTCGTTCCGGAGTCCTCTGGGTCACTAAGGACAACATGATCCGCAGCCACCCCCTCCCAGCCATGTACAAGTCCATGGGTTTCTTGGGACTGTAAATGATCCCTTAAAGACTGCTACTGATGCTGAGTGCCAGGCTCCACCTCCATGCTGACACAATCCTCCTCTTCCTCCTCGTCCTCTTCCAGTGTGATCGGCGGGCACGCAGGAACACTGTCTGGATAAAGGGGGCCTTGAGAGCTAAGGAAGTCCTCCTCTTCCTGCCTCTGTTCTGCCTCAAGTGCCTGTCCATTATTAAACGCAGCATGTGCTCCAACAGGTGGACAAGGGAGACAGTTTCACTGATGCATGCACTGTCACTGCTCACCATCCTCGTGGCCTCCTCAAATGGTGACAGGACAGTGCATGCATCCCTGATCATGGCCCACTGGCGTGGGGAAAAAAAACAAGCTCCCCTGTCCTGGTGCCATAGTCGCACAGGTACTCATTGATGGCCCTCTGCTGCGTGTGCAGCTGCTGCAGTATGGCCAACCTTGAGTTCCACCTGGTGGGCATGTCACAGATTAGGCGGTTCTTGGGCAGGTTATTTTCCTTTTGGAGGTCAGCCAGCCGAGCACTGGCATTATATGACCTGTGGAAATGCACACAGACTTTCCTGGCCTGCCTCAGGACATCCTGTAAGCCCGGGTACCTGCCCAAGAACCGCTGCACCACGAAGTTAAGGACGTGAGCCAAACAGGGCACATGGGTCAGTTGTCCCTGTCGGAGGGTGGAGAGGAGGTTGGTGCCATTGTCGCAAACCACCATACCTGCCTTAAGCTGGCATGGCGTCAACCACCTCTGAACCTGCCCCTGCAGAGCTGACAGAAACTCTGCCCCAGTGTGGCTCCTGTCCCCCAAGCACACCAGCTCAAGCACCGCATGGCATCTTTTGGCCTGCGTACTTGCGTAGCCCCTTGAACGACTACGGAGCACCGCTGGTTCCGAGGAAGAGGCCATGGAGGAAGAAGAAGAGGAGGGAGTGGAGGAGAAAGGTGTGGCAGAATCACCACTAGTAGTATTTTGGAGGTGTGGTGGCAGAACAACCTCCAACACTACTGCACCCTGTCCTGCATCCTTCCCAGCTGCCTGAAGAATCACCTAGTGCACAGTGAAAGATAGGTAACGTCCCTGTCCATGCCTGCTGGACCATGAGTCAGCAGTAATATGCACCTTACCTCTGACCGCCCTGTCCAGCGAGACCAAGACATTGCCTTCCACATGCCGGTAGAGAGCCGGAATTGCCTTCCATGAGAAAAAGTGGCGTTTGGGAACCTGCCACTGAGGAACCGCACATTCCACAAGGGGGAGAGGGGCAGAGTCTACCAACTGAAAAGGCAGCAGTTGAAGTGCTAGCAATTTAGCCAAGCTAGCATTCAACCGCTGGGCATGTGGATGGCTGGGAGCGAACTACTTTCGGCGGTGCAGCAGCTGGGGCAGGGAAATATGCCTGGTACAATCTGACGTCGGCGTACCGATAGCAGATTGCCCCCAAGTACTTGGCTGTGACACACCTAATTCTACACCTTCATTCCGCTCAGTGCAGGTCTCAGAGAGGACTGAAGGTATAGTGGGGTTGGAGATCCCAGCTGATGAGGAGCAAGGAGAGGTCCTCTTTGTTCTTTGGTGTGGGTCTTTTAGGTATGCTTGCCAACGAACTGCATGGCAGGTCAACATATGTCTGGTCAAGCATGTGGTGTCCAAGCGGGAGATGTTTTGGCCACGAGAGATACGCTTGAGACATATGTTACAAATAGCAGCGGTGGGATCTGATGCACTCGTCTCAAAAAAGGCCCACACCAAAGAACTTTTGGAATAACACGCAGAGACAGCAGCGCCCTGCACATGCGGAGCTCTGCGGTGTGATGCAGTCGGTGTGCTGCCCTTAAGCTGGCCCCTGGAGGGCATCCTGCCTCATTGGTGATGTGCCTCCTCCTCCTCTCTCCTATCAGGCACCCACGTGGAGTCAGTGACCTCATCATCCCCTCCCTCCTCATCACTGGAGCAAAGCTGGCAGTATGCTCAGCTGGCGGAACATGACTGCCAGATTGCTGTCCTTCTTGGGCACCCCCTCTCTCTGGACTCACGGTACTGCATTCCTCTAGCTGGGTACCATCATCGGAGCCTTCAAAACGCTGGGCATCCTCCTGGAGCATGTACCCAACACTGTGGTCAAACAGTTCAGGGGGACTCCTCAGGAGGACATGGTGGGGCTAGGGAAGGGGTGACTGATGCCATTGAGCCGAGGGAAGAGGCTGTGTTGGCAGCTGCTTTGCCAGACAAAGTACCCTGAGCCTGGGTGAGAGAGGATGAGGAGGATGAGGACGGCTTGGTCATCCACTCTACCAAGTCTTCCGCATGTTGCGGCTCAACACGACCAGCTGCTGAAAAAAAGGACAAGCGTGTCCCACGGCCACGTGCTGATGAGGATGCACCGTCTCCACGACCAGCACTGTTGCCTCTAGACACAGAGCCTGCTTGCCCTCTTTTATTGGCTTGTGACTGTCTGCCTCTCCTTGTTGGGCAAAATAAAAAGTCCATATAATTATACAACTGATGAGATTAAATGGAAAGACAGGAACCACCGGTGACATTAATTAGCAGGATGGTGACTTAATCCCTCCACCGTTCTTGGATGGCCCCTCACCTCAGTTATTCGACCTGAAACAGGTCACACCACTTTACAGGATGGGATGGATCATTCAATGGGACGCTCCTTCACCTCCTCCTATTCACAGGCTCACTTTCCAATACTCAGTGTATAGCGGATGTTGGATATAAAAATATAAAGCAACAAACCATAGTGTTCTCCGTGTAACATTTATTAAATGAATGCAGGTAAAACGAAGCACATAAAAACGGCACTTCTGAACACTCACATCTCACCGGCACTCCGGTCCGAGTGCCGGCTAGCAGGCTTGTGATCGCGTCTGTCGGATGACCGCGGGTGACGTCACACGCTCCTGACCCCCGTACGCGTTACGTCCTATGGGCGGGACTTCATCGGCGTGGGGCGGGATGCGCAGTGACGGCCCGCATTGTTAATATGGTAAACCATGGTGACGGAAACGCCAATCAGAAGGGTAGGAGTGGTAATCAGGGGATCACACGCCTCCCTGTCATTGCCTATTAGTTAATGGTTGTTATTACCCTTTGCTACTGGCGAAAAATGTAGAAATCTCTCTCCTCAACTATAAAAAGACTGAGGCTGTATTTTTATTAGAAATAATGAATTACAATAAAAATTATCACCTTACACGGCAAACTATCAGATTTCTCTGATTCAGATTGTCTGCAAATCATAAAGGTGATATCGATTAGTTACGCGTAAGCTAATGCTGCGAAATCGCAGAAAAAGTCGCATAATCAAAACGCATGTTGTGTAGAGACAAAAAGTTAACGTTTAGCCGGATGGCATAAATTACCATACACGGAATACATTAAAAAAACTCGAAATGTTTACAATATATACGCTTACATGATCATTGCAAAATCGCATGCAAAGTAAGTCGCATAAAAACTCCATCCATAACCTGTATGGATAATAAAAAATATATATAGTAAGACATCAACCCACGGGCATCGGTCAAGCGCGATCACATGTACAATATAATAGAGAATGAGTTAAATATAAAATTATATAAAAAAACTAAAAAAATCATCTATTTGAAATAAAACAATTCAAATCAAAATCAACGTTCATTCCAAAGGGGGAGAGGACTTTGGTCTCATAGATCCAGAAGGATTCCCTACGACTGAGCTGTCTGATGTAATGGCCGCCCCTCCAGTGTCGCGGCACTTTTTCTATCCCCCAAAATTTGAGACATTTGGGGTCTTTATGATGAAAAAGGCGAAAATGTCTAGACACGCTATGGGTTTTAACCCCCCGCTTGATGTTACTAATATGCTCTCCGATTCTTACATGAAGGGCTCTTGAGGTCCGACCTACATATTGAAGGCCACAATCGCACTCCAACATGTAGACCACTCCGACTGTTGAGCACGTAATTAAACCTTCAATTTTGTAGCTTTTTTGTGTAGTGTGTGAAACAAAATCCTTGCGTCTCCTAATATTTCTGCAGGCATTCCTACATGTGGCACACTTCCCACATGCATAAAAGCCAGAGAGGAACCCAAATAAACCATTAGTCACAGTTTTAGGCGGATCAGTTACCCCTGGTGCCACCCGGTCTCGTAGGGAGGGGGCCTTCCGGTAAATAAACCGAGGGTGATCAGGAAGAACTGGGCCAAGGGTCCTATCTCCCTTAAGTATAGGCCAATGTCTAGCTATAATATTTTCAAGTTTTTTGTACTGGATATTGTAATCTAATATGATACGATAGCTAGACATATTGGCGCTATCCTCCATGGGTTTGACCTTGTCTGCGACCACGGTATTTCTATCAATTGCCAATACCTTGGCTATTTCAGCATCAACCGAGGATTGGGAATACCCTTTCTCCTTAAACCTATCAGCGAGCACCTGTGACTGTACAAGAAAATCATCGTCTGAAGTACAATTACGGCGTAGGCGGATAAACTGGCCTCTCGGTATGTTACAGAGCCAAGATTTATGGTGGCAACTAGTGAGAGGGATATATGCGTTCCTATCAGTCATTTTGAAATGGTTCCTGGTGTGGAAAACTCCTTCCCCTTTGAATATTTCAAGATCAAGAAATATAATCTGTTGGTGACTAATAGTCCAAGTTAGCTCGATATTTTTATTATTGGCATTTAGCCCATTCATAAAGATTTGCAAACTGGGCATATCCCCCTCCCAGACCATAATCAGGTCATCTATATAACGCCTGTAACACGATAATTGAGGTGGGGGGTCATGAAATATAGTGTCCTCCTCCCAGTGGGCCATAAATAAATTGGCCACACTGGGAGCGAACCTAGCCCCCATGGCAACACCCCTTATTTGCAAGTAGAAGTCTCCATTGAACCAGAAATAATTGTTTAACAAACAGAAATCTAAGCTTTCCAATAAAAACGAAATATGGTCACTCGAAAGATTGGAAGTCTCCAGAGCCCATCTAACTGAATCGAGGGCCTGTTTGTGATCAATAATAGTATAAAGAGAACTCACGTCAGCAGTAATGAGAATGCTAGACGGAGTGCAAGGAAGGGTAGGTAAGATTTGTAGAATTTGCTTAGTATCACGTAGGAATGATTTGGTTTTTACAACTAGTGGCTGGAGATAGAAGTCAAGATATTGGCCCAGTCTGGAAGTCACGGAATCAATTCCGTTTACAATCGGACGACCAGGTGGGTGTTCGGCATTCTTGTGCAATTTGGGTAAAATATAAATAATTGGAGTTCTACAATAGAAGGGATCCAGGTAAGCAGCTTCTTTGGAATTTAATATCCCCTGGTTTTTACCTCTTTCTATGAGACAATGTAAGTTATTTTTAAAGGACAACATAGGATCACTCCTCAGAGGTTCATATGTGTTCCTATCACTTAACAGTTTCTCCATTTCAGCTAGGTAATAAGTTTTGCTGAGCACAACCAACCCACCGCCCTTATCCGCTGGCCGGATAACTATGTCTTTCCTTTGTTCAAGGGAAGTAATACCTCTCTTAATAGCCAGTGGGTCTCTGGCTCTTTTAACCTTGAGTAAATCAAGATCACGACACACCATATTCCTAAATACATCTAAGTGTTTGTTGTCATTACAAATCGGGTTGAACACAGAGCGATTCCGGAGGTTGGAATGTCTGGAACTGGTAATTACAGGAGGGGCAGTATGTGTCGCTACATTTGAAAGGAAATATTTCTTCATATTTAAGTTACGAACATATTTTTGAATACTGATGTAGGCTTGGAATTTGTTCAGGTTACGGACAGGGGCAAACTTCAAACCCCTGTCTAGAACTATTGTTTCCTCCTCTGTGAGTGGAATACCACTAAGATTGAAGATACCTGTGCCTAGTGGGGTCTTGACCTTTTTGAATCGTCTTCCCCCCCTGGTCCCTCTCTGTGTTTTCTTTTTAAACTGCCCTGATCCCTCCTTTGGTCTAATGGGCCTCTCCTCTGGTTCTGAGAATTCCCTTGGTCTGCAGGGTCCCTTACCCACATTGGGGTCCTTGGAGGTCCCCTCCAGGGGGTCCTCTCCTGCCCTAAAAAATGATTGGGATTATGTTGTGATTCACCTTGGAAATTTTGTAAAGGGGCATAATAGTTGGAGGTATAGGTAGGTGTTTCTCTAGTAGAATCCCTTCTCCCTTGGGATTTCCCTTTTTGTTTCCCAGGTACTGTTTGCCACGAACGATGATCGGTTTGTGAAGATTGATAGTCATACACATTCATATGATTCATATGAGATCTTGGGTGAGGATGATGGTTCTTTTTACCTCTACCACGTTTATTTGTTCTAGGGGGACCTTGTCCTCTCCCTTTTGGTGTGTTTACCAGATTAGGTGCATTTTGGGGAAACTGGGAAGGGGGTATTTCATAATTAAAATAGCCATGAGAGGGTGGATTGGTTTCAGGTGGTGGGATCGTGTCAGCTAAACCCAAGGGATTGCTCGCTGGAATGGTATTTGGTGTTTGCCACTTAAATATCTGTTTTCCCTCAAAGTCATTAATATCTCGCAAAAATTTCTTCCTCTTTTTATCTCTAGTTTCCCTGTCCCATTTAATGAGTTTGGATTTTAATTCTCCTGATAGTTGAATAAAATCACTAGAGTCTTTGTGACTCTCAATACGATCAGTAATTTCTTTGATCTGATTTTCAAGGAGTAGTTTCTTCCTCTGTTTGCGACCAAGCAAAAACCGAAGGAGATCAAAACTTTTCCCAACAAAAAAGTTGCACCATTCTATGTTAGACTCGTTATCAACCAAACCGTCATTGGGTGGTAATTCCCACCTTAGACGCCTGGGGACAATATTAGCTGACAGGTACTGCTCAAAGGAAACAATATCCCACCAAGTTTTTATCTTTTTTTCAAATAGATAACCTAATTTTTTAAAAGCATATCCTAGATCGTCATGTTGGGAGGCAATCACATCTCTTGAAAAAACATCAGTGAGACTAATTTCTCTGTTCTCAACATATGTGAAAACCTCCATAATCTGCAGCTGAATTAGTCTTGAATTAAATAAATGCAAAAAATATTGTAATTATATTCAGCGCTGACTAATAAATTAAATGCAAGCAGACACTAAGGTCAATTCAAAAAAATACCTCAGAAGCATAAAAAATATATAAAAGTGCTGCGCAAAATAAAAAGTCCATATAATTATACAACTGATGAGATTAAATGGAAAGACAGGAACCACCGGTGACATTAATTAGCAGGATGGTGACTTAATCCCTCCACCGTTCTTGGATGGCCCCTCACCTCAGTTATTCGACCTGAAACAGGTCACACCACTTTACAGGATGGGATGGATCATTCAATGGGACGCTCCTTCACCTCCTCCTATTCACAGGCTCACTTTCCAATACTCAGTGTATAGCGGATGTTGGATATAAAAATATAAAGCAACAAACCATAGTGTTCTCCGTGTAACATTTATTAAATGAATGCAGGTAAAACGAAGCACATAAAAACGGCACTTCTGAACACTCACATCTCACCGGCACTCCGGTCCGAGTGCCGGCTAGCAGGCTTGTGATCGCGTCTGTCGGATGACCGCGGGTGACGTCACACGCTCCTGACCCCCGTACGCGTTACGTCCTATGGGCGGGACTTCATCGGCGTGGGGCGGGATGCGCAGTGACGGCCCGCATTGTTAATATGGTAAACCATGGTGACGGAAACGCCAATCAGAAGGGTAGGAGTGGTAATCAGGGGATCACACGCCTCCCTGTCATTGCCTATTAGTTAATGGTTGTTATTACCCTTTGCTACTGGCGAAAAATGTAGAAATCTCTCTCCTCAACTATAAAAAGACTGAGGCTGTATTTTTATTAGAAATAATGAATTACAATAAAAATTATCACCTTACACGGCAAACTATCAGATTTCTCTGATTCAGATTGTCTGCAAATCATAAAGGTGATATCGATTAGTTACGCGTAAGCTAATGCTGCGAAATCGCAGAAAAAGTCGCATAATCAAAACGCATGTTGTGTAGAGACAAAAAGTTAACGTTTAGCCGGATGGCATAAATTACCATACACGGAATACATTAAAAAAACTCGAAATGTTTACAATATATACGCTTACATGATCATTGCAAAATCGCATGCAAAGTAAGTCGCATAAAAACTCCATCCATAACCTGTATGGATAATAAAAAATATATATAGTAAGACATCAACCCACGGGCATCGGTCAAGCGCGATCACATGTACAATATAATAGAGAATGAGTTAAATATAAAATTATATAAAAAAACTAAAAAAATCATCTATTTGAAATAAAACAATTCAAATCAAAATCAACGTTCATTCCAAAGGGGGAGAGGACTTTGGTCTCATAGATCCAGAAGGATTCCCTACGACTGAGCTGTCTGATGTAATGGCCGCCCCTCCAGTGGGGCCCTTAGGACGTAACGCGTACGGGGGTCAGGAGCGTGTGACGTCACCCGCGGTCATCCGACAGACGCGATCACAAGCCTGCTAGCCGGCACTCGGACCGGAGTGCCGGTGAGATGTGAGTGTTCAGAAGTGCCGTTTTTATGTGCTTCGTTTTACCTGCATTCATTTAATAAATGTTACACGGAGAACACTATGGTTTGTTGCTTTATATTTTTATATCCAACATCCGCTATACACTGAGTATTGGAAAGTGAGCCTGTGAATAGGAGGAGGTGAAGGAGCGTCCCATTGAATGATCCATCCCATCCTGTAAAGTGGTGTGACCTGTTTCAGGTCGAATAACTGAGGTGAGGGGCCATCCAAGAACGGTGGAGGGATTAAGTCACCATCCTGCTAATTAATGTCACCGGTGGTTCCTGTCTTTCCATTTAATCTCATCAGTTGTATAATTATATGGACTTTTTATTTTGCGCAGCACTTTTATATATTTTTTATGCTTCTGAGGTATTTTTTTGAATTGACCTTAGTGTCTGCTTGCATTTAATTTATTAGTCAGCGCTGAATATAATTACAATATTTTTTGCATTTATTTAATTCAAGACTAATTCAGCTGCAGATTATGGAGGTTTTCACATATGTTGAGAACAGAGAAATTAGTCTCACTGATGTTTTTTCAAGAGATGTGATTGCCTCCCAACATGACGATCTAGGATATGCTTTTAAAAAATTAGGTTATCTATTTGAAAAAAAGATAAAAACTTGGTGGGATATTGTTTCCTTTGAGCAGTACCTGTCAGCTAATATTGTCCCCAGGCGTCTAAGGTGGGAATTACCACCCAATGACGGTTTGGTTGATAACGAGTCTAACATAGAATGGTGCAACTTTTTTGTTGGGAAAAGTTTTGATCTCCTTCGGTTTTTGCTTGGTCGCAAACAGAGGAAGAAACTACTCCTTGAAAATCAGATCAAAGAAATTACTGATCGTATTGAGAGTCACAAAGACTCTAGTGATTTTATTCAACTATCAGGAGAATTAAAATCCAAACTCATTAAATGGGACAGGGAAACTAGAGATAAAAAGAGGAAGAAATTTTTGCGAGATATTAATGACTTTGAGGGAAAACAGATATTTAAGTGGCAAACACCAAATACCATTCCAGCGAGCAATCCCTTGGGTTTAGCTGACACGATCCCACCACCTGAAACCAATCCACCCTCTCATGGCTATTTTAATTATGAAATACCCCCTTCCCAGTTTCCCCAAAATGCACCTAATCTGGTAAACACACCAAAAGGGAGAGGACAAGGTCCCCCTAGAACAAATAAACGTGGTAGAGGTAAAAAGAACCATCATCCTCACCCAAGATCTCATATGAATCATATGAATGTGTATGACTATCAATCTTCACAAACCGATCATCGTTCGTGGCAAACAGTACCTGGGAAACAAAAAGGGAAATCCCAAGGGAGAAGGGATTCTACTAGAGAAACACCTACCTATACCTCCAACTATTATGCCCCTTTACAAAATTTCCAAGGTGAATCACAACATAATCCCAATCATTTTTTAGGGCAGGAGAGGACCCCCTGGAGGGGACCTCCAAGGACCCCAATGTGGGTAAGGGACCCTGCAGACCAAGGGAATTCTCAGAACCAGAGGAGAGGCCCATTAGACCAAAGGAGGGATCAGGGCAGTTTAAAAAGAAAACACAGAGAGGGACCAGGGGGGGAAGACGATTCAAAAAGGTCAAGACCCCACTAGGCACAGGTATCTTCAATCTTAGTGGTATTCCACTCACAGAGGAGGAAACAATAGTTCTAGACAGGGGTTTGAAGTTTGCCCCTGTCCGTAACCTGAACAAATTCCAAGCCTACATCAGTATTCAAAAATATGTTCGTAACTTAAATATGAAGAAATATTTCCTTTCAAATGTAGCGACACATACTGCCCCTCCTGTAATTACCAGTTCCAGACATTCCAACCTCCGGAATCGCTCTGTGTTCAACCCGATTTGTAATGACAACAAACACTTAGATGTATTTAGGAATATGGTGTGTCGTGATCTTGATTTACTCAAGGTTAAAAGAGCCAGAGACCCACTGGCTATTAAGAGAGGTATTACTTCCCTTGAACAAAGGAAAGACATAGTTATCCGGCCAGCGGATAAGGGCGGTGGGTTGGTTGTGCTCAGCAAAACTTATTACCTAGCTGAAATGGAGAAACTGTTAAGTGATAGGAACACATATGAACCTCTGAGGAGTGATCCTATGTTGTCCTTTAAAAATAACTTACATTGTCTCATAGAAAGAGGTAAAAACCAGGGGATATTAAATTCCAAAGAAGCTGCTTACCTGGATCCCTTCTATTGTAGAACTCCAATTATTTATATTTTACCCAAATTGCACAAGAATGCCGAACACCCACCTGGTCGTCCGATTGTAAACGGAATTGATTCCGTGACTTCCAGACTGGGCCAATATCTTGACTTCTATCTCCAGCCACTAGTTGTAAAAACCAAATCATTCCTACGTGATACTAAGCAAATTCTACAAATCTTACCTACCCTTCCTTGCACTCCGTCTAGCATTCTCATTACTGCTGACGTGAGTTCTCTTTATACTATTATTGATCACAAACAGGCCCTCGATTCAGTTAGATGGGCTCTGGAGACTTCCAATCTTTCGAGTGACCATATTTCGTTTTTATTGGAAAGCTTAGATTTCTGTTTGTTAAACAATTATTTCTGGTTCAATGGAGACTTCTACTTGCAAATAAGGGGTGTTGCCATGGGGGCTAGGTTCGCTCCCAGTGTGGCCAATTTATTTATGGCCCACTGGGAGGAGGACACTATATTTCATGACCCCCCACCTCAATTATCGTGTTACAGGCGTTATATAGATGACCTGATTATGGTCTGGGAGGGGGATATGCCCAGTTTGCAAATCTTTATGAATGGGCTAAATGCCAATAATAAAAATATCGAGCTAACTTGGACTATTAGTCACCAACAGATTATATTTCTTGATCTTGAAATATTCAAAGGGGAAGGAGTTTTCCACACCAGGAAGCATTTCAAAATGACTGATAGGAACGCATATATCCCTCTCACTAGTTGCCACCATAAATCTTGGCTCTGTAACATACCGAGAGGCCAGTTTATCCGCCTACGCCGTAATTGTACTTCAGACGATGATTTTCTTGTACAGTCACAGGTGCTCGCTGATAGGTTTAAGGAGAAAGGGTATTCCCAATCCTCGGTTGATGCTGAAATAGCCAAGGTATTGGCAATTGATAGAAATACCGTGGTCGCAGACAAGGTCAAACCCATGGAGGATAGCGCCAATATGTCTAGCTATCGTATCATATTAGATTACAATATCCAGTACAAAAAACTTGAAAATATTATAGCTAGACATTGGCCTATACTTAAGGGAGATAGGACCCTTGGCCCAGTTCTTCCTGATCACCCTCGGTTTATTTACCGGAAGGCCCCCTCCCTACGAGACCGGGTGGCACCAGGGGTAACTGATCCGCCTAAAACTGTGACTAATGGTTTATTTGGGTTCCTCTCTGGCTTTTATGCATGTGGGAAGTGTGCCACATGTAGGAATGCCTGCAGAAATATTAGGAGACGCAAGGATTTTGTTTCACACACTACACAAAAAAGCTACAAAATTGAAGGTTTAATTACGTGCTCAACAGTCGGAGTGGTCTACATGTTGGAGTGCGATTGTGGCCTTCAATATGTAGGTCGGACCTCAAGAGCCCTTCATGTAAGAATCGGAGAGCATATTAGTAACATCAAGCGGGGGGTTAAAACCCATAGCGTGTCTAGACATTTTCGCCTTTTTCATCATAAAGACCCCAAATGTCTCAAATTTTGGGGGATAGAAAAAGTGCCGCGACACTGGAGGGGCGGCCATTACATCAGACAGCTCAGTCGTAGGGAATCCTTCTGGATCTATGAGACCAAAGTCCTCTCCCCCTTTGGAATGAACGTTGATTTTGATTTGAATTGTTTTATTTCAAATAGATGATTTTTTTAGTTTTTTTATATAATTTTATATTTAACTCATTCTCTATTATATTGTACATGTGATCGCGCTTGACCGATGCCCGTGGGTTGATGTCTTACTATATATATTTTTTATTATCCATACAGGTTATGGATGGAGTTTTTATGCGACTTACTTTGCATGCGATTTTGCAATGATCATGTAAGCGTATATATTGTAAACATTTCGAGTTTTTTTAATGTATTCCGTGTATGGTAATTTATGCCATCCGGCTAAACGTTAACTTTTTGTCTCTACACAACATGCGTTTTGATTATGCGACTTTTTCTGCGATTTCGCAGCATTAGCTTACGCGTAACTAATCGATATCACCTTTATGATTTGCAGACAATCTGAATCAGAGAAATCTGATAGTTTGCCGTGTAAGGTGATAATTTTTATTGTAATTCATTATTTCTAATAAAAATACAGCCTCAGTCTTTTTATAGTTGAGGAGAGAGATTTCTACATTTTTCGCCAGTAGCAAAGGGTAATAACAACCATTAACTAATAGGCAATGACAGGGAGGCGTGTGATCCCCTGATTACCACTCCTACCCTTCTGATTGGCGTTTCCGTCACCATGGTTTACCATATTAACAATGCGGGCCGTCACTGCGCATCCCGCCCCACGCCGATGAAGTCCCGCCCATAGGACGTAACGCGTACGGGGGTCAGGAGCGTGTGACGTCACCCGCGGTCATCCGACAGACGCGATCACAAGCCTGCTAGCCGGCACTCGGACCGGAGTGCCGGTGAGATGTGAGTGTTCAGAAGTGCCGTTTTTATGTGCTTCGTTTTACCTGCATTCATTTAATAAATGTTACACGGAGAACACTATGGTTTGTTGCTTTATATTTTTATATCCAACATCCGCTATACACTGAGTATTGGAAAGTGAGCCTGTGAATAGGAGGAGGTGAAGGAGCGTCCCATTGAATGATCCATCCCATCCTGTAAAGTGGTGTGACCTGTTTCAGGTCGAATAACTGAGGTGAGGGGCCATCCAAGAACGGTGGAGGGATTAAGTCACCATCCTGCTAATTAATGTCACCGGTGGTTCCTGTCTTTCCATTTAATCTCATCAGTTGTATAATTATATGGACTTTTTATTTTGCGCAGCACTTTTATATATTTTTTATGCTTCTGAGGTATTTTTTTGAATTGACCTTAGTGTCTGCTTGCATTTAATTTATTAGTCAGCGCTGAATATAATTACAATATTTTTTGCCTCTCCTTGTTGGCCTTCCAGAGCACAAAGCTGGGATGTATATATATATACTGATACTGCAGCTAGCAGAATCAACTGCGCCTGTAGTATTATTAGTATGAGAACACCAGAAATTGTCTTCAGGTAGCTTTAGGTGTACACTGTGCAGAGGACACAGTACACTAACTGTAAATACTGGAGCTGCCTGCCTGTGGTATTAATAGGAGCAGAACAACAGTAATTTTCTTCAGGTAGCTTTAGGTGCACATTGTGCAGAGGATGCAGTACACTAACTGTAAATACAGTAACTGCCTGCCTGTGGTATTAATAGGATCAGAAGAACACCACCAATTTTATTCAGGTAGCTTTAGGTGCACACTGTGCAGAGGACGCAGTACACTAACTGTAAATACTGTAGCTGCCTGCCTGTGGTATTAATATAGGAATAGAAGAACACCACCAATTTTCTTCAGGTAGGTTTAGGTGCACACTGTGCAGAGGACACAGTACACTAACTGTAAATACTGTAGCTGCCTGCCTGTGGTATTAATAGGAGCAGAACAACAGCAATTGTCTCCAGGTAGCTTTAGGTGCGCACTGTGCAGAGGACGCACTACACTAACTGTAAATACTGTAGCTTCCTGCCTGTGGTATTAATAGGATCAGAATAACACCACTAATTTTCTTCAGGTAACTTTAGGTGCACACTGTGCAGAGGACACAGTACACTAACTGTAAATACTGTAGCTGCCTGCCTGTGGTATTAATCGGATCAGAAGAACACCACTCATTTTCTTCAGGTAGCTTTAGGTGCACACTGTGCAGGGGACGCACTACACTAAATTGTAAATATTGCAGCTGCCTGCGGTACTGTACTGATAGGATCAGAAGAACACCACTAATTTTGCTTAGGTAGCTTTAGGTGCACACTGTACAGAGGACGCACTAAACTAACTTGTAAATACTGCAGCTGCCTGCGGTACTGTACTAATAGGATCAGAAGAACACCACTGATTTTTTTCAGGTAGCTTTAGGTGCACACTGTGCAGAGGACGCAGTACACTAACTGTAAATACTGTAGCTGCCTGCCTGTGGTATTAATATAGGAATAGAAGAACACCACCAATTTTCTTTAGGTAGCTTTAGGTGCACACTGTGCAGAGGACACAGTACACTAACTGTAAATACTGTAGCTGCCTGCCTGTGGTATTAATATAGTATCAGAAGAACACCCCTAATTTCATTCAGGTAGCTTTAGGTGCACACTGTGCAGAGGACATAGTACACTAACTGTAAATGCTGTAGCTGCCTGCCTGTGGTATTAATAGGATCAGAAGAACACCACTATTTTTTTTCAGGTAGCTTTAGGTGCACACTGTGCAGAGGATGCAGTACACTAACTCTAAATACTGTAGCTGCCTGCCTGTGGTATTAATAGGAGCAGAACAACAGCAATTGTCTCCAGGTAGCTTTAGGTGCACACTGTGCAGAAGACTCACTACACTAACTATAAATACTGTAGCTGCTTGCCTGTGGTATTAATAGGATCAGAAGAACACTACTAATTTTCTTCAGGTAGCTTTAGGTGCACACTGTGCAGAGGACGCACTAAACTAACTTGTAAATACTGCAGCTGCCTGCAGCACTGTACTAGTAGGATCAGAAGAACACCACTAATTTTCTTCAGGTAGCTTTAGGTGCACACTGTGCAGAGAATGCACTACACTAACTTGTAAATACTGCAGCTGCCTGCGGTACTGTACTAATAGGATAAGAAGAACACCACTAATTTTCTTCAGGTAGCTTTAGGTGCACACTGTGCAGAGGACACAGTACACTAACTGTAAATACTGTAGCTGCCTGCCTGTGGTATTAATAGGAGCAGAACAACAGCAATTGTCTCCAGGTAGCTTTGGGTGCACACTGTGCAGAGGCGCACTACACTAACTGTAAATGCTGTAGCTGACTGCCTGTGGTTTTAATAGGATCAGAAGAACACCACTAATTTTCTTCAGGTAGCTTTAGGTGCACACTGTGCAGAGGACACAGTACACTAACTGTAAATACTGTAGCTGCCTGCCTGTGGTATTAATAGGAGCAGAACAACAGCAATTGTCTCCAGGTAGCTTTAGGTGTACACTGTGCAGAGGACGCAATACACTAACTGTAAATACTGTAGCTGCCTGCCTGTGGTATTAATAGGATCAGAAGAACACCACTAATTTTCTTCAGGTAGCTTTAGGTACACACTGTGCAGGGGACGCACTACACTAAATTGTAAATATTGCAGCTGCCTGCGGTACTGTACTAATAGGATCAGAAGAACACCACTCATTTTCTTCAGGTAGCTTTAGGTGCACACTGTGCAGAGAACGGACTACACTAACTTGTAAATACTGCAGCTGCCTGCGGTACTGTTCTAATAGGATCAGAAGAACACCACTAATTTTCTTCAGGTAGCTTTAGGTGCACACTGTGCAGAGAACGCACTACACTAACTTGTAAATACTGCAGCTGCCTGCGGTACTGTACTAATAGGATCAGAAGAACACCACTAATTTTCTTCAGGTAGCTTTAAGTGCACATTGTGCAGAGAACGCACTACACTAACTTGTAAATACTGCAGCTGCCTGCGGTACTTTACTAATAGGATCAGAAGAACACCACTAAGGCTGGGTTCACACTGGTCCGACAAACGCTCCGACATTGGGAGCTCATGTCGCATGACGTGTGAAATGTAATGTTTCCCTATGGGAGCCGTCCTAACTGGTCCGACACAAGTCGTTCCGACTTTAGAAATGCTCCCTGTACTACTTTGGTCCGACTTTGATCCTACTTCAGCCTATTGACTATCATTGAAGTCGGATCAAAGTCGGATTGCCGTCTTGCATGATCCGACTTCGGCACGCGACTTGTGCTCAGATGATCTTGAGGGGGAACTCCGCGCCAAATTTTAAATAAAAATCCAGCATGGGTTCCCCCTCCAAGAGCATACCAGGCCCTTAGGTCTGGTATGGATCTAAGGGGAACCCCTACGCCAAAAAATCGGCGTGGGGTCCCCCCTAAAATCCATACCAGACCCTTATCCGAGCACGCAGCCCAGCCGGTCAGGAATGGGGGTGGGGACGAGCTGGCGGCCCCCCCCCTCCTGGACCGTACCAGGCCGCATGCCCTCAACATGGGGGGGTGCTTTGGGGCATGGTGGGCGCAGTGTGGCCCCCCACCCCAAAGCACCTTGTCCCCATGTTGATGAGGACAAGGGCCTCTTCCCGACAACCCTGGCCGTTGGTTGTCGGGGTCTGCGGGCGGGGACTTATCGGAATACGGGAGCCCCCTTTAATAAGGGGGCCCCCAGATCCCGGCCCCCCACCCTATGTGAATGAGTATGGGGTACAGCGTACCCCTACCCATTCACCTAGGAAAAAAGTGTCATTTAAAAAAAAACACTACACAGATTTTTAAAGCATTTTATTCGACAGCTCCGGGGGTCTTCTTCCGACTTCGGGGGTCTCTCCGGTTCTTCTCCGCGCTCTCCGGGTCTTCTGCCGGGCTCCTCCTCTCTCTTCTGCTCTTTTGCCGCTCTTTTGCTAAAGAGGAGGAGCCCGGTCTGCTGCCTTCTTCTCTTCGGGGGTCTCTCCGGTTCTTCTCCACGCTCTCCGGATCTTCTGCCGGACTCCTCCGCTCTCTTCTGCTCTTTTGCCGCTCTTTTGCTAAAGCGGAGGAGCCTGGTCTTCAATCTTCAATCTTCTGCCTTCTGCCCTCTTCTCCTGATGTTGACACGACGCTCTCTAGGGCTAGAATGCTCTCTGTGCGCTCTGCTCTGACTTATATAGGCGGTGACCCCGCCCCCTTAAGCCGTCACAGTCCCTGGGCATGCTGGGACTGTGACGTTTTAGGGGGCGTGGTCATCACCCGATGACCACGCCCCCTTATGCCGTCATAGTCCCAGCATGCCCAGGGACTGTGACGGCTTAAGGGGGCGGGGTCACAGCCTATATAAGTCAGAGCAGAGCGCACAGAGAGCATTCTAGCCCCAGAGAGCGTCGTATCAACATCAGGAGAAGAGAAGAGGGCAGAAGACCGAAGACCGGACTCCTCTGCTTAAGCAAAAGAGCGGCAAAAGAGCAGAAGAGAGCGGAGGAGTCCGGCAGAAGACCCGGAGAGCGCGGAGATGAACCGGAGAGACCCCCGAAGAGAAGAAGGCAGCAGACCGGGCTCCTCCTCTTTAGCAAAAGAGCGGCAAAAGAGCAGAAGAGAGAGGAGGAGCCCGGCAGAAGACCCGGAGAGCGCGGAGAAGAACCGGAGAGACCCCCGAAGTCGGAAGAAGACCCCCGGAGCTGTCTAATAAATTACTTTAAAAATCTGTGTAGTGTTTTTTTTTAAATTGACACTTTTTCCCTAGGTGAATGGGTAGGGGTTCGATGTACCCCATACTCATTCACATAGGGTGGGGGGCCGGGATCTGGGGGCCCCCTTATTAAAGGGGGCTCCCGGGTTCCGATAAGCCCCCCGCCCGCAGACCCCGACAACCAACGGCCAGGGTTGTCGGGAAGAGGCCCTTGTCCTCATCAACATGGGGACAAGGTGCTTTGGGGTGGGGGGGCCGCAGCGCGCCCCCTCCCCCAAGGCAACAACCCCCCATGTTGAGGGCATGCGGCCTGGTACGGTTCAGGAGGGGGGGGGGCGCTCGCTCGTCCCCACCCCCATTCCTGTCCGGCCGGGCTGCGTGCTCGGATAAGGGTCTGGTATGGATTGGGGGGGACCCCCCACGCTGTTTTTTCGGCGTAGGGGGTTCCCCTCAAGGTCCATACCAGACCCAAGGGCCTGGTATGCTCTTGGAGGGGGAACCCATGCCGGATTTTTACTTAAAATTTGGCGCGGAGTTCCCCCTAAAGATTCATACCAAACACAGTGCCGGGCATTGGCGGGGATCCAAGTCGGATCCCCGTTCATTGAAAGTCGGACACATGCCGGCTTCATGTCGCAGGGCAAAGTCGGATCCAAAGTAGGACGGCTGTCGTGTCGCACCAGTGTGAACCCAGCCTAATTTTCTTCAGGTAGCTTTAGGTGCACACTGTGCAGAGAACTAATAGGATCAGAAGAACACCACTCGGACATTTTCCATCAGATTTTCCGACACACAAAGTTGGACAGCAGGAGATAAAATTTTCCGACAACAAAATCCGATCGCGTCAATTCCGACCGTGTGTGGCCTGTTCCGACGCACAAAGTGCCACGCATGCTCAGAAGAAATTCCGACACGGGACAGCTTGTTCTGGTAAACTTAGCGTTCGCAATGGATACAGCACTTTCGTCACGCTGCAATGTAAAAAATGGTTTAATACAGTGCACTCTCTTCTTCTTTATAATGTGACAAGAATTAAGTAGTTTTGCTGCTCATATTCACACACACTTCTCACAAAGTTTTATTTGTGTTTTTTTAGTGGGATTCCCTGAATATATTGTTATTAGTTGTCACATCTGACAGTTTTATATTTTTTATGTTTTTTTTTTTTTGTTTTTAAGCCTTTTTTTTTCTTTAATGTTTGGATTTTTTCCAAGGCTGATCTTTGTTCAATGTTATTTTTATTTTTACTCCAGAATATTTTTGTGTGTCAAGTTACCCCAACACCATTGATATCTTTTATTATTTAATCTCCAGGAGATTTTTTGTTGTTGGTGTCCCTTGTTCATTTCACATTGTATATTAGAAATGTACCTGAATCCTCACAAACAAACTGTCATTTTTGAAGTAAAACACATAGGAGAGTATAATTCAAAACAAAAATCCTTTATTAAGGTATCAGAACCAAACAAAGAGGAAGGCAACACTGGATCAACAGCAGAAATTAGTGAAGCCTGGGACCCCCACGGCAGACATCAATTCTTAAACCTCAAAATTGGTGGCCTGAGGAGTCCATATGTAAGGGAGGGCAGTCTGGTCTGGGATTCACAGAGACTCGGATAGCAGCAGATGACATCAGTGTCCCCAGGCTGTGGTACCACAAGAGGCTGCATCTTTTGGCCGACCAGACTGGATCCAGGGCAATCACTCTCTGGTCTTCCTTTCACACTTCCTTCCGGGCTGTGGCTGTGCAGTTGGAGATGTGGCAGGAGGAGGAGTAGGACCTGGAGGAGGAGTAGGACCTGCAGGAGGAGGAGGAGGACCATCCCAAAGCTGTGTGTGAGGTGTAATTTGGCCCCTCACACCTTTCGCCAGAGCCTCTGATATGAGGGCCTCACACATGGCTTTTTGGCCCTCCTCCATCCTCTGCATTTTATAGGCAATGAATGCAGCAATGTTCTCCTGCCTGGTGTGGGGTGCTCCCAGGACCTCTGTAGCCCTACAAAAAAATCTGATAGCCGCCTCCTCTAGGGTACTCCTCCTACTGCCACTTTCTCTTTCCAGGGGGGGTGGAGGGACCTTGATATCAGCCAGCCGGCTCGGCCCGGCCACCTCCTGGCTGAGACTTCCCTGTGTATGAAAAAGGGACATGGTTTTAGTTTTTGCATCATCAATCAAAATCCTAAATTAGTACTCCCAACTAACATCTAGTTAACATCATTGATTGGACAAGCAGAAATATTTAGAGGAATGCTATACCTGGCTCAATCTGGGCTCCTCCACATGTGGCCTGGAAGGCCCAGGTTGGGCGTCAGAAGCCTCAGCCGGGGGGGAAGGAAGCGTGGAAGGAAGACTGGAGAGGGATGGCCTGGGTTCAGTCTGACCTGCCAGAAAGTGCAGCCTGTCGTAGTACAACATCCTGGGGACATAGATGTCATCTGCTGCTCCGGATCTCTGTGAATCCAGGACTTTATTGCGCTCCCTCAGATATGTGCTCCTCAGGCCACCAATGAAAATCTTTAAAAAAGTAATGTCTGCCGTGGGGATCACCTGCTTCACAATTTCACACAATTGCTCCAGTGCTGCCTTCCTCTTTGTTTGGTTCTTGTAATGGGGGTGTTTAATCTCCCACAGACAGGGCAGCTCCCTTAGCATCTCTATGAAGACTGAAATGAAGTCCTGATCTTTCAGTACCATATCCATGTTCTGCAAGACACAACACAAGACAAAGCCTAATGTCACACCAAACTCTCCTAATCTTGTTACAATATAGGCCTCAATCTATAGATGCAGTATAGGCCCAAGTTTGTCTCTTACCTTCGTTCTTACGATCGCCACGTTCAATGCTCCTTCCTCCGCTCACAGATCAAACGTAATACGCACGCGTGTTATGCTTTCTATACACTGCGCATGCGTGTAACTCCGCCCGCCCCTGATGTTCTTTCTAGTGTATTCCCCGCCCCTTTTCGTTCGGCGCAGTGGGGGAAGAGCATGATGGCGGACATACAGCAGGTGTGGGCTAATTGTAGCAAGGAGGAGGAGGAGGAGGAAAGGGCGGATCCAGGCACGTCCCGATCCAGAAGGAGACGTTTTAAGGCCACAAACATGTCGTTTGGGGAGATGTTGGAGATGGTCGACATCATGAGGAAGTCCGACTATGACGGAAAATATGGGCCTTACCCCAACCCCTATATCAGAAAGGCCAAGATCATGGCGAAAGTGGTCAGGAGTCTAGAGCGGAATTTCGGGGTACGAAGGTCTAAAGATCAGCTCAGGAAGCGGTGGTCGGACCTGAAGTTGAGAGAGCCAGAGCAGTACCGAAAGATCCGGAGAGTGCTGCAAAAAAGTAAGTAGTTGTGCTGTGTTCCTATTCTTTCTGTCTTTATTACGTTCGTTCTGCTCCATATGCTTTTATTAGTTGTAACGTTTCAAAAGGTCAACTTTAATGTTCATGGGCACATTATTCGTTCGTATCAAACATTTTTCTTTCGGCCTCTAGAACACCATTGTTTAGGCCATATGCATTTTCACACATTTTTTTGGGGCCTACTTGGATGCCAAATATTTGTTTGTGTAGATCGGTTTGTTACTAGAATGAAATGCAAACTAGATTGTGTGTAAGGAGAGGACACTGAGCAGCTGTTTTCACATCTGGACACTGGAGCACTAGTGTGGGACACAAGAACACCATTTTTATTAGGGGGCCACACAGGTGCTCCAGTGTATACTATAGGGGGGTCTCCATCTGTGAAGCTTGTACCAAACAGGTAAACTATTTCAGGTTGACAAAGGGCAATAAAAAATATACATCTTGGAACTCGGCTAAAATAGACAATTGTACCCCACTTCCAAGCAATGTCTCCTATTTCTATAGTTCTGCCATTAAATATCTGTGTGCTAAGTATACCATTTTTGTTTTACATAGGGGAGAAAAGACTCGGAGGACACCCCTCATCCCAGGAGACCAGAGACCCCCCCCCCTCTGGAAGAAGGGGAAATACCAACCCAAGAAGCTGAGCAGGAGGATGAAGAAGACGTGGTGGAGATTGGCACCACAACAGGTGAGTGTCTGCGACCACAGACTCAGGTAAAAGAGATGGCTGGTGGCAGATTTTTGAGACCTTTTTTTTTGTTCTTTATCTCTTTTTAGGTGATCGGGATCCAGAACGCTTTACATCTGAAAGTGCCCAGATACTGATCGGGGAGATCATGGGGTGTAATCTCCAATTGCAAAACATCCAGCAACAAATCAGTGATGTTATTAAAAAAAATAATAACATCATTGATGTTTTGGGGCGAATTTAAACCCCACAAAATCACCTGTTTTATCGTACCAAACTTTTTTAAATGTTTAGAAAAGCCAAATTTGGAGGATGCACACAGTGTGTCAACATGTGCTATCCGCCATCACGGGAGATCAATGGACGCGTTTTGGGGGTGCAACCCCTTCCTCAATTATAAAGTAGCGTTGAGGAAGGGCTTGCTTCCCCAAAACACGTCCCTTGATCCCTCCTGATGGCAGATAGCACATGTTGACATTCGTAAATTGGTGTGCATCTTCCAAATTTGGCTTTTCCAGGGGTGATTTCCCCCCATCTGAACGCTATATCAAACCCAGTTCCTAAATACTGATGTCTGATATACCCTTCAGGTTTTACCTAATGTGAACTTTGTAAGTTCAAGTTTTTTGGCTTTCTTGTTGGTTTTACACAGGCCTGTTTTATCTGAAATGGACATTTCGAATTTTGCTAATGCTACTGCAAAAATTGTTATACAACAAACATGTTGGTTTGTTTTAAAAACCTTTGGTAAATGCACATGTGATTGTGCAGGTATAAAAAAGTGGCTTACTCAAGAATGTGTGGATTATTGTCTCAACACTACAACACTTTTGGGGTGATGTAATTGCTGTTTTATGCAAAAATGGGGGTTATTTCCTAAGGGCAAATCCTCTTTGCACTACAAGTGCAGGTTCAGTGCAGTTGCAAGTGCACTTGTAGTGAAATGTGTTTTTGCATTTAGGAAGTACCAGCCGACACTGTTTTTTATAAGGTTACCCAATCACGACATTTTCTGCACTCAACACATTTCTGTCAGGGTCAGCTAAAACAAACACAAGCAGTAAATGTCCACCAAGAATTTCTTTTGGTTGTTTTTTATTTGAAAAAGGTGTCACAGATTGTCTGGCATATTGATAGCCCCCAAACCCGCAAAGAACTCCAGGTAGCGTAACCGGACATCACGGGCATTCAGGGAGGGCAAGCCAGGACGGCCGCTTTCAAGCGCCGTCATTGTTGATGTATTTGGTATTCCGGCCTCAGGCCCAACTGAGCCAGCATAGTTGGCTGGATGTTTTCTTAAAAAATTATGGAGAACACAGCAGGCAAGTATTATATGGTTCAGTTTATACTCCGCCATATGGATGGGTGTCATAAATAATCGGAACCGGCTGGCCAGGATTCCAAATGTGTTCTCCACCACTCTTCGGGCTCTGGCCAGCCGGTAATTAAAAACCCTCTGTTCCAGGGTGAGGGTCCTCATCGGGAATGGCCACATCAGGTGGTCCCCCAGCGCAAATGCTTCATCAGCAACGAACACAAATGGGAGACCTTCAACTGTGTCCTCTGGAGCTGGCAAGTCCAAGCTGCCATTCTGGAGATGCCTGTAGAACTCCGTCTGGGCGATCACTCCACCATCGGACATCCGGCCATTCTTCCCCACGTCCACATACAAGAAGTCGTAATTAGCCGACACCACCGCCAACATCACTATACTATTAAACCCCTTGTAATTATAATAGTACGACCCCGAGTTGGGTGGTGGGACGATGTGGACGTGTTTCCCATCAATTGCCCCTCCGCAGTTAGGAAAGTCCCACCGCTGGGCAAAGTGGGAGGCCACAGTCTGCCATTCCTGTGGCGTGGAAGTAAACTGTTGAGGAAAAAACAATAAACATTACTATTTTTTCACAGAAACATGGCAAGCAGATTAGACACAAACATTATGGGTCAACCTCCAGATAGCATTTATTAAGGGGAATTTTACAACAACAAAGTATAAGGTACACCTATCATATTCCCCCTCCCCCCCCTCTCATGGGCCATTTCTAACATTATAGGGGGGGGGGAACTCTTGGACAGGTAACCCTCTTCACTTCATTGAGAGATGAATGCCTAAATACAGGGTATTACTTGGAACAGCCCCTCCTTAGTTACACTATTGGCAGACCACTGGACAGGTAAGAAGTGTCATAATACAAAGATATAAATACACACTGTACACATTTGAGCACATTTGGACATTCTGCTATTACCTATCAAGATAATAATAGGATACAAAAACTTTAAACAGTACCATTGGAAAGTATACAGGCAGGCCCTTGCACTACATGCTTTGGGGAATTCATCCATAAATCTGAGCACTAAAGAGATGGGTATAGTAGTGTGTGTGGGTTTGGCAAAGTCAGCAGATAGATGATTGAGGATAGAGAATTGGGATCAGCTGACTTAGCAGTTGGGGGGGAGGGTTACAAAACATTTGGGGACACCACAAAAAAAAGCCTCTGGCCCTCTGCCTGAATTTAAATAAAAAATAACATTTCCAAACATTTTAGGGGGTGTTTGGGGTAAAGCACTACTATGGAGCTGATAAAATACATTGTTAAGTGACTACATGAGGTGAATATAGGGCAGGAGACACCATGCTGGAGAGGTTAGTGAAGGGCAAATATGTATGAAGGACCTAAAATAATAATGACATAAAAATCCAGCATGCATGAGGACAAAGGGGACATTCACAGCATATTACAAGCATGGTAATTAGGGACGAAAGAAATACAATATATTATCAAACATTCAATACAATAAAATGTGATATAAAAGGATAAAAATCTTACCTTCATACACTCCTTCTGCAGGACCTGGATGATGGCAGAACAGGTCTCTGGGATAATGATCCCCAGAGCCTGGGGGGAGATGCCTGTCGAGAACTTGAGGTCCTGCAGGCTTCTCCCTGTGGCCAAATACCGCAAGGTAGCGACCAACCTCTGCTCCGGAGTGATGGCTTGCCTCATGCAGGTATCCTGCCTGCTAATATAGGGGGTCAGCGAAGCCAACAAACGGTGAAACACGGGGTCCGTCATCCTGAGAAAGTTCCTGAAATCATCAGGATTATTCTCACGGATCTCACGGAGCAAAGGCATATGACAGGACTGGTCACGCTGAAGCAACCAATTCTTGGTCCATGAACTCCTCCCCACCCTGTTCATGGACTGGACTTGTGTCAAGGTCAGGACCCCAACACCAAGCCCCCGCACAGCACGAACTCTACGAGGAGTACGCATACGAAACATGGCTAGAAAACGGTCGGCTGCTCAGAACGAAGTAACTGAACGCACTGAAGAACAGCAAGGCCTGTGAAGAGTGACCTGAAAAACAGCAACGAGCAGGCAAGATCACACAGAAAACTCCGATACGAACTGACTGCACGCACTGAAGAGCAGATACAAACCCACAAGCACAAACTGAACGTCAGAAAACGAGCTGAAAGCCACGAGTCTAAAAAAGCGCGAATCGTCTCTCACCAAACTTTTACTAACACAAGATTAGCAAAAGGAGCCCAAAGGGTGCCGCGCTTGGTTCTGAACCGGCCTTTTCTAGTCTCGTCGTACGTGGTGTACGTCACCGCGTTGTTGGCGATCGGAAATTCCGACAACTTTGTGCGACCGTGTGTAGGCAAAACAAGTTTGAGCCAACATCCGTCGGAAAAAATCTTAGGATTTTGTTGTCGGAATGTCCGAACAAAGTCCGACCGTGTGTACGGGGCATTACTGTAAATGCTGTAGCTGCCTGCCTGTGGTATTAATAGGATCAGAAGAACACCACTAATTTTCTTCAGGTAGCTTTAGGTACACACTGTGCAGGGGACGCACTACACTAAATTGTAAATACTGCAGCTGCCTGCGGTACTGTACTAATAGGATCAGAAGAACACCACAAATTTTCTTCCGGTAGCTTTAGGTGCACACTGTGCAGAGAACGGACTACACTAACTTGTAAATACTGCAGCTGCCTGCGGTACTGTTCTAATAGGATCAGAAGAACACCACTAATTTTCTTCAGGTAGCTTTAGGTGCACACTGTGCAGAGAACACACTACACTAACTTGTAAATACTGCAGCTGCCTGCGGTACTGTACTAATAGGATCAGAAGAACACCACTAATTTTCTTCAGGTAGCTTTAGGTGCACACTGTGCAGAGGACTAATAGGATCAGAAGAACACCACAAATTTTCTTCAGGTAGCTTTAGGTGCACACTGTGCAGAGGACGCACTACACTAACTGTAAATACTATAGCTAATAGGACTAATAGGATCAGAAGAACACCAGCAATTTTCTTCAGGTAACTGTAAATACTGTAAAAACACCTGCCTGCCTGTCAGTAGTAGGAAGAGAATAACAGGAACGGATCTAGCTAAACTGAATACAGTGTATATATATATATATATATACATACAACACCTAGGATGTATATATATATATATATATATATATATATATATATATATATATATATATATATATATATACACAATACACTGTAAGTGCAGCTAACTGACTTGCCCGCCTACTCTATCTAACTTAAATCAAATGACACTGTCTCTCTGTCTATCTTTCTCTCTCTCAACGCCGGAACACACTGCACAGGGCCGCCGTGCAGGCGGCCTTGTATAGTGTGGGCCGTGTACTAAACCCCCTGAGCCATAATTGGCCAAAGCCTCCTTGGCTTTGGCCAATTACGGCTCTCTGTATACACAGCGCTGTGATTGGCCAAGCATGCGGGTCATAGTGCATGCTTGGCCAATCATCAGCCAGCAATGCACTGCGATGCCGCAGTGAATTATGGGCCGTGAGCGCCACTTGAATTTGGCGCGAACGGCCCATATCTTTTGTAATTTGGTGAACGACCGAACAGGCGATGTTCGAGTCGAACATGTGTTCGTTTCGAACACGAAGCTCATCCCTAGTCGGCAATAACCAATCATACCAAGAAAGGATAGCATGTCCTTCTTAGTGAGTGGACGGGGCAGATCCATGAGAGCCGCAGCTCTCTTGTGACTGATTTTCCTTTCTCCTTTTGACAGTACAAAACCAAGGTATTCAACAGTTTCCTGACACCATTGAAACCTTGTGACCATTATCTGCTAACTAATGTAACAGATCTAAACCATCCTCCTTGCATGCAACCTGGCTTGGACTACACAACAACAAATCATTGTAGGACGGAATTATGATGGGGGTCCAGGACCGCAGGGTTGCCTGGAGGACCACTGAGTAGACTACAGAAGAATCTACATAACCCTGGGACATTCTACACCAGGTCATCTGGCTTTTTTTTTTTAAACAAAAAGCAAGGATTGGCTGTGTCTCCTTATCCACAAGGACGCTAAAAAATGTATTTGTTAAATCAATCACAGAAAAATACTCTGCATCGGATGGTATGGAGGTAAGGAGTAATGGCACATCAGACACTATAGGCGCAATGGGCACCAACAGGTTATTTACAGCTTGAAGGTCTTGAACAAACCTATAACTGCCATCTGGCTTTTTAACTGGGTTGATGGGTGTGTTGTAGTAGGGGGATACAACTTCTTTTAGAATGCCTTTCTTTAAGAAGTGTTCTACCATGGGCGCAATGCCTTCCTCTTTTTCTTTTGACAATGGATACTGTTTGTGATAAATAGGTTGTGCCCATTCTTTAAAGAGGTTGTAAAGGTACATTTTTTTTCTTTAAAAATAACAAACATGTTATACTTACCTTCACTGTGCAGCTCGTTCTGCACAGAGTGGCCCCGAACCTGCTCTTCTGGGGTCCCTCGGCGGCTGTCTCAGCTCCTCCCCGCAATAACTAACCACCCTAATGCGAGCTCCCTCGCATGGTGGTTAGTTATTGCGGGCGCGCTCCCGTGATACAGCTGGCGGCTATAGCCGCTCGCTGTATCACTCGGCCCGCCCCCGGCGCGCCGCGTCATTGGATGTGATTGACAGCAGCGCGAGCCAATGGCTGCGCTGCTTTCAATCCATCCACTATAGCCAATCAGCGAACAGGCTGATCGGCTGAATGGAGGTCGGGAACGAGCGGCCGAGTTTCGAGGTGTCAGGTAAGTAAAACGGGGGGGGGGCTGGGGGCGGCGGTATTATCAAAAGTTTTTTCACCTTAATGCATAGGATGCATTAAGGTGAAAAAATGTATACCTTTACAACCCCTTTAAGGGTGGCCTTGTATGGGGTACAGGAGATGAGCCCTACATCTAGAGAGCTCACTGACCATACTTTGTCAGAATCACTGGGGAGTCCTGTGTCTGTCTCTTGCACTTCATTATTCAACATTATGGGCCATATGGGGATCTTTTTAGAATGAGCAATCACACCTCCCTGATTATCTCTATTCTAATCCCCAACTTACCTAGTAAGTCTCTCCCCAAAAGATTGACAGGGCAGTTTGGTATTATCCTGAAACTGTGGTGCAACAACACTGATCCGCGTTCTACATTTACAACTGGGAGGGGTTAACTTTCCTTGGACATGCAGAGTCACCACCGGCCACTCACCAAAGGAGCGTGAGACAAGGGGGGAACGCTGGGACACCACCCCCTGGGCAGCTTTACTGTTATGGCTTAGGCCACTGAATGGGGTATTTCACTCAATGATTTTGCTGAGGGTCCTGTATCTGGGCAGGGGTTTGACTATTTTGACTGTTTTGTTGTTGATTGAAAGGTCCATATGGGCACTGATTTCTCCAGTGGCCCTCCTGTCCACAGTTGAAACAACTGGTTCTGGACTGCTGAGGGCCCCTAGAAAATCCTCTTTCTCTTCCTCTGCTCCTTCCCTAGGGAGGCATTTGCTGTGTCCCTCCTTGATAATGGAAACTTACTGTTTTTTCCTTTGCTATATCAAAACATCCTGCAGCATCCTTTTCCGTTAATGTTTTCTGAAAAACATCCAAAGTACTTGTTGGCCATTCAGAAATCATTTGCTTGACCATTAAGCCCGTCTGTGGTTTCAGGTTAGAGATGTAAGTCTGAATCATCAGACTAGTCATATCTGCCTGCAAGGATAACCCAGCCTCTTGAGTTCAGGTATCCATGAATCTCATCCAAAAATCCAATACTGATTCACTTTACTTTTGTTTACACGCTATAGCAGTGGGGAGGGAAGACTTTTATTTTTAAAAGCACTTGTCATTTCTTTCTCAATTTCTTCTCACATTTTCTTCCTACCATCTTCTGACCTCCCAAAGGACTTTCTTAGGTCTGCCAAAGACCTTTTTTTTATATTTGTGTCCTCCCAAAGGACTTTCTTAGGTCTGCCAAAGACCTTTTTCTATATTAGTCTATGTAGGCATGGTCCGTCTCCTTTCTATACAATTTAAACGGGACTAAAGCTTTATCAGAGCCGCGGCAAGGAAATAATTTGTCAGATAAGACAAAAATTCACTTACCCTGGAATGACTGCTTTAACCGGGACGAGCCCCCATCTGAAAGGAGATATTACTGGACAGCTGACCACCCACCTTGGTAATCCACAGCAGAATTCTGGAGACCCCAACACATACACAACAGGCAGCTTTCATGTGCAAAGTGAGTCTAAATTCTTTATTCAGGATTGATAGCAATATATGCAAGTACCACCACAAGAGGGGAGGGGTAAACTCGCTCCTCAGTTTCTAAGGGTTAACCAGGCTTCTACAGAGAGATTTTTCCATCATTAGTTTAGGTAGCTGAAAGGAATTTACAAAGATAGCTTATCTGCATAGACTACCTAGAATCAGCCTAAACACAATGAGTCATACAGTGAATTTCTAATTAAAACTTGGCTCAAACAAAAAAGTCTAAAATTCTAATGAGTTAGAAGTGTAAGATAAGGCACGTACATTTTTTAAAAACAAGCTTTTAAAATGGAGAGGAGATTACAAAATAGAGTTGCAGTTCTCAATGATGTCCATGATCTGAGGAGGGACGTAGGGATAGTCCAGATCGCACTCCAGAGCAACTTTTCTCGGAACCTCCCGCTGGAATCGGGAAAACCTGGGCATCTCTTAAGGTCTTCCCTTTCCCAGCAAAACACAGGCATCCTGGGATCTCACAACCTGTTGCCGATAGGTAGGTGCCCTGGTCTGGGTGGTGGAAGGTCTGTTCACAAAAAGTTTACTCCTGTGGACACTGGTTCCTGTGGCTTCCTCTGTTCCCAGCACCAGATCCATCTCCTCCCTCAAACTGAGCATGGGAACCTCCCGTCTCCCATTCTTCCTCATCCGAGATCTCCTCAGTTGGTGACCACTCCACCAGTCTCTCCAGGGTCCCAAATGTAACGATATCACGTATTGGACATGAAAAGCTGTAGCCAGTGACCAGGTTGTTTGAGAATCTTAGGAACCAAAGGAACGGTTATCTCATTACACCAAATTTTGCCAAAAATCTGGGGGAACCCCAATCGATGAACCTGCCCTCACACTCCCCTACCAGCACACCTGAGGGCGCACCCCCCTCCTGCACTGGCTCAGCTGGAATTAGGATGCAAGGGGCATAAGGGCAGCCGGCATTTCAGGGATTTCTGGCTCCCGCTGGGCAGTACTCACGGTTACCAGGTCCCCAACCAGGCCATGGGTCATGGGAGTCTCCTCTTTCCCGACGTCCTCTTTCTTTGCGGGGGGAGTCACCAGGCCGCAACTCCACTCCGCCTTTAACCACTTGCCGACTGCCTAATGCAGATATACTGCGGCAGAATGGCATGGGCAGGCAAAATCACGTATCTGATACGTGATTTGCCTCCCGCTGGTGCCTGAAGCGGCCGTCATTGTTAGGGGAGCGATCCGTGCTGAGGGGGAGGCCACTCATTCATGGCCACCCCCTCGCGATCGCTCCCAACTAATGTAATATAAACAGCAGAGGAGGAAGTGATGTCATCTCTCCTCGTGTTGGTCTTTTCGTTCCGGCGCCGAGGAGAGAAGGCACCCAAGTAAGTGCACCAAACACCACACAAACAGTAGCACACTTTTCACCCCCCAATCACCCCCGATCACCCCCCGATCACCCCCCCCTGCACCCCCTGTTACAGTGACACCAATAGCAGTTTTTTTTTTTTACTGATTACTGCATTGGTGTCATTTGTGGCAGTCATTTGTGGCAGTCATTTGTGGCAGTTAGTGGTAGGCCCCTTTAGGTCTAGGGTACCCCCCTAACCCCCTCTAATAAAGGTTTAACTCAGTGATCACCCCCCCGTCGCCAGTGTCACTAAGCGATCATTTTTCTGATCGCTGTATTAGTGTCACAGGTGACGCTAGTTAGGGAGGTAGGTATTTAGGTTCGCCGTCAGCGTTTTATAGCATCAGGGACCCCCATATACTACCTAGTAAAGGTTTTAACCCCCTGATTGCCCCCTAGTTAACCCTTTCACCAGTGATCACCGTATAACTGTTTCGGGCAACGCTGGTTAGTTAGTTTATTTTTTATAGTGTCAGGGCACCCGCCGTTTATTACCTAATAAAGGTTTAACCCCCTGATCACCCGGCGGGTGATACAAGTTAGGTTTTAGGTCAGATAGGTCTCTGTCGCACCAGGCAGCATCAGGTTAGTGCCAGTACCGCTAACACCCACGCACGCAGCATACACCTCCCTTAGTGGTATAGTATCTGAACGGATCAATATCTGATCTGATCAGATCTATACTAGCGTCCCCAGCAGTTTAGGGTTTCCAAAAACACAGTGTTAGCAGGATCAGCCCAGATACCTGCTAGCACCTGCATTTTGCCCCTCCGCCCAGCCTAGCCCACCCAAGTGCAGTATCGATCGATCACTGTCACTTACAAAACACTAAACACACATAACTGCAGCATTCGCAGAGTCAGGCCTGATCCCTGCGATCGCTAACAGTCTTTTTGGTAGCGTTTTAATACAGTCGCTAACAGTCAGGAGCTTTTTTTCCTCACTAACTAGTGTACCACTAAATTTAGAGCCCAGAATGGCAAATCGAAGGTACACTAGTGAAGAGGCCTACACGTTTCTGAGCATGACAGATAGTGAAGAGGAAGTCACTCATCTGTCAGATTCAGTCTCAGAATACGATCCTGTAGAGAACAGCGGCTCCATGACAGATAGCTCTTACGACAGAGTTGTGATCCCTGACAAGGTCAGGCGTACCAGACCCTGAACTTCTTCTTCTGTCGTTGATGTGCAAGAACCGCAGGTCCCTCGTATGGAGCAGAGCAGTACTAGCGCCGCTATTCCTTCTGGTGAACTGGCAAGCACCAGCGGCCTAGTACACCCTGGTCGTAGTCAATCCAGCACTGCAGTATCACGTGGTGACGTGGCGAGTCCCATAAGTGCAGTTCAAGCTGGTGAGGTGGCAAGCACAAGTAGTGTCCCGCTGCCACCAAGAAGACGAACACAGGCCCGTCGTGCCCATAGTGCCCTTCCTGCTGCATTTGCCAATCCTAATTGGGAACCCACCACTTCTGCAGCACCCGTACTTCCCCCATTCACTGGCCAACCCGGCATTCAGGTGGAAACAGTTGATTTTACGTCACTTGATTTTTATTCGCTGTTTTTCACCGAAGATCTCTATAGATCTATTGTGGACCAAAGCAATTTGTACACATCGCCACTATTCCCCAGTCCTCCCTTGCTAGAGGTTGGAGACCAATTACGGTTTCCGAATTTAAGCTCTTTCTGGGCCTTTCCCTCAACATGGGCATAACTAAAAAGAGTGAGTTGCGGTCATATTGGTCCACTGACACAAGTCACCATATGCCCTTCTTCTCTGCCTCCATTACCAGGGCACGATACGAGCAGATTTTGTGGTTCGTGCACTTCAATGACAATTAACTCTGTCGTCCTCGTGGAGACCCTGGATACGATTGGCTCTACAAAATTCTGCCCCTCGTAAACCACTTCAACCAACATTTTGCAGACTTGTTTACTCCCCATCAAGTTGTCTGCGTTCATGAGTCCCTGATTACGTTTTCTGGCCGCTTGTCATTCAATCAGTACCTTCCCAGCAAGCGTGCCAGATACGGGGTCAAGATGTATAAGCTCTGTGACAGGGCCACAGGCTATACATGTAGTTTTATGGTTTACGAGGGAAAAGATAGCCATGTAGAGCCGACAAACTGCCCTGACTACGTGGGAAACGCTGGCAAGATTGTGTGGGACTTGGGACTCACCCCTATTCGGAAAGAGGTACCACTTGTACGTGGACAATTATTACACTAGCGTGCCACTTTTTAGTCACTTGTTTGATCAGCAGATTGGAGCAGATTGGAAAGCCCCTAATCACCGGGGCTTTCCACCAGTGGCTTGTAGATTCCCGTCTTAGGCTGGGGAGAGAGCCTGCTTGCAGTGTAATAACTTGCTCGCTATGAAGTGGAGAGATAATAGGAATGTTTTCGTTCTTACCTCCCTTCATGCAGACACGACGGTCCAAATTACAATGGCGACTGGTGTTGTGGAGAAACCCCTCTGTGTCCACGAATATAACCAAAATATGGGAGGGGTGGACCTCAACGACCAGTTGTTGGTGCCATACCTAGTTGCCTGTAAGGCCAGACGCTGGTACAAGAAAGCGTCTGTTTATTTATTTCAATTGGCTTTGCAGAACGCTCATGTGCTATACAGAGCTTCAGGACAGACTGGATCCTTCCTTAAATTCCAGGAAGAGATCGTCAGAGCCCTTCTGTTTCCAGATGGTGCTCCACCTCACCTTCCCCAACCAAATGCAGTAAGCCGGCTGCATGAGAGCCATTTTCTTTATGTCCTCCCGAATACCCAACGAACCCCCCAAAAAAGATGTTGTGTCTGCAGCAAGCACGGATATAGGCGTGACACCCGCTATTATTGTCCCTCCTGTCCTGACAATCCTGGTCTTTGCATTGGTGAATGTTTTGAACGCTAGCATACACTAGTTGAGTGTTAGCGTAGGGTACAGCACTGCACAGATTAGGCACACTTTCACTGGGTCTCCCAAGATGCCATTGCATTTTGAGAGATCCGAACCTGGAATCGGTTACAAAAGTTACAGTTACAAAAAAAAGTGTAAAAAAAAAAAACACAAAAAATATATAAAATAAAAAAAACAAAAATAGTTGTTGTTTTATTGTTCTCCCTCTATTCTGTCTCTATTGTTCTGCTCTTTTTTACTGTATTCTATTTTGCAATATTTTATTGTTATTATGTTTTATCATGTTTGCTTTTCAGGTATGCAATTTTTTTACACTTTACTGTTTACTGTGTTTTATTGTTAACCATTTTTTTGCAGAGCGGATTTATTTATCTTGACAGCAACAGCATTTGATCCCACGATACATAAAGCCGTGACTCCAGCGCTGTCGGAGGTGATTTCACCACCACAGTTTAAAAAAAGAGCATATATGCCGAAGCATGGGGGCAGCAGGGGATTTGCTCCTATCTTTTGGGGCGGATGCCCCCATGCTTTGGCATATATAAACGGTGCATGTATGCCCATCATTAGAAGTGGGTGAATGAAGGGAGGTATTCTAATAGTGGGCATACCCACCGATCAATCTCTTTTTTTCGTTCAGCCCACAGGCTGCATGAAAAAAAGTTTACAATATATGCCCAACAAGGACCAGGTTTATACTGGTATTTTGCTGGACTCTGGACCTGATGCCTGCAGGTTTAGGTATCATCTATCTTTGTATCATTCTTTTCAGCCAGCTTTCATGTAAAAGCAATCCTAGTGGCTAATTAGCCTGTAGAATGCTTTTACAAGCAGTGGGAGGGAATGTCCCCCACCGTCTTCCATGTTTTTCTCTGGCTCTCCTGTCCCAACAGGGAACCTGAGAATGCAGCCGGTGATTCTGCCAGTTGACCATAGAGCTGAATTGCCCCAATCATCTCTATGGCCTAAGAAACCGGAAGCTACTAGCATTTTATGACTTAGATTTTGCCGGATGTAAGCAGCGCCATTGGGAAATTTGGAAAGTATTTTATCACACCGATCTTGGTGTGGTCAAATGCTTTGTGGGCAGAGGAGAGATCTAGGGTCTAATAGACCCCAATTTTTTTCAAAAAAGAGTACCTGTCACTACCTATTGCTATCATAGGGGATATTTACATTCCCTGAGATAACAATAAAAATGACAAAAAAAACAATGAAAGGAACAGTTTAAAAATAAGATAAAAAAGCAAAAAAAAATTAAAAAAAAAAAAAAGCACCCCTGCCCCCCTGCTCTTGTGCAAAGGCGAACACAAGCGTCGGTCTAGCGTCAAATGTAAACAGCAATTGCACCATGCATGTGAGGTATCACCGCAAAGGCCAGATCGAGGGCAATAATTTTAGCAGTAGACCTCCTCTGTAAATCTAAAGTGGTAACCTGTAAAGGCTTTTGAAGTCTTTTAAAAATGTATTTAGTTTGTCGCAACTGCATGTTTGTGCGCAATTTTAAAGCATGTCCTGTTTGATATCCATGTACTCGGCCTAAGATCATCTTTTTTATTTCATCAAACATTTGGGCAATATAGTGTGTTTTAGTGCATTAAAATTTTAAAAAGTGTGTTTTTTCCCCAAAAAATGCGTTTGAAAAATCGCTGCTCAAATACTGCATGAAAAAAAAAATGAAACACCCACAATTTTAATCTGTAGGGCCTTTGCTTTAAAAAAAATATATAATGTTTGTGGGTTCAGAGTAATTTTCTTGCAAAAAAAAAATTTAATGTAAACAAAAAGTGTCAGAAAGGGCTTTGTCTTTAAGTTAGTTAGAGTGATGATGTGTGACATAAGCTTCTAAATGTTGTGCATAAAATGCAAGGACAGTTCAACCCCCCCAAATGACCCCATTTTGGAAAGTAGACACCCCAAGCTATTTGCTGAGAGGCATGTCGAGTCCATGGAATATTTTATATTGTGACACAAGTTGTGGGAAAAAGACAATTTTTTTTTTACACAAAGTTGTCACTAAATGATATATTGCTCAAACATGCCATGGGAATATGTGAAATTACACCCCAAAATACATTCTGTTACTTCTCCTGAGTACGGGGATACCACATGTGTGAGACTTTTTGAGAGCCTAGCTGCATACAGGACCCTGAAAACCAAGCACCGCCTTCAGGCTTTCTAAGGGTGTAAATTTTTGATTTCACTCTTCACTGCCTATCACATTTTCGGAGGCCATGGAATGCCCAGATGGCACAACCCCCCCCCCCAAATGACCTCATTTTGGAAAGTAGACACCCCAAGCTATTTGCTGAGAGGTATAGTGAGTATTTTGCAAACCTCACTTTTTGTCACAAAGTTTTGAAAATTGAAAAAATAAAAAAAATAAAAAATTTTCTTGCCTTTCTTCATTTTCAAAAACAAATGAGAGCTGCAAAATACTCACCTCGCCTCTCAGCAACTAGCTTGGGTTGTCTACTTTCCAAAATGGGGTCATTTGGGGAGATTTGTGCCATCTGGGCATTTTATGGCCTTCAAAACTGTGATAGGTAGTGAGGAGTGAAATCAAAAATGTATGCCCTTAGAAATCCTGAAGGCGGTGCTTGGTTTTCGGGGCCCCGTACGCGGCTAGGCTACCAAAAAGTCCCACACATAGGGTATCTCCGTACTCAGGAGAATCAGCAGAATGTATTTTGGGGTGCATTCCATATATGCCCATGGCCTGTGTGAGCAATATATCATTTAGTAACAACTTTCTGCAAAAAAAAAAAAAGTTTGTCATTTTCCTGCAACTTGTGGCAAAATATAAAATATTCCATGGACTCAACATGCCCCTCAGCAAATAGCTTGGGCTGTCTACTTTCCAAAATGGGGTAATTTGGGGGGGGGGGGTTGTGCCATCTTGGCATTTTATGGCCTTCAAAACTGTGATAGGTTGTGAGGAGTGAAATCAAAAATTTACGCCCTTAGAAATTGTTAGGTACCTGGTAGTAGAGCCTGACTTGTAGGAGAAGACCTCTCATACAACGCTGGTTCAGGAGCCACTGGAGTGGGGACAGTGGACTCGTGAGCACAGTGGGGTAGGTGTGCCTGTAGAGGTAGAAGTCTCTGATGCTGGAGCAGAGTAGAGATCCCTCCAGGGATGGCTAGACTGCAGGTAAGGTGGAGACCAGAAGGCAGCAGGCAGCAGCACTGAAGATGCAGGTGCAGAGGTCACTGGAGCTGGAGCTGAAGGTACAACAGCACAGAAGTAATGGCAGGCAAAAGCAAGGTCAGACAGTCAGGATCAGCAGGCAGACAAGACAGGTAATAACGGCAGGCAGAGGCAGAGTCGGTAGGCAGGCAGAGGTCGGCAACGGTATTGGTAGAAACAGCAGCAGGGTCAGGCAGGCCAGGTCGGATTGGAGAAGGAGGGATGGTCAAACAAGCCGGGTCAATATGGTAATCAAATAATCAGGTGCAGGTTAACAGGTTCACAGAGCTGAGACGAAACAGCAACACACCCCTGCAGCAGGAGGACTCTTATGCGCTCCTTGGCGCCAAAACGGCGCTAACGCAAACGCGCGTGCCCGTGCGCGCGCCTGAGCGCCGCGCTGACGCACGGTAACAGCTGGAGATTGCTGCATTGTCTGGGCAGGGGCGCGCCGGTGCATAGGCGCACGCAAATGTCTGGTCTGGTGCTGACAGATCCCTGACATTGCCCCCTTCCAAAGGGCAGCCTCCGGAAGCCCACACGCCTTCTTTTCTCAGGGTGAGCAGAGAAATAAGCGTGAACTAATCGCCTGGCGTGGACATTGCTGTCTGGTTCTCATGAGTTACTCTCTGGACCGTAACCTTTCCATTTAATCAGAAATTGATTTTGTACTTGTCTTCTTCTACAGTCAAGAATAGCCTCAACTTCAAATTCCTCACTTCCATCTACTAAGATAGGTTCAGGAGGTTTACTTCCTCTATCAGGGAAGGGATCAGGTATAGCAGATTTAAGCAGAGATACATGAAATACCGGGTGAATCTTGAGAGAATCAGGCAAGGTCAGTTCATAAGATACTTCATTAATTCTCCTCTTAACTGGAAAGGGTCCTATAAACCTGGGTGCCAACTTCTTAGATGGACATGCTAACTTGATTACTGGTAGAAAGCCATACCTGGTCACCAAGCTGCAGATTCAACTCCCCTCTTCTTCTTCGATCGAAGACTCTCTTGCTGTCTGCCTGGGCCTTGGACACCGCCTCCTGCAACATCTAAATGTTGTGGCTGAGGAAGTCCACTGTACTCTGTACTGCCGGAACTGAAGATTCTGGAAGGAAATCAGGTAGAAAGATTAAATGAAAGCCATAATTGGCGAAAAAAGGAGATTGACCGGTGGCTGAATGGTTAGCATTGTTGTATGCGAATTCTGCTAAGGGCAGCAGGGACATCAAATCATCCTGTGTAAAGGATGTAAAGCATCTGATGTACTGTTCAAGGGTCTGATTGGTCCTTTCTGTCTGTCCATTAGTTTGAGGATGATAGGCCGAGGACAAGGCCAGTTCAATTTTTAGGATTTCACACAGGGCTCTCCAAAAACGTGAGGTGAATTGCACCCCTCTGTCAGAAACTATATTTGCCAGGACTCCATGTAGTCTGATGATTTCCTTGATAAATATGTGGGCGGTTTCGATAGCAGATGGAGTTCCCCTTAAGGGAAGGAAGTGGGCCATCTTGGTTAGACGGTCTACCACTATGAAGATGGCTGAACATCCCTCAGAACATGGAAGCTCTACTCGAAAATCCATGGAAATCATTTTCCAGGGTCTATCGGGTACAGGCAAAGGTTTTAACAGACCCCAAGCTCGATTCCTAGACGTCTTGTTCTGGGTACAGATAGGGCAAGAGCTGACGTATTTTTGCAAAAGTCTTTCAGATTGGGCCACCAGAATGTGCGCTGCACGAGTTCCTGGGTCTTGCGGACTCCAAAGTGACCTGCCAGTGGATGATCATGAAGAAGTGTCAAGACCTTAACCCGAACCTCCTCAGGAACAAAAATTTGGCTCCCCTTCCAGAACAATCCATCTCTGATCGTCAGAGTAGTCCCTCTAGGCCTAGCTGAATCAGAGGATGCTTCTTTAATCTGGGAGAGTAGGTCTGTTTGCAGGATTAGGAAATTGTTTGCGGGCAAGATGGTGTCAGGAATGGATAAGTCCTTTGGATTGTCATGCATACGTGATAATGCATCCGGTTTGATATTCTTAGAGCCTGGTCGGTAAGTTATATTAAAACAAAAACGTGAGAAGAACAGAGTCCAGCGGGCTTGCCGAAGCTTCAGTCGTTTAGCAGATCTTAAATACTCTAGGTTTTTGTGGTCTGTGTAAATTAATACCGGATGCATGGCCCCCTCCAACAGATACCTCCACTCCTCCAGAGCAGCCTTAATAGCGAGAAGCTCCCGGTCACCCACATCGTAGTTTCCTTCTGCAGAAGAAAGTTTACGGGAGAAAAACCCCACAGGATGCATTAGATCTTTGCTGCCTTTACGTTGTGAGAGTATTGCACCCACCGCTATTTCAGAAGCGTCAACTTCCAAAATGAATGGTAATGACGGTTCAGGATGGCTGAGGATTGGGGCCGAGGTAAAAAGTCTCTTGAGATTCTCAAAAGCATCCTGGGCTGATTGATTCCAGGAGAAGCGGGCATTTTGCTTAGTCAACTGCGTGATGGGTACAATTATGGCTGAAAATCCCCTGATGAACTTCCTATAAAAGTTTGCAAAACCGATAAACCACTGAATTCCGTTCTTGTCTAGGGGTACCGGCCAGTCCAGAACAGCGAATACCTTCTGGGGATCCATTTTGATGCCAGTTGGAGAGATTATCAACCCCAGGAATTGGATGCTTTGTTGCTCGAACTCGCATTTCTCTGCCTTTGCATAAAGTCTGTGTAGGCGGAGACGGCCCAACACCCTGCAGACATGTTCTCGATGCAGATCAAGAGATTCCGAGAAGATCAGGATATCGTCCAGGTATGCGATTATAAACTTGTCTAAAAAGTCCCTGAGAACATCATTAATCAGATGTTGGAAGGTTGCAGGGGCTTTGCAGAGTCCGAAGGGCATGACCAGGTATTCATAATGTCCGAATAGGGTCCGAAAAGCTGTTTTCCACTCATGCCCGGCCCGAATGCTGATCAGGTTGTATGCCCCTCTTAGATCGAGTTTAGTAAAGATGGAAGCAGTCCTTAACTTTTGGAATAGTTCAGGTATCAAGGGTAGGGGATACCGATTTTTAACCGTGATTTTGTTCAATTCCTGATAATCTATACACGGGCGGAGAGTCTTGTCCTTCTTGGTGACAAAAAATATTCCGGCACCTGCTGGGGAAGTGGAGTGGCGGATGAACCCCTTGGCCAAGTTCTCATCAAAATATGACTTTAGTGCTTCTTGCTCTTTTTCCGATAGAGGGAAGATACGTCCAAATGGGATCTCGGATCCTGGCAGCAACTCAATTGGGCAGCTGTAGGGGCGATGAGGTGGAAGGGAGTCTGCCCCCTTCTTGCTAAAGACATCGATGAACTTGTGGTATTGTTTAGGTATGGACTCGCATAATTTCTGGCCGGTGTCCAGACATAGCAAAGTAGCTGAGGAGTCGGAACTTCCCACCAAACAGTGTTCTTGGCAGTAGGACGACAAAAACTTTATTTCTCCAGAGACCCAGTTGATGTGCGGGTTGTGGGCTTGGAGCCAAGGAATGCCCAAGATAACTGGGAACAGTGGAGAAGTAATAGCATCAAGGGTCAGCAGCTCCTTATGTTGGGAGGAACTGGTAGCAGGTAAAGGAAGAGTCTCATGAGTTACTAGTCCGGATTTAATGCGGGAGCCATCAGCTAGGAAAACAGAGAGTCCATGAGTCTTAGTCCGTAACGGAATGTTATGCTGGCTGGCAAAGGTCAAGTCGATAAAACAGCTGCATGCTCCGGAGTCAATGATAGCGTTGACTGGAATGATCTCTTCCCGGAGCTGTAACGAGAGAGGAATGGAAAGGTGGGTAGAGTTGGCAGACAAAGCAGAGAGACTGGTAGACACAGAAGATGACCACTTACTTATCTTGACTGGACAATTATGGACATAGTGTCCAGTTCCACCACAATAGAGGCACAGGTTCAGTTGGCGACAACGTGCCCATTCTTCAGGAGACAAGGCAGGTCGCATCAGCCCTAGTTGCATGGGTTCAGAAGTGTCAGGTGTGGCATTGACTGGATTCACACTGGGTGAAGGTAGGTAGCGTGCTGCAGGAACCGGAGCCCTTGCTGTCATCCAGGCCGGGCAGATTTGCTGAGCGGAGCGTTCGAACCGACGTTCCCGGAGGCGACGGTCAATCTGGATAGCCAAGGAGATCAAAGCCTCAAGAGTATCTGGTATGCCAACTCGAGCAAGTTCATCTTTAACCCTTCAGATAGGCCCATGCGGAACTGATGATGTAGGGCCACATCGTTCCACTGTGTGTCCGCGCTCCAGCGTCTGAAATCAGTGACATAGTCCTCGGCTGGTCTGCGGCCTTGCTGGAGCGCGAACAGGGCTGACTCGGCTGTGGCAGTCCGCTGAGGGTCCTCATAGAGCTGAGCCATGGCTTCAAAAAAGGAGGGTAAAGATTGGGTTAAGGCTGAGTCCCCCTCAAGTAAATGGTGAGCCTAGGTCTGAGGTTCCCCCTGTAGGAGGTAAATCACAAACCCCACCTTAGTAACTTCCAGCGAGAATGTTCAGGGTTGTAAAGTAAAAAATAGCTGGCAGGCATTGCGAAAGGCCCGAAACTTGGTCCGGTCTCCGGAAAACCTCTCTGGGATAGTGTCATGAGAGGGTTTCCCCGTTGGTGGCGCTATTGGTCTCTTGGATCGCAGTACCAGTGTCCACCAGCGGGTGTCTTCCAACAGCTGGGACCTGCAGTAAGAGGTCTCTCCTGCTGGTGGCACTGTTGCATCCCTGGGCCGTAGTACCGGTGTCCACCAGCAGGTGCACTCCGGCAGTGTGGAGCAAACAGCACACACTGCGCTCAGCTGTGACATGAGGTCAATTACCACAGCCTTATAAATACCCGGCAAGCCCTCATAGGCTTGCCTTGGTATCTTTCTCCCTGTGCCCTGACCTTGCTGCCTGTATCCTGATTGTGTACCTGTTTCTGTCCTGCTCTGCTCTGATCCGATCCGATCCCTATTCCAAGCCCATCCTGTTCTTGTCCCTCCTGATTCCCTTGGATCCCTGCCCTGCAGCTTAACCATCCATCCTCTCCCTGTCCTGCTGGTTTCCCGTCCTTGCCCATCTGCTGACCTCCCTGTGTATGACCTTGGCCTGGCTTTGTTTACGATTCCGGTATCTCTATTTACTTGTATATATTGTTGTTTGTAGTGGGTTTGTTGTGTTGGTTTTGCACTGTTTATATTCCTTTTACTTATCACTTGTTTAATAAACACCATTATTTCACTTACATGTGTTTCTAGTTTCCTCTGTGCAGTCCACACGGTCTGGTCAATTAGATCCCCTGACAGATAGGGACCCTCGGCTCAGGTGGGAGCATCACAACGGATGGAGCTGGAGCAGGCTGTGCTGGAGCTGCAGCTGAAGAGGAAGCCATGGAACTTGGCCCAGCGAGATTCTGAACTTGTCCTTTCATGCTGGTATAATTGTCCTGAAGGGATGCACCACTTGAGTAAGGGCCGCAAGATGCGTGCAGATCTCCTTCATCGGGGAGGACTCTCCTGCAGGCTCAATCATGGTTGTTTCTTACTGTTAGGTACCTGGTAGTAGAACCTGACTTGTAGGAGAAGACCTCTCATACAACGCTGGTTCAGGAGCCACTGGAGTGGGGACAGTGGACTCGTGAGCACAGTGGGGTAGGAGTGCCTGTAGAGGTAGAAGTCTCTGATGCTGGAGCAGAGTAGAGATCCCTCCAGGGATGGCTGGACTGCAGGTAAGGTGGAGACCAGAAGGCAGCAGGCAGCAGCACTGAAGATGCAGGTGCAGAGGTCACTGGAGCTGGAGCTGAAGGTACAACAGCACAGAAGTAATGGCAGGCAAAAGCAAGGTCAGACAGTCCGGATCAGCAGGCAGACAAGACGGGTAATAACGGCAGGCAGAGGCAGAGTTGGTAGGCAGGCGCTGATGCACGGTAACAGCTGGAGATTGCTGCATTGTCTGGGCAGGGGCGCGCCGGCGCATAGGCGCACCCAAATGTCCAGGTCTGGTGCTGACAGATCCCTGAAAGAAATCCTGAAGGCGGTGCTTGGTTTTCAGGGCCCCGTACGCGGCTAGGCTCCCAAAAAGTCCCACACATGTGGTATCCCCATACTTAGGAGAAGCAGCTAAATGTATTTTGGGGTGCAATTCCACATATAACCATGGCATGTGTGAGCAATATATCATTTAGTGACAACTTTTTGTAATTTTTTTTTCTTTTTTTTTTAATCATTATTCAATCACTTGGGACAAAAAAGTTAATATTCAATGGGTTCAACATGCCTCTCAGCAATTTCCTTGGGGTGTCTACTTTCCAAAATGGGGTAATTTGGTGGGGGGGTTGTACTGCTCTGCCATTTTAGCACCTCAAGAAATGAGATAGGCAGTCATAAACTAAAAGCTGTCTAAAATCCAGAAAATGTACCCTAGTTTGTAGACGCTATAACTTTTGCGCAAACCAATAAATATATGCTTATTGAAATTTTTTTTACCAAAGACAGGTGGCCGAATACATTTGGCCTAAATCTATGACTAAAATTGAGTTTATTGGATTTTTTTATAACAAAAAGTAGAAAATATCATTCTTTTTCAAAAATTTCGTTCTTTTTCCATTTATAGCGCAAAAAAAAAATACTGCAGAGGTGATCAAATACCATCAAAAGAAAGCTCTATTTGTGGGAAAAAAGGGCGCAAATATCATTTGGGTACAGTATTGCATGACCGAGCAATTGGCAGTTAAAGTGATGCAGTGCCAAATTGTAAAAAGTGCTCTGGTCAGGAAGGGGGTAAATCCTTCCGGGGCTGAAGTGGTTAAGGGATGATTCAAGGCCCTCTTCGGCCTTCCAGAACTTCCGCAGCTGTAAATTGCATAGTCCTGAAAGCAGGTCCACATTATAGTATCGTGGCTCCTGGTCGGTATCCAGCACTCGGGACATAGTAGGCAGAGTCGCTCCGTCCCGTCGACCATCCCTAAGGTAAATCCCCCGCGGGGCTCCAATCGGACACCAGCGTCTTCTTTGGCAGTTCCGGCAACCATGTTAAGGTTGGCAGTAAACGACTACCCTCCATCTTTCTTCGCCTCGTGGTGTCTGATACTAGCAGGGAACATTGGGTCTCCTCCAGGGTGTGGCACCGCCCCCTTGCTTCCAGATGAGGTGGTGACAATGGAACTGATAGGCAGACTCCTCCCTGGGCACGCTGCTGTAACCCCTTGTTAAATGAACTGAAGTTTGCAGGCATGCTGATGCTAGCAGGACTTGTCCAGGCATGTTGCCCAGCACCGACTGCCCGAGCAACTGAAGACAGATGACCGCTGACCTTTCCGGTGGTTGCTGGTAGCAACAATAAAGTTTGTAACCAGTGTCTCACTGAAGAGCACTTCAGCACAGTCCCGTCCGCAAGCACCTGCAGGTTTACCCTGATCACCCTGGGAAACAGTAGACATTTCCAGGCACACTTTACTGTCTATAGCAGGAGTTTGGAGCAGAAGTTCAAGATGCTCAGCATTTGCAGATCGCTGGGCATATTTGTAATCCAGTGAGAGATGTCCAGGATTAGCAGAACACTGGACATATTTGTAACCCATGGGCACGATCGCCCGCCGTGGTTGCCACGGGTGACAGCACATGTTGAAAAGTCACTGATTTTCAGGATTATAAGTGTCCCCTCCAACATTGGTTGAGGCAGCTGGATAAGGAGGCAGCAATAATTAACAATGGCTCCGCTGGTTGCAATGGACAACGGCACTTATCTTTACAGTTCTGAATAGCAGGCAGAGCACACAAGTCCTTCCAGAGTTCAATTCCTCAATACTGGTGGAACAAACACAGTTCCCCAGATTGTTTCCGCAATTGCTAGGGGCAATGGCTGGCAGGTCATGTGTGATCAGGTGGTCCCAGAACGAGCCCCCAAATGTAGTGGTACCACCGTAGAGGCTGCTGAAAGTAGTTGCCCACTTGTCACCCTGCCCAGCCCGGCATTCACTTCTCAATCACCTGAGAATGAGAATGAACAATTCATATGCTTGTTTTTGTCATTTTATTGAGGGATTTGAACTTGGATAGGGATGGGAATATATGGGATGCCAGTAGAATTTCAGAACAGTCAATTTGGGACAGAACTATATACACTCTTTGTACAAGACACTTCTCCAAACTCCTCCTGCACAACACTTGCTTGCAGACTATCACTCTCTCTTCCTCCTGGACAATACTTGACACGAGGCACAGCTAGCACATGGTTATGCCCAACACTGACTCAGTCAGGCCCCAGGAACTGCTATCAGTGTTGCTGACCCATGGTGGACTACTGCTCCCAGCAATCCCTCTTCAGGTCCTGCCAGCCCTCCTGGCTGCAGCTGCCCGACTCCACTGCCCGTGACATCACAGTCCTTACCGCTGGCTCTGCACTCATCCCAGACTACACACTTCCAGTCCTCTCTGGTGTTCCTCCCCAGTTCTCCTGACTGTGCCTGTTGCCCCAGAAGGAAGCCTCTCCTAAAGATGATGCACAAGAAAGCCTGCAAACAGTTTGCTGAAGACAAGCAGACTAAAGACATTAATTACTAGAACCATGTCCTGTGGTCTGGTGAGACCAAGATAAACTTATTTGGTTCAGATGGTGTCAAGCGTGTGTGGCGGCAACCAGGTGAGGAGTACAAAGACAAAGTGTGTCTTGCCTACAGTCAAGCATGGTGGTGGGAGAGTCATGGTCTGGGGCTGCATGAGTGCTGCCGACACTGGGGAGCTACAGTTCATTGAGGGAACCATAAATGCCAACATGTACTAGCACATACTGAAGCAGAGCATGATCCCCTCCCTTTGAAGGCTGGCCGCAGGGCAGTATTCCAACATGATAATGACCCCAAACACACCTCCAAGACAACCACTGCCTTGCTAAAGAACTTGAGGGTAAAGGTGATGGACTGGCCAAGCATGTTTACAGACCTAAACCCTATTGAGCATCTGTGGGACATCCTCAAACAGAAGGTGAAGGAGCACAAAGTCTCTAACATCCACCAGCTCCGTGATGTCATCATGGACGAGTGGAAGAGGACTCCAGTGGCAGCCTGTGAAGCTCTGGTGAACTCCATGCCCAGGAGGGTTAAGGCAGTGTGGGAAAATAATGGTTGCCACACAAAATATTGACACTTTGGACCTAATTTGGACATTTTCACGTAGGGGTTTACCCACTTCTGTTTCCAGCAGTTTAGCCATTAATGGCTGTGTGTTGAGTTATTTTAAGGGGACAGCAAATTTACACTGTTATGCAAGCTGTACACGCACTACTTTACATTGTAGCAAAGTGCCATTTCTTCAGTGTTGTCACATGAAAAGATATAATAAAATATGTACAAACATGTGAGGGGTGTACTCATCTTTGTGAGGTACTGTATATAGACACATATACAGTGTATATATTCATGTTATTGTTTTTTTTTACATACTGTAACCAAATCAGTGAAGTGTCACTATGGTGCCCTTATACTGCTGTGGCTATTAATCAGAGATGATGGCTGGCATACAGTGTCATCAGTGCAGCAGCCAATGTCTCTTATCATTAAACAAGCAGTATAATGTCATCATAGTGACACTGTATTTACTGCCCAGGGGTGGGGGGTGACCTTTTTTTTATTTTTACAGTCACGATGACTGTAGTAAGCATGTAGTAGGCATGCAGCCCTTGGTTACAATTGTGATTGTTCACAGTGATCACATGGTACAGGGCCATTAAATTGTACCCTGATTGGTGATCCACTGATGCTGCATGATCTAGGAGCCACCCATGAATGGCCAATGCAGGAGGCTGTGTATACAGTATGCACCATCCCATATCGATGCTACTCCCATCTGTTTTTTTTTTTAATTAGTGGCCAGATAAGGAATGGTTAAATTAAAATTGTCGTGATAATTCATGGATGCTGACACTGTTGATCTCTCTTTCTGAAAAGCTAGCATGCTGTCTGTCATTATAATCAGAACTTTTTAATTTACAGACCCAATGGATGAAGAGTTCTGAATTTATTGATTTGCATTTTTGTTCTAGCTTAAAAAATACTGAAACCAGAGACAGCCAGACAGCTAGTATTTTCAAATGAGGTCAGCAAAAGCAGTGTTTGTATTTGGCAGCTCAGGTTTTCTTTAACACTGGTCTGTGAAAGTCTGCTTCCCAAATCTCCTTCATGCATGTAGTTGTGAGAAAAAAAATCTGATTTCCTGCATAATCACCATAGTCATAGGATAAAAAGACATCCATTTCCCTGTCTTTTCTTAAACAAATAATTTAAAAATCAGTGAAAAATTTAGCGCAAAAAAATATAAAACAATAAACATTGAACAATATATCAAGTATTGTGTGTAAATAATAAAAACTTTGTAATAAAAATCAATCTCAATTATAATGAATATAAAACAGAACATGTATTTAATGAGTAGAAACACAGGTGAGAAAGTCCCAAAGGTGAAACAATCCTTTGGTAAACATATATGGAGTCCACCACAAAAAGTTTTTGCTCAGAAGTGGTGTACAAAGGCCTCAGCAGGCATGTAGAGCATCAGGGATAGTTTGTCCTCCACCCGAGATAAGGGGTATACACTCTCAACCGAAATAGTGGACTCGAATGTCAGCGACAACGAGTCAATCAAGCGAGGATAGCCCGATCAGCAGATTTCCAAACCATCCAGGGAATCCAAAGAGCTCCAAGAACGAATCCAGGGAATCGTGCAGGTAACCATGAGGCTGAAACTCAGATGTTAAGCAGCCACTGGAAAGTCAAAAACTGAGTACAAGATCACATTGTTGAGTCATCAAAAAGTGGTAGCGGCTAGTTCCTATTCAGTAGATGGACCCTGGTGATGTCAGCATGCCTTCTGAGGCCTTTGTACCCCACTTTTGAGCAACAACTTTTCGTGGTGGACTCCATATATGTTTACCATAGGATTGTTTCACCTTTGGAACTTTCTCACCCGTGTTTCTACTCATTATATACATGTTCTGTTTTATATTCATTATATTTGAGATTGATTTTTATCTCAAAGTTTTTATTATTTACACACAATACTTCATATATTGTTCAATGTTTATTGTTTTATATTTTTAGCGTTACATTTTTCACTGATCTTTTGCATAGAATTTTTGTCACATTCTTTTATAGCAGCTGTTCATTTTTCTTCACTAATTGAGTTAGCGTAGTAATATCCCCTATCCACATTTTTACAAATAATTTAAACAACCAACTTCTGGAATAATATCTAAAATAGAGGGTAATTAGAGGCAAGTATTCCAGTCACTTCAGGTGTGGTTTCTGAAGTGCTGACATTGTCATATACAATTTGCACAATTTGCACATGTAAAGGAGAGAACATATGTGATTTTTTTATAGAATGTAATTAGCTCAGACAGCTGGTAAATAATGCAAAGTACAAGTCATATTGAGTCCCTGGACCTCAACAGCCTTTAAACAAGTACAGCAACTCTGCGCCCCTGTAGCTTTGTCCTAACTTCCAGCCGTATAAAATGAGCAGGCACACAGCTGATTCGAGGGGAACCTCCCACATCAGCCATTTCTGTTGCTAGTCTGTTCTGCTGCTACACCTCTAACCTAAAATCCTAAAGATGACATGCACAGTCCTATTGGTAGCACAACAATATAGTAAAAAAAATGCAATAGTTTTTATATACCAATCTAATATTGTTTAAAAAAAAAGAATAAATAAATTGTATACCTCACTCTTCCTGTTCAAATTGGGCCATAGACAGCTTGGAACCCTTCAGGTGAATCTTAGGAGACTGATGTCATTAAGCACATTTAATAATGGTGCACGTTTGTACAGTTGCCTCTTCTGGTCTCTGTATTCAAATTGCTACACAAATCAGTTGTTTTTATATGCAAATTTAGTGTAGCTTTTATGCACAAAGAAGTTTCTAGATTGTTGGGTCCTTCTGCCACTCCCAGAGGTGGCCCGCTGTTATTTGGACCCAACAACTCACCAACACACCAGTAAAATTGCAAATAGGCTTTAAGTTGTCCAAGACAAGCCCTGCAAAAGAGAGTTTGATTTAAACAGATACAGTAAATCCGGTTTAACTTGATATTCAGTACAAGAAGAAACAATTATTAAAGACAGGGCTTCTGACGCTTGTTTCATCTTATTGATTATGAAAGATAGGCATATTCTCCTGCTAGTAACAAAGTTGCATAGCAGAAAAACAAGTTCAATTCAAATAAGGTTGACCAAAGAGCCTCTCACGACGAATTCTGTGTAGGTGTTCCCACCTTAGCAGTCTGATCCCTGGAGGAGAGGCAAGAAATCACTTTGCACTCTGGGGTTCCCCTCTCAAGCCTGCGCTTGTATCACATATTTGCTGGGTCCTCAGCACAGCAGCACTCTCTGCAGCATGGTTCCCTTCCCAGGCTCTCTGCAGCCCTGTATCTGGTTTGCACAGTCCTGGCTCTCAGTCCAAGCAGTATAGACCACCGCACTGCCTCTCCACGCTCTTCCTGCTCTGTCTTCTGCAGCCTTTGTAACTCCGCTGCTGGCCTTTCAAACAGCATAGTCTCTCCTCTCTAAAGCAGTAATAAAGACAAAAACATAAATCTACCATATTGCAGCTTACCAATGCATAAATGTGGTGGCTGCACAAGTTACATTTCTTTAGGTATTTTCTCTTTATTTTCACCTGGTCATAGTTACCAATATTGTGAAAACAATTATTTGTCTTTAGGTGGAATCTTATTATAATTAGAGGGCGGGGCATTTATTTGTGGCCGTGACATAGCGGGGGATGAAAAATGTGGCTCCCAAAGTGCACCACAACAAAAAATGGGATGATTAAAACTAAATATTGGGCATGGCTTAAAAGGGGGTGGCTCAAAGGGGGTGTGGTTTGAGTCTGAGTTGAACGAGGGATGGAGGGAGAAAGAGAGAGAGAAAGTAGAGTCCCTCCTTACATCAGGCATTCCCAGTAGATTTCCTCCTTACATCAGGTGCCCCCAGCAGAGTCCCACCTTACACCAGGTGCCCCCAGCAGAGTTCCTCCTTACACCAGGCTTTTCAAGTAAAGTCCCTCCTTACTCAAGGCATTCCCAGTAGAGTCCCTCCTTACATTCGGTGTCCCCAGTAAAGTCTCTCCTTACATCAAGTGCCCCCAGTAGTCCCTCCTTTCATCAGGTGCCCCCAGCAGAGTCCCTCCTTACATGAGGTGTCCCAAGTAGCGTTGGTCCTTACATCAGGTGCCCCCAGCAGAGTCCCTCCTTTCATGAGGTGTCCCCAGTAGAGTCCCTCCTTACATAAGGTGCCCCCAGCAGAGTCCCTCCTTACATCCGGTGTCCCCAGTAGAGTACCTTCTTACATCAAGTGCCCCCAGTGGTCCCTCCTTACATCAGGTGCCCCCAGCGGAGTCCCTCCTGACACGAGTTGTCCCCAGTAGAGTCCCCCTTACTTCAGATGCCCCCAGCAGTCCCTCATTAAACCAGGTGCCACAAGTAGAGTCCCTCCTTACATCAGGTGCCCCCAGCAGAGTCCCTCCTTATATTAAGTGCTCCAGCAGAGTCCTTCCTTACACCAGGTGTCCCCAGTAGAGTCCCTCCATACACCAGGTGACCCCAGCAGAGTCCCTCCTTACACCAGGTACCCCCAGCAGAGTCCCTCCGTACATCAGGTGCCCCAGCAAAGTTCCTCCTTACATCACAGATGCCCCAGCAGAGTCCCTCCTTACACCAGGTGCCCCCAGCAGAGTCCCTCCTTACACGAGATGTCCCCAGCAGAGTCCTTCCTTACACAAGGTGCCCCCAGTAGAGTAGCTCCTTACATCAGGTGACCCCAGCAGAGTCCCTCCTTACATCCGGTGTCCCCAGTAGAGTCCCTTCTTACACAAGGTGTCCCCAGTAGAGTCCCTCCATACATCAGGTGCCCCCAGCAATTCCCTCCCTACATCAGTTGCACCCAGCAGAGTCCCTTCTTACATCAGGCATTCCAAGTAGAGTCCCTCCTTACACCAGGTGTCTCCAGTAGAGTCCCTCCTTACATCACAGGTGCCCTAGCAGAGTTCCTCCTTACATCACAGATGCCCCCAGCAGAGTCCTCCCTTACATCACAGGTGCCCCCAGTAGAGTCCCCCTTACTTCAGTTGCCCACAGCAAAGTCCATCATTAAACCAGCTGCCCAAAGCAGAGTCCCTCCTTATACCAGGTGCCCCCAGCAGAGTCACTCCTTACATCAGGTGCCCCCAGCAGAGTCCCTCCTTACACCATGTGCCCCCAGCAGAGTCTCTCCTTACATTAAGTGCCCCAGCAGAGTCCCTCCTTACACCAGGTGCCCCCAGCAGAGTCCCTCCTTACATCAGATGCCCCCAGCAGAGTCCCTCCATACACCATGTGTCTCCAGTAGAGTCCCTCCTTACATCACAGGTGCCCCAATAGAGTTCCTCCTTACATTACAGATGCCTGCAGCAGAGTCCTTCCTTACATCACAGGTGCCCCCAGTAGAGTCCCTCTTACTTCAGTTGCCCTCAGCATAGTCCCTCATTAAACCAGCTGCCCCAAGCAGAGTCCCTTCTTACATCAGGTGCCCCCAGCAGAGTCCCTACTTACATCAGGTGCCCCCAGCAGAGTCCCTCCTTACATCAGGTGCCCCAGCAGAGTCCCTCCTTACACCAGGTGTCCCCAGTAGAGTCCCTCCGTACATCAGGTGCCCCCAGCAAAGTCCTTCTTTACATCAGGCATTCCAAGTAGAGTCCCTCCTTACACCAGGTGTCTCCAGTAAAGTCCCTCCTTACATCACAGGTGCCCCAATAGAGTTCCTCCTTACATCACAGATGCGCCCAGCAGAGTCCTTCCTTACATCAGGTGCCCCCAGCAGAGTCCCTCCTTACATCAGGTGCCCCAGCAGAGTCCCTCCTTACACCAGGTGTCCCCAGTAGAGTCCCTCCGTACATCAGGTGCCCCCAGCAAAGTCCCTCTTTACATCAGGCATTCCAAGTAGAGTCCCTCCTTACACCAGGTGTCTCCAGTAAAGTCCCTCCTTACATCACAGGTGCCCCAATAGAGTTCCTCCTTACATCACAGATGCGCCCAGCAGAGTCCTTCCTTATATCACAGGTGCCCCAAGTAGAGTCCCTCCTTACATCCAGTGTCCCCAGTGGAGTCCCTTCTTACATAACAGGTGCCCCCAACAGAGTCCCTCCTTACATCAGGTGCCCCCAGCAGAGTCCCTCCTTACATCAGATGCCCCCAGCAGAGTCCCTCCTTACATCAGGTGCCCCAGCAGAGTCCCTACTTACATCAGGTGCTCCAGCAGAGTCCCTACTTACATCAGGTGCCCCAGCAGAGTCCCTCCTTACATAAGGTGCCCCAGCAGAGTCCCTTCTTACATCACAGGTGCCCCCAGAGTCCCCCCTTACATGAGGTGTCCCCAGTAGAGTCTCTCCTTACATCAAGTGCCCCCAGCAGTCCCTCCTTACATCAAGTGCCCCCAGCAGAGTCCCTCCTTAGACGAGGTGTCCCCAGTAGAGTTGCTCCTTACATCAAGTGCCCCCAGCGGAGTCCCTACTTTCATGTGGTGTCCCCAGTAGAGTCCCTTCTTACATAAGGTGCCCCCAGCAGAGTCTCCCCTTACATCCGGTATCCCCAGTAGAGTCCCTCCTTACATCAAGTACACCCAGCAGTCCCTCCTTACATCAGATGCCCCCAGCGGAGTCCCTCCTTACACGAGGAGTCCCCAGTAGAGTCCCACCTTACATCACAGATGCTCCCAGCAGAGTCCATCCTTACATTAGATGCCCCCAGCAGAGTCTCTCCTTACATCCAGTGTCCCCAGTGGAGTCCCTCCTTACATCACAGGTGCCACCTACAGAGTCCCTCTTCACACCAGGTGACCCAGCAGAGTCCCTCCTTACACCAGGTGCCCCCAGCAGAGTCCCTCTTTACATTAGATTCCCCCAGCAGAGTCCCTTCTTACATCAGGTGCCCCCAGCAGAGTCCCTCCTTACATCATAGGTGCCCCCAGAGTCCCCCCTTACATGAGGTGTCCCAAGAAGAGTCCCTCCTTACATCTCAGGTGTGGTTTTAGTCTGAGTTGAACGAGGGATGGAGGGAGAAAAAGAGAGAGAAAGTAGAGTCCCTCCTTACATCAGGCATTCCCAGTAGAGTCCCTCCTTATATCAGGTGCCCCCAGTAGAGCCCCTCCTTACATCAGGCATTCCCAGTAGAGTCCCTCCTTACATCAGGTGCCCCCAGCAGAGTCCCACCTTACATCAGGTGCCCCCAGCAGAGTCCCTCCTTACACCAGGCATTCCAAATAGAGTGCCTCCTTACTCAAGGCATTCCCAGTAGAGTCCCTCCTTACGTCCGATGTCCCCAGTAGAGTCCCTCTTACATCAAGTGCCCCCAGCAGTCCCTCCTTACATCAGGTGCCCCCACCGGAGCCCCTCCTTACATGAGGTGCCCCCAGTAGAGTCCCTCCTTACACCAGGTGCCCCAGCAGATTCCCTCCTTACATCAGGGGCCCCTAGTAGAGTCAGTCCTTACATTAGGTGGCCCCAGTAGAGTCCCTCCTTACATCAGGTGCCCCAGCAGAGTCCCTCCTTACACCAGGTGCCCCCAGCAGAGTCTCTCCTTACACGAGATTTCCCCAGCAGAGTCCCTCCTTACACAACGTGCCCCCAACAGAGTCCCTCCTTACATCAGGTGCCCCCAGCAGAGTCCCTCCTTACATCAGATGCCCCCAGCAGAGTCCCTCCTTACATCAGGTGCCCCAGCAGAGTCCCTACTTACATCAGGTGCTCCAGCAGAGTCCCTACTTACATCAGGTGCCCCAGCAGAGTCCCTCCTTACATAAGGTGCCCCAGCAGAGTCCCTTCTTACATCACAGGTGCCCCCAGAGTCCCCCCTTACATGAGGTGTCCCCAGTAGAGTCTCTCCTTACATCAAGTGCCCCCAGCAGTCCCTCCTTACATCAAGTGCCCCCAGCAGAGTCCCTCCTTAGACGAGGTGTCCCCAGTAGAGTTGCTCCTTACATCAAGTGCCCCCAGCGGAGTCCCTACTTTCATGTGGTGTCCCCAGTAGAGTCCCTTCTTACATAAGGTGCCCCCAGCAGAGTCTCCCCTTACATCCGGTATCCCCAGTAGAGTCCCTCCTTACATCAAGTACACCCAGCAGTCCCTCCTTACATCAGATGCCCCCAGCGGAGTCCCTCCTTACACGAGGAGTCCCCAGTAGAGTCCCACCTTACATCACAGATGCTCCCAGCAGAGTCCATCCTTACATTAGATGCCCCCAGCAGAGTCTCTCCTTACATCCAGTGTCCCCAGTGGAGTCCCTCCTTACATCACAGGTGCCACCTACAGAGTCCCTCTTCACACCAGGTGACCCAGCAGAGTCCCTCCTTACACCAGGTGCCCCCAGCAGAGTCCCTCTTTACATTAGATTCCCCCAGCAGAGTCCCTTCTTACATCAGGTGCCCCCAGCAGAGTCCCTCCTTACATCATAGGTGCCCCCAGAGTCCCCCCTTACATGAGGTGTCCCAAGAAGAGTCCCTCCTTACATCTCAGGTGTGGTTTTAGTCTGAGTTGAACGAGGGATGGAGGGAGAAAAAGAGAGAGAAAGTAGAGTCCCTCCTTACATCAGGCATTCCCAGTAGAGTCCCTCCTTATATCAGGTGCCCCCAGTAGAGCCCCTCCTTACATCAGGCATTCCCAGTAGAGTCCCTCCTTACATCAGGTGCCCCCAGCAGAGTCCCACCTTACATCAGGTGCCCCCAGCAGAGTCCCTCCTTACACCAGGCATTCCAAATAGAGTGCCTCCTTACTCAAGGCATTCCCAGTAGAGTCCCTCCTTACGTCCGATGTCCCCAGTAGAGTCCCTCTTACATCAAGTGCCCCCAGCAGTCCCTCCTTACATCAGGTGCCCCCACCGGAGCCCCTCCTTACATGAGGTGCCCCCAGTAGAGTCCCTCCTTACACCAGGTGCCCCAGCAGATTCCCTCCTTACATCAGGGGCCCCTAGTAGAGTCAGTCCTTACATTAGGTGGCCCCAGTAGAGTCCCTCCTTACATCAGGTGCCCCAGCAGAGTCCCTCCTTACACCAGGTGCCCCCAGCAGAGTCTCTCCTTACACGAGATTTCCCCAGCAGAGTCCCTCCTTACACAACGTGTCCCCAGTAGAGTCCCTCCATACATCAGGTGCCCCAGCAGAGTCCCTTCTTACAGAAGGTGCCCCAGTAGAGTAGCTCCTTACATCAGGTGCCCCCAGCAGAGTCCCTCCTTTCATGAGGTATCCCCAGTAGAGTTCCTGCTTACATAAGGTGCCCCCAGCAGAGTCCCTCCTTACATCCGGTGTCCCCAGTAGAGTCCCTCCTTACATCAAGTGCCCCCAGCAGTCCCTCCTTACATCAGGTGCCCCCAGCGGAGTCCCTTCTTACACAAGGTGTCCCCAGTAGAGTCCCTCCGTACATCAAGTGCCCCCAGCAAATTCCCTCCTTACATCAATTGCACCCAGCAGAGTCCCTACTTACATCAGGCATTCCAAGTAGAGTCCCTCCTTACATCAGGTGTCTCCAGTAAAGTCACTCCTTACATCACAGGTGCCCCAGAAGAGTTCCTCCTTACATCACAGATGCCCCCAGCAGAGTTCTTCCTTACATCACAGGTGCCCCCAGTAGAGTCCCCCTTACTTCAGTTGCCCTTAGCAGAGTCCCTCATTAAACCAGCTGCCCCAAGCAGAGTCCCTCCTTACATCAGGTGCCCCCAGCAGAGTCCCTCCTTACATCAGGTGCCCCAGCAGAGTCCCTCCTTACATCAGGTGCCCCCAGCAGAGTCCCTCCTTACATCAGGTGCCCCCAGCAGAGTCCCTTCCCAACTTACATCAGGTGCCCCAGCAGAGTCCCTCCTTACATCAGGTGCCCCAGCAGAGTCCCTCCTTACACCAGGTGCCCCCAGCAGAGTCCCTCCTTACACGAGATTTCCCCAGCAGAGTCCCTCCTTACACAAGGTGCCCCCAGTAGAGTAGCTCCTTACATCCGGTGCCCCCAGCAGAGTCCCTCCTTTCATTAAGTATCCCCAGTAGAGTCCCTGCTTACATAAGGTGCCCCCAGTAGAGTCCCTCCTTACATCCGGTGTCCCCAGTAGAGTCCCACCTTACATCAAGTGCCCCCAACAGTCCCTCCTTACATCAGGTGCCCCCAGGGAAGTCCCTTCTTACACAAGGTGTCCCCAGTAGAGTCCCTCCATACATCAAGTGCCCCCAGCAAAGTCCCTCCTTACATCAATTGCACCCAGCAGAGTCCCTACTTACATCAGGCATTCCAAGTAGAGTCCTTCCTTACATCAGGTGTCTCCAGTAGAGTCCCTCCTTACATCACAGGTGCCCCAGTATAGTTCCTCCTTACATCACAGGTGCCCCCAGTAGAGTCCCCCTTACTTCAGTTGCCCTCAGCAGAGTCCCTCATTAAACCAGCTGCCCCAAGCAGAGTCCCTCCTTACATCAGGTGCCCCCAGCAGAGTCCCTCCTTACATCAGGTGCTCTCAACAGAGTCCCTCCTTACATCAGGTGCCCCAGCAGAGTCCCTCCTTACATCAGGTGCCCCAGCAGAGTCCCTCCTTACACCAGGTGTCCCCAGTAGAGTCCCTCCTTACATCAGGTGCCCCCAGCAAAGTCCCTCTTTACATCAGGCATTCCAAGTAGAGTCCCTCCTTACACCAGGTGTCTCCAGTAGAGTCCCTCCTTACATCACAGGTGCCCCAATAGAGTTCCTTCTTACATCACAGATGCCCCCAGCAGAGTCCTTCCTTAGATCACAGGTGCCCCCAGTAGAGTCCCCCCTTACTTCAGGTGCCCCCATCAGAGTCCCTCATTAAACCAGGTGGCCCAAGCAGAGTCCCTCCTTACACCAGGTGCCCCCAGCAGAGTCCCTCCTTACATCAGGTTCCCCAGCAGAGTCCCTCCTTACATCAGGGGCCCCCAGCAAAGTCCCTCCTTACATCAGGCATTCCAAGTATAGTCCCTCCTTACACTAGGTGTCTCCAGTAGAGTCCCTCCTTACATCACAGGTGCCCCAGCAGAGTTCCTCTTTACATCACAGTTGCGCCCAGCAGAGTCCTTCCTTACATCACAGGTGCCCCAAGTAGAGTCCCTCCTTACATCCAGTGTCCCCAGTGGAGTCCCTCCTTACATAACAGGTGCCCCCAACAGAGTCCCTCCTTACACCAGGTGCCCCCAGCAGAGTCCCTCCTTACATCAGATGCCCCCAGCAGAGTCCCTACTTACATCAGGTGCCCCCAGCAGAGTCCCTCCTTACATCAGGTGCCCCAGCAGAGTCCCTTCTTACATCACAGGTGCCCCAGAGTCCCTCTTACATGAGGTGTCCCCAGTAGAGTCCCTCCTTAGATGAGGTGTCCCCAGTAGAGTCGCTCCTTAAATCAAGTGCCCCCAGCAGAGTCCCCCCTTACATCCGGTATCCCCAGTAGAGTCCCTCCTTACATCAGGTGCACCCAGCAGTCCCTCCTTACATCAGGTGCCCCCAGCGGAGTCCCTCCTTACACGAGGTGTCCCCAGTAGAGTCCCTCCTTACATCACAGATGCTCCCAGCAGAGTCCATCCTTACATTAGATGCCCCCAGCAGAGTCTCTCCTTACATCCAGTGTCCCCAGTGGAGTCCCTCCTTACATCACAGGTGCCCCCTACAGAGTCCCTCTTCACACCAGGTGACCCAGCAGAGTCCCTCCTTATACCAGGTGCCCCCAGCAGAGTCCCTCCTTATGGCAGATTCCCCCAGCAGAGTCCCTCCTTACATCATAGGTGCCCCCAGAGTCCCCCCTTACATGAGGTGTCCCAAGTAGAGTCCCTCCTTACATCTCAGGTGTGTGTTCGAGTCTGAGCTGAATGAGGGATGGAGGGAGAAAGAGAGAAAGTAGAGTTCCTCCTTACATCAGGCATTCCCAGTAGAGTCCCTCCTTACATCAGGTGCCCCCAGCAGAGTCCCACCTTACACCAGGTGCCCCCAGCAGAGTCCCTCCTTACACCAGGCATTCCAAGTAGAGTCCCTCCTTACTCAAGGCATTCCCAGTAGAGTCCCTTCTTACATCCAGTGTCCCCAGTAGAGTTCCTCCTTACATCAAGTGCCCCCAGCAGTCCCTCCTTACATCAGGTGCCCCCAGCAGAGTCCCTCCTTACACAAGGTGTCCCCAGTAGAGTCGCTCCTTACATCAGGTGCCCCCAGCAGAGTCCCTCCTTTCATGAGGTGTCCCCAGTAGAGTCCCTCCTTACATAAGGTGCCCCAGCAGAGTCCCGCCTTACATCCGGTGTCCCCAGTAGAGTCCCTTCTTACATCAAGTGCCCCCAGCGGTCCCTCCTTACATCAGGTTCCCCCACCGGAGCCCCTCCTTACATGAGGTGTCCCCAGTAGAGTCGCTCCTTACATCAAGTGCCCCCAGCAGAGTCCCTCATTAAACCAGGTGCCCCAAGCAGAGTCCCTCCTTACACCAGGTGCCCCAGCAGAGTCCCTCCTTACATCAGGTGCCACTAGCAGAGTCCTTCCTTACATTAGGTGCCCTCAGTAGAGTCCCTCCTTACATCAGGTGCCCCAGCAGAGTCCCTCCTTACACCAGGTGCCCCCAGCAGAGTCCCTCCTTACACAAGATTTCCCCAGCAGAGTCCCTCCTTACACAAGGTGTCCCCAGTAGAGTCCCTCCATATATCAGGTGCCCCCAGCAGAGTCCCTCCTTACACAAGGTGTCCCCAGTAGAGTAGCTCCTTACATCAGGTGCCCCCAGCAGAGTCCCTTCTTACATTCGGTGTCCCCAGTCGAGTCCCTCCTTACATCAAGTGCACCCAGCAGTCCCTCCTTACATCAGGTGCCCCCAGTGGAGTCCCTTCTTACACAAGGTGTCCCCAGTAGAGTCCCTCCATACATCAGGTGCCCCCAGCAAAGTCCCTCTTTACATCAGGCATTCCAAGTAGAGTCCCTCCTTACACCAGGTGTCTCCAGTAGAGTCCCTCCTTACATCACAGGTGCCCCAGTAGAGTTCCTCCTTACATCACAGATGCCCCCAGCAGAGTCCTTCCTTACATCACAGGTGCCCCCAGTAGAGTCCCCCCTTACTTCAGGTGCCCCCATCAGAGTCCCTCAGTAAACTGGTGCCCCAAGCAGATCCCTCCTTACACCAGGTGCCCCCAGCAGAGTCCCTCCTTACATCAGGTGCCCCCAGCAGAGTCCCTTCTTACATCAGGTGCCCCCAGCAGAGTCCCTCCTTACACCAGGTGTCCCCAGTAGAGTCCCTCCATACATCAGGTGCCCCCAGCAAAGTCCCTCCTTACATCAGGCATTCCAAGTAGAGTCCCTCCTTACACCAGGTGTCTCCAGTAGAGTCCCTTCTTACATCACAAGTGCCCCAGCAGAGTTCCTCCTTACATCACAGATGCCCCCAGCAGAGTCCTTCCTTACATCACAGGTGCCCCAGTAGAGTTCCCCCTTACTTCAGGTGCCCCCAGCAGAGTCCATCCTTATATTAGATGCCCCCAGCAGAGTCCCTCCTTACATCCAGTGTCTCCAGTGGAGTTCCTCCTTACACCAGGTGACCCCAGCAGAGTCCCTCCTTACACCAGTTGCCCCCAGCAGAGTCCCTCCTTACATCTGGTGCCCCCAGCAGAGTCCCTCCTTACATCAGGTGCCCCCAGCAGAGTCCCTCCTTACATCAGGTGCCCCAGCAGAGTCCTTCCTTACACCAGGTGTCCCCATTAGAGTCCCTCCGTACATCAGGTGCCCCCAGCAGAGTCACTCCTTACATCAGGTGCCCCAGCAGAGTCCCTTCTTACATCACAGCTGCCCCCAGAGTCTCCCTTACATGAGGTGTCCCTAGTAGAGTCCCTCCTTACATCAAGTGCCCCCGCAGACCCTCCTTACATCAGGTGCCCCAGCAGAGTCCCTCCTTACATGAGGTGTCCCCAGTAGAGTCGCTCCTTACATCAAGTGCCCCCAGCAGAGTCCCTCCTTTCATGTGGTGTCCCCAGTAGAATCCCTCCTTACATAAGGTTCCCCCAGCAGAGTCCCCCCTTACATCCGGTGTCCCCAGTAGAGTCCCTCCTTACATCAAGTGCACCCAGCAGTCCCTCCTTACATCAGGTGCCCCCAGCAGAGTCCCTCCTTACATGAGGTGTCCCCAGTAGAGTCCCTCCTTACATCACAGATGCCCCCAGCAGAGTCCTTCTTTACATCACATGTGCCCCCAGTAGAGTCCCACCTTACTTCAGGTGCCCCCAGCAGAGTCCATCCTTACATTAGATGCCCCCTGCAGAGGCCCTTCTTACATTTAGTGTCCCCAGTGGAGTCCCTCCTTACATCACAGGTGCCCCCAACAGAGTCCCTCTTTACACCAGGTGACCCCAGCAGAGTCCCTCCTTACACCAGGTGCCCCCAGCAGAATCCCTCCTTATATCAGGTGCCCCCCAGCAGAGTCCCTCCTGATATCACAGGTGTCCCCCGAGTCCCCTCTTACATGAGGTGTCCCCAGTAGAGTCCCTCCTTACATCTCCGGTGCCCCCAGAGTCGCTCCTTACATCGCAGGTGCCCCCAGAGTGTGCCGCCTGCATTATTTCATCCTCGACATTACAGAGGACCAGCGCTCTGTCGTGGAGGCCGAGCTTGGCAGGTCTCTTTCCTTGTGTGTTCAGTGGAGAGGGGAGGGGCCTCCGATCTGTGCAGCTAACCAGCTTCAGTGTAGAAGCAAATTGTATACACTTAAGAGAGAAGCCGATTAGCTGCATGGATCAGAGGCCCCTCCCCTCTCCATTGAACACACGGGGAAAGAGACCTGCTAAGCTGGAGGAGATCATCTCGTGGCCATTTTTTCAAAGTCAGAAGCGGCGGCCACTGTCAAAACAGTCCCGATTATTCCCGGGACAAAATTTTAAAAATCAGGATTTTGAGCGGGACGCACTCAGATTGGGACAAGGGTCCAATCGAAAATCGGGAGTGTTGGCAGGACTGCTTGGTGATCAGGCCAGTAACACACTTCCTGTCTTAGGGCGTCTCCCCTCTGGTCATGACTAACAAATCACATTACAGCTAACAGTTACAGAAACTTTTTTTGGGATAAGGGTTTTACATTAATTAACCACTTCAGCCCCGCAAGGATACACCCACTTCCTGACCAAGCCATTTTTTGCGATACGGCACAGCGTGGCTTTAACTGACAATTGCACTACATATTTTTGGTTAAAAAAATTGCAATAAGCGTATTTTGATTGGTTTGCACAAAAACTATAGTGTATACAAAACAGGGGATATATTTATGGCATTTTTTATTATTTTTTTTTTACTAGTAATGGCGGAGATCAGCAATTTTTAGCGGGACTGCGACATTATGGCGGCCAGATCAGACACTTTTTTGGGACCACTCACATTTATACAGCAATCAGAGCTAGAAATAGCCACTGATTACTGTATAAATGTCACTGGTAGGGAAGGGGTTAACACTAGGGGGCGAACAAGGGTTTAAGTGTGTCCTAGGGAGGTGTTTCTAACTGTGAGTGTAGTGACTGGGAGTAGAGAGAAATCACTGTTCCTGATCACTAGGCACACCTGAAAGTAGGTTGAAAAATAACAGACTTACTGGCCAGATTAACATATGAAAAGAAATAGGAAAAGTAAGAAATAAATGCAGCCACTACATCTAAGAATTGGTAATCTGACCATACGTGACTTTCACTTGTGGCTCTCTCCTGTCTCTCTTACTCCTAGCTTCTTGCGTGTCTGGTGGGCAGGGCCAAACTACAGCTGCAAGTCAATGGAAATGCAAAACACACTCGCAGCAGGTCAACTGTAGATCGAGGGCACCTGTTAAACATTTCAGAAAAATTTAAGATTTTAAGCGTATCAAACTGATGCCATTGACAGAAGCCCAAAGCCAATCACCACAAGCCAAAAGTCAGTTGAATGGCTCAAAGGAGAAACAAATAACGAAATAAAATTCCAGTTTATACATTTAAACACTGGCAACAACCACTATATACATTTAAATGCTGACAACAACCACTATATGTATTGTAAGGGGGCAGGCTTAACTGGTATTGGCAGTGGTAAACTCTACACGAGACAAGGAGACCCAGGAACAGTCCAAGTAGGTTTGTCCTGCTTTTAAGTGTTTTCACCATGATAGTTCATCACTGATAGTTTAATTAATAATCACAATTCTACTGTACATATTTGAGCTTTGGGAAATTGATCCATTTGAATATCCAGATGAGTTGTTGGATCAACTGGATTGGTATTCATACATATTCTACAGGTATCTGAGAGCGTGGTTCTGGTCCCATGAGTCCTTTGTGGATACATTTATGCTGTATTATTTGCACTTTATATCTCCCAAGAATGGGTGATATTTGCAGAAGTAGAGTATAAGAGTTATCTTGATTATATACAGGGACCTGCATTGGTTTTAAATGGTGTGTCTAACATTATAAATAAAGATTTATTCAGGTATATAATATATTATTATACAGGATTGATATAGCGCCGACAGTTTGCGCAGCGCTTTACAACAGTAGAGCAGACAGTACAATTACAATACAATTCAATACAGAAGGAATCAGAGGGCCCTGCTCGTTAGAGCTTACAATCTAGGAGGGAGGGTCAAGTGATACAAAGGGTAATAACTCTGGGGAACGAGCTGATGAAGAAAATAAAAGAATAGTTGTTAGGTGGAGGCAGGATAGGCTTCTCCGAAGAGAAAAGTTTTTAGGGATCGCCTAAAGGTAGATAGATTTAGAGATAGTCTGACAGATTGGGGTGACAGATTCCAGAGGAAGGGAGAGGCTCGGGAGAAGTCCTGGAGGCGAATATGGGAGGAAGTGATGGAGGAGCTAGAGAGCATGAGGTCTTGGGAAGAATAAAGAGGACGATTAGGTTGGTATGTTGAGACTAGGCTAGTGATGTAGCTGGGGGCAGAGTTGTGGACGGCTTTGTAACTTTTTGTTAGTATTTTAAATTGGGTTGGGTGAGTGGCAGTCAATGGAGGGATTGGCAGAGAGGGGTAGCAGACGCTGAGCGGTTTGTAAGGTGGATGAGTCTGGCAGCAGTATTCATGATGGACTGAAGAGGAGATAGACTATTCAAAGGTAAGCCAATAAGGAGGGAGTTGCAGTAGTCGACGCAAGAGATAACCAGGGAGTGAATCAGGAGATTTGTGGTTTTATTGGTTAGGAAGAGACGTAGTTTGGAGATGTTACAGAGGTTGAGGCGGCAAGCTTTGGAAAGGGATTGGATGTGGGGCCGAAAGAAAAGTTCAGAGTCCAGGATAAAACCTAGCACCCTGGCATGTGGGGATGGTTGTGCCATTGCTCTTGACAGAGAAGTCAGGGGAAGAGGCACATGAGGGAGGAAATATTATGAGCTCTGTTTTGAGTTTGAGGAAGTGGTTTGACATCCAGACAAATATGTCTGTTAGTAAGTTAATTATGCGTGAGGAGACTGATGGAGTGAGTTGAGGGGTGGAGAGATAGATTTGGATGTCATCAGCGTAGAAATGATATTGAAAGCCGTGTGAGGCAATCAGCTGAGCCAGGGAAGAGATGTAGATTGAAAATAAGAGAGGCCCAAGAACAGAACCTTGGGGGACCCCGACAGAGAAGGGAAGAGGAGAGGAGGAATTAGAATTGCAAGATAAACTGAAAGGGGCTTTGGGATAGGTAAGATGAGAGCCACCGAAGAGCGCAGTCACAGAGACCGAGGGAGTAAAGTTTTTTGAGGAGGAGGGGGTGGTCAACCATATCAAAGGCAGCCGAAAGGTCTAGAAGTAAGGGTACAGAATAATATTCGTTGTTTTTTGCAGTTAGTAAGTCATTTGTGAGTTTTAGAAGAGCAGTTTCTGTGGAGTGTTAAGGGCGAACACTCTACAGACTGAAGGGGATCAAGAAGGTTATTCTTTATGAGGTGGTCACTCAGTTGGTTGTAGAACAGGCATTCAAGGAGTTTAGAGGAAAAGGGGAGCAAGGAGATAGGGCATAGAGTAGACTGTTAAGATTGGTAGGGTCCAAGGATGGCTTTTTAAGTATGGGGGTGTCCAGTGCATGTCTTAGAGTGTTGCCAGAAGAGAGGGAGAGATTGAAGATGTAGGTTAGAGAGTGTAGGATAGAGTCAGAGGGTGACTGTAGTATTTGTGAGGGAATAGGGTCCAGGGGACAGGTGGTTAGGCGGGCGTTAGAAAGGAGTTTAGTAACTTTGTCTATAGTAGCAGGTTTGAATAAGTGGAGTGTAAATTGTACCTGTTGACGTGGGGTGTTAACTGGGGGAGATAACTGTAGATTGCTAATAACTTCAAAAATAAGATTGATACAATCTCCTGGGCAGTAAGTGGATATATTATAATTATGGGTACATCATATTTCTACATACATCTCACATAGGAGGTATATTTGAGTGAGACCCATAAAATTGACCTTTTGTATTTTTTAGTTCCCGACTAGCAGAGCCCTCCTAATAGGTTTCCCAAAACAACTGTGCTTCACTTGTACCTTTTAGTGTTCTGTCAGCAGTCAGTCAGCAGCAGAGAGAGAGAGTCCTGAGCATCAGTGTCACATACCTTATAAGAGACCAAAATGACAAGGGTGTCCTCTCTTGCCCAATCACCCCTGAAAGTGAGAGAGGTGTTACTGTGGTACAGAGGGTACAAGAGTGCCTGAATATGTTGCTTGCAGAACTTTTGACCAGTGGTGCTGCCTGGGAGGAACCAACAGGGTATGCAGGCAGGAGTCAGTCGAACGGCGTGTCACCATAGGAAGCCACTTTTTATGGTGGCACATCTACGGGCTTTATCCCAGGCAGCGCTGCCGCCCCTGCTCTCTCAACATGGGATTTGGCCAATGGCTCCTGCTAACTCAGCAAAACTTGTGAGAGTGGGGAGAAGGGAGAGAGCCTCTACAGATGGGAACAGTACTGGATTGAGTAAGGTAAATAAAGGGGGGGTCACACGGATGCCTAAACATTTTTTAACCTTAATGCAGGGAATGCATTAAGGAATAAAGTGTTTAGGCTTTAGGACCACTTTAAATAGGGCATTTGGTACCAATGTTTACACCAGGCATGGACACACGCAAGCTGACTAGCAGGTATTCTCTATTAATCAGTCAGCTCAAAAATATAAAGGTCTGTGTAAAGCTGAGACTAATAATGAAGTCTGGCTGCCAGATAAAATGTAGACTTAGGAATGGAGGCTTAATCCCACCCAAAGCTTTACTAAGTTCCCAGGCTCCAGGACCCTGAACAGGTTTACTAAGATCTAAGAAAACACATTTATTTTCCCCAACTTCAGCCATAAACCCTGGAGCCTCTAACAAAGTGTATTTGAGAAATGTGAGAAACGTAGGTGACACATTGTACACTGTCCACAATCCTACCAGCCAGTGCTTCAAAGTATTTATAGCCATTCTTTTTTGGTTTTTAGCTTTGGATAGAGTAGGGAATGATTACCCCTCTATTAAGTTGTTTGTGTCCTGCTGAGGAGATTTCCTTTAATTCTTGTCGTGGAGACCCAATGTGGACACCTATTTCATTAATAACTGTTTAATATAGGAATTCCCCATATTTGTAAGTATGGATGAGCTCAAGGTTCTGCCAGAATATAAGTTTTGACTGAACCTTGGCTGTTTTGGCGTTTAGACAAATGCCCAAACATTGACGTGTTTGGTAGAAACCAAATGTCTTGTATAATAGTGGTATTACTTCTGCTATTATACATGACAGCTTCCCACTGTCAATGGATTTTAAAGATGCTGGTGGCTGCAGGTACCACCAAGTCTTTAACAGTGAGCAGCACAGTGGTGTAGTGGGTAGCACTCTTGCCTAGCAGTAAAAAGGGTCGCTGGTTTGAATCCCAACCACGACACTACCTGCCTGGAGTTTGCATGCTCTCCCTGTGCCTGCGTGGGTTTCCTCTGGGTACTCTGGTTTCCTCCCACACTCCAAACACATGCTGGTAGGTTAATTGGTTAATTGGCTTCTGTCCATAGTAAATTGGCCCTAGTGTGTGGGTTGGGGACCTTGGATTGTGGGCTCCTTGAGGGTGGGGACCGATGTGTGTGTGTGGAGCACTGTATAAAAATTGACGGCGCTATATGGGTACCTTAAATAAATAATAGTTGGGCATCTTGATGGGTCACAATGTACAGGGATGGAGACAATTGTGGATGTGCACCAACACTCACTCAGGTTGAACTGGATGGACTGGTGTCTTTATTCAACCTTACTAACTATGTAACATCCAGTGACATCATCTGACCCCATTCACTCGCATGGCCAGAGATCCCTGGTCATGCACAGTATCTCACAAAAGTGAGTACACCCCTCACATTTTTGTAAATATTTTATTATATCTTTTCATGTGACAACACTGAAGAAATGACACTTTGCTACAATGTAAATGAGTGAGTGTTCAACTTGTATAACAGGGTACATTTGCTGTCCCCTCAAAATAACTCACACAGCCATTAATGTCTAAACCGCTGACAAAAAATGTGAGTACACCCCTAAGTGAAAATGTCCAAATTGGGCCCAGTTAGCCATTTTCCCTCCATGGTGTCATGTGACTCGTTAGTGTTACAAGGTCTCAGGTGTGATGGGTGTGAATGGGGAGCAGGTTTGTTAAATTTGGTGTAATCACTCTCACTCTCTCATACTGGTCACTGGAAGTTCAACATGGCACCTCATATCAAAGAACTCTCTGAGGATCCGAAAAAAAAATTGTTGCTTTACATAAAGATGGCCTAGGCTATAAGAAGATTGCCAAGACCCTGAAACTGAGCTGCAGCGCGGTGGTTAAGACCATACACAGTTTAACAGGACAGGTTCCACTCAGAACAGGCCTCACCATGGTCGACCAAAGAAGTTGAGTCCACATGTTTAGCATCATATCCAGAGGTTGTCTTTGGGAAACAGACGTCTGAGTGCTGCCAGCATTGCTGCAGAGGTTGAAGGGGTGGGGGGTCAGCCTGTCAGTGCTCACACCATACGCCGCACACTTCTGGGCTGTCATCCCAGAAGAAAGCCTCTTCTAAAGATGATGCACAAGAAAGCCCGCAAACAGTTTGCTGAAGACAAGCAGACTAAGGACATGGATTACTGGAACCATACCCTGTGGTCTGATGAGACCCAGATAAACTTATTGGGTTCAGATGGAGTCAAGTGTGTGGCAGCAACTAAGTGAGGAGTACAAAGGAAAGTATGTCTTGCCTACAGTCAAGCATGGTGGTGGGAGTGCCATGCTCTGGGGCTGCATAAGTGCTGCCAGCACTGGGGAGCTACAGTTCATTGAGGGAATTATGAATGCCAACATGTACTGAAGCAGAGCATGATCCCTTCCCTTCAGAGACTGAGCTGCAGGGCTGTATTCCAACATGATAACGACCCCAAACACACCTCCAAGATGACCACTGCCTTGCTAAAGAAGCTGAGGGTAAAGGTGATGGACTATCCAAGCATGTCTCCAGACCTAAACCCTATTGAGGTTAAGGCAGTGCTGTAAAATAATGGTGGCCACACAAAATATTGACACTTTGGGCCCAATTTAGACACTTTCACTTAGGGGTGTACTAACTTTTGTTGCCAGAGGTTTAGACATTAATGGCTGTGTGTTGAGTTATTTTGAGGGGGCAGCAAAGTTACACTGTTATACAAGCTGTATACTCACTACTTTTCATGTGACAACACTGAAGAAATGACACTTTGCTACAATGTAAAGATATCATAAAAAATTTACAAAAATGTGAGGGGTGTACTCACTTTTGTGACATAATGTAAGTAAAGGAGCCAGGTATAGTAAAGGACAAAAAAATGGCACGGGGGTTCCCCCATAATTAAAAACAGGCCTTTTAGTGCTGGTATGGATTTAAGTAGGAACTCAATGCAAAATTAAGAAAAAGAAAAGCGTAGGGTTCCCCCATACCAGACCCTTATTTAAACATGCAGTCTAGAAGACCAGGAAAGGGAGGGGGTACAACTGTGCAGCCACCCTTCCTCCTGTACCATACCAGGCCACATACCCTCAAAATGGAAGGGTATCTTGCCAAGGGCCTCTTTCCCACAACCGTGGCCTGATGATTGTTGAGGTCTGAGGGTGGGGGGCTTATCAGAATCTGGGAGCTCCTGTATATCAACCCTCCCCTATAGGAATGAGTAAAGGCTCATTCACGCTTGCTTTGACTTTAATACACATTAAAGCACCTACTCCTTCAACAAGCTTTTTTAATGTGTTTTTGATGCTTCTATGATGCTTTTTTTGAAGCGTGAAAGAAGCTTAACAAATGCTCTGTGTGTGTTGGTTTTCTATTTGTTTTAAAGGGGCTCAGTAGAACTGTCATGGACGTACTGCGCATGGCTCTGCAACTGGCGGAGGGCGCATGGTTCCATTGGGATGTGTTCCAGTCCATAGGCATTCAGCAGTGAATAGACGTGCGCCAATGCGCGTGCGCAGACCGCGGACAGTAACGCAGTTTTGGCGCCCAGTGATCCTTAAAAGGGGCCTCTTCAGAATGCATCCTTGCTGTTTGATCTGCAGCTCATCCTGTACCAGATCCTGAACCTGCATCTGCTCCAGTGTTACCCGGCTTCTCCTGACCTCGCCGCTGTCTCCAGTCCTGACCCCTTGGCTTGCCTTTGACCTGCTCTGTGTTCCTGTTTGATCTCCTGTTGCCGATTCTGCCTGGACTTTGACCATTCTCTGCCTGCTGCTTCTGTCTGATTGATCCGCTGCTGTGACCTGGCTTGTTTGACCCTGCTCCTGCCTACTGTTCTGCATCCGTGTGCATCTGCCTACAAGTCCTGCATCTGTGTGCATCTGCCTACAAGTCCTGCATCCATGTGCATCGGCCTACAAGTCCTGCTTCCGGGTGCATCTGCCTACAAGTCCTGCATCCGTGCGCACCTGCTTACAGTCCTGCATCTGTGCGCACCTGCCTGCTACTTCTCAGCGTTCCTGCATTAGCAGCAATCAAGCCTGTTCCTGTCTCTGCCAAGCAGACATCATCTTCAGTCAAGCGGACCCTGCAGGCTCTCCTACCCCGCTGTGCTCCGAGGGTCACTGTTCCCACTCTAGTGATCCCGGAACCAGAGCCGTACGAGATGTCTCCCTCTGCACCTCAGGCTCACCTCCAAGGTACGTGTCAAGAACCTTGGCTCAATAGTTCCCCCACGCTCATTAGTACCACCATTCAGCAGATCCCCAGATCATTAGTAGCCCCACTCAGCAGATTCCCCAACTTATTAGTACCCTTGTTCAGCAGACCCCTGGCTCAGTAGTACCTCCAGCTCTTCTGAAGCCCGACTCAGTAGTAACCCCTAACTTTGCTGATCCCCCACTAAGCAGTAACCCCCACCTCTGCTAATCCCCCACTCAGTAGAAACAGTAGTGCTGATCCTCCTCATTCTCCAGTCCCCCTTTCACCTCCTGCTATATTACTCTCATTCTGCACATCTGGTATCTTCTTGTTTCTCCCACCCTGGCCCCCCAGCTCTGCTAAACCTCCACTGCTAAGTATTTTCTTTCTCCAGTCCCTGATCACCTTCCAAAATAATACTCCCATGCTGCACACCACATGTGACATCTGCTAGTTTCTCCCACCTGGTCCCCCAGTTCTGCTGATTCTCTGCCACTCAGCCCTTGCTCACCTCCCGATATATTGCTCCCATGCTGCTCACCAGGTGTGACATCTGCTAGTTTCTCCTGCTCTGGTCCTACAGCTATGCTGATTCTCCACCGCTCAGTATTGGCCCTCTGAATAGAGGAGGAGGTGGGTATGGGGGGGGGGGGGGTAGGGTAAAGGGGAGTATCCAGCCATAATAAGATTCAATCTTATAGTTTTACCAACTTTTTGCTACTTTCCCTGTTGGGACATAATTTCTGATACTGATGAAAAATTAAAGGTGAACCAACAGGATCATATTTTATTAGCTAAATCGGATTTATTTCTCAATATGAGCGATCTGCTTTCCATTTGGTAGATACTATCAACCTCCACTAGCCATTGGCATAACGTGGGAATTGTTTGTTGTTTCCAAAATTTTGGAATAAGCATCTTAGCTGCGTTGAGGAGATGGGGTGTAATAGATTTTTTATATGATCCTATTGGTTCGTCCATACAGTGAAATAGTATTACCTATGGGTCATTAATAACTTTGCTCCCCTGTATTTCCTTAATCCAGTATAAAACTGTGGACCAGTATGGTTTAATAAGGGGGCATAGCCACCAGACATGGGCATGGGTCCCTTGTTCTCCACAACCTCTCCAACAAAGCTCTGATTTGGATGGAAAAGTTCTATGGAGCACTACAGGAGTATAGTGCCATCTTGTCAGGAGTTTATAGTTTGCTTCAGCTGCTTTTTTGGATATGGATAAAGTATGGGACAGCTGTATAATGGTACGTTGACTGTCTGATAATTGACTTTGGAGCTCCTGCTCCCATTTAGTAAGAAATGGCTGTTGCAACACCGGAGATAAAGACAGAAGAGCTTGATAAAAGAATGATATGGGGTTATAAAAGATCTCCAAGATAAAGTTGTTGACAGGCACAAGTCAGGAGATGGATACAAAAAATGTCAAAGGCTTCATCAAATGCTTCATCAATGCCTAGAAGCACAGTGAAATCTATTATTAAGAAGTGGAAAGTATTTGATACAACACAGACCCTCCCTGGATCAGGACGTCGCTCCAAATTATAAGAGCAAGGCGAAAACTGGTCAGAGAGGTTATCAAGAGGCCTACAGCAACTCTGAAGCAGTTGCAGGCAGGAGTTTATGACAGAGAGTGGAATTGTGTGCATGTGACAACAATATCACAAATTCTCCACAAATGTAGCTTGTATGTGTGATTTGCAAGAAAAAAGCCTCAGAGACTAGGGTAGCAGTTGTTATTTATGCACGTTTTGTGTTTTGCACTATATATTTGCACTTTACTTTAAGTACATATCATTTGGGTTATATATTTAAAATGCTGTAAATTAGATTGTGTATTTAGTGCACAAGTTTCAACCATTTTGGTAGCATTTTGTTTCACAAGTATTTTGCAATGAACATATTATTAAGAATATTTATTGTAGCACGAGCTACAGTATATATATTTGTTTCTTGAATTTTATCTTAATTTCTTGGGGTAGTCTATGCCTATGGTATAGGTGTACAGAATTCACTAGACACTTTACATTGTTTTTTTTTATTATTGTACATTTGCTTTTTATTGTAATTTGTATTACATATTATAAAACCATCTTTAAAAAAGGATTGTCTTTCACATGCTTCTCTCATTTCAGCCTGGCAATTGTTTCCTTAAGCTTGGCATCATCTGCACCAGAAAACGCAACCCTTTTCTTGTTTTTGTAAAACTGAAAAGTAGGCATGGCTTGGATGCCACTTGATTCTAATAAATCCGCTACGTTATAGACATCTACTTTACAAAAGAATACATCAGAATGGGTTTTGGAAACTTCCTCATATATGGGAGCAATGCTTCTGCATGGCCCACACCATGATGCGGTGAAATCAATGACGACCAGGTTATCACCCATAGATGCCAAGAACTCAAAGTCTTTCGCGCTTTCTATTTGCTTCGCTATGATTGTGCACTGCTAGACTACAATGTGTACTGACACTTTACATTGTGTAAAAAACTTATAACCAATGTGGTGCTTGCTCTAATCAACAGAGTGCCGCCGGATTACACATAGCCGGGATCCCCTGTGTACTCGGCGCTCAGTCACACACAGTCCCGCCTCCTGGACGGCTCATAGGATAGACATCACATCTCCCTGCATTGGACTGGTGTTCTGTCTATCATTGGTGCCGGGCCAGGAGGCAGGACTGTGTGTGACTGAGCGCCGAGTAAACAGGAGATCCCTCTGTGTAATCTGGCAATGGCGAGGCTGCAGGTGGGCACTAATCAAGCTGCATTAATAGGCAATGGAGAGGCTGCAAATGGGCACTAATCAGGCTGCATTGATGGGCAATGGAGAGGCTGCAAATGGGCACTAATTAGGCTGCATTAATGGGCAATGGCAACACTGCAGATGGGCACTGATTAGGCTGCATTATTGGGCACTGATGAGGCTGCTTTAATGGGCACTGACCCTTATTTTGCTTCAAAGTTCTATATTTAAATTTTTTTTCCCCGAAACTTCCCTCTTATAATTAAGGTGTGTGCTATATGCCTGTACATGTTATACGCCGATAAATACGGTAAATAAAGACCCCGGCCACAGGTGAAAAAACAAAAGAATCAGTCCAATTACCCTAAAACCTTTTTTTAGAAAATCTACAGTCAATGCTATGAATGTTCAGAGGTGCTCAGTTATGCCCCTTAGGGTACTGCCAATGCCACAATTTTCACCAAGGCATTGCACTGTGGTGTAGGAATGGGCCTTTAATGGAATACAAATGTATAAAAAGCAGCCAAGGGAATTTCAGCATCACATGTGCCTGGTACATAAAATGAAAAAAAACAATAAAAAGTTGTTTTTTAGTAAAGAAAGCTATGACTGATACAACTAATTCATTCTACGATGCTCCCAACAGAACTGAAGATGAAGATTATTTGCCTGTCAGCTATAATAGCAAAATATTTTAACATACATCTCATAATTTCTGTTGTACCGCAAGGAAATCAGTATAATTTGCATACAAAGAAAAAAAACATCCAGTATTCAGGGTTTCATAATACTAATAATATAAAAAAGGGATTGCTGTGAAGCAAAACTTTCACTTTGCTTAATACAAGGCATTATTTCAAATTATTTTTTAATATCATCTTATGAGTCTGCTGAGAACATGCAAAGCCAACCAAGAGGAAAAAAAGAGATCTGAATTCTAAATTTATAGGGAAAGATTTATGGTTTGCCTTTTGCCTAGGCAGCAAAGAAATACAATTGTATTTTACTATTAAAAATAACATTGCTTAAGTCCCGTTCACACCTTTTTTATATTACAAGGAAAGGAAAAAGCATGTACAACACATGTTAGAAAAAAAATGTAAAATTTCCATTGTTTAGATGCAATACAAAATAGCGTAAAAATCCATTATACACTAACTTGAAAACATGTGCTAGGATACTTTATTCATTGTTCTTTCTTTCAACAATGATGAGTTTTCCTGTGTGCAGTGGCTGCACACTCCTGACCCCTGCACTCTTAGCGTTATGTACCATTGACCCCTGCGCTTTGTGTGTTACACATTCTTGATGCCCCTGTGAAAGACTTGTTAGTCGAAACGCGTCGGACAAGCACCTCCTGTTTCCCACATTGCTATTATATATTTTTATACTTTTTGTGATCACCTTTTTTATATGGTATTTTGCCTTCAATAGACCTACCTTGGTTGACATACGCCATGTGGAGGTTCTTTTTCTCTTGTTTCCTCATGCTGGAGTATTGATGATTATCTTTGGACCACCTTCATTGTTGGACCGGTTTGGCAGCCGTTAAGCCTTGGAAACTCTCGTTTCAACTACCACCCAACCTCATGCAGATTGAAGTTTGCGGCCTGCAGGAGACCATCCAGTTTGGCATCGCCACTGGGGATCTGGTATCCCAAAGCCTTATAGACACACTGCTGTACGGTACGTGCGTCCAACTGATCCGCTAAGAGTACCCATTCTTCTATCTGAATGTCTTCCCCTGTTCATTGGTGCATTTTCTACTTCGGTTGAGGATTGAGGAGAAAGTTCCCTCACCATTGGACACGATACATTTTACATGTGGACTTTTCTTTTTCCCCTTTTTTATGTTCATTGCCATTATTTCACAACACTTTGGGGTTCATTTTGATGTTATATAATGTTGTTCATTTTCATTTTTTGCACCCATCCCGCCTTTGTGATTGAGGCGTTTTGGATGCATACAGGTTTTGCACTTGTTTATTTATTTTTTCATTCATTTATCAATTTTTTGCGCTACACTTATTGTTTGCACTTTTGACTAGACTTGGTTTGTTTGTGTGTTAGCAGCTTTTCATTCACGGTTTATTGGGTTTAGCGCAGTATTTTCACCCTTTTTTCTACACATCCTTGACCCTTCCATTACTCACTCCTGACCCCTGAATTGTGTGCGTTATGTACTTCTGATCCCAGCACTCTGTGTATAATGCACTCCATCAACGGATGGAAGTAAAAAAAAGGAACAAACGGAACACCCGTGTTAAAGGGGTCCAAGGCCCCTTTCACACATGCAGATCTTTTGTCTGTTTTTCAGCCACATGTTAACGGATAAAAAAAGATCATCAATTCATCCCTAGGGAAAAATGGATGTAAAATGGATGATCATCCATTTACATCTGGCATCTGTCAACATCCGTTTTTTGAAACGGATGAAAGCTTTATTTTTGTTCCGTTAAAAAAAAAAAAAACAGATCGGACAAAAAACGGATGTAAACCGACAAATGCCCATTTTTAACATCTATTTTTGCATTGGTAGTATATGTAAAAAAAAAAAACTGATGAGAAACTGAAGAGCAGCTGATTAAAAACAGATGAAAACTTCATCAGTGATTAAACTGATGAAACGAACAGTCTGCGTGTGTGAAAGGGCCTAAGACAGTTAAAACAAAATAAAAACAGGTGTTCCCAAAAGATGATTTCCTCTCATTTCTTAGATTTTTTATCACTTTCTGTCTCAGTAAAAATAGTCACTAGAACAACCAGAGAAAGAGAATTTACATAGCAGAGACACCGACAGCAATAAGGATTTCACAGACAGCTTCCCTGCTCTACCCACAATGACAAGAATTGCTTTGGCTGTACATACACTTGATGTCAACTGCTAATCATTTTGTTATATAAACTAGCATTTTTGTTAGCACTACATAAAAGGAAAATGGAAGGAATCGAATCAGTGATGTCATATGAACATATACTGTACAGGGTGATCAAATAAACATCATCACCAGCCCTTCAAGTGGTATTAAACCCAAAAGCAAGCATTAATTATATTGCAGCTTATCAATTCTTAGATGTGATGGCTGCATTCGTTTTCATGTTTAGGCTTTCTTTCTTCTATTTACATCTGGTGATCCAGCCAGTAAGTCTGTTGTTTTTTAAAAGAACAAGCTTTCTTCCAGATGTATCCATTTACAGGCATGAGATTAAGCATTTAACACTGGCAGAGTGCTAACAATGTTTGGCTTTTATTTATTAAAGATTAAAGCCTTTACCACAAAAGGAAAAAACTGTTTGTTGTAACTGATTATAAAAGTGTTAGCTGGAGTTTTGCTTCCATTTGTTGGTGTATTTACATCTGATAGTGCATCTAACACTCCCCTCCCTGCTGTTGCCTGCTGTGCCCCCTGTTCTCCTTCATCCAGAGTGGAGACACCCTAATACAGGAGGTGTGTTAAGGGCCAGACCACCAGGTGAAAACAGAAGGAAAACACTAAGCTGTAATATACCTGTATTACATTTTTGGTTTGGAGTTTAATACTGCTTTAAATACAACCTTATCTATTATGCTGAATATCCACACAGAAATGGTCCTTCAGGACTGACAAAATTATTAACAGCATAGTGTCACTCTTTCTGTTGTAATTTCAATATATTATATATTGAAATATAGCAGATAATAGGGAGTGATGGTAGCAATTTGTAGTTGGAATCACAACTTGCAATTGTTCATAAAAGAGAGCTGCACAAGTGAGTTTGTAGTTTACTTTATTAAAGCAAAGCTAAACCCTCTCAATTAAATACTGTAATATAGTCAGATTGCAAATACAGTAACAAATATGGTTCCCTTTTTTAACTGTTAAGCAGGGGTGTTACCAGGATTGTAAAAGAACTGAGGCACCCCAAGAAGAGTGGTGAGTTTACAGTGGGTGTTGCCTAATTGGTCAATTAAAGCCTACCTGTACTCATAAAACATGCTTTAATTGCTGTGCCACAAGCAAGAGACATCTATAAACCTCAGCACAATCATTTTTAAAACATTAAACACTTCCATAACATATGGTTTGTGCACACTGAAAATAGACCGAAAGGTAACGCTTTGTCTTAAGGTACCTTCAAGTGGTTCTAAAGGCAGAAGTTTATTCATCTTAAAACCTTCTGTGTGCAGCAGCCCCACTCATACTTACCTGAGCCCATCTCAATGCAGCGATGCTGCAGGAGTGTCTCGGCTGCCCGAGACTCTCCCTCCCCATTGGCTGAGATGGCAACATGGCGCAATTGGCTCCCGCTGCTGTCATAGTCAGGGAGCCAATGAGGAGAGAGAGGGGATGGGGCCAGACCGTGGCTCTGTGCCTGAATGGACACACAGACCAGCGGCTAGGCTTGAGGGCCTCCATAGCAAGCTGCTTGCTGTGGGGGCAATCGGCAGGGGGGAGGGGCCAGAAGCACCAGTGAGAGACCCAGGAAGAGGAGGATCTGGGCTGCTCTGTGCAAAACTACAGCACATTATATATATATATATATATATATATATATATATATATATATATATATATATATATGATATAGATATATATGATATAGATATATATCTATATATATATAGATATCTAGATATCTATATATATATATCAATCATTGTTTGTAGACTCTATCACTTTCACACACTCTAAATAATATACACTTATTTGCAGAATGTATACAGAATACAGAATGTGCAGAATGCATTTTGGCTTAAGTATATGAAATAGTTTTCTTATAAAACTTTGCAAATAAATATTAAGGGAACGTTTTTTCTGAATTTTTATACTGAATATAGTAAAAAATAAAAAGTCCATTGGTGATTAAATACTACTAAAAAACAGCTCTGTTTAAAAAATATATAAATAAAAATATATACATATAAAAAAAAAGAAAAGAAAATTGGCACAGTGTAGCATTACCAAGTAACTGTCAGTCAAAGTGCTGCAGTGCTGAAAACTAAAAAAATTATCTGAACAGGAATTGGATGTAACATACCGGTCTTCGAGTGGTTAAGGAGGAATTGCATAATTGCATTTTCTTTTTTGTTATACAATTTAAAGGCTGCGCTGCTAGTGCAAATACATGATCATATTAACTGAAAATACCATAATTATGAATGAACACAAGTGAATTGTTTCATAACAAAAAAAAAAAAAAAAAAAATTATGCACATGAATCGCATGCAAAAAAAAAGAATTGCATGCAAAAAAAATGAGTGGAACATTCAGTAAACAAAAACGATTAAATAGAGTCCATTTAGTCATAGATTGAAATGAACTGTAGGTCTTGTGGGTGTAGAAAATGGTTGGATAGAGGGAGAAAGACACCCTTCCTTCAAGTGATATAAAGATTATCTCCGTAGGGAGCGTGATGTTAAAATAGAGAGAAGATCCTCCACCTCAAGTAAGGTAAGCCCCTTACCAGATCCAAAGATCTCCTGTCACAGAGATCATGCACACATGTGGCTGTGTCCCCCAGCCACTGGGTCTCTGTCAGTGCGCAGATCAGAAGCCACCTCTCCAGGAAATCAATCCAAACGTGATTTATCCGCTCACAGACCATGGATAAATGGGAAAGAAATGCTCCATAGCGTAATACAGTTAAAATCCACTTTAATTTATAAAAGAAAAGCACTTACAATTTGTGCAGTAACGATCGCTTATAAAAACATGTAGCGCCGGCCGGCTTCAGCTGCTGCCCGTTTCTTCCGGGTTCAGCGTGGTATGGTGGTGACGTCAGCACGCCGCTCCTCCCCTTTTTTGTACACGTAAAGTTTACACTTTTAATTCATTTATGCCATTCCCATTATGTTTTACAGTGTCCATGTGGTCTACAGTTTGTTTGCGAGAACCACATGGACACTGCATACACAAATGAGGGCTAGATAGATAGATAGCTAGATAGATAGAATTAAAAGGCATTTTTTGTGACATACTTCAGCAATCATCACAATAATGATCTGAGTGGGATTAAGTTTGTTGTAATTGACAAACAGAACCTCCAATGGAGAGGGTGTCATAATAAGAGAAGTTTTGAACAGAGATGTGGTGGATTTAGGAATTATACATTTTTGCCCAATATGGATTAAATATCTATGGAATAAATAAACAAATAATGGGATATGTAAATATGTATTTTTTCACTGCAGGTTTAAATTGGGTTGAAAGTAGGCAGGTTAATAGGGTTCTTATTATGACAGGGATGTATTATAGTGGAACAAGGTATTTATAGTTATGAGGATATGATATATTCTTGATTTAATTACTGGATATGGTTTTGAACATTGTTCAAATCTAGTTTACAAATGATCAGATGAGATTTGCTAACACAGTACAGACATTTTAACTTTCTGGTGCTTCCAAGAAAGAACATCTAAAATGATAAGCTGTAATTTTTGAATATTTTTTAAGCTATATTCTTCATGATTTGGCTGAACAAATGTAAATATACAATTTTCTACCTGAGCTATTTTTTTTTAAAGTTTTAGCACAGGTTAAAATGCACATTTTAGGCTTGAAGATTAGGCAACCCCCCCCCCCCCCAAAAAAAAACAGTATATATATATATAATATATATATATATATATATATATATATATATACAATATATATATATATATATATATACAATATATATATATATATATATATATATATATATATATATATATATATATATATATATATATATATATATATATATATATATATATATTATATATTTTTTTTTATTAAAGCAAAGACTCAGGAGAATAAAATGGTGGTAGTTGTAATTTTTTATGTAACATGATGTTAGCGCACAAGTTTTTAAAGTTAATTTTAGTGCACACAAACACAATAGATTTCCCACTTTTTGGTAAATATAAAAGATGGGGTTGCAACAAGTAAATAGACACCAAAACATGTCAAGTCTTAAAATTGGGCAAGTCCATTAAATGAGACATTTGGTATCCAAAATTGTTCATAGGCCTAGCTTTAAAAGCCTTTCCAAGTTATCAATTTAGAGTTGTAAACAATAAAGCGCCAGATCAGTATATGTCAAACATAAACTGCAATTTACTCTGAAAACACTTACATCTAAAAACGCTGTATACTGCACACAGGGCTGGTAGAATGGAGCAGCGCTCTCGATGGACTGGAGAGTAGCCGCAATAGCACACTCCAGGACCTGCTGTGGAAACGGCCGGTGGCGTCCTGGACCATCCGAGCTCTAACACACGCCACTGTATAGAGTTTCAAGTTAACCATGAATAATGGCCCTAGGATAATTGCTCTCACACCATTGTTTCTGGTGATATGTAACGTGTATCAAAATTGCCCCTCTGATGCATGCTACGATATGCAAGATATGCAGCAGCACGATTCTTGTTTTTATACATATGCGCACCTGTCACGTGCATTTATGTTCTGATGTGTATATTCATTGTGGTGGGGAACTTAATTTTTTATATGTTTCTTAGCTCCCTATGTGACAGTGTACTGTAATGACAGGTTCTGCAGGGGGAAACGGGATTGTGGTTTTACCTTGAGTAGACTGTGAAAATGATTGGATGGCAAGGTGCTGTGGATTAGGAGTTCATTACACATAGTGCAGAGGTCAGGATTGTGTAATGTGCAGAGAACAGGGGTCAGGACTCCAGCACTAATCTGCACGCTCCACCCTCAAGCACAATTTTTTTCTGGAAGGCAAAAGTCTACCCCAACAAAAACGGAAAAACTCGCACCTTCTCCCAGTACAAATTTCCTCTTTTGCTGTTGCGCCCCCTCAAAGCACAAACCTTTGCCCTCCCCAATCCCCCCACCCATCACAATCTCCCTTCCCAAATGTTATGCCTCAGCACAAATCTTATTCCCTCCAAATCCCCCCTCCATTCCCCCTCCTAGCACAAATCCTTATGCTTCCCAACTCCCAATCCCTCTTCCAGTACATAACCTGCTCTCTAAAATACCCCCTCCAAAATAACGGATAGATCCAAATCCTTTTTCCCCTCCAAATCCCACCCCCGGAACAAATCATCTCATCTCAAGCACAAACCATTATTTGTTCCCCCGTACCAGAGTCACTGTGTCCCCAAGAACAATTTCCACCTCCCTCCCTGAACTTACAAACCTCAGATAAAGCATAGAAGAAGTCTATTGCTATGACAGACAGCCCAGGGAAGAGGTGTCAGCTGCTGCAGTGATGGGGGATCATGGCGTCAGGGACCTGGTCAACCTGCTGGAGATATAGGGCACGTGCCCCGAGTGCCTGGTGCTAGTGACATCAATACCCTGAGCTGGCAGCACAAGCGAGTCTTACTACGGCTGTCACAAGTAATGCATCTGACACCCTCCCTGAACAGCTCCAATCAATAGCATTGCTCAACAGCAACTTTTGACAGTTGTCAAAGAGACAGGAAATAAGGAAAACTATCTCTAGTGGAGTTGCTGATGGAAATAAACCTGGCTGAATGTGGACAGCTACAAAATCTAAGGCAGTATATACATTTTTACAATATGGATTCTGGCTAATCATGATAAAACATGGTTTTTAAGCTTATGCCAGATAGGCACTTTCAATGCTTTTAGTAGTCCACCATTCACCTAGGCTGTTGTCATGGGTTGCATATTTTGATAAAAGGCACATTAAGGCTGGATTCACACTTTCCAATTCGCATGACAGGAGAGTGTGACCGGGGCACATCTCCGGGGCAGCCGCGGAGTACAACTTTAGAAGGGTCCTGTGCATCTTTGGATCTGTTTAAGGTCCGAATTCAGGCAAAAATTCGGACCTGAAATGGTGAACATGGACGCACAGGATCCCCTGCTGCGAGCCGCTCCGCTGATACTGTGAACCCAGCCTCAATATAAGAAAAATATTACTCATTTTAAGTGTTACTAAACCTAAAAATGTTTTTTACCTTAATGCATTGTTTGAAAAAGTTTTTTACCTTAATGCAGTTTCCCTGTGCACCCCTTCCCTGTATGAAGAGTAATAGATGGGATAAGAGATCAGCACTGTGCATGGCTTCTTCTCTTCTCCCCGCTTTACCTTTTTACACTGCAATCAAGAGGCAGCAGGAGCCGTTGGCTCTTGCTGCTGTGAATCAGATGCAGTGAAGAGGAAGGGAAGGGCGAGCCTAAGTCCCGCAGTGTAAGTCTATGGAGTGCAGCTCCATAGACACACAGCTCAGAACTGCGGGGACCACGCTCCCCCCATAGCCAGCGGCTGGCTATGGTGGTCCCTCTAAAGAAGAGGAGGAGCCAAGATAGCCGCGGGGGACCCGAAAAGAGGAGGATCGGGGCCACTCAGAGCAATACCACTGCACAGAGCAGGTAAGTATAACATGTTTGTTATTTTAATAATAAAAAAGTTTTTACTTTAGAAACACTTTAAAGAAACGAATACATTTTGATGAAATTCAGCAAAATCCATGGCTGTTAGATTCTATACTAAAGTACCATCATAACTTTGTAAATGGATTGACAGCCCAAGGGCTTACAGTAGACAAGTACAGGTAACGCAGGTCATTTTGATGTGAATTGGAGTAACAAGTTTACCAGTGTGAACATTTGCCCTGCAGTTAGACTCGCTATAATGCTGACACAATCGGCAGTATTATCTGTCTCACTGTTCAGGCTGTCACAAGTATTTTGTGCTGCTGTGTTGATAATATTTTTTGTTACTACAAATGTTGTTCAACAGTTTTATAACCTACCAGTCATCCTGCCACATAAATTAGATCTGGTCTTATCTGGTCACTCTTTAATGGATTTTATATGTCATAATGGGAAACTGTAAAAGAACCTTTATTATTTCACATACATACAATTCAACTAGAATAAAAAAAAAATGCAGACCATTAATGTTTTTATTAGCCCTTCTTATTGTTAAACTCCAGATATGGATTTTATTAAACAGTTGCATTGATTCAGCTTGAACAATTGTAAATACTGAATACTTATTCCATACCTGTCCCCACTGTGTAAGTGGAGAATCTCTGTAGTAATTGGGTTTTCATATACTAACCCAATTCTAAAAAAGTTGGGACGCTGTGTAAAAATCAACAGAAAAGCACAATGTAATGATTTGAAAATCTCTTAAACCCAATTTTTTTTCACAATAATAAACATTCCTCCTCCACAACTCCAGAAGCTGGTCTCCTCAGTTCCCAAACATTTACCTGAGGGCTGTAAAAAGAAGAGGGGGTGCCGTGCTACATCATGGTAAACATGCCTTTTTCAAACTTTTTGAGACGTGTTGCTGTCATTAATTTAAAATTTCCTTGTTTTTTTTCCTAAAATCAATCATTTTCTCAGTTTAAACATTTGATAAGTTTTCTATTTTCTATTGTGAATAAAATAGGGGTTTATGAGATTTGCAAATCATTGCATTCTGTTATTATGTAGACTTTACATAGCACCACAATATTTTTGCAGTTGGGGTTGTACATTATCTTTTGGCTGTCTTTATTATATCATGACATATCAAAAGTAAAAAAACTCTGTCTGGAGTTTGTAGGAAAAATTGGTATGATATTGAACCTGTAGGTAGTAGGCAAATGCACAATGAAGGTCAGTGCAGATGGCCAGTTTTTTTTTTTTTTTAAGTTCTGTTCCTGCTTTGTGCACTTAAAACAGGTTTTAAAACACAAACACAGTTTCTTCTGCAGTCAGTCCTCTGTGCGTTGCTGTGCACTCCTACTTTGTTACATACTGCCTTGTGTATCTAGTGACCTCGTGCAGCAAAGGCTTTTCCCTGCCAGAGGACCGCCTGCAGCGTAACACTTCCACTTTTTGGAGCTCTGGTGAAGACCAGGCAGTCACTTAGATTTGGTGCCTTGGCCCTTGTGAGGGTTTTTACCACCGCCAATCGAACAAGTACACTGAACTATCTGTGCTTACTTTGTGGCTTTCACCACCATCTGCCCAGCTGCTGCAACTAAGTCCTGGTAAGCTGCTCTACCCATGTTGAAAGCAGGTTCTCCATCTGTGACACATTAGTTTAGGAATTGCAAGGGCTGCAACCGGGGCCTTACACATCCCATGATCTTTAGGAATAAACATTTAAAATAGAATGTGCATAAGGCCTAAAGTTGCCAAGTTCTGATGACCATGCTTTTTAAATTACTATTGTAAAAAATGACCATGCCTCTTCCAGGGATAATCCTGGCACATCCAACTAGGGTGCCCAAAGTTTGTAAATTTTCCTAGAACTACCCCTATTTTGGTAAATGTATTTTTCTAGGTGTTATCCATTTGAGCAATCCATTCCTTCTGTGGGGGGCAGTAGCGTCTGGTGTTCAATATTTTGGGGGGCGGCAAAGTCTCCCTGGCCAATCAGGTCTCAGGACCGCTTCCTTATTGGCCGAGAGGAGAATCAGGAAGACAATAGCGAATATTAATTCACTATGGTCACACAACTGGGTGGGCTCAGGGTGCCCAGACCCCACCCATTTTTGAAGCCAATTCGAGCCTCAGGCTCTAGTCATGTGCTTCAAAAAAAAACCCTATTGAAATCTATGCGTCCGGCACCCTGCAAGTTAATTAGGGGTCGGGCGCATGGATTAGGGGGGCAGCGCCCCTGTGCCCCGTATGGATGGGCCGCTACTGGTGGGGGGCTCTGTAGATTTCCAGTGTCTCAGAATTAATTTTTGAGCCTGAAAAAGAGCTCTTGCTATTGCTTGCTTTTGGGTGTCTTCAACGGGAACATCATCTATTACACCCAACAAGCATTGTTTAGGGTCCTCTCGGATATGTATCTGAAAGACGTGGCTATTAGTCCTAAAACCCCCTTCCAGTATACATACAGTTTTGGGCATCACCATAGAAAATGTATCAGATCGCCATGATCCCTCATGCAACGAGTGCAAGTGGGGTCATCATCCACACTCATTCTAGCTAGTCTAGCTGGTGTATAGTGGACTCGCAGCTGAGATAGACGTTAAGCAACATTAAGAGGGCTTTTACACCAAGCCGCGGGGGATGTCGGCGGTAAAGCAGCGCTACTTTTAGCGCCACTTACCGCTGTCTTAGTGGCGCTATTGCCGCTAGTAGGGCGGTTTTAACCCCCTGCGGCTTAAATCCTCCCGCAAAACTTATCGCAGCGCTGCCCCATTGATTTCAATGGGGAGCAGCAGTGAAGTTTACCTCTCCAAAGAAGCTGCTGGCAGGACTTTTCCTGACGTCCTGCCAGCGCACCGCTCCAGTGTGAAAGCCCTCGGGCTTTCACACTGGAGACAATGGAGCAGCTGTTTGAGGGCAGATTGCAGGTGCTATTTTTAACACTATAGCGCCTGCAAAACGCCCTCAGTGTGAAAGGGGTCAAAGAGAACACTGAGTAACTGCTAATAAAGCCTTTTTCCATTGTTCCTCTTCAAAAGTCTCATCCAGTTCCCATTGGGAGATCACTTTAAATGTACAATTTGGAAGGAACATATTAAGTAACATTGCATAACTGCAAGATATATACCCCTTATAGGAAGTTACCTCGTACATGTAATTGAAAATTGGAGTGGGGCTCTGTACCCATAAATGGGCACCTTGTTGGGCCTTGATCACATGTTGGTATTGCAAATAATAGAATTGCATGGATGAGGGGAGCAAAAACTGCATTTGGAGAGCAAAAAAAGTATGTAATACACCATTACTAAAGATTTAGGTGATTTAAGTGATTAGCCGTAGGTGAGTAACACCATATTGTTGCCATTTCAGGCCATATTGCAATTTCTCAAGCTCACTATAGTGATTAATATTCCATATGGAGATAAACCTAGTGAACCCTTTGACCTGCTGCAGTGCCCTGACGTTATTCCAGATTTTCTGCATCAGATTAAAGGTAGGGTACAATTAATTCAATTTAACAAAGCGCCATGCTTCCAGGCTATCAGCGACCTTCGTCCCAAATGTGAATCTAAGGAGCTTAGTAGTTGAGTCAATAAGGGAGGCTAAATTGTACAACTATGGGTTGGGTAATGCCATCCCCCCAGTATCTTTTGGGTGTTGTAGCTGCTCCATTCTTATACTAGTAGTTGTGGAGTGCCAAATAAGGGACCTAAAAATGGAGGTAATGATGCGGAATAGCTTCAAAGGAATGATTATCGTGAATTATGAAGCACATATAAAACAGATCACTGTTTTAGTGGGTACTTATGCTTGTACCAAAGAAAGGATTTACAAACTTTTTCTCAAAGCTACATATGTAAAGGAGCACTGGGACCCATCTATGAATGGACAGTGTTAAAAGGGCTGTTACTGCTAACCTCCTGCCTGTTTTCTGTCTGTCTCTAGCTTCTGTACAATTTGAAATACTGACTGGAAACAATTATGCATCTGAAAAAGCCTAGTAAAAGCGTAATTCTGCAGGTCAGTGGATTATGAAGTACTAGAACTAGTATTCTCATCATGGGAGCCATTAGTGGTAACCTTCATTCTATTTCTGTATGGTAGAAAGTAATGTGGTAACGTTTTTAAAACATGCTCTTTATATATATATATATATACATACACACTATTTGTTATTGTATTTTCAATATGAACTGCTTTATATGGATTCAAGCCCTTTAGATATCCAAACACTGAAAATGCTTTGAAAGCATAGCAAGTAAAAGCCAATCAACAAACCTGGTCACATGACTTTCGTGCATCCCCTGAAATGCCCTCACCTCAGTAAAAAATGTTGCTGTGTTCTAAAACTGCTTTTACTACTTCATTATTCACTGAACCAACTGACTGCAACAAAATCCATTCTACTGGCAGCATCTCCTCAGCTAACCTGGGACAAGGATTATCCTACTGACAAAAGCAGCTCAGTGTTTGTGTAGACAGTGATGACAGGGACCCGCCAGACACGCGATGGTGTCCTGCCCTGCGGGTCGCTCACACACACAAGGACACGTCTGTGCACCGTGTCACCGAGCAGGCTTACTGTACTGACACTCAGACAAACTGAAAACTGCCAGCATTGACACCTTACATCCACATCTGCTGGCCCGGCTCTTCCCTTGGATGGCAGGTGTTCTCCCACAGCATGCTCAGCAAACAGTTCTGCCTTGAATCTCACCAGAAATGGCTTTATTTATAGCTTAGAGGAATGACAAAAAACCGACTTCACAGTGCACGCTACTAATAAGCACGCTACTAATAACTTGTTTTTCTTCACCATAGTCTAATTATAACTGCATATAGTGGTTTTAGTAGAAAGGGAAGACTAAATGCCAGTGAAGCGATCTAAAGCTTCTATTCTATTACAAACACACCTGTATATTGTCATTAGTACTTTAATGTGGGTTCCAAGTGATCACCGCAAGTTTATTAAATATATTTACATTGTTCTTCGGGACAAAGAACCCCTGTTTGAAAAAGTATGGTCCCCTTGGCTTTCTTACCTACAGGTACCGGTAGTGCCAGGACAAGGTCATCCGGTGCCCAGGGCGAAGGTGGAAACTGCCCCTCCCCGTATGTAAAGAAAGAAGTAGGTTTAATTTGATAATTTAATATGCAATAATAACCCACAAAATTTGCGGTAGTTTCTGCAACAATATTCCCCAACAATGGTGCTAGCTTATGTAATAACCTCCAGCATTGATGGCAGTGTCTGAGATCCCCATATGAACTGGCTGGAGTGGTTAACTCTTAACCATTTGAGCTCTGAAAGATTTTACCCCCTTCATGGCCAGTCCATTTTTTGTTATATAGAAATGCGCTACTTTAACTGGTAATTGCCCGGTCATGCAACGCTGTACCCAAAAGAAACTGATATCATTTTTTTTCACACAAATATAGCTTTCTTTTGGTTGTATTTGCACACCACTGGGTTCTTTAGTTTTTATGATATATGATGAAAAAAGCCAGACAATTAAAAAGAAAAAAAATATTTTTTACTTTTTGCTATAAAACATCTAATAAAAAAAATTAAAAATCTTTATATATTTAGGCAAAAATGTATTCTGCTGCATGTCTTTGGTAAAAAAAAAAATCCCAATAAATGTACATTAATTGGTTTGTGTGAAAGCTACAGCACCTAAAAACAATGGGATATATAATGGATTTTTTTTTAAATACAAGTATTGGCGGCAATCATGCACTTAGACGCTTAACATGGCGCACTCCATTCAGTGCAATGAGACCGTTCTAATCGGAGCGACTTAGGAAAAGGTTCCTGCACTACTTGGGGGCTACTTCAGAGCAGCTTGCATTGACTTCTATTAAAGAAGTCGCTTGCAACCTGCGCTGAAGTGACACTATGCCGGGCAGCTTCAAAGTCGGGTGACACTGGCTGGGAAAGGGTTAACATCTAGAGGCAATCCATACGGGGCGCAGCCCCGCTAATCCATGCGCCCGACCCCTAATCTACATGCAGGGTGCCGAACGCATGGATTTCAATGGGGTTTTTTTTTTTAAGCAGGAAGGGGGTTAAAATACTGTCACTGATGCATTAGTGACCAGTGGCAGTTAATTAACCCCTTTGTGCTGCATTAGTGGCACCAGTGTCAGTGTTAATTAACCCACTGATGCCACTAATGCAGCACAAAAGGGTTAACTGCCACTGGTCACTAATGCATCAGTGACAGTACATTAACCCCCCTCCTGCTGCATATTACAAATACCATTGCTAATTAAGCAAACTCCCCTTTAGCCGCTGCCCCCCCCCCCCATTCAAAGAATGAATTTTGCCATCTCCAGATCTGTTTATTTGTGTAATGCCCTGCTTGGTTCCTCCTCCTCAATCTAATTTGGATGTCACATCTCTGGCAGGCGGCAGCACGCTTTTCTCCTTTCCCATCCCACCTCCCGGCTGGCCTCTCAGTGACGTCACACCGGCCGGGACTAGGAGGTGCCTGTCAGCCAGAGATTACTCCCCCGGTCAGGGAAGTGAAGGGTGGGGCGAGGGTGGTCTTAGGCTTGTGCCAGGTGCAGGAGCACACTCGGCACATGTTTCAGTGCAGCCGGTGTGTACATCTATGTAGTACGGCCGGTGTGTACAGCACACTGCCGGCACTACTCCTGCGCCCCCTTTCCTCCAGTAAATAGTTCTGCCCAGGGCATCTGCCCCTTCCACCCGCCCTCCCCCCTTGTACCAGCTCTGGGTACCAGATACTCAGGGCCTTCTTTAATATTGATTGGACCCTGGGCAAAAATTTTCTTGGGCCCCCACCCCATGCAATTTTACTCTCCACCTGCTCTGAGACATACAATAAATAGCAGCTAGACCTAAAATCAGTTTATTGTATCAGATCAGGCAGCAATTGCGATTTTACTGCGGCAGGTCGGCAGGATCCCGCAAACCGTTGTAGCTATACGTCGGCTCACGGGATTGGGATAGCAGGCGCGCATGCGCCCGCTGCACAGTGGGGGTGCGATGCTCGCAGCTGACGGTCGCGATGACCGCCGGCCACGAGCGATCACGAGCATGAGAGACAGAACAGGGATGAGTGTGTGTAAACACACACTTCCTTGTTCTGTTCTGAGAGGAGTGACAGATTGTGTGTTCCTATTAGCTAGGAACCATGATCCGTCACTTCCTCTAGTCAGTCCCCTCCTCCTTCAGTTAGAAACACGTACTAGGGAACACATTTAACCCCTTGATCGCCCCCTAGTGTTAACCCCTTCCCTGCCAGTGACATTTTTACAGTAATCAGTGCATTTTTATGGCACTGATCGTTGTATAAATGCCAATGGTCCCAAAAATGTGTCAAAAGTGTTCAATGTGTCCACCATAATGTCACAGTCCCGATAAAAATCACAGATCGCCGCAATTACTAGTAAAAAAAAATAATAATAAAAATGCTATAAATCTATCCCCTATTTTGTAGACGCTAAGTTTTGCGCAAACCAATCAATATACGCTTATTGCGTTTTTTTTTACCAAAAATATGTAGAATACATATCGGCCTAAACTAAAGAAAAAGTTAGCTTTTTTTTTTTTTAAAAATGGGGATATTTATTAAAGCAAAAAGTACAAAATATTGTGTTTTTTTTCAAAATTGTCACTCTTTTTTTGTTTATAGCGCAAAAAATAAAACCTGCAGAGGCGATCAAATACCACCAAAAGAAAGCTCTATTTGTGGGAAAAAAAGGACATAAATTTTGTTTGGGTGCAGCGCCGCACGACCGCGTAATTGTGAGTTAAAATGACGCAGTGTCGAATCGCAAAAAATGGCCCGGTCATTCAGCAGCCAAATCTTCCAGGACTGAAGTGGTTAAAGACAAGGCATCACATCTCGATGAGCAGTGCCACTGGCAGAAGAAGCAAATGTTGCACAAGTTTTATATGTCAAAGAAAATAAAACAAAACACAAATGACATAGGTAGAATAGGTAAAAAGAAGGAAAGGATGGCCTTGGGACTTTAAGTGAGGTGGGAGAGATGCGGAACACTTTCACAATCAGTGCAAAAAATGTTTATTATTCACAGAATGCTCAATACAGAAATGGGATCAGCAATAAGTGTGCGTTACCCGGCATAGTGGCCTAGTATTAAAGCATAAGTAAAAAACAAATACAGTTTGTTACACTTGATTTGTACATCCATTAAAAGTATTATACAAAGTATACATATATCATTTGAATTAGTAAAATACATATTACACATGCATGGATAGCAGTAGTATGTGACCATGTGGTGACCAACTTCAAATACCCAGCAAAGTGGGCATGCATGTGGCATCGGTATTGCCCTACACGTTTCGCGAGTCTCCTCTCGCTCATCAGGGGCTGATGCATAATTTGTATGTCTAGAACAAAAAATATTAGGAGTAATAAGAGTATGAAAAATAACTAATGAGTCGGGGCACGCAAAATGGTTGGCACAAAGGGTCCGTGATAAACGACCCCGTACTTACCACTTGACTGGGTTGGGTCACCAAAAGACCGGGTCTCAGGATGGCGGCAATGAGCAATGCCGAATTTGACCCTCTTATGCTTAGTCTACTGTAGGTACACTTGTTGAGACTCATGTATCCTTATATATACATTTTTTCTAGATATGTTCATGGACACCTCCATACCACCTACCACATTAGCTCCTGCGGTCCTTGCTGTGCTCCCTGGTCTGTCCTGCAGCGTTTGTTGGTTGCCACTCCCCCTCAGCCCCCGTGTCGGCATTGCTCATTGCCGCCATCCTGAGACCCGGTCTTTTGGTGACCCAACCCAGTCAAGTGGTAAGTACGGGGTCGTTTATCACGGACCCTTCGTGCCAACCATTTTGCGTGCCCCGACTCATTAGTTATTTTTCCTTGTCAAAAAGGTTTTATTGTACATACAATGAAGTATTTGACATTACAGTGAGTACAAGTTATGCAATAAAGGAAATGAAGCTCAAAAATACATATTTAAACAATGTAGATTATATATTCATTAGTTATTTTTCATACTCTTATTACTCCTAATATTTTTTGTTCTAGACATACAAATTATGCATCAGCCCCTGATGAGCGAGAGGAGACTCGCGAAACGCGTAGGGCAATACCGATGCCACATGCATGCCCACTTTGCTGGGTATTTGAAGTTGGTCACCACATGGTCACATACTACTGCTATCCATGCATGTGTAATATGTATTTTACTAATTCAAATGATATATGTATACTTTGTATAATACTTTTAATGGATGTACAAATCAAGTGTAACGAACTGTATTTGTTTTTTACTTATGCTTTAATACTAGGCCACTATGCCGGGTAACGCACACTTATTGCTGATCCCATTTCTGTATTGAGCATTCTGTGAATAATAAACATTTTTTGCACTGATTGTGAAAGTGTTCCGAATCTCTCCCACCTCACTTAAAGTCCCAAGGCCATCCTTTCCTTCTTTTTGCTGTATTTAGGGATGGAGGTGGCAGAGTGGTTTCTTCAGACCACAACTCTCCTTTGTCTGTAGGTAGAATAGGTAATATGGCAGGAAGTATTAAAGGTTTAGCAATCAATTAGCAGGGTGGCGACGGAGCCCTCTCCCCTACAAACAGTGAGGGGAACTGCAACTGCCTCATCTTCTACATTTACGTGTTCTGAGAAAGAAAAATTGTAATAGGAAAGTGGACTAGCCAGCCCCTCAAACAACAAGTCATTGTGGTAGGCTGAGAAGATTAAGGGCTGGGCCACCTGGGCAGCGCTCAGGAAAGGGGGTCAATTATAGGCCTCCAACTGACCGCCCCCCAAACGCCATCCATAGCAGCGCCAACCTAAGGTAGAGTGTTTGCTCCATGGGGGTAAAGCTATGGCAACCCCAGATGGGCTGGTCTGCCCCATAGTGACAAACTTTTAGCTTGCCCGTCTGGCCGGCACGTCTGCTTAATACCTACTTCCTGATGAACAAACAAATGGTAAACCAATGGTCAGGGGACCGGTGAAAGGAGAGAGAAAAGTAATGAAAAGTATAGGGAGCAAGAAAAGGAAGAAAGAATAACAGGATACCTTGAATCTCGCATTTAACGGCACCTCTCACTCCCTGCCGCCAATGCCATAGCAAAATGAGGTAAGTAGCTGAAGGAAAGAAATGATTACCATCACAGGCGACTAAATTAGGTCTCTGTTCTTAATTGCAATGGCTGAGGGCGTCGTCTAAAATTTGGGATTTGTGGTCGTTTCCAGTATATTGGGAGCAGACGCTTAGCTGCATTCAATAAATGAGGCAATGCACTTTTCTTATATTGGCTAACTGGCCTGGAAGGAATGTGCAAAAGGAAATGGACCGGGGGAGAGAGGGATGTACAAGCTTATGATGTCTTTAATCTGGGACCTGATGTCCTCCCAAAAGGGTCTGATCACTGGGCAATCCCACCAGATATGTAAGAGTGTACCCCTGTGCCCACATCCACTCCAGCAGCAGTCCGAAGTGGATGGGTAAATCCGTGCTAGATCTGCTGGTACACGGTACTAACGCAACAGAATCTTATAGTTTGTTTCCTGTATTTTGGACTCGATAGAGCTGGAACTGGTAAGTTGGTAGAGGTGGGCCAGTTGGGCTGGGGTGAAAACAAGCGCCAAGTCCCGTTCCCAGGTCCTGATATATGTGGGCTTTGGAAGTGGCAGAGCCTAGGAGTTGGTAGGGCTCGAAGACTTACTGCGTATGTGCGAGGCTCCGCTCCTCTCCCCTGCTGGCCCGGTGGCCGGGGAAGGAAGAGGGAGCCCGGGCAGTGACGTCAATACCCGCAGCTGAGGCTCCAGGAAGTGGGAATAGGATACCTGTATTAGACAGGTATCCTGTCCCCCCTCCCTTTTGGCACCGGAGGGGGGGAGGAGTACAACGAGCGGAAGTTCCACTTTTGGGTGGAACTCTGCTTTAAAGGCCTTCTCTACCCTGGTGGTTAATTTCCCAAGGTCCTCTCGGGTGGGGAGAGACCAGATGTGGCGTTTAAGGTCCTCATCCCCTAAGAAGTCCGCCATGTCAGAGTCCCTGTCATGGGAGGCCGAGGATCCTGGGGAGACTGGGAGGGGCAGAGTCACTCACCAACCTCAGAGAGGGAATCTGGGATGCCACGAATTGCTGCTGCTGGGCCGCGGCTCGCTGTGCAGCCTTAGAGACTGGCTGCGCCCTCTTGAAGGCCTCATGTCCCGGTCCACGGGTCCCGCCGAAGAAGGCTTCCAGATGTTCCTGCCGGGTCCTGTCCGTCCTTGACTGCTGGAAGAGTGCCCCTCGTCCCTGGGACATGTTCTCTGCTGTTTGGGGGTGAAATATCCCCTGTGTGCTGATGATACTGCATCGGGAAACACGGAGCTGAGGAGATGCACATCCTCACTCCTCTAGAGTCAGGCCACGCCCCCCTTATTCAATATATTTAACCCTTGTAGAGTATTACATCAAAGCTGAAATTTCCATCACAGAGCATGTCTAAAATGTATCTTGTATCTGTGTATTTAATAGTTCCCGAGGCTTATTGATCCTCCTGTAAAAAAAAAAAAAACACAGCCAATGAAAAATAAACTATCCTAAATACCCCATTTACAAATAAAGAAAAAAAATAAGTAAAACTTTTTCCAAGAAAATTGTGCCCAAACAGTTCAGTGAGCAGAATCACTCTGCTCATTTCCACACAGGAGTATAGAGTATATCAGAAGAGATACACTATATTGCCAAAAGTATTGGGATGCCTGACTTTACACACACATGAACTTTAATGGCATCCCAGTCTTAGTCCGTAGGGTTCAATATTATGTTGCCCCCCCCCCCCCCTTTGCAGCTATAACAGCTTCAACTCTTCTGAGAAGGCTGTCCACAAGGTTTACAAGTGTATCTATGGGAATGTTTGACCATTCTTCCAGAAACACATTTGTGAGGTCAGGCATTGATGTTGGACGAGAAGGCCTGGCTCGTAGTCTCCGCTCTAATTCATCCCAAAGGTGTTTTATCGGGCTGAGGTCAGGCTAGTCAAGTTCCTCCACCCCAAACTCGCTCATCCATGTCTTTGTGGACCTTGCTTTCTGCACTGGTCCAAATCATTTGGTGGAGGGAGGATTATGGTGTGGGGTTGTTTTTCAGGGGTTGGGCTTTTCCTTTTAGTTCCAGTGAAGGGAACTCTTAAGGCGCCAGCATAGCAAGAAATTTTGGAGAATTTCATGCTCCCAACTTTGTGGGAACATTTTGAGGATGGCCCCCACCAGTGCACAAAGCAAGGTCTATAAAGACATGGATGAGCGAGTTTGGGGTGGAGTAACTTGACTGGTCTGCACAGAGTCCTGACCTCAACGCATTAGAACACCTTTGGGATGAATTAGAGCGGAGACTGGGAGTCAGGCCTTCTCATCCAAATCAGTGCCTGACCTCACAAATGCGCTTCTGGAAGAATGGACAAACATTCTCATAGACACACTCCTAAACCTTGAAGAGTTGAAGCAGTCATAGCTGCAAAGGTTGGCCAACTCAATATTGAACCCTACGGACTAAGCTGGATACACACTATACAATTTTCTGTAGATTTTTTCCTTCAGATTTACCAAAACCATATAATATGAGGTCAGACCTTAAGAGTTTCAATTTGTATGCAATCAGGCAGGCCCTTGCACTACATGGTTTTGGTAAATCTAAAGGAAATCAGACAACAAAAGTTGTATTGTGTCTAAGACTGGGATGTCATTAAAGTTCATGTGCGTGTAAAGGCTGGTGTCCCAATACTTTTGGCAATATAGTGTAGGAATACTGATTTAGGTTGCTTTTTCTGAAATAAAACAATGGTCATTTGTAGAGAAACACTTTGCAAAATATTCACGGAAACTGCTCTCACTCCATACACACCTTGAAATCCTGGTTTTCAAAGTACCATTGTATGTTTGAGCAGTGGTTTACTAATATGAATAATGAAATCAAGAGCAGTCTATTGAATCGTATCTATCACATGGGCAGGGGCAGGTAATATTTATTTATTTATTTATTTATTTCAGGTACTTATATAGCGCCGTCAATTTACGCAGCGCTTTACATATACATTGTACATTCACATCAAGGAGCTTACAATCTAAGGTCCCTAACTCACATTCATACATACTAGGGACAATTTAGACAGGATCCAATCAACCTACCAGCATGTCTTTGGAGTGTGGGAGGAAACCAGAGTACCCGGAGGAAACCCACGCAGGCACAGGGAGAACATGCAAACTCCAAGCAGGTAGTGTCGTGGTTGGGATTCGAACCAGTGACCCTTCTTACTGCTAGGCGAGAGTGCTACCACTACACCACTGTGCCGCCCCATAGGTATGCCTCTATGCTGCTCCACAACGGGGTATGAAATGCCATGTGATAAGAAGTGAGGGGTCGCAATTTGCAATGCATGAGATAAATTCAAAATATATGGTATTGCCATTCCCCCCTTGAATTTGGAGCAGAATAAAACCTTTTTAGGAGACTTGTTGTCTAGAGCCCTGCTAGATAACCCGCATACAAATCCACTGAATGGACCATAGAATCTGTAAGGGAATGTTAATAGTGATAACTCTGAACAAGTATAGCTGTTTAGGAAGTGTCATCTTCAGGGCTGTGAACCTTCCTAATCAGGATATTTGGTACTTCTCCCAGGATTCCCAGGAGTGGATATGGTTTGCTATAGAAGAGATGCATAGTTAGCTGCATTCAAAATGTTTCATACAAAGGATGAGTTAAAGGTTGATCTATTGTAAGTGTAACATTCATGGCCATAGATTTTGAGTCATTGACATGCAGCCCTGAGATGCATAAATTCAATTTTCTTGGTCAAACAGTATGGGCACAGGATTTTTAGTCTTTACCAGGGGATGTCCAATTGAGAGGTTGGGCAACACAGCTAACAATGCCCACAAAACAACGGGATAAGAAGGGCTTGATAGAACCTGTAGCACCTTACGCTCGTGGCTGGCATCAGAAGAGGCCTTAACATCCACCTGGTAGAACTTGATAAACGTGTGAGCAGAAGACCAGATGGCAGCCTTGCAAATCTAAAAAAACAGAAGCTTGATACTGAAAAGCCCATGGCGCGCAAACAGATCTGGTAGAGGGTGCTTAACAGGGATGGAAGAAACCATATGTTTCACACTCTAGGCTTGAATGATAACTTGTCTAATCCACCTAGCAATGGTGGAGTGAGAAGCAGGGTGTCCCCTGCGAGAGTCCTCTGGAAGAAATCTACCACCATGTAAACAACGCATCAACATAGTAAAGTTTCCTTTGGATGTGTTGGAGCAGGACATGGGGAGGAACGATAATGTCCTGGTTAAAGTGGGGGGGGGGGGGAGATCACCCTAGGCAACAGAAAGGCTCTATGCCTCAGAAAGACCTTGTCTTTGTTTAATGCTAGAAAAGGCTTTTTACAGGATAAGGCTTCTTACTCAGAGATGCTCTACAGAGAAGTGATAGCACCGGGAAAGGCCACCTTGCGAGTAAGATTGGATAAGGGAATGCCCCTAAAAGGTTCAAAAGGTGACTTCTGAAGTGCTGAAAGGAATGAGAGGACAACGGTCTCTTAAATGGAATGCCAATGCCAAGAGATTCCCTTTGCGAACACTCAAACCCCGATTCTAATCTAGACGAGACTAGAGGAATGGAAAAAAAAGAGGAACAAATCAGCGCAGATATGTGTACAAATAACCGAAAGCAGCTGAACACCAGGGTCAAAAATCAAATCCCTAAGAGTAATATATAGCAGATGGTGCAGCGCTAAAAATAATAATGATACAAGAAATAGTCCATAAAATTCAAGCAATCATGAGTGTTGTGACATCATGCTGGAAACTTCGTGGGTAAAAAGTGATCCCTCCACCAACACAAGAAATGGCCTCTCACCTCAACAGGACCCTTTCGTTATGGAGGGTCAAATGCGCTTTCCCTTATGGGTCATATAAAGCAGATAAGCAGCAGATCTGTATCAATCAAGCAGCGGTAGTGGATGAGCCATATGCAGAGTAAATCAATCCCCATGCGTAAGTGCCATGAAAACATAAAAGGGGTAGACCATAGTGCTCTCCGTAATAAACTGATAAAATACAAGGTAAAAAACTTACAGACAAGGCACTCATCCAGTGCCAGATGTATGAGCATGAATAAGGTGAAGATACGAGATGGTCGCGGGTGACGTCTCCATTTGTTGGTTTTTCAGTAAGTGGAGACACTTCTGGGATTACGTCCCTGCATAGTGATCTCCGTCTTTTTTCATGTTACGCTGCTTCACGCAGCGTTTGGTTGCTAGGGCAACCTATTGTGTACAAAGCGCGGGTGACCACGCTCCTTCCGGATCCGTTGATGAAGTCCCCGCCCACTGGGACGCAACGCGTTCGGAAGGAAGGGAGCGTTGTGACGCCACCCGCGACCATCTCGTATCTTCACCTTATTCATGCTCATACATCTGGCACTGGATGAGTGCCTTGTCTAAGTTTTTTACCTTGCATTTTATCATATTAAAGTTTATTACGGAGAGCACTATGGTCTACCCCTTTTATGTTTTCATGGCACTTACGCATGGGGATTGATTTACTCTGCATATGGCTCATCCACTACCGCTGCTTGATTGATCCAGATCTGCTGCTTACCTGCTTTATATGACCCATAAGGGAAAGCGCATTTGACCCTCCATAATGAAAGGGTCCTGTTGCTGAGGTTTGAGGCCATTTCTTGTGTTGGTGGAGGGACCACTTTTTACCCACGAAGTTTCCAGCATGATGTCACAACACTCATGATTGCTTGAATTTTATGGACTATTTCTTGTATCAGACTGGAGGAATGACAGAAGGTGTTCATGAAAACTTCCTCAAATCAAATTTCCTTGTCTCACATCATGCAAAATAGGCCTTCCTGTTGCAATAGTAGACTGGGAAGCTGACTTCCTAGCTTGCAAGAAGGTAGGAATGACCAAATCTGGAGGGGCAGAGAGATCAGATTGAACAGATCCCACAGCATCCACAGTGAAGGTGCAAGAGTCCCCGAACTTGGTGACAAACCTGTCTAGGTTGTTGTTGAATCTGAAGGAGATCTTCCAGAGGATCCATGTCCCAGCTGTGGTAAAATTTGAATGGGGAGCCCATTCCCCCAGATCTACTTCTTAAAGTGGTTGTTAACCCACTCTGCTAACTTTCTATAATCCTCTTTGTCTCCTTATGCTAGATGATCCTGTCTCTGTGCCTTCTTAACCTGTTTTCAGAATGTCGATCGGCGATCACGTGACCCGCCGCTTCTCTGCTCTCCCCGCCTGACAGCTGCAATGGACAGGGTCGAGATTCCCCTGCTGACGACAGTCAGGAGAAGAGAGCTGGTGGGTCACGCGATCGCCATTCTGAAAGCAGGTAAAGAAGGCATTTTTTTTCCCATGAATCAGACAGGAGCATCTAGCATAAGGAGACAAAGAGGATTATACATAATTTTAAATGTTATTTCAGCAGCAGGAGGGGAGGGTAAGGGCACTTAACACAGAGCAGAAAGTCAGGGAGGGAGGGAGGGAGGGGGGGATCACAGAGAAGGACAGGAGAGCTGCGGCTGACAGGGCACGTAAACTGACTACGGTGTCAGGGCTCAGCAGCCATGATACACCGTGGTCAGTTTACATAGGGGAGGGCAGGATCAGCCAGGTATTTGAGGTGATAGGGTCCCAAAATCATAGGAGTACCCAACAATCAATGGTCAACAATATCATAAATAGGGGTTCATCCTTCTATTTACGATCTTGTTGATCTTTGATTGTTGGGTACTCACATGATTTTGTAATTATTATGTTTATGGACAAAAACTGTACTGTGTAACATCATTTGTCTGTTTTTAACATATTTGTATAACAAACATTTATTTTATTCATGATTTTTGTCCCGTGGTGCCTTTAAAGTCCCATCCATAGCACACATCCATAGCACACTTTTTTTGCTTTACATCCTTTTGGGATGTGGCACAGGTTTTGGGCATACACGACCTGTCTGACGTAGTCTATTTCTGAATGGATTCTTGTTGGGAGCCTTTGGAATTGAGGGGACCAATGTTGAAGGGACAACCAAATCTCTAGGATGTTGATGCGAAGACAGGCTTTCTCAAACAACCAAGTTCCCTGTACCCAGTGGGCATCCAAGACTCCTCTCTAGTCCAATAGGTCAATATCCTCGATGCCAGGGAGAGTCTGACTTTATGGGTTAGATGCATTGGGCAGTCCAAGGACTGGATCTATTTGGCCAATAATGCCAGAATGTTTTGTTGCAATGATCTCAAGTGAAATCAGAAGGCAACTATTAGACTCAAGAACCACATGCAGACACGAAGTAAGGGTCTCCTTAGGCTGTGTCTGTCAGGCCCAAGTGCTCCAGTCTGGAAGATCGTTCCAGAGATGATTTTCACAGGTTGAGGATCAAACAACAGTTCTGCAGAAATGAGATGGGTGGACTGATCCTTCAGTAGGAAGTCATCCAGATATTTCACAACATTAATTCCTTGAGGCTTGAGAAAATCCTGGGGGCCATGGATAGACCAAAGAGAAGGAGGACAAACTGATATTGAAACCTGTCTTGGTTTGCCTTGGAAGGCTATGTCTGTTTACCAAAAATGTTTCGCTTTGATTTGGAACTGGAGGTCAGAGAGACAAAAGACAGGTAGAAGGCAGAGTCTTATTTTTTCTGAGGTAGGACAATACTATTACCCTCTGTGATATTCTCCATACAATTATCCAAGGAAGGTCCAAACAAGCATTCACCTTCAAAAAGTAGCCATTCAAGGTTTTTCTTGCATTGGCATTTCTGCTGACCAGCATTCAAGTCAAAGGATCCTGTGCATGTCAATAGGGAGAAACCTCATCCTGAAGATCTGGCGAAGTGTATATGCCAAGCCAGTCTCGGATCTCGGACCATGCACTTGGTCCAGACAGCAATGTTATGATCGTTAAAGCCTGAGACGCCTATGAAGATGAGTAAAGGCAAGATGGCCTCCGCTCATCTCTATGGCCTTGGAGAACCACAGCAATGTCATGACTGTCATCACCTCTGGTTCCTCCGGCATGTAAACCAGGCTTTTTTTGGTTTGTTTTTTTAAAGAAAAAAAAAATTTTTTTTTTGATCTCTTGCTTTTAAAGGTAGAGGAGTGATTTGGGGTCTTGTAGTCCACAGATTTCTCCATAAAGAGGACCTGGTATGCTGTATTGCTATCCAAGGGATGTTTACCTTACGATAGCAATAAAAGTGATCAAAAAAACTTTTTTTTAAAAAGGACAGTGTGAAAATAAAAAAAAATGTAATAAGATAAATAATAATGAAAAAAAAATTGAAGCTCTCCCATTCCTCCCTGCAGTGGTGAACGCATACCTAGGTCACGCCCACCTATGTAAATTTTGTTTAAACCATACTTGTAAGGTAGCGCCGTGAACATCTGAGCAAGAGCAATAATTCTAGCACTAGATCTCCTCTCTAACGCTAAACTGGTAACTTGTAGAAGTGTCGCCTATGGAGATTTTTAACTACCGTAGTTTGGCACCATTCCACAGTCATGCACAATTTTAAAGCATAACTTGTTTGGTATTTAATTACTCGGCGTAACATTTATCTTTCATATTATTAAAAAAATTGGGTTATATTTTTTGACTCGTTAAAGTGTATCTTTCCAAAAAAAAATTTCATTTGAAAAATCGCTGCACAAAAACTGTGTGACATTAAAAACTGCAACGACTGCTATTTTATTCTCAAGGGCATTGGCTAAAAAAAAAAAAAAAAAAAAAAAAAATATTATATATATTTATTTATGTGTATTTATCAGAATTGGCCTGGTAGGCAAGTGGTTAAACACAGATCATGATAGAGGCTGTAAGGTTTTTTTTTTTTTCTTCACCTACACATCTAAACTCCAACTTGAATGTAAGCTTGGGATGGCAGCTCTCAAAGTACAGTAAAGAAAAGGCAACAGTCTAACAAACATTTGCAAAGGTGCTTGGTTATCTTGGAAATGTTACGATCACAGATGTATTTTAAAACTACAGTTATCCTACAGAACTTGTGTTAAACACCACGCCCACGGGCCGAATCCAGTCTGCCAGCCCATTTCATGTGGCCCTTGCCTCCAGGGGGGGGGGTGGAGATGAGATGTGGACAGCCTGTGAAAGAAAGCTGAACCCTGCACACTGTGCATAGCACACCCCTAAACCCTGCACTCTGTAGGTAGCTCACTCATCAACACTGCACTCTGTACACAGTGAACCCCTGAACTCTACACTCTGTACATAGCACATCCCTGAACTTCACACATAATGCACTCCTGGTATTTACTACGACATCAAAATCCTCCCAATGTTAGTACAATTTGGCCACACCCACCATTCAATGTGGTTGGGGGGGTCGTAGTTGAGTTCCTGAACCTATTCTCTGATTTTATATATGAATTTAAAGTCTTACAAATACAACTGGCCCTTTGAAGACAACCATAATGCTGATGCGGCCCGCATGAAATTCGTCACCACTGCTTTAGAAGATAACTAAAACTACACAAAAATGGTACAAAAGTGTCACTGAAAGCCAGCCCAACACAGGCCCAGTCCAATGTTTTCCTCTCAAGAACTGACAGCATCAGCTTTGCCAGCAATGTAAACCTTGCTAGTCCAATACAGGCTAGTTCACACCACCCTTCCTTCTATGTTCTTCTCTTTTTATATTTACTACTGTATATGACAACATATTGTCTATCAGCTGCAGCTATGGAGAAAATGTCATGTAAATATTGTATTAGAAATTAAATTAGATTCAATAATTTGGCATGACTGCTTTTCCAATCTTCAGTCAATTTGAATGTTAATTCCCAGTTCTTTTTTTAACAGCCATGACAAATAAATATTAGCTTATTTCAAGCAATTAAAATGGCTACTATGAACCTAAAAAATATTTTATCTTCTTGAGTCAATAAATAAAAAGATCACAACTGTTAAAGCTGACAGAAAAGGGTGCCAGGTCAATGTAGATAAAAAACAACAGTATTTTATTAAATATCAACTTACATCTTAATAACTTGCAAGCAGCCTGTGAAGGTGCTGTAGTGTGATTTGCGTAGCTCCAGGATGGTACACAGGAAGGATTGGAGGACAGCGGTGCGGCGTCCCGACCTGCTGGGGAAGACGGCCGGGAATGTGGATGTCAGCAAACTCTGAGTTGTAACTGCCGGGATAGTGTGGAGAATTTGACAGGCTGAGCGGCCGCAGACCAGGGCTAGGACCCACAGTGTGTGGACACACAAGGCTGAGCAACTGCTTACAAAGGGCGAAACGCATTTCAGAGGCCCCGCCTTCTTCCTCAGGCTAGCCTGGGGAAGGAGGCAGGGCCTCTGAAACGCGCTGTGGTCCGCCCCCTCTGCAGTTTGTCTCTTTTCCTTGCCGTAGCCTGACAGGTTCATGTGTGCCTGTGACGCTGCTGTCTTTTCATCCATCTCTAAGGCGGGTCCCGGCTCTAATGAGTGGTTGCTCCATTTGGTGTGTTCCTCCACGGCGGGTTCTGGCTTCTGTGACCGTCTTCCCCAGCTGGTCTGGACGCCACACCGCTGTCCTCCAAACCATCCTGTCTACCAGGCCTGGAACTCCGCACATCACACTACAGCACCTTCACACGCTGCTTGCAAGTTACCAAGATGTAAGTGGATATTTAATAAAATACTGTTGTTTTTATCTATATTATTCTGGCACCCTTTTCTTTCATCCCTGAGGGAATCCCTACCTCTACAAGGAGCTGCTGGCCTGTGTATATTCTGTTGAGTGCCCCACTGTTGGTACTACCACATTTGGCTTCCCCATGGACAAAATGGGCTTCATGTATCTCCATTCTTTATTATGACTATTTTAATCCATGTATTTGTTTGTTTATTTTTATTTAATATTTTTGTACCAGCACTAACCATCGCATATCAGTGAGTATATGGTGTATTGTGCACAATTATTAAAGCTTATTATCTGAACAGGTATAATTTGGGGTTTAAACCCCATCCCCTGACACATGCCTGAAATCTGTGAGTAGTATATGAATCAAGAATGTAGTCACCATAGAGCTGTTCCTTTTTTCATTTTTATCATCCATACTATTTTAGGACTTTAAAGCGGAGTTCCACCCATTTTTTAGTTTATTAAAAGTTAGCAGCTACAAAAAGTGTAGCTGCTGACTTTTAATAAACAGACACTTACCTGTCCCACGGTCCAGCGATGCGGGTCCTCGTCCCCCCTCCTCTCCGTGGTGCCATCATAGCAACTGTGGGCACCCAGTCGTGACAGCTTACGGCTTCACGGCCGGGTGCGCACTGTGCATGCGCAAGTCATGCTGCGCTCTGCTATTGGCCAAGCAATCTTCTGGAACCTGTGACGTTTTTGATGCCCCTCCCTGCCAGAAGATTGCTGGCAGGGAGGGGCCGCCAAGGGCGAGAGGAGGAGTCACCTAGGTGGCCGTGAAGAGGAAGGAGGAAGTGAGACAGGAAGTCCCACTAAAAAGAAGGCATCCACTCCAACCCAAAAAAATTACGTGCCAAATGTGGCATGTAAGGGGCGAGGAGTGCTTAAAGCAGAAGTTCCACTTTTGGGTGGAACTCTGCTTTAAGTAAAACAGTCCCCAGTGGACTTCTGTAATATTTGAAATCTCTTTAAATTGTTATAGTAGTGCATTCTCTAACCTAAGCTCAGTGCTGAGAACACTCAAAAAAATCTGTCACTGTAACAAAGATTCTTATGGGTCTTACCCTTCTGCACGCAATTAAAAAATAAATACATTTTTTAGCCTTTACATACACTTTAAGGGCTCATTTAAGACAGAACCTGCATGTCTACTGCACATTTTTTTCATGCGCATTTGATGCGTGTTTTAAATGTATGTTTACATGCAGTTGACACACATTTTTCCATTCGCAATTGTCCTGTGTGGTTACTTCCTTATTCTTTCTTTGGGCATTTATGTGCATTGCGATGTGTTGCATTTGTGCACATTTCTATGTGTTCACGGTGTGGCTGCATTTTTCTTTAACTGCATTGCAATGGTTTGAACAATGCCCATAGAATAACCTTGATTCTGGAGTATCTATGCCAGGGATCTCCAAACTATGACCCTCCAGTTGTTGAGGAACTACACGTCCAATGAGGCATTGTAAAACTCTTATGCCGCATATGATCGGAAATTCCGCCAGCAAAACTCCGATGAGAGCTTTTTGTCGGAAAATGCGACCGTGTTTATGCTCCAACGGTCTTTTGCTGGCGGAATTCCAGCCAGCAAAAGATTGAGAGCATGTTCTCTATTTTTCGGTCGGGAAAAGTTCCTATCCGAAAATGCGATCGTCTGTACAAATTCCGCCGCACAAAATTCCTACGCATGCTCAATTAATTCGACACATGCTGGGAAGCATTGAACTTCATTTTCTCGGCTCGTCATAGTGTTGTACATCACCGCGTTCTTGACGGTCGAAAGTTCAGGGAACTTTTGTGTGACCGCGTGTATGCAAGGCAAGCTTGAGTGGAATTCCGTCACAAAAACCATCCAAGTTTTTTTTCGACGGAAAATCCACTCGTGTGTACGGGGCATGACACTCACAGACATGACGGGATTTGTAGAGCTTGAACAATTGGAGGGCCATAGTTTGGAGACCCCTGATCTATGCAGTTGGAATACATCTAACTGCATCTGATCTGAATGGGCCTTAATACTTAGATTTTTATGTTTAGAATTCTCAACCCACTCATGCCTAGGACAATCCAGATTCTTACCAGCAAGTGTAAATCCTTACGAGGGAGGCATTTTGAAACCCACAGAGCTCATTGACTAGTATGTTTGACTTTTCAACTCTTCTTGGTTTTTTAACATTTGATCTGGAGCTCCTGCTTTTTTTTTTTACCCCTTGTTTACCAGTTTTGTCTGCTGCTGTGGTTGTCCATCACTATCCCACAACATCCCTGCCATAAAGCAATATATGAAAACAGGTGAAGATCTCTACTATCTCGCAGTTGTACCAAAGCCACAAAGTTTTTTACAACAATTTCCAAAAGGTATATTTTCACTAGTGAATTTTATACTGAATGATGCAATAACATGTTATCTGTGATATAAATAATACAAAAGGCAAACAAGAAAGAAGGCAGCACATACAACATTTTAGAGAATAAGACACACGTTGCAGTTTGTAAATATTTTTATTTTGAGATGCATTGAAAAATCACAGAATGTTTGTGAACCTAGGACCTTCAAAGTGATTGCTTTTATAAGGAAATTTACTTAAAAACCATAAGCTTGAGAGTCACTTAGAATATATCTGAACACAGTTTTTTCCACTCAGGCATCTTTGACAACTGAGCAAACAGAGGCATCAGAAACAAAATACACTACAGACAGATATTAGTGTGCCACAAACGAACTTTGGCACTGGATTATAAAATGATATAGTGAACTGCAGAAAAAGAGTTACACCGTGATCCCACAGCACTTCACTAATTGCACCAGTATATGTGGTATGTGCCTACAGCACAACTACAAGCTGATGTTCCTGTGATCACCTGTTATAAGCACTTTAGTGAACAATAAAGGGGCCTGTGGCAGGCAGTCAGGCTCAGCTAACAAACAAGACACATCAGAGAAATGACTAGTGCCAGATAAAATATTCTACAGTGCGCCACAGTAGATAATGCAAATTGTCTATTAACTGGAAATATATTCAGTAGAATAAAGTAAGGTCTTTCACATGACAAATGCTATGTGGTAAAATGGTAAAAGGTATTTGAGTTGTGTTTTTTTTTTCTGAAATATTTAACACCTAGTTCCATCAGCACTAATAAAAAAGATAAGGAAGGAATAACTGCATGTGTAAATTCATTGTGTTCCCTGTCTGAACTGGGAAAATTGAGCGAAACATTGGCAGTTATTAGGCCAAAGAGCTGCTGTTGAACAGTGTTTGGAATTTCGCCTGTTCCTTCAGTCTACAATTTTCTACAATTAAATAACAAGTTTAAAATTAAGCTTCACATTGAGTACATTGATAGTGTTGTTATTTTGACACTTACAGAAAACATTTTAAAACAAGTATGTAATATAGTTTAGCATTGTAGGCCTTTCACAAGTGCACAGGTAAGAGAAAAACAGATGTCAGACATATCTATATTTCAATATTGTACAAAAACAAAACAAAAAACAGAATGTGATCAGTAGGGTACTTGGCCAATAAATTTACCTTGGCACAGGCATTGATGGAGAACTAATTTACTACCCGCCTCCCTTGGTCTTAAAAGGACCCTGTGGTTTCTCTAAGAAAAAACTATCGGGTGCCGCCTGCAATACAAAAAGCCTAATATGTGGTATAGCATGTTCCCCTGTTGGGTGCTGTGGTTTCCTCCTGCTGGCTGCTGTGTTACTACAGGACACACTGAATGGTGGGAGAAACCACTCTGCTCATTGGGGAACTCACTACATGACACACCCAGAAGTGGCAAATAGCAGCGCCCAAAGCTATTGAAGACAGCATACGCGGGAAATACAAGTATTTAGCTTCTTGTATTGTAAGGTGTCGCTGACTTTTTTTCTTAGAGCAGCAAAGGGGTAACTTCTTCCCTGGAAGGCCACCTCTAATGGACCTCCAGGAATTGGAGACAGAGTATTCAGAAGCTACCAGCACATTTAAACCTTTAACTGGTCAACTCTTTGACACCACCTGGCAGTACCTGCATTTGCAGACCACTACCAGTCACAGCTTATAGCTGAAGGTCCATCATGGCATGTAAGATTCCTAGGCAGATGCCACTTCCTACACACCAGTGTATAATGCCCCATCAGAATGCTACAAAAAAAAAACTCATGATTTGTTAAAATGTTTGAAAATTGCAGCTTTAGTTTAACTCATTCTTTTTTTAGTATATTATTGTCAATTAAACAAATTGACGTTACTGCACGCAACACCTGTATTGACACCTTGAAACAACAAATCCAGCTAAACAAAATACTAAAAAGGAAGAGCAGAGAGTATTTTAATACACATTGTAAGCCATATTTCATACAAAAGAAAAAAAGAAAATCAACACTTAATGAAGATCCTTTTTTTTTTTACCACAAACGAACCAAAACAATTCAGGCAAAACATTAAAAGGCAAAGGTACTTATTCTTGAGTGCGACTTGACTTGCCTGCTGTATGACAAACCTGAAATGAAGGCACTTACAATGTAGTCCTAGGCCATGAGAATGCAGCCTCTTTAGTCTTAACTTGCCAACTGTTCTAATCTTACAAGGTCTGAACAGACAAAATATGAGCCTATAAAATCAGGATACAGCTGTTACAGACAACAAAGAACAGGTATGCAAGAATGTTTTAGATCAGTCCGATTTCTATTCCTCAAATTTCTTGGACAGCAGTGCCTGCAGGTGCCCCCACTGACATAGGACTGTTTCACTGTCTGGCCAAAATCAGCCAGATCAGGTGGGTATTATCTAATTTCTGTGGTCATAAGTTGGGAAGGCTTTCAAATCTATTATTTCAATGAAGGTAGCCAGTTAGGCATGAAACCAATAATAATTTGCCAAAAAACAACTAATCAATTCACTGTAGATTAATGGGATCTTTACGTTGTTATATGCAAAGCAATGAAGGCTAAGTTTTGTGAAATGGAGCCTACGTTTTAATGGAACCTAATTAAGATGCCTTTGAATATAACATATAGACTGGTAAACAAGGGCACAGCTACTCTGGGACAAAGCTTGACTAGGCCTGAGCACCATGCCTTGTGCCTTTCATTACAGAATGAGGGCCTGAGTCCTTAGGGAGCCTTTAAAGTTATATATTGTATTCATATACGAGAGGGTCTTTAAAAAGTTTACGCACTCTTTTATATTTAATAGAGTGCGGAAACGTTTTGATGAACCCTCGTACATGAAAAAGCTCCGGATGTGCAAACCAGAAGGCATAGTGGACACAGCTTGATAATGTCATCATGCCACTTCCACAATAGTGTTATATTCAGGGTCAGTGGATAATGCTGTGATATATATATTTTTTTTAAATTTGAGCACGTGAACACAACTTCAGGAAGTACTGAAAATTCAGGAAAGACAGCAAAGTCTTTCATCTCTGGCCATTATCAAAAGAAGGAACACATTTACTACTGTCATTGCAATGGTAGGAAAGTCACCTTGCACACATTTCAACTGGTATTATATAAAGTATAGGGTTAGTTCACATCAAACCTATAGTTGTGTTTTTGATTGATGCAGGAGAGATCTCATTAGCTACTTTTATTATCACTTGGCAACTCCCTTGGCCAGATTCCGACATTTTAATTATCTTGCATAACTGTAGGGCAGTCATTCATTTTACATATCTATTTTATGTAGTCTAGTAGTGCTCCTAAAAAGATCCTATTGTTTTATGGCTTCCTCCCTTCTAGATTGTAAGCTCTAACGAGCAGGGCCCTCTGATCCCTCCTGTATTGATTTGTATTGTAAGTGTACTGTCTGCCCTCGTGTTGTAAAGCGCTGCGCAAACTGTTGGCGCTTTTTTAAATCCTGTATAATAATAATAATATGGCACCACCACTTACAACTTTGTACAACTATAACTTTAAAACCTGCAAGTTCTTTGGATGTCATCCCTACCCTCCATATTCACTTCTTACCAAGTAACAAAGCCAGAATAAGCATGGAACCAGTGAAACTAGAATGACTCCTGTCATGGGTGATGGCGATAGTAGCTGCAATATTTGTCATATATATTCCCTTTAAACTCTGTATTCATTGGTTGAGAAGGGATTGATTCAATGTGTATTCTATGGTATGCCAGTGAAATAAATGTAATATACAAAAAAAGATCAGCTGACTGCAAGGTACAGTATATGCACAGTCCAGTCTTCTCATTTCAGCCTCACTGCTTGACATTTTTAACTGGCTTCTATATATTTCTTGGAGATCTACAATAACTCTATGGCTATAAAAACATTTAAAAAAAATGAATGTTACCCCAGTGAGCGGAATTAGTGCACAAAATATCAAATATAGAACTTTACCTCACAGTACTTCACGTAAATCTCTATTTACAACATTATATTTGAAAAATAAAATATACAGCAATTTATAAACTCAAGTACTTAAAAATATAAAAGACAAAGAACAGATGGGCAAAAGCATAAACTGCACAGCACATACAGTGAAACTTACAATACGTTTATTTGAGTGCAGAAACAAATGCCTCACACTTAAAATATAATGCATCGGAAACGCATTTTATACTTATATCTAATTATGGATAAATTTAATTGACATCTGTTAAGATTTTCTCAATCAAGAGATTTTCTAGCAATCATAGTCAGTGCAGTGTTCTGTAGTCAGTGACAAGATCATAGGTAAATCTAAGAGTAAAAAATGGACCTGTTGGGCATAATCATTTACTAAGTGCAGTAACTCGCTGCTTCAGATGCTTGAAGCAATGTGAATTACGTGGCATTTCCAAGTATGGGGATGATGTGTATCTCTCCTCATAACACAGCGCCAAGTGTCTGAGGGCCTAACTGCAATGCCCGTAGGCTGCCATACAGCAGTAGGAAAGTTCTGATTGGATCCAGGTCAAATCTATTCCCACAGTTTTAAGTCTGCAGGGTGCTATGTCACTAAACATAAAATGTAAGCCGTGTACATACTAGCTTTTTTTCTGATCTGCATTTACAAAGCTCATTAGAAACACAAATATTTGTAGTCACAGTAATCTTAAAATTGGGAATGATTTGTAAGATCTTGCTGTCTGGGCAGTTAGATCAGAAGGCTCTATAAACTAGCACTGTGATGGAAAAAAAGTTTCCCAAGTAAAACACAGAACACATTAATAGCATCGGTAAGCCTTATGTTCAGATAGTGAACATCTAATTGTAGATGGAGAGCTGCATAGTTACAGTTAAAAACTAAAGCCATTCCTCTATGAAGAGCACTTGAAAATACATTTCTAGGATAGGATTACAGTGATGTTTCCATATGCTCTTGTTTGCATCATTGAATGCATTAATAAAACTTGGTCTCCAAGGGAAACTAAAAATTACTACATCAACAGAAGTGCCTATATATGCTATACCATTCTGTGATTAGGGCTCTAAAACTTAAAAGCACGAATCTGGGCTTATTTTTTGCATGTATATGCCCCCCAGGTGTTATAAAAAAAAAATAAAAACAAGCAAAAAAATAACAGCTAAGCTGCAATACTCACCTTTAACAGGAGCTGCCCCCTACCCCATCTCTGGCCACAAGATGTGCTCAATCCAGCGTACCTCATTCTGGAAACTAAAAGTAAAAAGCTACAAATGCAGGGCAACATAGCCCTAATCACTGAGCCCCTTACCACCATCAGCACTGCTCTCTACATCATCCACGTTTGCTGGCAGAAGACAGATGAGGAAGATGATCCAGTTCATTATATGACAGGTCAGAAGACATAAAAAAAAGATTTGGGGCACGGAGATTCATAAGTACTATGGAATCAAGTGGAGTCATCAAATGTTCCTATTTTTTGGTATTTCCCCATGATTGTTTCTTTATCTGTTGATTTACACTCTAGACCAAAAATACTATAAAAAAGAGGGTGGGAGCATATGGAACCATCCATGAGTGGTCTTCAAATGGATGACCAGCCACTGATGCACTGTTACAATATAAAAATAAAAAAATGTTGCAATTTTTAAAATGTCATGGTCAATTTGCTAGCAAAATAAATGTACATTTATTATAAGTGTGGAAGCATTAAGTCTGCTCTCAAGGTATGTCTGATTTTGCATACATAAAAAAATAAAATAATCCAAAAGTCTAGTATAATTGCCTAAGCAGCCCATAAGATAATCGTTTTAGTCCAGTCTGGTACAGTATAGGTATAGTCAAATTTAGTGGTTACAAAATACAGTGAATTATAGCAGTAAAACAACAGCAAAATAAAATGGTCCCTTACTAAAAAATAATAAAAAAAAAAATCTCTCTTTCATTTCTGTATACATCTCACCACCATAAAACATTTCAAACATGTACATTACTATAAACACACATATTCACTGCAACAGGTAATGAGAGGTCCTTCACCCTGTAATTCATAGAGGTAAAGACAGACAATCTTCAACACCGTCAGCAGTTGTCATGGATACCATGTAAAGCTTAACGCTGATTGCAGGTTGTAAAGCTATAGGAATTCCACATAGTTTTCAGGGATAAGTCCAGTCTTTCCATTGAGCGTCCCTTCTAACCAGCCTGGCTCCTGAGATGCGTGAACTGTGCAAAACAAATAAGCACAAAGAGGTTACACATTAATTCTGCTACATCCTAGCAGATTCAAGTATACCTTGCTGTAGCATGCTTGATTACAGTCCTTACAGGTCATGAAATACTTTGCATTAAAGAGAAACTTCAGTATAAATACTAGCTGCTGACTTTTAATACAAGACACCTACTTTTTGGCTATCAATCAGGTCTGCATGCTCCGCCCATTTCCCTCCCACTGTCTATAAGAGTGCTTTCCTGCCTAATGTACCCCCCCACTGCCCAATCCCTTCCCCACTCTGTACCCGCCTCTTTGTTTCCATTAGTAATTATTTTTGTTGTCTAACACTTTGAGCGCAACCCCCACTTACCTTGCAATTTCTCTAGGTTCCCTTCGAGGCGCACTTTTTATGGACAATGTGTATTAGACTGTGATACCCCCTTGGTACAAGCTGTCCTAGTTATTTCACAGGAAGTTGAGTTCTACCTTATGACGTGGGGGCCCCCAGCACTACCACTCTACTTGTTCGACACTTCTTTAACTGAATATTATTATAAGAGTTCAAACTCTTCTTCATCTACTTATCCCATTTGAATGTAAATCTATGGACTTCCCTATTATATGCTAATGAGTCGAAGTCTGATGTTGAATCTGTACTCCACAGACTAGTTAAACCCCAGCTTCAGGAAAATAATAAAATTATCCCTTGCAGTGGGACTGTACCAGCATTGCAAGTGTTATTTGCTTGTTTATGCCAAGGGAAACAATAAAAGGAGATTTGTCTAATTCTCCACTCCTCCCCGCAGTGTCTGCACCCCAGTGCTCCACAAATCTGGGGTTCTGTCATCATCAAACCAGAGCAGGATGCTGAAGGACAACCCATCACCAGAACATGGGGGAGTGCTGCCTGCCGTTGGAGTGGAGGATTAGGTAAAGTAAAAGCGTTTCTCCTCTCCCCTAGATAAAATGAGCTGTTAACCCTTGCAGCACAGGTGCAGCCCCACTGCAAGGGATAGTTTTTAATAATACGATTAATTATACTGTTAGTTTGGAGAGACTTAAAATGTAACTCTGTATGCTTCTTCTCTTGTAATAATAATAAAGTTTGATATATTATGCTTGATTTTCCCTGCTCCTACATTCTGTAGACGTGTGCTTTCTCCACCTTTCCTGCATTCCTTTTGAATATTACCCCACCAGTCATCAGACCTCCAGTCTTAGGGGACAGCTCTAAGATAAGGAAGCAAAGTTCCACTCCTCCACCAAGATTGCCACCTCCAGGCAACATGGAACAAGGCATAGTACATCAGTAATGGGGAAAGGATCAGCTGCAAGAGGATGACAGGCAATACTGCTGGCTAGTTTTTTTGCCATCTGCATGCTCCACAATACAGGCCCCCTTTAAGCAACCAGCCCTTGTTATGCTGTAAGATTTACAGCTATTTTGGGTCAATCTTATGGCAAGTGTCACTTTGAGAGCTAGCAAAACAGAAACTATTCAATGTAAAGCATAACCATATTTCAACACAAAAAAATGTTATGGAGCAAAAAACCAAGCGACCATTTGTCTGCAGGACACAAAACAATTGTATTACAGCCGATGCAACAGCATATTTAAGGATAACAGTGGTATTGCCATAATGTGTGTAGTGTGTGCAGTACACATGGGCTCCAAGTGAAGGGGGCTCACTGTGCACACTGGGGAATGCAAATTCTATTTGAGGGTGCAGCCATACCTGTCACTTGCAGGTGCAAGGAGATCCATGGCACATATGCTGGCACTGCACCTGCCCTCTGAAGGGGCTATTGCAGTGCTGACGTTACTCTAATCTCATGCGACGGACTGAAGTGGCTGCACTTCCAGAAAACTTACAGTAAGTGTGAAAACAGGGGCCAGAGACAGCGGGGGTCGCTGGGGTGTTCTGTGGAGGCCAGCAAGCCTACTCCTTTGTACCTGCCTTCTCTAGACCATCTGTATGTAGGTGGTGTAGAAGAAGGGAGGGATCCATACAGCCTCTCTCTTCCTGTTTAGTTTTTTTTTTTTAAATCAGGTAATTTTTTTAAAGAGTTTAAAGGGGTACCATGTCAAAAGTTCTTCCTGTTTAATTTGAAACAAAAGGTATTACTTCACTGGCTGGGCTGCCAAGTTCCTCCCACTACTGCTTATATCTTTTTTGCAGATGGTTAAAAATTTACAGAGGACATTGTGACTTGTCTGCCTCCTTGTATGGAGCTTCTACAACAACATCCCTATGAATAAAAGTGAATATCTTCACAGGTCACAGTAGGCTTGGAAATAGAAATGATCTTAGCCACCCCCATCAAATCATTCTTTGCAGCTATTACCTTTTGTACCACCACCCCCTCCCAGGGCTGGACTGGGACAAAAATTTGGCCCTGGACTTCCTCATGACTGGCCCACTTTAATTTTGAGTGTCCCCAACAGCGCCCCCCTTACAGAGTGTCCCCAACAGCACCCCCTTACATCAGAGTGTCCCCAACAGCATCCCCCTTACATCAGAGTGTCCCCAACAGCATCCCCCTTACATCAGAGTGTCCCCAACAGCACCCCCTTACATCAGAGTGTCCCCAACAGCATCCCCCTTACATCAGAGTGTCCCCAACAGCGTCCCCCTTACATCAGTGTCCCCAACAGCACCCCCCTTACATCAGAGTGTCCCCAACAGCGTCCCCCTTACATCAGTGTCCCCAACAGCACCCCCCTTACATCAGTGTCCCCAACAGCACCCCCCTTACATCAGTGTCCCCAACAGCACCCCCCTTACATCAGTGTGTCCCCAACAGCACCCCCCTTACATCAGTGTGTCCCCAACAGCATCCCCCTTACATCAGAGTGTCCCCAACAGCATCCCCCTTACATCAGAGTGTCCCCAACAGCACCCCCCTTACATCAGAGTGTCCCCAACAGCACCCCCCTTACATCAGAGTGTCCCCAACAGCATCCCCCTTACATCAGAGTGTCCCCAACAGCATCCCCCTTACATCAGAGTGTCCCCAACAGCATCCCCCTTACATCAGAGTGTCCCCAACAGCATCCCCCTTACATCAGAGTGTCCCCAACAGCATCCCCCTTACATCAGAGTGTCCCCAACAGCATCCCCCTTACATCAGAGTGTCCCCAACAGCATCCCCCTTACATCAGAGTGTCCCCAACAGCATCCCCCTTACATCAGAGTGTCCCCAACAGCATCCCCCTTACATCAGAGTGTCCCCAACAGCACCCCCTTACATCAGAGTGTCCCCAACAGCATCCCCCTTACATCAGAGTGTCCCCAACAGCGTCCCCCTTACATCAGAGTGTCCCAATCAGCAGCTCCCTTCACATCAGAGTCCCCACCAGCAGCCCACTTCACATCAGAGTCCTCACCAGCAGCCCACTTCACATCACAGTCCCCATCAGAGAGCCCGCATCAGCAGCCCTTCACATCAGTGTCCTCCCTCTCCTCCCCCTCCCACATGTACTCACCATTTTGAAGGCAGTTTCGTTCCTCTCTCCAGTCATGTGATAACAAGTGATAGGGGAGAGAGGAAGGAAAGTCTGCCATTGGTCTATCTCCCCCTGCAGGCTAGAGGGAGCATAACGCCTAATGGAAGGAAGCTTCTCCTCCTGACAGGAGTGAAATTGCGATCACTCACTGTCAGAGAGGAGCGGCTCCAGGACTGCACCTGACTGGCCCCCTTACATCAGAGTGTCCCCAACAGCACCCCCCTTACATCAGAGTGTCCCCAACAGCACCCCCCTTACATCAGAGTGTCCCCAACAGTGTCCCGCTTACATCAGAGTGTCCCCAACAGCACCCCCTTACATCAGTGTGTCCCCAACAGCACCCCCCTTACATCAGAGTGTCCCCAACAGCACCCCCCTTACATCAGAGTGTCCCCAACAGCATCCCCCTTACATCAGAGTGTCCCCAACAGAATCCCTCTTACATCAGAGTGTCCCCAACAGCATCCCCCTTACATCAGAGTGTCCCCAACAGCATCCCCCTTACATCAGAGTGTCCCCAACAGAATCCCTCTTACATCAGAGTGTCCCCAACAGCATCCCCCTTACATCAGAGTGTCCCCAACAGCATCCCCCTTACATCAGAGTGTCCCCAACAGCACCCCCCTTACATCAGAGTGTCCCCAACAGCATATCCCTTACATCAGAGTGTCCCCAACAGCATCCCCCTTACATCAGAGCGTCCCCAACAGCGCCCCCCTTACATCAGAGCGTCCCCTACAGCATCCCCCTTACATCAGAGCGTCCCCAACAGCATCCCCCTTACATCAGAGTGTCCCCAACAGCGTCCCCCTTACATCAGTGTCCCCAACAGCACCCCCCTTACATCAGAGTGTCCCCAACAGCATCCCCCTTACATCAGAGTGTCCCCAACAGCATCCCCCTTACATCAGAGTGTCCTCAACAGCATCCCCCTTAAATCAGAGTGTCCCCAACAGCATCCCCCTTACATCAGAGTGTCCCCAACAGCATCCCCCTTAAATCAGAGTGTCCCCAACAGCATCCCCCTTACATCAGAGTGTCCCCAACAGCATCCCCCTTACATCAGAGTGTCCCCAACAGCACCCCCTTACATCAGAGTGTCCCCAACAGCGTCCCCCTTACTTCAGAGTGTCCCCAACAGCATCCCCCTTACATCAGAGTGTCCCCAACAGCGTCCCCCTTACATCAGAGTGTCCCAATCAGCAGCTCCCTTCACATCAGAGTCCCCACCAGCAGCCCACTTCACATCAGAGTCCCCACCAGCAGCCCACTTCACATCAGAGTCCCCACCAGCAGCCCACTTCACATCAGAGTCCTCACCAGCAGCCCACTTCACATCAGAGTCCTCACCAGCAGCCCACTTCACATCAGAGTCCTCACCAGCAGCCCACTTCACATCACAGTCCCCATCAGAGAGCCCCCATCAGCAGCCCTTCACATCAGTGTCCTCCCTCTCCTCCCCCTCCCACATGTACTCACCATTTTGAAGGCAGCTTCGTTCCTCTCTCCAGTCATGTGATAACAAGTGATAGGGGAGAGAGGAAGGAAAGTCTGCCATTGGTCTATCTCCCCCTGCAGGCTAGAGGGAGCATAACGCCTAATGGAAGGAAGCTTCTCCTCCTGACAGGAGTGAAATTGCGATCACTCACTGTCAGAGAGGAGCGGCTCCAGGACTGCACCTGACTGGCCCACTCAGCCATCGGCCCACCGGGAATCTCCCGGTAGTCCCTATGGCCAGTACAGGCCTGCCCCCTCCCTTTAGAATATAAGCTCTACGAGCAGGGCCCTCCTGTACCTTTTGTATTGAACTGTACTGTAATTGTTTTGTCCCCCTTATACATTGTAAAGCGCTGCGTAAACTGTTGGCGCTATATAAATCTCGTATAATAATAATAATAATTCTTCACATTGTAAATTTTAGGATAACAAGAGCCCTCCACTCTGTACATTATGCACTTCTGACCCCTGCACTCTGTGAGTTACATATTCCTGACCCCGTTAGATACTTATACATATTCCTGACTCTGTTAGATCCTCCTGACACCTTCACATTAAATACTTCGGCCCCCTATACAAAGGCTCACATTTTAAGCCCTTCCCCCACTGTTAGCATATTGCCACAGGCCACTGCACACACAACCTCATTCTTCTCCTCTGAGTTATATTCTTGGGGAAGTGGGCCAAACGTATGATCTTGCACACAGGGCCATTGCATTCAGAAAACAACCCTGATCTAGAAAAATGTGTGTTAGACAATCCCCCTCCTTTCTCCTTATTACTGAGAAATCTCAAGCTGGTTAAAGCAGTACCTGCAGACATCTATGGTTACTTAAAAGGAGTGCTTTCTGCTTTGTGTCTTGGGAGCAATAGCAGTCCATAGAACAGCAGCACTTTATTTTCCCAAAAACAGAGTATTTGTATTAGATTAAAAAAAGTGATTAGAATAGACATTCATCTTCCCACACAAAAGTCATAACTAAAAAAAACATACTGACATCTGGCAGGTATTTTCTACAATGAGTAAGACCCACTGTGAAGGAAATTAAGGAAACATGGCAAGTTAGGTCAAAAAAGGAAAACGCGGGACGGTTTCTCTGTTAGATCATACTGCAAATCCTTTGCTAAATAAGACAGATTGATTTTCACTAGATCTGCTTCTGACTCCTTTTAGTAACTTGCTTTATAAGTCTACACCCCTGTGTAAGACCCTCAGTTGTAGGAACTGTCCTTGCTGGCTTTTCTCTAAGGGTCCTTTCACACTGGGGCGGGGGCGTTGTCGGCTATTGTAAGCGGCGCTTTACCGTCGGTATGCGGCCGCTAGCGGGGCGGTTTTACCCCCCTGCTAGCGGCCGAGAAAGGGTTAAAACCACTGCAAGGCGTCTCTGCAGAGGCGCTTTGCCGGCGGTATAGTCGCGCCGTCCCATTGATTTCAATGGGCAGGAGCGGTAAATGAGCGGTATACACTCCGCTCCTTCACCGCTCCGAAGATGCTGCTGGCAGGACTTTTTTTACCGTCCTGCCAGCGCATCGTTCCAGTGTGAAAGCCCTCGGGGCTTTCACACTGGAATGAAAGCAACGGCACTTTCGGATCGGTTTGCAGGCATTATCAGGGCAATAGAGCCTGCAAACCGCCCCAGTGTGAAAGGACCCTAAAGAGTTCAACGTAGCATGTATCAAGAGGTTCCACTTAAAGCTGTATTAAACCCTGAACCTGAAATGTAATATATTGCAGCTTATCAATCATTAGATTTGATGGCTGCATTCCTTTTCTTTTTTGAGGCTTTTTCCTTCTGTTTTCACCTAGTGATCCGGTCAGAAAACATCTCCTGTAATAGGGTGCCTACACTCTGGATGAAGGAGCAACAGGGACACCTTTGGGCCACTGCCTTGACAATCTGGGGGGGGGGGGGGGTAGTGATACATGTACTAGCAGATTTAAATACACTAACAAATTGAAGCCAAACTCCAAGTAACACTTTTTTGTCTCAACTCTGTAACTGCTACATCTACAGGATAGCTTGTTCTGTTGAAAAACAAACAATGTACTGGCAGGATCACCATGTGAAAATAAAAGAAAAAAAGGCTAAAAAAAGAAAACGAATGCAGCCATCACATCTAAGAATTCGTAAGCTGCAATATAATAAATGTTTGCTTTGGGGTTTAATATTGCTGTAAAGATAAAATCTGAGTAATACTAGCATTGTCTAAACACCATGCATATGCTTACTTTTTTTCTGGTGTCCTTTATGCATTTCTTCTAGATCTTATCTGTGCAGTAATCTAATCCAGCATTAAACAACTTCTGCACTTCGCTGGAGTTTCCTGTAAAGAAGACAAGGCTGTTCTCTCTTTCTACACAGGGTGAGGTCTTACATTCACCCCCTGTAGTTTTCTGCAGGCAGCCTGCAGTGTGTGGACCTACTGGGTCCCACTCACATCTTTGCTCTTTGTACAGGTTATGTAACCACAGTAATAATACCACCACTACTTTTACAAGGTAATATGGGTTTGCAAAGGCATTTGATGCTTGCAATATGGATGTACATCCTTTGTGTTTTTTGAGGTGTATATCTCAATGAACGTTTTTATGCCTGAAGTTCAGCTTTTACTTCTTCATCCTGTCACTTTGTAGTCATGTAGATGAGTAAAAGTAAGAAAAATAGAGAACATTCTAAAATTGCTCTTAAAATAAGGCATTATTTGTATACCATAAATAATATGTCATTACTAAACTCTGGCAAAAAAAAAAGAATAAAACATTAAAAATTTCTCTCACATAAAAAAAAAAAACTCTGTTAATCTTTTGTAGGAGAGTGAAGATGAATTACAAAATGCTACACTTATATGAACTCTTACAGAAATACATTAAGGGCTCTGGTTAGTCTGGTTTTGGCTCATTTGTATGTCTGGGGATCACAGACACTCGGTACATAATTCTATTCAGCCATTATAGAATATTGATATGGTTTACTAAATTTTTTTTTTTTTTCATTCAAATAAAAAACTGAGGTTAATGCAATTTGGATTGACCCACGCTCTGCTTTGCTACTGTTGATCATCTATCTGTTGCAACACAGCATCTGGGTAACTGCCTGGGCTTATTTTATTAACCTAGAAAGACCTTTAGCTATATTTTACCCTGATGCTTTCTTTTCCACGGGTCTGAGGACTAAGCACTAACAGTAATTGAACTGCATTAATCTTAATCCATAGGAAAACATTATAAATCAAACACTATATACTATTCTGTAGCATTCTGGACACGCATTTATAACCGCAGCCAAGAGAGGGAGAAGGATGTGGCTAAATCATTCATTGATAATTACAACCACAGCAGTCTGTGCATAACTGCTAACGGGAGACAGCCGAAAAGGACCCAAGAGCAAGAGGAAAGTGTGATCCTATAAGAGACCCCTCTGGCTGCCTACAGATCTATTCGGCTAGTCTTTTTGTCAGCTTCTGAGGTTAAATGAATCTTTATATAGTAGTCTTGCCAGTAATTACATCACTACTGACTACATGTCTAATTTACTATAGACAGGCTGTCCCTCCAAGCACAGTATGGTGCCGTTTTTACATTTATAGATATTTCTTTATATGGGTGGAGCAAAATGTTTCTACAACTGTATCTATGCTAAATGGTTTACATCTATATATTTCTATAAACATATACAGATCATAAAACCTCTATTATAGGATGTATGCAGGGTAATTTGACATCCTCATGGACTATGGCAAGTTAAAACTTTGTGATTTTCCAGTTGTGGGACATAACAGAAATTGAGAAGATGCAAAATCATATCAGGCTGGTCTGGGAGCAGATCAGGACAGTTTCAGAGCATGAAGAAGGTAAGTATAGTGTGCCTATTGTTCCTTTACAGCACCATCCAATTTTCTTATTCAATTTTCTTAAGATTTCCCTACAACTATGTAGTGCAAGGGCTTGCCTGATTGCATACAAATTGAGTGTTTTGGTTTGACCTCATATTATATGGTTTTGGTAAATCTAAAGGAAAGTTATACAAGAAAATTGTATAATGTATGGCCAGCCTTAGAAAGCAAACCTGATATACTGGGTTGTACTTGAAAGCCTGTACGAGCGACTATTCATTTTGCTATTCAGAGTATTTGGGCTTAGAGAGGTTTGTGGATTTTAGTTATAGTTTCCCTTTAGTTTTTCTAAAAATGTACATGTAAGGATGCCAAGTTGTTTGGTCAGAAAAAAATAAATAAGAGTATTGTGACAAAAAAATAAAGCCTGTCCAGATCACACATGAACATCTTCATTACATGTTTGCTAGTAGACCAACCACATAAAAAAGGATATGAGTACCAGACACACAACCCCAACTGCTGATTCACACTCAGTGATTTGGAGAGGGTGGGGCTACTAATCATCTGCCCATCCTCCATTCGTATATCCTGTTCCATTCATAGAAGCTGTAGAATGGCTTTTATTTTATTTATTTCAGGTACTTATATATCGCTGTCAATTTACGCAGCGCTTTACATATACATTGTACATTCACATCAGTCCCTACCCTCAAGGAGCTTACAACCTAAGGTTCCTAACACACATTCATACATACTGATACTGGAGCCAAATTAGACAGGATCTGATTAACCTACCGGCATGTCTTTAGAGTGTGGGAGGAAACTGGAGTACCCAGAGGAAACCCACGCAGGCACAGGGAGAACATGCAAACTCCAGGCAGATGGTGTCATGGTCGGGATTCGAACCAGTGACCCTTTTTGCTTCTAGGTGAAAGTGCTAACCACTACACCACTGTGCTGTCCATATGATTGGCAGAACTGAGCAGAAAGGATGGACATAGTCAGACTCTCTTAACGAGTATACAAACTAGAAAGCTTAGTAAGATTAGGCCAGGTTGATTCGCGAAAATTCTTTATGGGGAAAAAATCATGAACATATACATATGTGTTAGCTATACTAGAAAAAAAACAGCTATACTGATCTATGGGACCTTCTTTCAAAAACAGTTTGTTCATATAACCATATTTGGGAGCTGGTGCATTTGTAACATGTTACACCCTGAATATGAATTGAAATAGTGTCGCGCTAATATGCAGAAATCATTGGATAATTAAACTGATAATATAAAAAAACTAAAATTGCTGCAGCCGTCACTACTGTGCTCCCACATATAACAGTATACAAAATATATATAAAAAGTGTGGCACCGCTGCAATAGTGAAAATTAATATACAGGTGATACTGGAAAAATTAGAATATCGTGGAAAAGTTAATTTATTTCACTGATGCAACTTAAAAGATGAAAATAATATATGAGATAGACTCATTACATGCAAAGCAAGATAGTTCAAGCCGTGATTTGTCATAATTGTGATGATTATGGCTTGCAGCTAATGAAAACCCCAAATCCACAATCTCAGAAAATTAAAATATTACATGCAATCAATAAAACAAGGATTGTACATAGAACAATATCTTAGCTCTGAAAAGTATAAGCATCCATATGTACTCAGTACTTGGTTTGGGCCCCTTTTGCAGCAATTACTGCCTCAATGCGACGTGGCATGGAAGCTATCAGCCTGTGGCACTGCTGAGGTGTTATGGAAGACCAGGATGCTTCAGTAGCGGCATTGTTCGGTCTCATGTCTCATCTTTCTCATGGCAATGCCCCACAGATTGTCTATGGGGTTCAGGTCAGGCGAATTTGCAGGCCAATCTAGCACAGTAATCCCACGGTCACTGAACCAGGTTTTGGTGCTTTTGGCAGTGTGGGCAGGTGCCAAGTCCTGCTGGAAAATTAAGTCAGCATCCCCATAGAGCTTTTCTGTGGAAGGAAGCATTAAGTGCTCCAAAATCTCCTGGTAGATGGCTGCGTTGACTCGGGACTTAACTTAGTGGACGAACCCCAGCAGATGACATGGCTCTCCAAATCAACACAGACTGGAAACTTCACACTGAACTTCAAGCATCTTGCAGTGTGTGTCTCTCCATTCTTCCTCCATACTCTGGGTCCTTGGTTTCCCAATGAGATGCAAAATTTGCCCTCATCAGAAATGAGGACTTTGGACCACTGAGCAACAGATCAGGTCTGTTTTTCTTTAACCCAGGTAAGACGCTTCTGACATTGTTTTGAATGGCCTTTTCCTGACAATCCTCTCCAGGCTGCGGTCATTCCACATATCTTTCTATTAACATGCTTTGATACAGCACTTTGGGAACATCCAACTTCTTTTGCAATTACCTTTTGAGGCTTTCCCTGCTTATTATGGTTTTCTGCACAACTGTCAGGTCAGCAGTCTTTCCCATGATTGTGATTCCTACTGAACCAGACTGAGAGACCATTTAAAGGCTCAGGAACCCTTTGCAGGTGTTATGACTTAATTAGCTGATTAGAGCGGGACACTTTCAGCCTAGAATATTGTACCTTTTCAAAATATTCAAATTTTCTGAAATTGTGGATTTGGGATTTTTTTTTATACGCTGTAAGCCATAATCATCACAATTATGACAAATCACAGCTTGAACTATCTTGCTTTGCATGTAATGAGTCTATCTCATATATTAGTTTTACCTTTTAAGTTGCATTAGTGAAATAAATGAACTTTTGCACGATATTCTAATTTTTTGAGTATCACCTGTATAACAAAACAGCTACTAACTGTACAATATATGTGTAATAATTGCATATAATAAAATGAAAAAGTCCCAACAGTGCAGCAGGAAAAAATGTCTTCAACTGATGTGAAAAAACGTATGTGAATATGGGTGAAACATGTAACAAATGGTGAACTTACCATTAAGAGTAAACTAAAGCCACAATATATTGTAAGGCTAGAAATGCAGTTAATTTATCATCAATATAGTGACTATATGTCAGTGTAAAACTGTTTATGTTGAAATGTATTGAAATGTATTGTGCAGAGCTAGTTGTAGGTGTGCTTTCTGTGCTTTTACATACATTTATGCGTGCACAGCCTTGGAATTATGAAAGAAATGCAATTCTTGTAGGTAGAAAGACATGTTACCTTGAAACAAGATAGGTGGGCAAAGAGAACAGTATTTATTAATATGATGAAATGCAATAATGACTCACCATTTTCAAACATTGTTCCAGCTGTGAATGAGAGTTCAGAGTCATGCTCGGCTTTACATGCATACAAGGCCTTTGCTTTCCTTGGCAAACTAAAAAAAAAAAAAATCAGAAGTACACAGGTCAATTGTCTTTAAGGTGTTAGTAAGAAGTATATTTATAAAAGTTTAAAATGTAAAAACATGGGCAACTATGATTGAGACCATATTAAGGGTTGTACAGTGGTGAAGCTGTTACTCCTACTTTAAAGCAATGGGTTTCTTAATTCACTGTCCACCATTAAGGTTAGCACAAAAAGGTCCTGTTTCCCTGTGTTTGCTAGATATTCCGACTCCGATTGTTGTGAAGCGATTTATCCCTTGTGAGACCTCTATGCCTGGCCTGTATAAGATATAATCACTGAGGACAATCCTCATCAGATAGCTTGAACTCAACAAATACTGATTCCATCCACAGAGGTGCTTTTATTCTGAACATCAGGTTACAGCAGATGACAGTAAACAAACAGATGAATAGGTTGTGGTATTTATCCGGTCAAAAGATGATATTGTCTGTAGCTTACAATGTAGAGAATATGTGCCCTGCTACATGTGGCTTATAGCTGCATCCATGACACAGGAAGTATAATCACAGGAAGAAGGGTGGAGCATTACGTACAAAGGAAGTGTGTCATAACATAAGGAAAAAAGAACATAAGAAACAAGTGTACCACAAAGGGTCACTAGATGGCAGCATGTGAACTAAATATAAAAGTCCATAGAAAATGGTTAGGAAAACAGTCTATATAAATTCTTTGCCCTGTTGGGGCAGCACACTCCCCGTCTGGCATGGTAAATGTCACTATATACATCAGAACGGTAGTTATGCAACTGCAAATAACAAACAGTGTAATTTGCTAGATCTCTTAAAGACCTGAAAGACATAAAAAGAACATGCATGTAATGCAATAACAATAACTCTTAAATCAAGGCTTCAAGTTATGTCAACTAAAGTCCAAGACACTTTCTTCTTGATGTCACAGGTAGGATCCAGCAGCGTAGGCAAACAAGTTCCTTCTCCAAAGGATAAGAGCAGAATAAGTTCCGTGATAGGTCTGATGAAAGTCTTTACAGTCCCTTGTCTTGAAACCTTCACCTCCACCTTACGTACCTTACCGTCATCACTAGGAACGCTCTTTACAATAAGTCCCATGGGCCATTCTATTCTTTCAGCTTGCTGGTCCTTAAGCAGAACAAGATCTCCAACTTGCATGTTAGGGTTCAGCCGTTGCCATTTCCTGCGTCCTTGCAGAGTAGAAAGATACTCCATCTTCCTTCCAACGATTCCAGAAGCAGTTGGCGAGGTGTTGTACTCGCTTCCACTGGTCATAGCACAGATTTCCTGCTTTAAAGTTTCCAGGTGGAACAGAAACAGACCTAAGCTTCCGTGTAAGAAGAGTAGCTGGGGTAAGGATAGTTGGGGTCTCTGGACACTGGAACTAGAAGACTGAAGACATCAGCTGTGGTTTCTTCTAGATGATCCAGCAGGAATTCAGGACTTGTTAAGCAAGAAGAATTTGCAAAGACACTTGCAAGCATAGGCCTGGCGGCATGATCTGCAGGATTCAGATGGAACATAATGCCATTGTAAAGGTTTGGATGATTTCCTGATTCTCTCTACACGGTTGCTGACATAGAAACGTTTAGTGAATACAGAAAGAAGGGGGGTTGGGGTACAAATACCCCTGGGATTTTTAAGGTGCTTTTCAAAATTTTTTTGGATAGGTCAGTAGAGAGGTATAACAACCTCAAAGAAAGAAAAAAATCACTGTATGCAAATTGCCAAATTGACTAATAAAATTTCTTATTTAAATATCTTTAATGATTACGAATAATGACAAAACACATCATTTAAAAAAACAAAAAAACATGCACAATCTTGAACAGACATGGTCAGATAGTGACATAGTTTAAAATTTGAAACCACTTTGCGATACCAATCTCAACATGTTTCGCTCAATAATCTGAGCTTCATCAGGAGTTTTTTGGTACAGGTGTGGCATACTAAAGATAAAGGAGAGAAGAGACAAAACAACAATATATAAATAAATACAATGCTTGCAAAACACTTAAAGATATTAATTTATCAGAAAGATCGAATTCAATTAAATATTGCTAAGAGAGCATTAACTGGTATATATACATTTGCATACAGACAATATATATGGGTAAATTTCACATATTACCTAACAGGTCTAAACTCGTAACAATCTGATCAATATAGGTAGAGAAATAGGAATTTATTGGAATACTGTGTATTCATTCGTTTCCAGGTCCACAAAGGGAAAGAGACACCCATGTGGATCTAGGAACAGTAAAAACAACATACAGGAAAAAGAAAACAAAAAACAAAAAAGTAGGGGTTTGCTTACCCAAGCCAACACAGATTCAGAGGTGCATAGTAGACACACAAGTGGTGAACGTATATACAATGCCGTGGCTACGAATGCCAATCAAAAGGATGCGTCTCACCCGTCTAAGGCCTCCCAGACCCGTTCTATGGTCCACAGAGGGGCCCAAGTGTAGAGTAACTGAAATGGAGTATTACAGAAGAATAATGAAATATTTCTAAGTACATAGACTAATAGCAGGGAAATGGAGCAGTCGGTGAGGTAGAGTGGTGAAAGTATCAAGAAATTACCTTCTAGGTTGAATCAAGGGTAAATGTTCAGGGCTATAAAAGCCGTATGAACAAAAACATAAAGGAGGACAATACTCCAGTTTCACCACACGGTGGCAGTCCAAAAGGACAACCCTTGAGAGCCAGATCAGAAGATCCAAGTGTATGCTGCCCCAGTAAACTGGAAAAAAGATGAATAAATAAAGACAATAAAGCAATTGCTCTGGAGAGCATTGTCTTATACCAAAATACCATTAAGTCAATCCTCAAGTAGGGAGTATAGCCCCCTTCGGATAGAGAATTTAGCTTACCTGAGAGGTGGGGTGGATGTGTACGGAAGGGGAGAGCGGCATATACCTCCCCTTGCAGCCTCAGCGCCACTGTCAGAGGATAGCGGCTCTGACAGTGGCGCTGAGGCTGCAAGGGGAGGTATATGCCGCTCTCCCCTTCCGTACACATCCACCCCACCTCTCAGGTAAGCTAAATTCTCTATCCGAAGGGGGCTATACTCCCTACTTGAGGATTGACTTAATGGTATTTTGGTATAAGACAATGCTCTCCAGAGCAATTGCTTTATTGTCTTTATTTATTCATCTTTTTTCCAGTTTACTGGGGCAGCATACACTTGGATCTTCTGATCTGGCTCTCAAGGGTTGTCCTTTTGGACTGCCACCGTGTGGTGAAACTGGAGTATTGTCCTCCTTTATGTTTTTGTTCATACGGCTTTTATAGCCCTGAACATTTACCCTTGATTCAACCTAGAAGGTAATTTCTTGATACTTTCACCACTCTACCTCACCGACTGCTCCATTTCCCTGCTATTAGTCTATGTACTTAGAAATATTTCATTATTCTTCTGTAATACTCCATTTCAGTTACTCTACACTTGGGCCCCTCTGTGGACCATAGAACGGGTCTGGGAGGCCTTAGACGGGTGAGACGCATCCTTTTGATTGGCATTCGTAGCCACGGCATTGTATATACGTTCACCACTTGTGTGTCTACTATGCACCTCTGAATCTGTGTTGGCTTGGGTAAGCAAACCCCTACTTTTTTGTTTTTTGTTTTCTTTTTCCTGTATGTTGTTTTTACTGTTCCTAGATCCACATGGGTGTCTCTTTCCCTTTGTGGACCTGGAAACGAATGAATACACAGTATTCCAATAAATTCCTATTTCTCTACCTATATTGATCAGATTGTTACGAGTTTAGACCTGTTAGGTAATATGTGAAATTTACCCATATATATTGTCTGTATGCAAATGTATATATACCAGTTAATGCTCTCTTAGCAATATTTAATTGAATTCGATCTTTCTGATAAATTAATATCTTTAAGTGTTTTGCAAGCATTGTATTTATTTATATATTGTTGTTTTGTCTCTTCTCTCCTTTATCTTTAGTATGCCACACCTGTACCAAAAAACTCCTGATGAAGCTCAGATTATTGAGCGAAACATGTTGAGATTGGTATCGCAAAGTGGTTTCAAATTTTAAACTATGTCACTATCTGACCATGTCTGTTCAAGATTGTGCATGTTTTTTTGTTTTTTTAAATGATGTGTTTTGTCATTATTCGTAATCATTAAAGATATTTAAATAAGAAATTTTATTAGTCAATTTGGCAATTTGCATACAGTGATTTTTTTCTTTCTTTGAGGTTGTTATACCTCTCTACTGACCTATCCAAAAAAATTTTGAAAAGCACCTTAAAAATCCCAGGGGTATTTGTACCCCAACCCCCCTTCTTTCTGTATTTATTTACTAGGGATGTGGTGCTAATGGGTTAACTGTCCCTGCCCTCTAACAAATATCATAGAAACGTTTAGTCTGGTTGTATATGTAGCCCAGAACAACTTTGCTGTCTGTGTAGAATCTGCCATCTATCTGAATGTCTAGCTCACGCAGTATGAAATCTGCTATTTCTACAGCTAGCACAGTCCCACAAAGTTCAAGCCTGGGAACCGTGTGTTCAGGCTTAGGTGCTAACTTAGCTTTCCCAAACAGAAACCCTATGTGGGCTTGATTGGAAGAATCTCTTACCTTGAGGTAAGCGACAGCTGCTATGGCCTCAGTAGATGCATCTGAGAAGATATGAAGCTCTTTCCTCTGACTTGTGGCAAGGGAGGCAGAAGTGTAGCAGCGTGGTATACGGATTTCATCTAATGCCGCGTACACACGAGCAGACTTTTTGACCAGACTGGTCCGACGGACTTTCCCAATGAACGGACTTGCCTACACACGATCATACCAAAGTCTGACAGATTTGTACGTGATAACGTACGACCGGACTAAAATAAGGAAGTTAATAACCAGTAGCCAATAGTTGCCCTAGTGTCGGTTTTCGTCCGTCCGACTAGCATACAGACAAGCGGATTTTTCTATAGGAACTGGGTCTGGCGGAGTTCCGACGTAAAGATTTGAAACATGTTCCAAATCTAAAGTCCGCCAGATTTTCGACCGAAAAAGTCCGCTGCAGGTCCGATGAAGCCCACACACGGTCGAATTGTTGGACCAGTCCAGTCTGGTCGAAAAGTCAGCTCGTGTGTACGCGGCATAAAGGCATGTAGAGATTGTTTCCAGGACTCCCACTTTGAAAGCTGATCTATTGGTATTGAAGTTGGTTCGGCGTGATCATTGTCAAAGATCCTTTTCATAAAGGCGATGAAATGGTCCTTCAACTCAGGCCTGTTCTTTAGTGTACGTTGAGTTGAATCTGGATAGAGCCTGTTCACGATTGGTTGGGAGTTTAACCCTTGCAGCACGAACAGGTATTGGTGCAACCCAGCTGTTAGACTCATCCTGGAAGAATTCTTTGTCCATTATTTTGATGAACTCTCTGTCTTCGACTGACAAGGCTATTTTGTTGTCATCGCTTATAGTACAAAACACTGTGGTACCTAGGTTGTCACCACAAAGGTTAGGAGTGACATCGGGTACCTAGATGATGTCAAGAGGCTTCTCTTTTACTTCATAATGGCGAGGGCACTGTTTGAAGTGGGATGCACGTCCGTTTCCTAACATGTAAGTTTTGAAGGAGTGGATCTCGGATGACGTACGCATTCTATCCAAGCATACGTCGCCCACAATTACCCAGCCTAGATTGAGTTTTTGTGCATAAGGGGCATCATGAGGTGCATTGCACTACTTGCGTACTTTGTGTACTCTGAGAATGTCTCTTACTAGCAAGATCAAGATTTCAGCATTCATGTCCATTGCAGGAATTTCATTAACAAGGTGCCTCAAGTAAGGATGGTGATATGCAGCCTCTGGAGTAGGAATTTTTTTCCCTTTCGTCTGGTATCTGGTCACACTCGACTAATGTTGGTAGGGGTATGCCCTCTTCCTTATTGATATGAGAGACCATGAACCCATTCTGCCGAAGGTCTCTTCACGACCAGAACAGGTTCTGAGAGTATATGGTGATGCATGTCCCTCCATACCAAAGATCTCAAAGAATTTAGGCTTAACCAGGGATCTGTTGCTCTGTTCATCTATTATGGAATACATCCTAATACCTTCCTTAGGTTGACCCTTTGGGTATATCTTGACTAAGCATATCTTAGCACAGCATTTGTGATCTAGGTCTTCTCCACAGACTTCTGTGCATGAAGAAGAAACGTTAGCTGTAGCTGGAGCACGACCTTGTTGCTCCCTGCCATGACTTGAGAGAGGGCTGGAGGTAGGAGGCTGCTGTGAATTGTCTGAGGGTAGGCCCGGATGCATAGCAGTAGCATGTCTGTCGCTACTACATTCTGTGCACTTGATGACAACTTTACAGTCTTTAGCAAAATGTCCATAACAAGTACAGCACCTGTAGCATATTCCAAGTTTCTGAAGAATCTCCCTGCGCTCTTGTAACATCTTTGCCCTAAGCCCACAACATTTCTTTAGGGGGTGAGGTTTCTTGTGAATAGGGCACTGATGATTAGGGTCTTTATCTCTGTCACCCGAATCGCTCTGGTGAGCAGGAGAGGATACAGGTGGTGAGATGTCTGTCCTTTTAATAGATATTGCTCTATTAAAGTCTCTACATTTAGTTGCTATGTTATCATACCTTGATGAAGATGATGATGATGAAGCAGGTAAGTTGGGTTCACTGAAGCTGAAGCTGGGATCGTTTCTCGTCCAGTCTTGATCACTGATGAACCTGCAAAAATATGCAAATGGAGGAAAAGATACGTTATAGTTTCTTTTGTACCTTGAGCCCTGTTGTGCCCATTTCTCTTGCAGGCCGTATGGTAGGTTAGGCACCACTGGATTGACACCATGAGCAGTGTCCAGGAAGCTTAGTCCAGGTAGATGTGGGTCTGTCTTTGCCAACTCCAGCTCCATGAGAAGATCACTCAGATCTTGGAGCTTGCGATAGTCTGTGTTCCCTATTTTTGGGAAGTTTTGCAGTCTCTTGAACAGAGCGCTTTCTATGGCTTCAGAGCTACCATAGGCTTGCTCAAGTCATGCCCATGCAGCAACAAGACCTGCATTTGGGTGGCACTGTTCTCAGTCTTTTAACACAATCTTCAGATTCTGGCCCTAGCCACTTTATGAGCAAATCAAGTTCCTCCTTAGTAGTAAGGTTGAGATCAGCAATGGCAGCTTTGAAGGTTGATCTCCAGGCCCTGTAGCTCTCCGGACAGCTGTCAAACCTTGAGAGGGTAGTGTTAATGAGCTCACAGTGTACCATATATCTGGCGAAGTCATTCAAGTCTACTCTCACTCTTCGGTGCCAAAGTAACTTGTGGAACCCCTCGGGTGTGAAAGTTCTCTGGTGAAGTAGGGTGAGGTTTACCAGGATGAAATGATGTTGCAGGAGCATTTAACTGTGGTGTAGTCCCTAAGGCTTGTGCTGGCTGTGGCTTGAGCTGCGGCTTGTCACTGGAAGTCACCTTGTTGTCAGCAAGAAGTGATGCAGTTTGCTGCATAGATGCACTTGTGTTGTAGACTTGAAGAGGCTCAAGCATTTGGAGCTGAGAGGTCTCTGTGTTGAGAGTCAGAACATTGTTGTTAGTAAGACGTACAGGAGATAACTCTCATTGCAAACATAATGATAACTATCATTGCAAACATTATGCTTTAGTACATATTCACTGGTGCGTTTGACTGGGTCTTGCAGTTCCGCTGGGATGGACCAGACTGAGTTAGCACTTTCTCCCATCGCTTGTTCGAGCACTCTCAGCCTTGCCAGGGCAGCTGCTTCCTCCCTTTCCATTTGCAGAATCTTTAATTGGGAATCTGCCTCTGCTTGTTGAGATTTCATCTTTGCCACTATTTCTGCTTGTTGAGCTTCCATCTTTGCCTTTTGTGTTGCCTTTTGTGTTTCTAGTTCTGCTTCCCTTCTGGCAAAGAAGCTTTGCACTTTTTTTGATTCCGCATCAGCGCAAGCCTCTATTATCTTATCACTTAATGTTGAACTTCTGTAGAAGAATGTGCACTGTGCTTGGTTGATGTGGATCTGTGACAAATGGTCTCCTGCAGTTGAGCAATGCAGAGTTCTGCCTTATGCTGGGCATTTTGCACTAATGCCGCGTACACACGAGCAGACTTTACGGCAGACTTTGCCCGGCAGACTGGATTTCATCAGACAATTCGATCGTGTGTGGGCGCCAGCGGACTTTGTTTTCTCAAAAGGTGGATGGACTGAGATTTGAAACATGTTTTAAATCAATCCGTCGAAATGGAGTCCGGTCGAAAAGTCAGCTCGTCTGTATGCTAGTTCGACGGACAAAAAGCCACGTTAGGGCAGCTATTGGCTACTGGCTATGAACTTCCTTGTTTTAGTCTGGTCGTACGTCATCATGTACGAATTCGACGGACTTTGGTGGATTGTGTGTAGGCAAGTCCGTTCATTCAGAAAGTCCGTCGTAAAGTACGTCGAAAAGTCCGCCGGGCAAAGTCTGCCGTAAAGTCCGCTCGTGTGTACGCGGCATAAGAGATCCCTTTATTGGTTTAGTGCATCAGCCCTGGTCAGTTCTTCTGAAGAGTCCTCTATATTACAATCCTGCAAGAAAGCTGTGTATTATGCAAACAGCCGCTGGTAACATTCGTACGCGGCATGATGAATCTGCATTGGTTCAGCAACAAAGGGGTGCTCAGAGTCTTGTCTAGACATTTTTGCAAGAAAAGGTACTGTCTCTTTAAGAAGACGAACAGCAGCTTAGACAGGTGGGTTAACACAATTCAATGTAGAGAAACAGTTTTTAACATTCACATGAAGTGCGGTAAACTCGTGCGACCATGTGCTTCACAAGATGGCAGATGGCACTGAGCTTGATTGCAGATCAGGCGCACACATATACACAGTAGGCTGTGGGAATTCTATACATCTTTTAACTATTCTGACTCTGATTGTTGTGAAGCGATTTATCACTTGTGAGACCTCTATGCTTGGCCTGTATAAGATATAATCACTGAGGACAATCCTCATCAGGTAGCTTGAACTCACAAAATACTGATTCCATCCACAGCAGATGAATAGGTTGTGGTATTTATGCAGTCAAAAGATTATATTATCTGTAGCTTACAATGTAGAATACATGTGCCCTGCTACATGTGGCTTATAGCTGCATCCATGACACAGGAAGTACAATAACAGGAAGAAAGGTGGAGCATTACGCGCAAAGGAAGTGTGTCACAACATAAGGGAAAAAGAACATAAGAAACAAGTGCATTACAACAAAGGGTCACTAGATGGCAGCATGTGACCTAAATATAAAAGTCCATAGAAAAAGTTTAGGAAAACAGTCTATATAAATTCTAGGCCACGTTGGGGCAGCACACTAGGGTTTCCACTTACAATGCAAAACATGTCAGTGATATACATGGCTCCTAAACAAATGGGTCCCAGAATGTGCATGTACTCAGCAGAACCATTATATTGTAAATTCCAATAATTATGTATAGATTACACAATTCAATGTCTGGGGGTGCATAAAACCAGGGCATAAAGTGCAATACTCAGAACGTCCGTTACTTATGGATATCTGTCAAAGCTCCCAGTTCATGGTAGTACGTTAGGTACAACATGTGAAAGCATCCATTCTAGTAGACTACTGGTATCTATATTAGAGGCAGGGTTTTTATTTGCACTTTGGTGAGTTCAGTGCAGAGAGACATGTAAGCAAGGACAACTTATCCACCAAAGAAAACAAGTGAGGTCCACACTTTTACACATTATGCACCAAAATGCCCAGCTCAGAATTGCTCAAACAGATCTTGTCATGGAGTCAGACGTCCATCAAACATGCCCTAACTTGCCCCAAAAAAAGAAAATAATCAAGTTGCTGAATCAGGAAAACGTGAAGCAAAAACTGAGTTCAGGTTATCACAGATGCAAAAAAAAAAGAAAAGAATTCTCATGCATTTTGCTGCCAGACAATCAGAAGTCCTTACTTTAATAATGAAAAGTATTTCAGCTGTATGGAACTTAAGGAACAGATTATTTGGTACGCCAGTCTAGTACTCCTAAAGGGGTGAACATAATTAGCAACCACACTAACTTATGCTATGGCATTCAAATGGTTCTGATTTGATATAATAAGGTCTTATGTGTGTCACAACAACACTGCAACACAACCTTAAAGCAGAGTTCCACTAATTTTTGTGTTTATTAAAAGTCTGCAGCCACAAAAAAAAGAGACTGCTGACTTTTAATAAACACACACTCGCCTGACGCATGGTCCAGCGATGCAGCTGCCCGAACCCTCGCCTCTCTGCGGCCCAGGTATTACAAGAGTGAGCACCCGGCTGTGATAGCTTGAGGCTTGTGTGCTAGTTGCGCAGCGCCTCCCCATTGGTCGGGCAATCTCCTGGGACCTGTGACATGTCCCAGAAAATTGCAAGGAGGGAGGGGAAGAGGAGAACTTCCGCTCGAGCCGCCTAGGTGGCTTGAGCAGAAGTGGGAGCAGGTATCTGTCAAAACTAGGTACCTGTTTGGGTGGAGCTCCGCTTTAAGCACTAATCAGAGCCAAGGCAAGGCAGTACCAATCCATTAGATCAAACTGTTCATGCTTACATCTCACCTACTACCAGGATCCCAGAGCAAAAGTCAGATAACATTTTTCTGATTTACAGTTATTCAGTGTTGGTAAGTCTGTGCTTGTCACAACAAAACATGGTGGCGCAGGACTAAGTGTGGGCAAAACAGAAGAGGATCTCAGTGGGAAAAAGCTGGATCTGCTGGGTGCGTATCTGAATTGTGAAAAAGACAGCCTCCCGGTAAGCAGTGGTTAAAAAAATAATTATGGGGTGGGGGAGGCTGAAGATCAGCTTTAAGTCTAGAGGCTTTTTACAACTATGCGCATTGACCATTGTGTTGACAAAATTTGGTTGAAATAAAAGTAAAAAAAATACCCTCTGTGAATCTACTTGTTACTCAAAACAGATTAATAAGAAATCAATATGGCAGTAATTCAGTTATGGCCAGATTTGTACATATTGACGTAAGAAGACTGGCACTGTATATTTTCTACTTCGGTTAAAAAAAAAAGCCACTTTATGTTTTATCAATGTGAGTCGACAACTTGGTAATATGTTAGCATTACATTTTGGCCTCTTACACATGGAAGCCTAAAAATGGCACATTGTTAGGCATTCAGGTGGCTTTTTTTTCTGACCTAAAACACAGCCTATGTTTTTATTGGGCTTGCACACACAGGCACGTAAACTTGTACTGTGCATACATCAGTAAAAATACGCACAAACACCATACTCCCTTCAAAAAAAAAAAAAAAGAATTTTGAAGCATTTGTATACGTGAATATGCACATGTGCTATACAGCCCATGCTCATGTTTTTTTACTTTCAGTCTGTTTTATTAGAAAGTTTAAGGCACAAAGATGCATACAAAAGTCATGGTAAAATAAAGCTTAAAAGACATATCATAACAATAGAAAACGGGAGATAAGTAAAACACCACAGTAACAGTGGCCAACCCAATCCAGGACACCATATCAATCCAGCACTACGAGCATCTCTAAAAGGTTGCCAGAGTAATCGAAATTTCTAAGCAACTGCAGAATATGACTCCATGAATCTCAGAGTGCAAGTTTTACGTCCTCGTGTTTTTTTTTTGCTGGGTATATCTGATCGATGTATGTATCTCATACATCAGTACCATGTGCAAGTACCCTTAACTTGCATCTTTAGGCTTCATTCACACACACTGACAAGTGTTTTTTATTTACTGATCTGAATGCAGCTGCATTGTTTTCAGTGTTTCACGCAGACCCGTAAACGTGCAGTGTGTTCAAATCCATACCACAAAATCCAAGAACCTGCATCTGAGGACATGCATATACATGTATGCAAGATACCAGTTTTATAAAAAATGAAAAAAAAAAAAAAGGGACAGTTTTATACAAGTATTTACTAATCATTACATAGGAAATTTTGTGCTGGGAAAAAACCAAACAATATAAGTTCGGTAAAGTTTTTACGGTCATGTCAGGTATATACAACCTCTGCTGTAGAAATAGGGAGAAAGGCTTTGGCCTTTGCACTTTAGGACTGCCAGAGAAATAGTCACAGAAAGCCAGTCTTCAATTAAAGCTGAACTCGAGCTAAGATATATTTTGCATATTCAGACTGGTCCAGTTTGACCCAATGTAAGTATGCATATGTAATGCCTGATCATCCTCTGTGGAAGCTGTAAATCATTGAAGTAGCTCAAGTTACTACAGTGATGGTTGCGATCTTCTGGAATGACTGCAATTCAGAGAACCTCTTGCATTTTTTTCCAATAGATGCAAAGCATTCTCTGGACACGGTAGAAATTGTGAGATCACGGCCCCCCCCTCTCCACCTCATCTAATCAGAGATTGTTAACTTAATGTGTGTATCCAATTACCTGCAGGCAGCTGCTTCTGGTAAAAATCATCTCTGCTGTGTCTCCTTCACAGCTGGTGGACACTGCCCTGAGCAGCTATCTTCTGGCATTGTGAAGGTAAATAGCAGCAGCTGCTACTGAGAAAAGCTGCACTGCCCGCCAAAACCTCTCTGCCATTCACAAAACTTCCACACAATGCATCATGTTCTGTAAATGGAGGAAGAGCCGTGGAATGGCAGAATTTCCTCTGCCTATTTACAGAATGAGATGCATTGTGAGAGTTTAGCAAACCAAGTAATATGACTGGAAGAGAAGGTAGAAGGGGGCGAGTGGTGCAACCCTTTTTAGTAGCAGAAGGTTCTGTTAACCTTCATAACACTGAAAGACTGTTGCTCAAAGGAGCCACCTGCAGGTAAAGGGATACATACCATTATAGTTGCTAATGTGTAAATACTATATCCTCAAAAAATATGTACTAATTCCAGCTTTAAATATCACAATAGCAAAACCTCTAAAGTGTCATATTTAAGTGCAATGAAATAGAGTGCTAGATTCTCAATAGTAACAGTAGCACACACTGCTGCTCGAAGTCTGTCCAGGAAAGCAGTAAGCAGTATTCATGCAGTAAGCTCAGTGAAGCAGAGCCTGTTAAAAGTGCAGGCGTAGGGGTTGATTTACTTAAACTGGTGCAGCTGTGTCTGGTAGCCAATCAGCTTCTAACTTCAGCTTGATCAATTAAAGTGGATGTAAACCCAATGCCATCCTTTCTAAACTACTGCCATAGGGGTTATCTATAAGGATATACATGTCTCCTGCATGTATCTTTCATTTCAAATGTCTCCCCTCTGTCTGTTATGAGACCCGAAAAACTGCATATTCTGTGGGTGGGTCTGTTGTCTGGAGCTCGGTGTGTGGAGTCGTGATGTCAGTAGACTCCCCGCCCACTTCTACACTCCCCTTGTCAATATGCATTTTCTCCTGTGTATTTCTTACACTGAACTTCTGCTATGATCTCTAACATCCAGTGAAAAGACAGGAAAGTAACCACATGACTTCAGCATGCCAAATCATGCTGAGGTGTGGAACAGCCAATCCTTGCAGAGCTGCTGAAGAAAGGAGTGGGGGAGGGAATTAAAAAATAAAGCATGTCTTAGGAACACCCATGCGATCCCATTCTGGTGCGGACCAAAAAAAGGGTACTGTGCGAGTTTGTATGTTCTGTATGGCTGAAATCGCATTGCATGCGATCTCGCAGAGCACAGAAGTGTGAACCGTCACTTATGCCGCGTACACACGATCGGACTTGGTCCGGCGTACCGGATTTCGTCGGACAATTCGATCTTGTGTGGGCTCCAGCGGACTTTGTTTTCTCAAAAGTTTGACGGACTTAGATTTGAAACATGTTTCAAATCTGTCTGACGGACTCGAGTCCAGTCGAAAAGTCCGCTCGTCTGTATGCTAGTCCGACGGACAAAAACCGACGCTAGGGCAGCTATTGGCTACTGGCTATGAACTTCCTTGTTTTAGTCCGGTCGTACGTCATCACGCACGAATCCGTTGGACTTTGGTTGATCGTGTGTAGGCAAGTCCGTTCATTCGGAAAGTCCATCGTAAAGTCCGTCGAAAAGTACGCCGGACAAAGTCTGCCGTAAAGTCCGCTCGTGTGTACGCGGCATTAGAGTCACTAAATGTGTCTGCCCGGCAACTGCACCCATCACACTCCCTGCTGTATCTTTGATGTCTTATTCAAAATGAGCGATATGCGTAATGTGTGTAACATACATACATGTGGCATCATAAGTATAATTCAGCTGTCGAATTATCCCAAAATCACTGCTTCTAAATCTAGATTGAGATAAATGTGTGATATATTTCAGCTCTTTTGAGATAAATGGGATGCGACTATAGGGAACATTCAAATGAGAAAGGGAGAGTGCTTGGGACTTAGTGTCTAAATTTGGTTCTGGTTACCATAATTAGGGTAAAAAATCTATTTGTTCATAGTATATGTATGAATGTGAGTTGGGGACCTTGGATTGTAAGCTCCTTGACTACAAACGCTGATGTGACTATAGGGAAATGTACAAGCTCTCTTGCAGATATATCAGTTAGGGCTCATTTACACTTGCTTTGGCTTCAACACACATTAAAGCGCCTTCAACATGCTTTTAGATGCTTCGGTGGAGCTTCGACAAAACTTTTGGTGATGCTTCGGTGATGTTCTTTAGAGGCTTTGTTGAAGCTTGACAGATGCCGTGTGTGTGTGTGTGTGTGTGTGTGTGTGTGAGATACCTGCAATTTCTCCAAAACAAAGCGAAGCTAAAGCTAAATTAAAGCCTCTCAAAAACCGCAGGTGCTTCAAGCGAGCTTTGTCATAGAGTTCTATGGAGGCTTTGAAGATGCTTTAAAGCACCACTAAAGCAACATGGGGTATAATTTTTTGAAGCAAAGCCAAAGCAAAGCAAACGCAAGGTGTAAACAGGATAGCAAGCTAACTATTCTATTTAGTGACAGGGGCTTTAGCTGGCACTCAGAGCTTTAACAAAGCCTTTTCCAAAGCCATGTTTTAAAGCAAGTGTAAACTAGCCCTTACAGGGATGAGACAAACCATTTACCACTTACAGTGATTATTTTTTTTTTTGTAAAACATTTATCCAAAAAGGAAAAAAAAAATAGTTTGCTTTAACTGCTTATAAAGTGTGAGCTGGAGTTTGGCTTCAATTTGTTAGTGTATCTAAATCTGCTAGTACAGCTAAAGCTGTCGATAGATTAGTCATTGTTTCTCTTTTTTTTCGTTCAACCAGTGTGCTGAACAAAACAAAATGATCCGATTCCCCCATCTACACAGTGTCTGTGATGCTGATTCTGTGCAAAAATACTGACAGGCCGGCTATACAGAAGTCAGTCAATCAGTAGATCGACTTCTGTACAACCAGCCTGCCCAAATATGAACCAAAGTTTGGCTGGCGCCCGCTGAACTTCGTTCCCTTTATGGCTGGATTTTACACTCCCCTTCCCTCCAGATTATCAATGCTGCTATCTAAAAGGTGCCCCTTCATCCAGAGTGGGACACTGTAATACAGGTGGTGTGCTACTGTAACTGATACATTTGCAAGGGTGTGTGTACTTTTGAAAAATTACAGGCTTACTGGCAGGATCACCTTGTGAAAATAAAGGAAAGGAAGCCTAAAAAAAAGTAATGCAGCTACCACATCCAAGACTTTGTAAGCTGCAATATATCAAATTATTGGTTTTGGGTTGGATGCCACATTAAATATAGGTGTCCATACTTGAGCCCGACTAACTGGCTCCTTTGACTGGCACTGAACAGTTCTTCAACCACTCAGAAACACATGTTCTATAAGACCCCTTTCACACTGGGGCGCTGCCGGCGTTAGTGGTGCTTTACCGCTGTTATAGTGGCACTTTTCGGCCGCTAGCAGGGCACTTTTAACCCATGCTAACGGCCGAGGAAAGGGTTGAACGCACCTGTGTTGCGGCGCTGCCGTATCACTTTGCAGGCACTTTGGCAGTGCTGCCCATTCATTTCAATGGGTAGGGGGGGTTTGAGAGCAGTGTATACACCGCCCTCCCACCTCCCCAAAGATGTGGCTTGCAGGAGTTTTTTTCCCCGTTACATGCACTATTTTTTCTGAAAAGCACCTCAGTGTGAAAGGGGTCTAAGGAGCCTAAGCAATTGAGCTCTGTTGACTTCAATTACACAGCACATACCCCTTTGTCTCTACCCATAACTGCCCTAGGCGCTTTTTACCATAACCCCTAGGGTTCCTCCAGAGGTTGCTAGGGGTTCTTCTCAATGACCACAAGTGTAAGGAGCATTCGTCCCACGGACCATCATACTAATGCATCATGAGTTGTAGATGGAATACTTTTTAGCAGAGGTTCCCTGATACCTGAAAGTTATTTCAAGGGTTACACTGGGGGTTATTTACGAAAGTTCAAACTACACCTGCAAAGTGCACTTGAAATTGCAGTGAAAGTGCACTTGAAAGTGCAGGCGCTGTAAGTCTGAGGGGGACATGCAAGGAAAATAAAAAACAGCTTTTTAGCTTGCACATGATTGGATAATAAAATCAGCAGAGCTTCCCCTCATTTCAGATTGACCCCTCAGATTTACAGCGACTGCACTTCCAAGTGCACTTTCACTGCAATTTCAAGTGCACTTTGCACTTGTAGTGCAAAGTGGAGTTGCCTTTAGTAAATAACCCCCAACGTGTTAAAAAGGTTGAGAAGGGCTGTTCTCCACTAACAAATACATATTATTAAGCAAACATTTTATAGTGCAGTTTTTAAACCACCATGGCTATTTTCCCTATTTAATACAAGGGGAGAATATAAATTACTTGATTAAGGAAATTATCTTTCACCAGGCATCTATCTGATAACATGAATATAAACACCACAAATGCTATCTTCACTACAAAACACATTAGATCAGTGGACTAAGTATAAATAGGGAAGTGACTAAGTTGCAGAATAAGGAACAACACCAAAAAAAAGGAAATGAAAAACGTGTGATGATGAGCGTTTTGGGAGATCCTGAAGCACCAATAAGCAACTTGTTGAGTCACACAAACAAACACTAAAATCCTGCATTAACCACTGACTGCAAATGGTTACCGGTTACCTAAGCAAGGTTATGTAACAGCAGTAAATATGGATGTTTCCTGTTCTGCTTTTTGGAAACTACCAAACTTCAACTAAAGACACTGAATTTCTACCAGAAGTTGTCATTTGTAAATGCAGAGAAGTGATATTGTTTTTACTTATTACACTGGATTAAAACAATGAAACCAGGAAAAAGTAGTAGAGCAATCAAATGCTGGAAAGTAGGATGGGGCTGATATGACACATTTCTTTTTGGTTGACTAACACACAAGAACTTAGCCCTATATTAATTTGTGCTATGCCTTTTTTATCTAGTGTAAATAGTCTTTGAAATACTATGGTCCTCTAACAGCACTGAAGTGCTAGAAAAAAAAAAAACATAATTTTTTTTTTTAATATATACTTACCTGTAAAATCCATTTCTTGGAGAACATCACGGGACACAGAGCAGGCTATAATAATTACTATCTGGGATTTCCCAAAGCAATACACTTAAGGGGAGGGAGACACAATCACATAAACAGCCACCAGAGAAGGACCTATTCTTCTGCTCGTAACACACTATGTACAGCTGTGCAAGATTCTGTGTGCACCAGTTTTAGGCTCGGTTCACACATGGGCGGCACGACTTGCAGGTCGCCTCAGCGAGGCGACCTGCAAACGACTGCCGGGGCGACTTGCGAGACGACTTCTGCATAGAAGTCTATGCAAGTCGCCCCAAGTCGCCCCCAAAGTAATACAGGAACCTTTTTCTAAGTCGGAGCGACTTGCGTCGCTCCGATTAGAACGGTTCCATAGCACAGAACGGGAGGCGACGGGAGGCGACTTGTCAGGCGACTAGGTCGCCTGACAAGTCGCCCCAGTGTGAACCGAGCCGTAGTATATCTCCCCCAAAAAGTAGCTGGAAAGGGGATCCAATTCTTCTCTCAATCCAAAACACAAACAATATGGGTGATATCTGACATAAATAAGTTAGAATACTGACCTTATTCTGGGCTAGGCTATTCTAAAAAAAAATGTGCAGTATGCATGCACAGCTTATGCATAAGACTACATACTGAAGTTTTAATATCAGAGTATCTTACAAAAGTGAGTACACCCCTCACATTTTTGTAAATATTTTATTATATCTTTTCATGTGACAACACTGAAGAAATGACACTTTGCTACAATGTAAAGTAGTGAGTGTACAGCTTGTATAACAGTGTAAATTTGCTGTCCCCTCAAAATAACTCAACACACAGCCATTAATGTCTAAACTGCTGGCAACAAAAGTGAGTACACCCCTAAGTGAAAATGTCCAAATTGGTCCCAATTAGCCATTTTCCCTCCCCCGATGTCATGTGTTACCAGGTCTCAGGTGTGAATGGGGAGCAGGTGTGTTAAATTTGGTGTTATCGCTCTTAATCTCTCATACTGGTCACTGGAAGTTCAACATGGCACCTCATGGCAAAGAACTCCCTGAGGATCTAAAAAAAAGAATTGTTGCTCTACATAAAGATGGTATGGCTATAAGAAGATTGCCAACACCCTGAAACTGAGCTGCAGCACGGTGGCCAAGACCATACAGCGGTTTAACAGGACAGGTTCCACTCAGAAAAGGCCTCGCTATGGTCGACCAAAGAAGTTAAGTACACGTGCTCAACATCATATCCAGAGGTTGTCTTTGGAAACTAGACATATGAGTGCTGTCAGCATTGCTGCAGAGGTTGAAGGGGTGGGGGGGTCAGCCTGTCAGTACTCAGACCATACGCCGCACACTGCATCAAATTGGTCTGCATGGCTGTCGTCCCAGAAGGAAGCCTCTTCTAAAGATGATGCACAAGAAAGCCCACAAACAGTATGCTGAAGACAAGCAGACTAGGAACATGGATTATTGGAACCATGTCCTGTAGTCTGATGAGACCAAGATAAACTTATTTAGTTCAGATGGTGTCAAGCGTGTGGCTGCAACCAAGTGGGGAGTACCATGACAAGTGTGTCTTGCCTACAGTCAAGCATAGTGGTGGGAGTGTCATGGTTTGGGGCTGCATGAGTGCTGTCGGCACTGGGGAGCTGCAGTTCATTGAGGGAACCATGAATGCCACCATGTACTGTGACATACTGAAGCAGAGCATGATCCCCTCCCTTCAGAGACTGGGCCGCAGGGCAGTATTCCAACATGATAACGACCCCAAAAACACCTCCAAGATGACCACTGCCTTGCCAAAGAAGTTGAGGGTAAAGGTGATGGACTGGCCAAGCATGTCTTCAGAGCTAAACCTTATTGAGCATCTGTGGGGTATCCTCAAATGGAAGGTGGAGGAGCGCAAGGTCTCTAACATTCACCAGCTCTGTGGTGTCTTCATGGAGGAGTGGAAGAGGACTCCAGTGGTAACCTGTGAAGCTCTGGTGAACTCCATGCCCAAGAGGGTTAAGGCAGTGCTGGAAAATAATGGTGGCCACACAAAATATTTACACTTTGGGCCCAATTTGGACACTTAAGTAGGGGTGTACTCACTATTGTTGAGAGCAGTTTAGACATTAATGGCTGTGTGTTGAGCTATTTTGTGGGGACAGCAAATTTACACTGTTATACAAGCAGTACACTCACTACTTTACATTGTAGCAAAGTGTCATTTCTTCAGTGTTGTCACATGAAAAGATATAATAATTTTTCTTAAAAATGTGAGGGTGCCTGGGGAACAGACAGGATTTTTTGGCTCCTGGCTGGATGACAGTAATGCCTGCTGTGGTAAATTGATGGAAAGTAGTAAATTAGTGTCACTAGAAGCCCTCAGAGCCCGTTCAGGGAGTTTCCCTATGGACTTTTGGCGATATAGGCAACTTCATCACTTTTTTAAACAACACGGAAGCTCTATAAGAGATACTTTCTCCCTTACACCGTTTGAATGGCTATTCGTAGACGAAGAGCCGATTCCACATATGATCTCTGAACTGTATCAGTTGCTCAGCTTTGCTACCCCAATAGTGAAACCACCATACATTAGGATGTGGGAACGAGACCTGGGGGTAGTTTTTACTCCTGCCCAACTATCTGCCCTTTATCAACTCACTCGGTCTAGTTCCATTGACTCTAAGACGCAAGAAATGAATTACAAAATAATGATGCGCTGGTACCGAGTACCGGCAGAGTTAGCGAAAATATATCCAGCAACATCGGAACTATGCTGGAGAGGTTGTGGTCACAAAGGCACTCTCCTCCACATTTGGTGGGATTGTCCTGCGATTAAATTTTATTGGGAGGATATCAAATCACAAATTAAAGATATCATGGGCATTGACATTCCTCTCTCTCCGGAACATTTCCTGCTACACATTCCTCCCATGCCAATACGCCAGTATAAGAAAAGTATACTGCCCCACTCGCTTAATGCGGCAAAGCGGCTTCTCCCTATATACTGGAAACGGTCGCAAGTCCCATCTAGAGAGGAATGGTATCGCAAGGTGGGAGATATCCGTGAGGCAGAGGACTGGATTGCCAAATGTAAAGGAGTTAGAGACCGCTTCACAGCGATGTGGCAACCCTGGACAATATATACCTCAGACTTAAGTCATATTCCTTCTAGCCTAGACATAGCCCTTCTTGAGCTAGCTGATCCATCTTTGAAAGGACGCCTTATTGACCCACAGGGTGGAGCAGAGAACCAAGACCCGAGATAAACTAAGGTGAAAAGCACTTAGGGGACATGCATTCTCCCTATGTTATTCATTCTTTTTGTTAAATAACAAGAAAAACTGACTGGTTTATCACCTAAAAACCGTCTATCTAGATGGATATAATTCTATATTCACAGTTTTATAATTTTGCAATGTGATATCCTGTATTTTATAAATAAAGATTTATACAAAAAAAAAAAAAAAAAAGTTAGGGGTGTACTCACTTTTGTGAGATACTGTAAATATACCACGCACAACTACACTAGATTCTGTGTGCACTGGTTTTAATAACCCCCCCCCACACACACCCAATGTGTTCATCAGCAGCACTGTGCCAAACAAAAGTTTGCCAAACAAAAATAGGCAAAAAGTATATTAAATTTATATGTATGTATGTAAATTTATATGTATGTATATTATATTAAAAAAACAAACAAAACAAAAGACAATGAATATATATCACTACTGCTGCTTTAGCATTGCCACCAAAGTTATAAACAAAACAGATGAAATCCCACAGCATAAAAAAAATTATATGTACTAGAAGTGCATTAATCCGAATGTGAATCCAAAATATATTATAAACAGAGGTTTTAACCTTGCTCCTTCTATATTAAAACAAAAACTTTTTGGCTGGAGTTCCACTTTAACTGTATCCAAATCCAGATCACACAGCCCGCTAGTGAACTAATGCTTCTAAAGCCTGAGCTTTCATTACAACTACTGTGCTTGCTGTTGCTTTGTAGAAAACACCATTTGACATTATATGTATTTTGGTTACTGTTACTGTGCGTCTGGCACCTTGGAGAGCCTTGTCAGATGATGTAAGAGCTGCGATATTCTGGCCGCTGTCACACCTCTCTAACCCTGCTGAGATTTTAAGGGCACGAACTGGCTCTAATACTCTTCTTATTTTTTTTGGCCTGAAAGTATAGCATAGGGCCAAGAATGTATTCCTCAACTTTCTTTCTGCCCCTCTGGTGTATAAAATCTCACTCTTCAACATATTGTATGCCTATTTAGCAAGATAGGGATAGACGCAGATTTTTTACAGTATGTGCCCTTTTTTCTTTCAGATTTCCTACTGTAAAGGCTTGAATGTACTGTATACAGGAAAAGAACTAAATTAAACTGACGTTGCAAAATTTGAATTAACTTACTTTTATAGGAAAGAAGCATAATATTTGCAAATGTAAAGTATCAATCAAATATGTAGGGCGCCCTCTCCTGCTGAAAATGCTAACTGCATGCCTGTCATGTCACTCATCCACAGCAAGAATAGATCGAAGCATTTCTGACTTTTCTACAACTTTCATCTGCTGCATGTTTCTTCTGTGTCTATTACTCAAAAGTACTGAGGCCGGACAAAGCCATGCATCTAGCAATTTTCAAAGAGGGTAGTATGAGTAGCTCCCATTATTTAACCACTTCAATACAGTGCACTTTCACTGCCTTCCTGCCCAGGCCAATTTTTAGCTTTCAGTGCTGTCACACTTTGAATGACAATTGCACGGTCATGCAACGCTGTACCCAAACAAATTTTTTACAATTTTTTTTTAGACAGATAGCGCTTTCTTTTGGTGGTATTTAATCACTAATGCTTTTTTTATTTTTTGCTAAACAATTCTAAAAGTACAAAAATCTTGGAAAAAAAAAAAGTTTTTCTTCATTTCTGGTTTAAAATTTTGTATATAAGTAGGTTTTCTCCTTCACTGATGAGATGGTACTGATGAGGAGGCACTAATATGCAGCACTGATGGGCAGCCTTTGTGGGCACTGATAGGTGGAAATTATGGGCACTGATACGCACTAATGGGTGGCACAGCTGTGATTGGACACAGCTGATCACACCGTGAAAGGCCTCTGTATATATGATATAGGCGTTTTACGATGATCAGAGGTGCGATGTGTCAGAATGACACACCGCACTACCAATGCATGCACAAGCAGCTTGTTCTGAAGGACTTCATATGACGTCCAGTCAGAACGGGAGAGCCACCGTCCGGTTGTCATTCTGCTGTAGGCCAGGCAGGAAGGTGTTAAAGAACTTCATTCTAATGAATAGGATACTGCTTTAAAATAAGGTGTTGCTGAATTTCAGTAATAGGCCAATTAATACTTTTAAAGTGGGAGCAAACTCCCATGCATGATTTTTACCTATAGGTAAGCCTATAGCCATTGACGTCAGCAGCGCATGCGCTCTGAAGGCACAGCATACCATACTGTTCTTTCAGAGTCCTGTGCTGTGAACTGGAGTTCCTGCGTGCATGGGTGGGAGTGGCGTCATTGCGAACCCGGAAAGAAGACCAGGTGAAGATGGAAGCGCCTTCTGCGGTGACAGCGCGGCGCTGGAGTGCTTCATTTTAAGGCAAGTGTCACATAATGTGCTATTATGGCTTTATCTTGCAGGATTTAAAAAAAAAAAAAAAAAAAAAAGTTTACTACCGCTTTAACTTTTATGTAAAATTCACTTTTCTCAGACTACGGAGAAAGTTATAAAATGTATGCAGACTGAAAAGCAGAAAACGTCTGTACTTAACAGAACATATTTGTAAAAGGTAGAGATTAAGTGAGGGGGCTCTACACTCAAGTGAATGGTACAATCATAGATGATAATATCTGTGATGTTCAATAAATAAAAACAGTAACATACAAAATCAATAAACTTCCTAAATAAAGTGCATAGATAACAAAGCTTATTAAATATTGATTAACTGATTATTAAACAGTGCTTCAAATAAAGTTCATTGTGCCCTTCTGAACAAATAAGCTTGATTCTCCAGTGTGGAAGAGCCTCCTGATGACGTCTTTCGATGAAACATATGTTGAGGCGTAACATCCAGGTCCCGATCTTCCGGTCCCAAGCATTGGGCAGGTGGAATGCACTCTGGCTCCAGGTCTTGAGCAGAGTGACGGTGATCCCTAACATTGTATTAAGCGGACATTTCCAGTGCTGGAGAGAGCACCATTAATATAAGCAGCTTCTGCACGTTTTTAAATCATTTTTTAATAAACAGTATTACACACTATGTAGTTTTTTCTGATTTATGGTGGCATGGAAGAGTGGAGGAGTACAATACTGGATCCATGACAATTGTATTATGTATGTGAACAGCCATAGGGAAACTCAATTCAAGCGATTATCTACCTTCTTTTTGGTTAAAAAGGTCATGGCAATCTTGTGAGTTATATTCCATCACAGCACATTGAATGCGAAGAATCAAGAATATTTGTCCAGAAGGGCACAATGAACTTTTAAAGCACTTTTAATGTTTATTGCACATTACTTAGGAAGTTCATTGATTTTGTATGTTACTATTTTATCTATTGAACATCACAGGTATTATCATCCATGATTGTACCATTCACTTGAGTATAGAGCCCATCACTTAATCTCTATTTAGTACAGTGTTTTATACACATTTGGGGATTGCAGCTTTACAAATATATTTTGTTCCATAACATTTTTAAACACATTGGCGCAAGGTATAATTAGTATTTCCTTCACCTAAAAGAGGTCAAGGTTTTTTTTTTAAAGAATCATACTTACCTAGGTGGATGCAGCATCAGCCCGATGCTGCATCTGTCCCCCGGTGCCTCTACACTGAGAACCAAGCAATTGAGCACCGCCAATCGCTCAGTTCTCAAAGCTCAATGAGCAGAGAGATGCAGACTGTCAGTCACAACTCTCTGCTCTACCTCCTTCTCGCTCACTGGGGCTCTGGGCTGTTGAGGGACGGGGGTGGCGGGCTCAGGTTCTCAGAGGTTTGCTGAGAAGCTGAGCTGGTTGTCGGTCCAGGGATCTAGGTGGATCCCGAATCCATGGTTGTGATGACATGGAGCCTGGACTGACTTCTGTGACGTTGGCAGAGAGCGGACTTCAGCCCACTCTCCACAGGAGAAGTACAACAAAACAAGCTTTGGCTGTACTTCTTTAATGGTAAAAAAGTATGCAACTTTACTATAAATATATTATAATAAAATACTATAATAAATAGTAAAAAAAAAAAAATTACTGCACCCACACACACACTTCTGTACCTGTCGCCACTGCATCAATACACCCAATGCCAATGCATTAACACAAGTTTCCTCACCCACCACCACTTGAACAGACACACACTTTCCTACTGCCACACACTTTTACATCCACTGTAACTACACCAATGCATGCTTCTTTACCTCTCACTTATTCTCTCATCACCACTGCAAAAACTTGCACTTCCATAATAATCCCTATGTTTGCAAATGTGACTGGTAGCTCCCTACTTGCTACAGGCTTCCTAAAACTCTATGTGTTATTATATAGAGCTCTACAAAAAAATAAGAATTGGCAGAAATCAGCACAGACACAGCTGTAAAGCACAAGTTCAGTCACACCTAGGACCAGTAGTGTTTCACCACCACCACACTACTTGATATAACCATTCATCAAAAGGCACGGGTAACCATAAAACAGAAAAGAAAACCCATAGTGCTCTCCATAATAAAACGTTTTACTTAGCCCAATAAATTAAAAACACTTACAAAAGATAAAATGCAGCAAGGCCAATACTTGTGTATTCCCAGCTCACCACACAGAACTCAAAAATGACGTCACAGGCTCAGCTCCACCCCCCTATATGCATTGCGTCCTGTAATTGGTCTTCATCTGTATCTTTTATGGTTACCCATGCCTTTTGATGAATGGTTACATCAAGTATTAAAGAGTGCGCAGTACCTGGAGCAGGACCGAAAAGGGGCGACGAGCAGATTTGGCTGTCTGATTCCACTGATTTGCCTGCGAATGATTGGCACTTTTGGAAAACTGAATATATAGTTTATATGTATGGCACAGTGGTGATGTGATTCTATCACAGCCTATGGACTGAGTTTAATGGACTTCTATTATTAATTGCGCTACACTATTTAATTTGCATATCAAGCACCGAGGGGGAGTGGAATCACCTGTACAGTGTTTGAGCCAGCAACTATATTGAAAAAATTGTTTATTTTTTGTTTGTTTGCTTTTTTTATTAATTTTCAGATTGAGCTGATTGTAGTTATATTTCATTTAATATGATAGATCCGTCTCCTTTATAGCTGTTGTCTGATTTGCCATGAGGGAAGAAGATAGGTTGGACCTTATAACCAGGTTTTTGAAGCACCAAGCAAGCATGGGGCAAAGTACAAAGGGGCAAAACAATGTAAATGTAGTGAGAGTTCTTTTATAAGGTGGAACTAAGAAAAAAAATTGTGAGCTGGCAGGCTATTTATTGCAGAAGGGACATGCTATTTCACTTCTGCAATAAAGCAAACTCACCTGCCTGTTTGCATTCCACTTTAGAATGTACACTAAGCTGGGCATTCGTGCAATGAATGAAATCTTTTGTGAACGTGTGGGGGTTATGCAATTCTGGCCCAGCCAATAATACGACAGAAGGTCCTAAATCTGGAAAAGGCTTGGTGAAGATTTTGGTGCTGACAAGGTGAGTTTAGTTATGTTTAAATACAAAGCATGTTAACATGAATGTGTTACTGCACTTCACTAGTGTGAATATACACGTAAATCATTTCTGTTGAACTCAATAAAACACATTAGGCTCAATTCACAATCCTTTATTAAAAGGATATGAATCTATTTTTGAAATGTTTCTGCAATTTTTAAACCTCATTGGGCTTACATGTTGGTCTGGTGACACTGGGACTGGTGTGCCAGTGATCAGAAACACGGTTACTGGCTGCACTGGCCATGATGACAGTGGCGTGGTGTGGCTAGTGATCAGAACATTGTTGCTGGCCTTCACTAATCTGGTGTCACAGAGACTGTTGTGGTGGAGATCAGGAACACTGTTGCTGGCTACATTGGTTTGGTTACACTGGGACTGTTGTGGCACTGATCTGCAACACTGCTGTTGGCCTACACTGGTTTGGTGACTTTGGGACCCGTGTGGTGGCGATCAGGAATACTGTTGCTGGCTGCATCAGTCTGGTGGTGTTCAGGAACACTGAGCCATCTGGCCATTTAAGTTCAATGGCTGGATAGCAAATGGTTAAGATCTGTTCGTCTAAACTGCACTGCTGTATGATCTGTACTATTTATTAGTACACTGTAACCCCTAGTCACATAGGGTGTCCACAGACTGTCACTGCCTGTTTGCAATACCACGGTCACAACAAGAGAATGCAAATGAAATTACATCAGAGTAGAACATTTTCATTAACTGACCTTGTCGGAGAAGAATCATTCGATGTTGAAGATGTTGGCATAGGGCTTGATGGAGCAGAAAACATTGGGCAAGTCAGTGGTGATGTTGGACTTGGATTTAGTAAGCTGACCAAAGAAAAAAAAAAACTTGTTACAAATGATTACGGACAATATATTAAAACTACACCAAAATATTTTTATTTGTACACTTTTTCTTGCAAATTTAGAGTTATTTGGGCAAAAATGCATTTTTTAAAAATTTTGTTTACTTATTTATCACAATACATTGCTCTACTCTTTCATCTCCTTAACATCCTTATCTGTATAAACCAAATTTCAGCTGGAGTTAGATGTGTTGTTGACAGTTAAACCACAAAAAAAGAATGTCTACGATTGTTAAGGCAATGCTTAAGAAGAAAATAACAGCTGGGTAGCTGAGAAAAACCATATTATGGAATGCACATTTCCAGCCTTTGATACTGAGCCAAAACTGGGTTTCTCCAGACATAAGCTGGTCTTATAATTAACTAGACCTTCATTACTCATTTGTGGTACAGTGCGCAGTTTCAAGAACGGAATTATATATGAGGATGCAGACGGTAAGAAAAAAAAAAAAGAAAAGGCTAACAATGGTAATATGACTATTGCAGTTCTAATTGGAAATTAAATAAAAGGAAATGTTTTGCTGCATGCACTTGCGTTAAAGTCCTTTTTTGTGTGGTGTCTGAAGTGGGTTTCCCTGTTATAGAGGTATTTTTATTCATTTCCAGTGAGAACATTTCTATCTTACCTTCAACCTAAAATTCAAAACTAAAGTTGGCTTTTAACCATTTGAGGTTTTACCCCCTTAATGACCAGGGCATTGTTCGCTATACAACACTGCGCTACTTTAACTGGCAATTGCACGGTCATACAATACTGTACAAAAATTACATTTTTATAATTTCTTTCACACAAATGGTGGTATTTGATCACCACTGTAGTTTCTATTTTTTGCGATATAAATTGAATAAAAACAAAAATTCGGAAAAAGAAAGCGGTATTTTCCACTTTCTGTTATAAAACATTTAATAAAATCTAATTTCGTCATAAACTTAGGCTAAAATGTATTTTGCTACATGTCTTTAGTAAAATAAAATCCCGAAAAGTATATCTTCATTGGTTTGTGTTAAAGTTATAGCGTCTATGAACTATGGTATAAATATTTGAAAATTAATCAATCATGATGTAAATATGGCCCATCTCATTTCTTGATGCCCTTAAAATGCCATGACAGTACAGATACCCCCCAAATGACCCCTTTTTGGAAAGTAGACAGTCTGATGCATTTAGTAAGAGGCATGGGAAGTTTTTTGAAGTTGTAATTTCTTGTCATAATTTTGTTTAAAAATAAAGAAATTGAATAAAATGTGTTTTTTTTCACAATTTTTTTTCATATCGTCACCAGTGCAGTACAGCATCATCATATGACTTATGTAGTGGTGATCAGGGACACTGACTGGTAATGGTATGTTAAAAATAATAATAATAATATTTTTCTATTCAATTTTTATAAACTTTTTTTTCTATTTGTCCTCATTTCAAAAAGTATAAGGAAATCTTTCAAACAGGAGAGAGACAGAAGCAAAATTGTTTTAGGTAAAATTGGGAAACGTGAGAATCTCTGTCAGGTGTTGAATGCAGTCTGGGTTATCACTAGAATATTTTTCTCTCAGTTCCTGTGCAGGTGATGGGTAAAGCTGGGTAAAGACACTCATTTTTTTTTTTAAACAAAAGAAATACCTCCCCCTCCTCTCCCCCCAAAAATATGCCAGGCTTTAGATTAGGAAAGGACACAAGGAGGGACCCCATTGTATGTAGGGGGAAGCAGGTAAGAATTGGACTTTAACTTTGAAAAATCTAACAAAAATAGTTCCTAACACAGAAGACCAGATCAACCTCACCATATACAACACCATATGAGCTTAGCCAAACTTTATGTAAAGCATTAACCTTTGGACGTCTGCTACATGCTGTTTAATGCAGTATTCTACAACACATACACCATTGATCTTATTGACTAAACAAGGTGAAAAAAGCAATAAAAGCACACCAACCAATTCAGCTTTTATCAGTCAATCTGTTCTAAAGTTGCCAATAAAAAGGTCCATTATCGCCCAAGCTGAAATAATTTAGAATTGTATTGGTATTGCCAATGATCAACATATATAACAATCAAGAAGATGTTTTTTTTTTTTTAAGAGTCACTTGCTTAGATATTGTTTCAGGTGACTAAAAATCTGGTTGTAAAATTGAAGGTCTGGTTTATCTCTGTCTGCTACACAATTCTAAAGTTTATTTATCACTATCAAATCTCATAAAGCTAGCTATAGGTGTATGTGAAGGATCCAGTTGAACTTGTGTATGATTCTAATTTGTAGGTGGCTGGCTTTCATGACTCACTGCATAACAATTTTCCTTTGCACTTTGCTAATAAATGAATTCTAATTTATATGTTAAACCACCCAAAACAACCCCATTCAAAAAAGTAAATAAACATATCAATGGCAAGTTTGCCACACAAATTAATAAAAAGTAGTGCCATTTTTCAACAGTCTTACATTGAATTTTCTTTAGGTAATATAACAAGCTTTTAATATTGTTTTTCAGGTTCCTGTGCATTCTCCTGTAGATACAAGCAATGCCAGTATCTTGAAGGTTAATGCTTAAAGGCTTATGAATGACGGCATCAATCTAAGTCCTTCCTATGTCCTCAGCTGCCCTTCATGAAAAGACAAGAGTTGCGTTATATGAACTGTTTGAGGATCAGATCACAAAGACCAAACGGATTTTAATGTATTGCACTTTCTGAAAACATTGAAAGGATATTGAAGAAAGCATCAATGCAAAACCATGATGGGACTGCTGCCAATGTGGAGAGAGGACCAATTACTCATGCTCTGTAGCTAAGCACAATTGGTCTATATCTGTCAAACATAACTGATCACTGAGTAATAGTAGTCCCAGTTGGGACACTGAACGCTAACAAATCTTAGTTTGCAGAAGTTCCGTGTATATTAGATAAAATGGCTGACATCCAATCTACATACAAGCCAGCTTATTAACTGTGCAAGTCCCTTATACAAAATTTTTTAATCCTCTAGAAAGTAGTTTAGAAAGTGAAGGGATGGTAGACTTTAGACCGGTATTACCTTCAATACTTGCTGTACTGCTGTGTTAAAAATCTCTATGTGGTGTATTCTTCGGGGTCTTTTTATAATTTATTTCATTTAAGATTCATCCAGCTTTCACTTCAAACTCAAACATTTTTATTTTTATGGGAGGGGGAAGCAGCATAAGAGTTGAGTATGCTGCAGTGCAAGTATCATGCAAATAGGAGAAGACAGCAGATAAGTAGCAGATAAGCAGAGATGAGCTCATCAATGTGCGGTTTCTCTTTTCACTGTTGGGTAGGAAGGAGATCTGTAAGTGAAATTGCATCTGCAGTAGTCAGATCCCCATTCCAGGAAAGGCTTTAGGGCTTTTTCACAGGTGGCTGAGACACAGTTCTACTGCCCACGGCCACACTCCAGAATTCTGCCAGCCTGACAGGGCTGTACATATGCTGTGGCTGCTTTGTGACAATTTTACCTTGGACTGCAGAGTTTGGCAGGTGGCAGCGCCTGTCAAACTCACCCATTGAGATCAATGTGGTTACACTGCAACTGCAAGGAAAGCTCTTGGCTCACATTTGCGGTGCAGTAAAATAAAAAAATAAAAAACTGGCGTCAAGAGGTGGCAGTAGCACTTCCTAAATGCCTGCCATCTGAAGCTATACCACCCTCTACTCTAAAAAGCAATGCACTGCAAATTGCTTTTCAGAGGATGGCAAGCATTACTGCCTGTCAGAAAGAGCCTTTACTGTGTGGCAAGGGTATGTGAATATCAGAAATGGATGGAGAGAAATACAAATCAGATCACATATGTATTTCATGTCCTAATTTGTTTGAAGTTGGCAGCAGCTAATAACCTACCTTCAAGCTTAGCTCCCACAATGCCACAAACTCTTCCCCTAGTCTACTCTATGAAAGTTGTTGTGGCAGGCAGCGAGGTATAGTGCAGAGAGTTTACAGAGATAACCGTTTTGGTTGCTGAATATTAACTGCTCCTCTGTTGTAAAGAAAGCATTGGGGGAGTATAGTAGATTAGTGCTTGGGCTTGCCTTACAGCTCTGGGTCCTGAGTTTCAGACCCACTTAGGACACTATCTACATGGAGTTTGTACTTTCTCCCAGTGTCTGTCTATTTTTTATCTGGGCATGCCAGTTACCTCTAACAATTTAAAAACAACGTTAGTAGTAGTAGGTTCATTGGTTTCCACCCACTCTGTATCTACAGTGTTTAAGAGCATTATTTTGTCAGCTCCTTCAAGGGCCAAGGAATGCAAACTGTTCCAAATGTAGCACAGACCACTGACAGGTCCCACTGATTTGTCCCAGATTTTCTTCCCTTCTGGGTCCCAGGACAGCCAGGCACGCCACATTTGAACATTCTCTCTCAAAATAACCAGACAGTGGATGTATTTTTAGACCTCATTGCTGGTTAAACTTGGATGTGGTGCAGGCAAGCTTTGGTATACTTTAGAATTTAGTGCACAAAGTATTTAGAGAACTCTCTCACTATCTACTATATTCAGGGGCATCCCCCTCTTGGCAGAGACTAGAGACACAATCAGTTCTGGGACTCTCAGCAAGGCATATCCCACTTTAGTAGCTCTAACAAAGTCACACAAGAGGTTAAACAGCAGACAGTCACTAGGATCCCACTTCCAGGCGTCTACTCACTGTGCCTCCAGATACTTGTATACCTCTACTGTCCAATATTGGCTAGACACTGTACCCCGACTCTCCAGGCCAGGTCCTCAGTGCACCCCCTTGACTTGGCTCAGAATAAGAAAACTTAGCTAACCTGTCCAGAAGGGCAGCAGCCCTTTAGGCTGGGATCTCCTCCTTCAGGACAAGAACCATGCTGCTTCAGGCCTCAGTCTATTGATCTCCTTTCTCAGCCACTTACTGAGCAATCCTCCCCAGGGTATTGGCTAAGACCTGATAAATATTCATGCCTCTTCCAGCTCACTACTTTCTAGAACCTACTAAAAGACAGGGAGAAGGAGTTGAGCCTGCAGCCTGTAAGACCCAGAACAGCCAAAACTATTCACACTCTGCTCCACTGTTTACAGGGGAGCCAAAAAAAACACCTTATTTTTCTGAACCTCCCTAGCAACTTATTCCAGGGGGGTGCTACACAAATACTTTGTAAAGCACTGAGTAACATGTCAGTGCTATAGCACATTAAAGTATTCTTAGAACATAAGATATTCATATATCTCATTTCATCACATATCCCCAAAAATAAGGATTATTCCTAATTTCTGGACAGTGGGTGGAGAAATGCAAAGCATTCCCTCTAGTCTATGTTATAGAAGTCACAGTCCCCATGCACTGCACTGATGATGGACATCCTTAATCACTTCATCCCCGGAAGAATTTACCCCCTTCCTGACCAGTGCGTTTTTTGCGATTTGGCACTGCGTTGCTTTAACTGACAATTGCGCGGTCATGCGACGTGGCTCCCAAACAAAATTGACGTCATTTTTTTCCCACAAATAGAGCTTTCTTTTAGTGGTATTTGATCACCTCTGTGGTTCTTATTTTTTGCGCTATAAACAAAAAAAGAGTGACAATTTTGAAAAATGCATTATTTTTCACTTTTTGCAATAATAAATATCCCCCAAAAATATTTAAAACAACATTTTTTTTCCTCAGTTTAGGCCAATACATATTCTTCTACATATTTTTGGTAAAAAAAAAAAAAATCGCAATAAGCGTTTATTAATTGGTTTGCGCAAAAGTTATAGCGTTTACAAAATATTGGATAGTTTTATGGCATTTTTATTAATAATTTTTTTTTTACTAGTATTGGCGACGATCAGAGATTTTTATTGTGACTGCGACATTATGGCAGACATGTCAGACATTTTTGACACATTTTTGGGACCATTGTCATTTATACAGCAATCAGTGCTATAAAAATGCACTGATTCCTGTGTAAATGACACTGGCAGTGAAGGGGTTAACCACTAGGGGGCGGGGAGGGGTTAAGTCAGTACTAGGGATGTTTTCTAACTGTAGGGGGGATGGGCTGTGTGTGACACGTCACTGATCTCTGCTCCCGAGGAAAGGGAGCAGAGATCAGTGACACTGTCACTAGGCAGAACGGGGAGATGCTCGTTTTACATCAGCATCTCCCCGTTCGTCCTCTCTATGAGGCGATCGCGGGTATCCCCACGGCGATCGAGTCCGCGGGACCCGCGACCCGACTCACGAAGCTCGCGGCAGGCGCGCGCGGCGGCAAATTAAAAAAGTAACGTACGGGTACGTTACTTTGCGCAGCCGTGCCATTATGTCGACGTATATCTACAGGAGGGGGTCGGGAAGCAGTTGAATAGATGAATGCCGTTTGGAGTAACTGGCTTTATAATACCAGGTTAAATCTGTATTTTACACCAGTGGCTCTGGAAGTAAAGTTGTCCATTGGAATGTAAAGGATTTTTTTTTAATTAAATTTTTATTCATTTTTTTACATTTAGGACAAACCATACAATACTGTACAAAAAGAAATATAAAAACAAAGATAAAAATGAAAGAGTAGACTGTATATATACACTTTTATCTTTGCTCTTCTACCTTAAAGTGGTTGTAAACCCATTACAACCACTTTAACCTACAGGTAAGCCTAGATTAAGGCTTATCTGTAGGTGCAAGAAATATCTCCCAAACCTAAATGGTTTAGGTGATATTTGCAGAAATAGCAGTACCGATGTCTATGGCGCATGCACCGTAGACAGTGGGCGCAGTCGCACTGAGCGTGCCGTTTTTCTAACGGCGAATCTGCCGTTAGTGGCGGCACCAGCGCAAATGCGCGGGAGTGATGTCATCGCGGCTCCACCGAGTCACAGCGCCAGAGCCGCGATACCCGGAAGTCACTCCGGGATAGATGGCGGCGTCGGAGGCGAACGAGGGCCGATGCGGGGGCTTCGATCTCAGGTAAGTAGTTCATAATGAGCTAGTATGCTATGCATACTGGCTCATTATGCCTTTGTCTTGCAGGGTGTTTTTTGTTTTTCAGAGGCTTTACTTCCTCTTTAAATCACTTTTCTCAATTATATCATTTTCTAACCTTCTATACAATAGTTAGAACCCACCATCCCCACCTCATCCAAACAATAAAAAAAAAAGCGAGGAGGAGAGGGGAGAGGGAAGGGGAGGAAGCAGAGACAAAAGAGGGGCACAATCCACAAAAAAGGAAAAAAAATCAAAAATAAATTTATTACAAAAAATGTGCATGGAACCTACCATCAATGACAGGGGAAGAAAAAAAAAAAAGAAAAAAATTAAGACCCCCTGTAAAAGAGAAAATAATCCCTTCCTAAGTTATGTGCAATCATGTATCTGTTATAAGTGCATTACATATCAAAAATGTGCATGAAGCCTACCATCAATGACGGGGAAGAAAAACAAAACAAGAGAAAAAAAAAAAAAAACATTATAAGACCCCTGTAAAAGAGAGCATAACCCCTAACTTATGTGCAATGTTGTATCTATTATAAGTGTATTACTTAATGTTTGTGCCTTTGTCCATATATATTATATATAATGGAAAAAAAATGCCCCTTTTACCCATTTACATGGCTCTGAGTGCTACCATGAAATGAAAATAAAGCTCTAATGTTTGGGCTATGTGATGGAATGAGACATGAATACCTTTCTGTTTAAAGAAGGCTCACCTCTGCTTTAGCACAGGTTCAGTTGGAGGTCTTTTTAAGTTCTGTAGTCCCTTCTCACCATACACTTACACTTTCCTATCAGTGCTATAAAAATACTGGAAATAAATAAAATAATTACAGACTGTATTAAATTATCCCAGCAGAACTTCTTTACAATACTATATCCTTTTTCATCAGACCTATGTTCTTTTTAATATAAATACAGCCGCATTCAGTTTGGTTACACAAAGAGATAAATTGTAAATACAGTCTCCTGCTATATAAATTAGAATGTGGCATGATATATTTTGCATATAATATTCTATGTGCAGCATAAGCTGACATACCAACAGTGATTTATGTGAGCGGTTTAACCGTGAAGCCAGCAATATAAATCATCTCCTCTGCCCCAGTAATGCAATCCCCTTCAGAACTTAATGTATGAAAAACCTCATCGGCTTGCCATTTCCACCCCCAGAATTTCTGTGTTGTACAGTACTGTACCTTAAAGTATGTGGTACTTGCTGGGCAAACCGATAACTTGTTGTTACAGAGATCTCATGCACAACAACCACATAAAAGACATGTTTGTTTCAGAAAGAATGTGAGCTTGGAGACACTTGAAAGGCCAAACTTGCTAGTTTAGCAAAAATGTCTGGAAGTACTTAGTTCTTTCTGTGCATTGCAAGTGATTATGAAACAATATTAAGGGGGTTACCATAACATCAACATACTGGCAGGCCAGTATAAGGATATGCAGATACCTGTATTAACCATCATATTTATGACTTAAAGTGTACGTTCACCTTTACAGAAAACCTGTAAGGTGAACTTACACTGGACCCCCTTCCCATCCCCCCTGGTCCCACTGTACCTGAGGCTGTCGATCACCTGCTAGGAGACATTGGGTCGCCGATTTACCAGTCCAGGGATTTGAAATCCCTGCGGCTTTCCCTCTTCTTCTTCTTTCCTGCCACTGACAGGATGGGCTAGGTGGATTCTGACTGGTCGACCAATTAGAATGCCTCTTATACGCACCTTTACGAGGTACTTTTAGAAGCTTAAGCCACAGGTATTTCATATCCCTGGACTGGTGGAGCAGAGACCCGAAGTCTCCTAGCAGGTGATTGCTGGCCTCAGGTACGGGGGGGGGGGGGTTGATAGGGAGGGGGTCCAATGTAAGTTCACCTCACAGATTTTCTGTAAAGGTGAACTTACCCTTTAAGCTCTAAAACAAATACCTAAAAAACAAACTCCAGAGGATCGGTCAAGCCATAAATAAAACTAAGGATACGGCGATTACATGTCAAAGGTCAATATGATCAGCAAGTAAAGACCATGACCTGTCCCAGAATTATCAAAGTATATCTCTAAAGAATAAATATATGGACACCTGAGCATTCACGTATGTAAAAATGTGCGCACAATCACGCGTTCTCTGATAAAAATGCGGTCAACCAGAAGCTGGGAGACCGTTGCACCGGTTCTCCCTAATCACCTTTGCACATGGTGACAGATACACATGGATATCTCCCTGAGAATAATGGAAGATAACAGCCTTTCCTCATACAAGTAGATTGGGCACCTGTAGTTGGTGCTTGTTAATGCCATTTTCTCAGTCAGAAATGTTTTAATTATCAAAGTGAAGGTCAACATTATGGCCACGTTTATCCTAAGAAATTTCTGGTCATGTCAGCTTGTGGTCACAGATGACTTCCAGCTCTCATATGCTGAAGCTTAAAAATTCCTAGCCCCTGCAGAGTTGCATGTGCCACACACAGCCATCAAAACAAGCGAATGACTGTACTTAGTTCTGTTGGTTTCTGCAAGCACATACAGCACTTCTCCCCAGACGCGCCAATTTCTGCATGTGGAGTCCCAGCCATAACTACTTTTTCTTCAATTGTCTTTCTTGAAATTATTCCACAGGCTGAGAGATGGATTAGGCATATGAGTGTTCTTGAATTAAAGTAACGAAAAAGCAGGCCTCATGCACGGCCAGATAGGACTGTACAGCCTGGGCAGAGCTGTGTAAATCTCATGACTGGATGGACAGAAATACAAATCATTAGACAAGTAAATAACTCTTATATGCATTTCATCTTTTCTATTTAGCGGTTTTCTTTGAGCTCAGCCTTTGGTCATTTGAAGACTGATCATTTGATGATTGATGTAATTTCAGATGCCCCACTTTTCTACAATCTTATTTTAATCTATGTTTTTAATTTACTTTTGCATATGTGCACAATTTATCAAGCCTGACCATCCCTTTACTTCTGCTCTTCTCTTAATATTAAAATTAGAAGCAACAATATATACCTCTTTTCATAAAGCCAACAGTTTTTACCAAAAGTCCATAAGCTTAGAAATTCTAAAAGTGCACGTTCATCTGTGTTTTTAAAGAATCTTTTTTTTTTTAAAAAGTATTTTGTATTAACATTCCTGTTTTCTAATACACAAATCCAGAGCTAGTACCCAAATTCGAGAAACTTTGACAATCAATGAAATATTTTTTTTACTACACAGTCACAACTTCCTCTATCAAACTAAAATAGCAGCGGCGGATGTGGTTGGATTGCATAATGACTACAAATCACACTGTATCATTGCAAAAAATATATATAAATAAAACCGTAAAAACTTGGCTGTCTTGCTAATTCCTTTGTTAAGGAGAAAAAGCATCTTCTGTTCACCTTTATAACTCTACACCTGGCCAAACACCATATGATCTTATTGTATCATCTCCTTTAGATCTATCAACCACCATACAGTGCAAGGATCTGCCTAACTAGATACAAACTGAAATGATTGTTTAGGTTTGTCTTCATATTACATTATTTTGGTAAATCTAAAAAGGAGAATTTACAGATATTGTACAATCAGATTGTATAGTTAGAGCCTAGCAGCTAAGCTTCACTCATCTATCTCTTTGTCCAATAGCAGCACATTTAAAATCACACTTAAAAGGTGCCTGCTCACATACTCAATGTTTTTCCAGAGCACCCTGGATGCCTTACATCTGAGGTGTTCTACTATACAATATAGCCTCCATAGCTTCTCCCTGGTCAGTCCCTTACCACTCTGCCTTATCTACTGAATTGACATCAAATGTGATGGTTTTGATATTGTCCTCATTGTCCAATATCAAGATATAGGGACAGGGCATGAGCCATGTAGACTCCATGGAGGCTATGGTATAATAATAAAAAGTGTTCCCCTGGCTATGGGGTTCGCTTGAAGATGTGGAAATACACTATACAGGCAAGCAGGTACCTGCAGAATCCTGCTACACAGACTAGGAGTCTGTTTACCTGTGTTTTACAGGTCACAGATTAATGTTAAATATAAGTAATCCATATTGCTCATCACGACTCATAGTTATATAGTTAAAAAAGGCACGAGTCAATCTATTTCAACCAATAAAAGGGGAAAAAAAAAGAAAAAAAAATGTTCACAATCCTATACCCACAGTTGATCCAGAGGAAGGCAAAAAACAAAACAAAAAAACGCAAAGCATGATCAAATTTGTTCCAGCGGGAGAAAATAAATTCCTTCCTGATCCCCCCAACAGGCAATCGGATATTCCCCAGATCAACTTTACCTATAAATGTTAGTATCTAGTTATATTATGGACATTTAGAAAAGAATCCAGGCATTTTTAAAGCAATCTACTGAGGTGGACAGAACAGATCTTGAGGAAGTCTATTCCACATTTTCACAGATCTTACTGTGAAGAAACCTTTCTGTAATTTTCAGAATAAACCTCTTTTCCTCTAGTACACCCTTGTCCTCTGTGATGACCTTAAAGTGAATAACTTAACACCAAGTTCACTATATGAACCACCTGGGTAATATACATGTTGATCATATTCTCCCTTAATATCCTCTTCTCAAGAGGGAATAAATTCAGTTCCTCTAAACTTTCTCCAGTTCGCCTCTGACTCTGTCAGGGGGTCTACAAAATCACAATAAAACTAATCTGAAGTAAAACAGCTTTATACTTATTGGTCTGTGAGGCTGCTTGCTAAAATTCCAGGCTGTAGTAAAGCTTCAGGAACTGATCCAATTCCACACTTCTGGTTGTGCGGAATATCTCCCCTCTGGCTGCTGTGGTTCCTCCCCTTCAACCCTTCAAGTGGTATTAAACCCAAAACCTAAAATGTAATATATTGTAGCTTACCAATCATTAGATGTGGTGGCTATGTCAGTTTTCTTTTCTTAGACTATTTCCCTCTGTTTTCCCCTGGTGATCTGGCGAGTAACACACCTCCTGTATTATACATACACCGCTCTGGATGAATGTACATAGTGGCACATTTGGACAGCAGCATGTCAATCTGGAGGGAGGTTAATGTTAGATGTACTAGCAGATTTAAATATACTAACATATTGAAGCCAAAGTCCAGATAATACTTTATAATCAGTTCCATCAAACTGTTTTTTTTCCTTTTTGGATAAAGGTTTTACATAAGAAATAAAAGCTAATCATTACAGGCTACCCTATCAGTGGTAAATGGTTTTCTCAAGCCTGTACCTGCAAGAGAGCTTCTTCTGTTAAAAAACAACAGACTTATTCCAGGAACCCTTAGTGGCAATTCGGCAGTTTCAAATAGAAAATTGTAACTATATTTGTGGATTTAAAAGCAGTAGGATAGCTCGAGCTACAATGTACGCCCCCAAAGATCTTGGGGGTTTGGAGGTCCCAGACTTTCGAAAATATTATGTAGCAGCGCAACTAACCCAACTGGGCCAGTTGCATTTTAGTCATTATAGGCCTGATTGGGTTCCTCTAGAAAACCAGGCTTGCTCACCACTTCCTATCGATGGGCTGCTCTGGGTCCCTTCTAAATAATGTAAAGCCATCCAATGCCCTACGCTTTCCTATTCAGTAAACCCGTGGGAATCGTCTTGTAAAAAGTGGCCCCTTTGCTCCCCTCATACTCCTGTGGCCCCACTTTTTAATAAACCTCTATTGCCACCGGGGATACAGTCCCTTCAATTTAATTGTTGGAAGAACAAAGGCCTTTACTGTATAGGACATTTGTTTGATCGGAAGCGTATATGTTCCCCCACATATTTTGTAAAGAATCTAGAGATGCCTCCAGCGGAGAGTTTTCGCTTGCAGCAAATTCAACATTCTCCATTCGTTACAGAAAAGGAGCCCTGATCTAACTGTACACTCAATGTTTGAAAATAAGACGTTTACAGGAGACTCTTCAGTGTGGATGCATCTCGATGTTACACAGGTCATTTGTCACTCGCTTGTCTAAATTGTCATATCCGATTGCGTGGGAAAGGGACCTGAACAGGAGCCGGAGGAGTGGCGCTCCTGGAACGCACATGTATACAAGGGCGTTATGAATACCGTCTTGGCGAAAGCAGGGTACAAAGTATATGCTAGATGGTATTTGGTACCTGAACGGCTTGCTAAAATGTACCCGGGCACCTCGCCTTCCTGTTTCCGGGGTTGTGGTCAAGTGGGAACAATCCTTCACATTTGATGGACCTGTCCTAAAGTCAGGCATTTCTGGATATGGGTCCAGTCTTTAGTCTATTCTGCCACCATGGTCAATATTACTAAAGACGCTCGGATAGCGTTGTTATATGAACCGGTGGAAAATATCCCTAGACACACACAAACATTGATTTATTTTATCTTTTTGGCAGCTAAAATCACAGTAGCCAATGCTTGAAAAAGTCCGGTGGTAGCTATCGCTATACTGAAGCGTAAGCTGACCTTGATTATGCTCCACGAAAAGATGGTGAGTGTCTTAAGGGATAAACAACCGCTTTTTGAAAAAATATGGAAACCCTAGCTCTCTTATTTGGAGGTCCCGAATACCCAGAGGCGGTCTCCTTGGTGACATAGCGTTAGACTTTTAGATCTTTGGAAGGACATTCCTTGTCTCCCTTCTTTTATTTCTCTTCCTGCTTTTGCTCTTTCGAGATTTTCTTTCTAAATTGTTTTTGATAATGTTGGGTTTTGTTCCCTGACTCCTGATCCTATCAGAGTTTTATCACAGCATGGAATCTGTCACATTTTTGAATTTACATTGTTGAAATTTTTTGATGGGTTCACTTTTGGTTTATACCCTTGAGCTAGTCCCATGCGTCTAGTAGCTGAACATTTGCGAATATTACCTACTTGAAACATGGGACCAAACCGGTATCCATTGACTTGGTATTACTGTCTTAACCATGCATTAACCATTCTTGATAACCTCAGTAATGTAAAAATGATCACTAAATTGTATTACTGTCTTTTGTAAAACTAAAAAAACAATTGAAACAGAAAAAAACAACAGACTTACTGGCTGGATCACTAGGTGAAAATAGAAGAAAGCAAGCTTAAACAAGCTAATGCAGCCATCGCATCTAAGAATTATAATATAATAATAAATGTTTGCTTTTGGTTTTAGGTCACTATTGTATTCAGCAGTGACTATCGGTCAGCAGGAGACAGTTTCTTTCAGTGCATGGGTACCATAGCTTTGGTGATGTATGAATATCTCCATTGCATGTAACTTAAAGTGGTTATAAAGGCTGAAGGTCTATGCATGAAGGTAAAAATCCTGTGTGCATCAGCTCCCCTAATACTTACCTGAGCCCAATCTCGATCCAGTGGTGTGCATGAGAGCCTCATTTCTCCAGGCACTCTCCCTCATTGGCTGAGGCTGCAGCGGGAGCTATGGTCAATCACAGCCAGGGAGCCAATAGTGAGAGAAATAAGGTTGGGCCGAGCCATGGCTATGTGTGTGAATAGACACTCAGAACAGCTGCTCGTGTGCAAGCCTGCTTGAGTGCTTGACAGGAGGGAGGGGCCAAGAGTGCTGTCAAAGGGCCCCGAGAAGAGGTGGATCTGGGCTGGTCTGTGAAAAACCACTGCACAGAGCAGGTAAGTATAACATGTTTGTAATTTTTTTCTTTAATGTACTTTAATATCACTTTAAATTGAGAAATCTAAATCTGGAAGTTAAAAGCACTAAAGAATGTTGGGCCAATAGCAGTGGTGTATCTATACCAGGCTTTGACACAATACTGATTCTTAGTTTGGGACAATTTAACTATCCATTGAATATAGTGCAATTCCACCCATGAAAATGCACCTTCATTTCACAAATGAAGCATCCAGCACATGCATTTCCACAGCTCATTATTACATTTTGAAATCAGATACCTTAATGTTAAAACCATATGGAAAAATTGCATCATGACTGCAGTCTTTCCTGAAAGTGACATTCAAAGCTTAATCTAAATTGGTAACTGTAAGAGCTAAAGCGTGATTCTGACTTGTTTTACTTAAAGTGATTGTACAGTCTCTTTATTTATTTTTTTCAATAACAAACATGTCTATACTTACTTGCCCTGTGCAGTGGATTTGCACAAAGCAGCCCCTCCCTTCTGTTGAGTGCCCCCACAGCAAGCAGCTTGCTATGGGGCACCCGAGCCGAGCCACAGTTCCCTGTGTCTATTCAGACACAGAGCCGTGACTTGGCCCAGCCACGCCTCCTTTCTCTCCTCATTGGCTGACTGACTGATTGACAGAAGTGGGAGCCAATGGTGCCGCGCTGCTGTCTCAGCCAATGAGGAGGGGAGTCCCGGCCAGCCGAGTATCTCGTGCAACATCTCTGTATCTAGATGGACCTCAGGTAAGTATTAGGGGGGTTGAGGGAGCCTATTGCACACAGAAGGTTTTTTACCTAAATGCATAGAATACATTAAGATAAAAAACCTTCTGACTTCACAATCCCTTTAACAGTTATCACAGACCCAGATTACTTTGCATGCAAGCAAAAACTATGTGCTGATGTCAAGAAACTACTGAATGCCAAGAACATTAATCAGACTGACATCAAGTGTAGATAGTTACAAATGTATCTTGAAGTATCTTTTTCATATATAATAACTATTTAAAATAAAACTCTACAAAGTAATATTTATCTACATTGACCATGCAATATAACCTTAAAGTGACTTACAAAAAAATTGGGCTAACTTTACGTTATGTTTTCTTATTTTTTTTTATTCATGAAACTTTTTTTTCAAAAAAAAAAAACGAGCTTGAAAAATCGCTGCGCAAATACCGTGTGACATAAAAAGTTGCAACGACCACCATTTTATTCCCTAAGGTCTCTGCTAAAAATAAAAATAAAATACATATATAATGTTTTGGGGTTCTGAGTAATTTTCTAGAAAAAAAAAATTATGATTTTTACATGTAGGAGCGAAGTGCCAGAATTGGCCCGGATGGGAAGTGGTTAATGCATCGAATGCATTAAGATAAAAAAACCTTCTGACTTTACAACCCCTTTTGAAACTGACGATCAGCCTTACATGATTGAACAGGCTCCTCTCCTGTAGTGAAATTGCTTACTTTGCTTTCACTGCACACTTTGAGCTTCTCACAGTGTGCATTACAATCTGCAGCAAGACAGATAGAACCCGCCTGTGTCCTGGCTGCAGAATGTCTCCTTTACTGCCCCCCACAAGCAGCTACAGAAAAGGTTATGTAAGGGAGGTCGGGGAAGGAGAAGTGGACCGTGACCAGTTAGACATTCCAAATAGAAGAGAGGTCTGTGATGTGCAAAGAGGGAAGAAGAGCTGCAAGGGAAATCACTAGTCAAATTTTCCAGTAAATTAAAGTGAATAAAAAAACTATTTATGGAAAGATAAGTGCTACAAGTAAGTATTTAAATACCAGATTTTTTGGTGCTTTACTTGCATTTTTTTTAGTTGGTGACAAGGTCTAAAGTTTTACCTGTCAGCCCGTAATCACAATGCTGGCAATCAAAAATATAAAAACGGAGTAATCATACAGACACTCTAATCTGAAACAAACACATCATGACATGAATTTAACGGAAATGAATATCAGGAATACAGCAACATCGGCAAACAGCTCCAGGTGTAGCTTGCATAGCAGCCAAGCAAATGTTTGTTTTGCAGTCAGATCAATCTCAAAGTTCATTTTTCAGTCATGGCTACAGAACTGGACATTTAAAAAAAACTAAAACACTTCATTCAGATGCTTGCTCTTAAAGAGTTTTTACTTTGTCTAAAAATGTATCTATTTTTACAAAAAATATAAAAAATAAGAGTGCCAAGCGCAGACTTTTATAATGTCCTATACGGTTCCATAATATATATGGTAAAGGTGCAGCGCTTAAAATCATAATCCAAAAAGGACAATCCAGAAACAAATGTTCAATGGTAGTTCAAACTGCGATAGGCAGGGAATAGGAAGACCCATCACCCAGCACCCAACAATACAGCTGCTTACCCCATGTAGTGGACCCTCATCACAGAGGTCACATCAGTATATATATATCGCAGATTGAATTGCCATTAAACATTTATTCCTGGATTGTCCTTTTTGGATTATGATTTAAGCATTGCACCTGTTTAATAAAATAAATAAAAAGGTAAACAGAGTAAACGTAGTCAAAACATAGCCAGAGTTCAGGAACCTGAACGGATAGTCAGACAAGCCAAAACATCAGGGAGCCAGAGATGAGCGTAGTAGAACAGTAAGCAGGATCTGGAGCCAGAAGAAATGTCAGCCAAGCAAGTCTTTAACAGGAACATAGGAGAGCGTTGCTGGATATGTGACAAAGGCGAAGGCAGAGATAATCTGGGCTGGACGGCTTAAGTAGGCAGGACTGACAAGCAGGATATTATCAACAGGTGAGTCACCGTGGAGAGAAAGGAGCTGCCAATTAGCCGACAGCTGAGCAGCCAGCTTTGAGAAGGAAGGGCTGTGCCCAGCCCTGACAGTACCCCCTCCTCAATGACCCCTCCCCCTTGGAGGACCACCAGGTTTGAGGGGAAAACATCTATGGAAATCACGGAGGACGACAGGGGCATGTATGTCTGATGACGAGACCCAAGAGCGTTCCTCCAGACCGTACCCTTTTCAATGCACCAGGTACTGTATGCACCCACGGAACCTACAGGAGTCAACAATGGACTGTACTTCATACTCCTCATGGTTCTCAACCTGTACAGGGTGAGGACGAGGCACTGAGGTGGTAAAGCGGTTGCAGACCAAAGGTTTTAATAAGGAGACATGAAATACATTTGAGATATGTATATTAGAAGGAAGGTCTAATGCGTAATGGGTAATCCTGCGAAGAATATGGAAAGACCCAATAAACCGAGGTGCAAACTTCAGAGAGGGAATACGAAGTTGGAGGTTGCAAGATGACAGCCAGACCCCATCCCCAACCTGGTAGCATGGAGTCGGTACCTATCATTAGCATGTCGCAAAGCCTCCTGGACTTGTGCCCAAGTGGAACGAAGACCACAGAGATGCTCCTCTAACAGGAATACTCTGCGGAACAAACGAGTCAGGCAACATGGAAGGTTGGAAACCATAGTTTGCCATAATTGGGGACAATCAGGAAGCAAAATTGAAGGCACTATTGTGAGCAAACTCCGCCCATGGTGAGAGGTCTGACCAGTTGTTATGATGGTCAGAAATATAGCAACATAGGAATTGCTCCAAGGACTGATTGGCTCGTTCTGTGGCCCCATTAGACTGTGGGTGATACCCAGAGGAGAAAGCAAGCTGAATTCCCAAATGTGCACAAAAGGCTTGCCAGAACCGGGACACTAACTGACTACCCCTGTGCGAGACAAATACCTTGGGTAGCCCATGTAAGCGAAAAATCTCCCGAGTAAAAATGGAAGCCAGTTCCTTAGAAGTGGGCAACTTCTTAAGTGGAATACAATGGGACATTTTCGGGAATCGGTCAACCACCATAAGGAAAACTGTGGTGCCCTGGGAGTTGGGTAACTCCACAATGAAATCCATAGACAGGTGGGTCCAGGGCATCTCTCCATTGGGTATGGGTTGTAGGAGGCCCACTGGAAGGTGTCGTGGGGTCTTACTCAGAGTACACACGGAACAGGCAGCAACGAAGGCTGTTACATCAGCACGTAGACTAGGCCACCAGAATTGTTGGGGAATGGCCCAAAAGAGTCGATTCTTCCCAGGGTGTCCAGCAGCCTTGGGAGAATGGTAAGTCTGGAGTACAGTAGTACAGAGACTCTCTGGGACAAAGCAGCGATCACAAGGTTTCTCAGGAGGAGCAGGGACCTGAACAGCAAAAATGTTGTCACCCAAAGGAGAAGTGAGACTGGTGCGAACCGTAGCCAGAATATGATGAGGAATCACAAGAACTGGAACTGACGCCATCTTGGAAGTGGAGGAAAATTGTCGTGACAAAGCGTCAGCCTTTACATTCTTAGTACCGGGTAAGAATGCGACAATGCAATTGAAACTAGACAAGAAAAGAGCCCATTGCACCCTTCTGGGGGAGAGGCATTTAGCCTCAGACAAGAATGTGAGATTCTTATGGTCAGCAAGAATGAGAACCGGCACAGCGGTAACTTCAAGGAGATGTCTCCATTCTTTTAGGGCTAAAATGATGGCTAACAGCTCTCTGTTACCAATCTCGTAATTGTACTCCGCAGGTGACAATTTCTTGGAAAAGCAGTCACAAGGATGCATAGCGCTCTCAGAAGTAGGACGTTGAGACAGAAGGGCGCCAACTCCAGTCTCAGAAGCATCAACCTCAAGGATAAAAGGTAACGTAGGATCAGGATGTGCCAACACAGGAGTAGAAACAAAGGAAGCCTTGAGACTCTCAAAGGCCCTAATGGACTCCGGAGACCAACTCTGTGGGTTACCGTCCTTTCTGGTCATATCAGTCAGGGGCTTGACCAGAGACGAGAAGTTACGAATAAACTTCCGATAATAGTTGGCAAAGTCAAGAAAACGCTGCAAAGGACATTAACCCACGGGTCGGGGCTACTGTAGGACTATTGAATGTTTCTCTGGATCCATCAAAAAACCAGCAGTGGAAATTATATAACCCAGGAATTTAACCTGTTCATGATGGAATTTGCGCTTCTCCAATTTACAATAGAGATTGTTCTCTTAGTTTCTGAAGCACACAACAGATATCTGTGTGATGGCTCTCCAGGGACTTGGAAAATATGAGGATATCATCGAGATAAACCACCACACATAATTGCAACAAATCTCGGAGGACATCGTTATTAAATTCCTGGAAAACTGCCAGGGCGTTACAAAGGCCAAAAGGCATTACGAGGTACTCATAATGGCCTGTTCTGGTATTAAACGCAGTTTTCCACTCGTCGCCCTCCTTAATCCTTATGAGATTGTATGCCCCTCTTAAATCAAGCTTTGTGAGAACCGTTTTTCCCTTGAGGCGGTCAAATAACTCCATAATCAACAGAATCGGATAGGCATTCTTAAATCGTGAAACGATTGAGACCCCTATAATCAATACAAGGGGGGTTATTTACGAAAGGCAAATCCACTTTGCACTACAAATGCATTTGGAAGCGCAGTCGCTTTAAATCTGAGGGTTAGATCTGAAATGAGGAGAAGCTCTGCTGATTTCATCACCCAATCATGTGCAAGCTAAAATGCAGTTTTTTATTTTCCTTTCATGTCCCCCTTGGATCTACAGCGACTGCACTTCCAAGTGCACTTGTAGTGCAAAGTGGATTTGCTTTTAGTGAATAACCCCCAAAGTCTCAGTTCGCCACTCTTCTTCACAAAGAAGAAACCAGCACCAGCAGGAGACGAGGATTTGCGGATGAAACCTCGAGAAAGTGTCTGCAACATACTCCTCCATGGCCCTATCCTCCAAGAACGACAAAGGGTAAACCCGGCCACGAGGGGGTATGACACCAGGTTGAAGGCCAATTGCGCAATCATACGACCAGTGTGGAGGCAAACTACTGGCTTCACATTTGTCAAAGACATCGATAATATTGGGGTACTCCTCCAGCAGGGAGGAGTGAGAAGAAGTGCACAGGACCTTGGCTACCTTCTGGAAGCATGTCTTACTTTATTGTGGTGACCAGGAGAGAACCTCAGCACAGAGCCAATCATAAGAGAGGCTGTGCCTCTGTAACCAAGGATAACCAATAACTAGTGGAAACTTAGGTGAGGAAATAACTTGGATTTGGATTATCTCATGGTGAAGCGCCCCTACAACCATGGACATGAGTCACATGGGCAGGCTGTAGAGGTCTCCCGTAAGAGCCTCAATGGCACGTGGAGCATCAGGCAGCTGAAGCGGAATCGAGTGCTTCGATACAAAGGCAGCATCTATGAACAGGGCTGCAGCTCCAGAGTCAATTAGAGCCTGTATCTCGATGGACGACTCAGCCCAAGAAAGGGTAACCAAAACCAGGGGCTTATCCTTCTGGATAACTGGGGGGTCTGTCTGTGACAGGACCTCAAGGTTCGGGCGTTCCTTGGATGGGTAGAACAAGACTTCAAAAAGTGACCTGCCTGGCACAATCTCGCCCTCCTTCTAAGGGTTCTCTCATCCGCAGAGAGACACGTGAAAACCCAAGTGCATGGGTTCATCTTCACAGACCGACTCAGTACCAGGAGGAATGGGAGGTGAGGGAGGCAAGGGTGGGACTGCAAAGTTCGGAGACAAATGTACAGGAGGCTACTGCAAGCGCTCCTTAAACGGAAATCTTTCTCTGAGTCTGGAGTCAATGAGGATGACAAACGTGATCAACTTCTCCAGCTCAGTGGGTATAGCTCGGGCTTCTATCTCATCCTTGATGGTATCCGAGAGACCATGAGAAAAAGAAGCCACAAGAGCCTCATTGTTACAAGCAACCTCTGTTGCCAGAATATGGAATTCCATGGCATAATCGGCAACAATTCTCGTACTCTATTTGATGGACATGAGGCACTTGGCAGCAGAAGCGGAGCATGCGGGAACGACAAATACCCTTTTAAAAGAAGCCGCGAACTCTGGGTAATTAAAGACAACAGGTTTTTGCATCTTGCATAGAGGTTTTGCCCAGGTCAAGGCTCTCTCAGAAAGCAAAGATATCATGAAATCTACTTTGCTTCTGTCTGTGGGAAACGCCTGGGGCAGCATCTCAAAGTATATCTCAACCTGGTTGAGAAACCCTCTGCATTGGACTTGACCGCCCCCAAATCGCTGGGGGAACGGAACCAGATATACCTCTTTCAGAGGTAATACTCGAGGTGGGTGCCTGCACAGAGACTGGAGCAGCAGCAGGGACAGCCTGCAACACAGGTTGTACCGGAGCAGCCGCAGTGGGAGATTCCAGGTGAGCCGCGTGACTTAGGAGCATTTCTAACGCCGTGGCAAACTGATCCATGCGGTGATCCTGCTCATCCAATCTGGAAAAAATATTACCAACAAGTGGATTGACTGCATCTTCTGAATTCATGGCCTTCACCTACTGTCAGAAACCATGAATCAGACTGAGACAGAAGTACAGTTAAGTCACGCTTGTTTAATAATAATAATAATAATAAAAAGGAAAACAGAGTAAACGTAGTCAAAACATAGCCAGAGTTCAGGAACCGGAACAGATAGTCAGACAAGCCAAAACATCAGGAAGCCAGAGATAAGCATAGAACAGCAAGCAGGGTCTGGAGCCAGAAAGAATGTCAGCCAAGCAAGTCTTTAACAGGAACACAGGAGAGAGTCTCTAGAGATGTGACCAAAGCAAAGGCAGAGATCATCTGGGCTGGATGGCTTAAGTAGGCAGGACTGACGAGCAGGATATCATCAACAGGTGAGTCACTGTGGAGAGAAAGAAGCTGGCAATTAGCTGACAGCTGAGTGGCCAGCTTTGAGAAGGAAGGGCTGAGCCCAGCCCTGACAGAGAGAAGGTGTAGAAAGACATGAGAAGAATGATTACAGTAAAGTGCTTGGTGTACAAAAAGTTAATTGTGCAAGGCGAACGGCTCGCTTCTAAGTTGAGGCACAGCCTTAATGCTGACTTTTCCATGACTGCGGCCCCCGTGCCTCTGTTCCTGGGCATTAGCGAGCATGTTTGCGAGAGTCCTCACATTGGGCTAGGGAATCCTGTGAATTCTGACACATTTTCCTGCTATCAGAATACAATGATCACTGTTGCTGGCTATAGCCAGCAGCAGTGATCGTAGGAAAAAAACAATCGATAGATCGTCTTCAGTACAACCAGCCTGCCCAGACATGGATCAAAATTTGGCCAGTTCAATGGAAATTTTAATTCATCTATGGTTGGCTTAAGCTCAAAGCACTACAAGCTTCCACAAAGGCTATGAAGTTAAACAAACTGAGTAGATGAACATTCACTAAACGTGAACTTGGCCAGAAATAATTTCTTCTCTTGTGAGATTTATTGGCAAACGTTTTTTAGGAAGTATTGTCTGATGATTCCTTGCATAACTATGTTACATACACATCATAGTTAGGTGCACCTACCTGACCGTGTGGAAAATGGAGACCCATTGATGAGGCTAGTACAGTTTTAGAAGATTACAGAAGCTGCAGAGTGCAGACTAACTCAGCCTGGACCAGCGGAGTTACCATTTTAAATGTTACACTCAATGGGAAAAGCAAGATATGACTGTCCTGTTAATTCAGGGGTCATGCTTATAGGGTGAGCGGCCACAATTGCATTTGTGATGGGATTGAGTCCCGTATACACTTGGATGATTATCAGGTCACATTTTTGATGCACAGCTGCCTCTTTGCCTTTGTTGGTGATCCATTTTCCTATGAAGATTTTTTATTATGAATGTTGTTACGCTGCACTTTTTATGAACTTGTAATATTTCCTCATAGCTGAGCTCCTCCATGCCTCTTATCAGTTTGGTTGCTCTTCTCTGCACGTTCTCCAGTTCCCCAATATCTTTTTTATGAACTGTTACCTAAAACTGAACTGCATATCCCAGATGAGGTCTTACTAATGATTTGTACAGAGGCAAAATCATATTATATCTCTTTGGAGTCTACTCCTCTCTTAATACAAGAAAAGATTTTACTGGCTTTGGAAACCACCATTGACTCCCCCAATTGTTCTTCCCCTAGTATGTATGATGCATGCATATTCTTAGCCCCCAAGTGCATAACTTTACATTTATCAACATTAAACCTCATTTGCTACAGTTGCCCAATTAAACAGTGCATTGAGGTAGGCTTGCAAGTTGGAGACATCCTATTCACTGCATAGCTTGGTGTTATCTGCAAACACTGAAATGGTACTTTTAATTCCAGACCCTCTGTCATTTATAAATATATTAAAAAGTAAGGATCCCAACACTGAACCTTGGGGTACACCACTAACAATCCTAGACCATTCAGAGCAAGAATCATTAACCACTACTCTCTGAATACGGTCTTTTAGCCAGTTTTCTATCCAATTACAAGCTAATTTTTCCAGACCTGTAGATTTAACCTTACACATTAGCCATGTGTGGGGAAATGTGTCAAACGCCTTTGAAAAATCGTACCAAATCCACAGCCACCCCTCTGTCCAAGGTTTTACTTACCTCCTCATAAAAAGAAATCAGATTTGTTTGACAACTTCTGTCTTTCATGAATCTATGCTCAAAGTCTTTACCAAGTCTATAGTTACTTGGTAAAGACTTTGATCCCTTTTTAAATATAGGCACCATATTGGCCCTACGCCAATCCAGTGGTACTATGCCAGTCATTAAAGAGTCCCTAAAAATTGGATACAATGGCATTGATATGATAGAACTCAATTATTTTAGGATCCATTATTTTGGATCCATGCCATCTGGTCCAAGTCCTTCATCACCATTATGGTGTCTAAATATTTCTAGACCATATCAATTTTGAGCCCGTGTGGATCATTTGGGGCTGTGCCAATACCATCCCCATTATGGACATGAGCTCTCCCATGCTCCTTTGTATACAGCTGAAGTAGGTGTTTAATAAATTTACCTTCTCTTTGTCCCCAGTCACGAACTGTAGCTTATTTTGTAAAGGGCCTACATGTTCAGTCTCCTATTTCTATCTTTAAAGCTTCCTTTAATACAAAAAGTAAAGACTACAAATACCATGAATAGAAGGAAAACAAAGAGGAAAAAAGTAAGATTTGCTATTTTTATAGGATCTGATGCAAACATTCTTTCTGAATACAAGTACATATTAGCAAAATACTGCAAATGTAAGGAAAAAGCAGCAAACAACTTAAAGCCTAAACATTTTCCACCTTAATGAACTCCCTGCATTAAAGCGGAGCTACACTGCATCTGAGCACCACAAACCAAAAATGCTATTTAATTAATTTTTGTTATTCAATGCAAACTCACCCATCCATCCATGTCTCCATGCTTTATTTAGCTGAGAAATCACTTTGAAAACTACCCCTAGCATTTCTGGCTGCAGACACAGAGTAAGGGCAGATGATCCATGCAGCATTTACTTCATGAAATTTATCTGCCCTTAGCTGAGACATACAGGCAGGAGGGTGTGCTTAGCTCAGCAAACCCCTCCTTCCCTCCTTAAGACTCCAGGGATCTAGGACATCATTGGCCTAGGCATGGAAACCAGAAAGTAACTGCAAAATGTAAAAAAAAAAAAAGTTGAAAACAAGTAAATATGATATACTTTCCCATCTAATCACTAATGCTAACCACATCAGGATTACACATAATCAATGTTGATTGAGAGAGTGGAGTTCTACTTTAAGGAAAACAATGTCCCAAAACCTGTATTGCCCCCTCACACCCCCCCAATTGTACCTGCAATTTTATTGCAAAGATCAAGTAAGTATAACATGTTTGTTATTACAAATATATATATATTTGTGGCCCTTTGACTGAGACAGAAATGGGTCACATAAACACACGACAAGACTTACAACTGGTCAGTATGCCAAGAAAAGGGGGCATACCCAAGATAAGTAATGGGTGTTTATGGAGAAGAATGTGCTCAGAAGTGCCCTGAAACAGGGAAAGCGAGGGAGGGTATTGTGCACTAGTACCGACAAGGAGCATGGGTGTGTGGGCTGCTTAAATCCCCCCCCCCCCCCAAGATCCTGTGATAAACTTCTTATATATACACAGATACACACAGTTTACCCTTCTGGATTTATGCCTATTAACTGTTAAAACGATTATTACAAATTTTAATAAGGAGGTGTTTTTTCTAAACAACTCTTACCAAAACTATTGTAAAGATAGCTACACTCTGTGAAAGCTACTATATTGAACAACACTCTCCAAGCTTTTAAAACAATTATATTAACCATTTCAATACCGGGCACTTAGACACCTTCCTGCCCAGACCAATTTTCAGCTTAGTGCTGTCGCAGTTTGAATGACAATTGCGCGGTCATGCTACACTGTACCCAAACTAAATTTTTATCATTTTGTTCCCACAAATAGAGCTTTCTTTTGGTGGTATTTGATCACCTCTGTGGTTTTTATTTTATTTTTTTAAATCAGAAAGGTTTTTATTGTGCATAAGAAATGCATACATATAGCTTACAGGTAACAGTACATGGCATATACATATCTCAAAGTTCTCACATAGTGTATTATGGAAACATTTATCAGCTACCTGAAATTATTATGAGACGGTTCCAGTTGCATTCTATCAGGAATATAAACCTATCATATCATTATCTTTTAACAATAATAGATCTAACATGTAATGTAGTTCACAAGGAGTATATATCCAAATGAAGTACAATTTGAGCAAGTACCAACTATAATAATGTTACCCTTATATACTGAAATCTCAAGTGAACTCTGCTAACCTTAAAGTATGAAAAATAGAAAACATGTCGTTCAATTAACAGTAGCATTGAAATCAACTCTATTACATTGTAATTCCGTCAGCCATGTTTTAAATCCGTTATGTTTAATTCAATGTAATATTCATCTGAGGAAGAGAAAGTAAAATAGAGGAAAAAGAAGAGAAGAAAGAGAAGAAAGGAGAGAAAAAGAAGGAGCGATAGAAACAAAACAGAGCAAAACCTTGCCATACAGTACCATATTCGTGTATACTGCCATATATCCCACAGGGGGTGCCCCTTCTTATAATCCCCGCTGCTTTGCATGTGTACAGTTTCCATACAGTAATCGAGTCTACATCAACCTAAGAGTAACCTATCTTTAATTAATTGGTGTGGGGCCAAACCAGGAACGTCTAGCCATGCCTGCCATATTGAAAGGAACTTTTGTGGGGCCTTCCTATGTTGGTAAGTAGCTTTTTCTCTTATTAGGAGCCTATTCACGCTGTCTATCCATTGCCTCTTGGTGGGAACTCGCGGGGTGATCCACCACTGGGCAATCAATCTTCTCGCTGTGTATAATAAACGAATAAGTGCTATACGTGTTGGTGGGGGTGTTAACTCTTCGTCTATTCCCCCCAGTAAACAGATCATTGGGGTTCTCTCAAGAGGTATCATAAATACTTCCGAAATCGTGTCCAGTACTTCCTTCCAATATCTGAATAGCTTGGGGCATTTCCATGTCATGTGGAGCAAGTCTCCATGATCACGTTCACATTTTGGGCACAGGGGTGAATCCCTAATTCCCCATTTATAAAGTTGAAGAGGGGTTCTGTACGCCCTATGTAGCAAGTAGAGGTGTGAGAGTTTCTGGGATGCAGATATTGATACCAGGGGGGCATTCATAAGGCATGTATTCCAACTATCTCCATCCATTTCTCCTATATCCTCCTCCCACCGCTGTCTGCATGGTAAACTAGAGGGATCTTGTATTCTTGTTATAAGAGTATTATAACATCTAGATATCATGCCTTTTTTAACTTCTTCCATAAAGACATCCTGTATCGGTTTTTATTTTTTGCTAAACAAATAAAAAAAGACCGAAAATTTTGAAAAAAATAAAAGTTTTGCTTTTGTTTCTGTTAAAATTTTTTGTAAATAAATAAGTTTTCTCTTGCACTGATGGGCACTGATAAGGCGGCACTGACAGGCACTGATACAGCGGCACCAATGAGGTGGCACCAATGAGCGGGCACTGACGATGGGCACTGGTAGGCGGCATTGATGGGTGGCACTGATATACAGCACTGATGGGCATTGATAGGCGGCACTGATGGGCACTTATGGGTGGCACTGGTTGGCACTGATGGGCACTGATAGGCAACACTGATGGGCACTGATAGGGTGGCACTGCTGGGCACTGATACGTGGCACTGATACGCGGCACTGATATGAGGCACTGATGGGCATCCCTGGTGGCACTGGCAGTGGTAGGCATTGGAGTGGGCACTGATTGGCAGCTGCCTGGGCACAGATTGGCAGCTGCCTGGGCACATAGTGGCATTTGCCTGGGGGTCTAGGGGCATACCTGGTGGTCCAGTGTGGATGACTTCCCAGGTGGTCCTGGGCGGGATCCGAGGGGGGGCTGTGCTGATAAACAATCAGCACAGACCCCCCCTGTCAGGAGAGCAGCCGAGTGGCTCTCCTCTACTCGCGTCTGTCAGACGCGAGTGAGGAAAAGCCGATCACCGGCTCTTTCTATTTACATCGTGATCAGCCATGATTGGACACGGCTGATCACGTGGTAGAGTCTCCGTCAGAGAATCTTTACCTAGATCGGTGTTGCAGGGTGTCAGACTGACACCCCGAAACAACGATCGCCGCGATGCGCGCCCTCGGGGGCGCGCAGCGGCTCGATATTCCTGATCACGTCATATGACGTCCGTCAGGAATATCAAACCACTTTGCTGCCGTCATTTGGTAATAGGGCGGGCGGCAAGTGGTTAAAGTACAACTAAAGGCAAAACTTTGTTTTAGTTTTGGACAGTGTGAAGATGGATAAGAACATCTGTCAGTTTTTATTGCTGTCTGTGTCCCCATTAGGGAGATTCACCCTCTCTATTTTTCCTGTTTACCATTATCATTGAAAAAGAAAGTAAAAGAAAAATTCCACATTTTGGGTTGTCCCCAGAAAAGTAATAGAGGGGGAATATTCCAATGGGGACACTAGTTCTGGTGACCTGGGGATCCCCATGGTTTGTAGGGATTTCCTCTCACTTCCTGTTTTGGCTATGGGACAGGAAGTGAAGGGAAATCTCCCCAATGGGACACAGATGACAAAAAATAAACTGATAAGGGTTATGACCCTCTCTTACTCTACCCAAAATATAAAAGTTTTGCCTATATTACTACTTTAATAACAAGAACATGTATAACAAGAACAAGAAGTAATGTATATGAGGGCTTATAGAATTGGCTTTAACATATTTATTAAAATAATACAAGTTCTGACTAGAGATTTGTACCGGTCTCTATAGTGACATAATGGCAAGTTTTAGGAGCAGGAAGTCATTCCAGGCTGGGTTACAAAAGTAAAAACAAGATAGAAGAAAAGTGATGAAATTCCACATCAAGTCAGCTTTTTACATGGATATTTAGCAAACAAATGAGGCAGAAAAAAATTGAAAATGCCACATTTCTCTCAGAGGATATTTAAAAGTACTCTATGAAATAGTGAAAGCCCAACTTCCTGCTATAGCCTACCAAGCCACCGAGATCCCCACTTTACTCTCTCTTTCCTAGAGCTCTCCTCCCTTACTATCCTTCCCTTTTCTCTCTTTCTTTCCTCCACTCTTATTATCCTATTGACGTTAGGTGGCTTTTTGTTGATTATCTTTGACCGACATCAAGCTGTGTTCCAGTTGATCAGTTCTTGGCAGCTTTATGGTAAAGAACTCGCTCTTTGTTACTTAGGTCGGTTGCGAAAGCCAATAAGTTTAGGTTTGCTTTCATAAATCCTGTAACGGTTTGTACACATACTCTGTAAAGTGAACTCATTCCATCCATTTTTTGGGCAGGTTGTGTGTACTTCGCTAAACTCTTTGGGCCTAGAATTCTTGTGCTATTATGTTAATATTTTGAAAAACAATAAAAACATTGAAAAAAAAATAGTGCAACAGCTTTGAAATGATTGGGCTCTTTTTGATTAAAAGGCACCAGTCTCACAAAATAAATAATTACTCGCCCTATTATTCTCAGTTACTTTTAGATACAAAAAGCTAAACAAAAATGGCAACTGCTAAATTTAAAACTAGCCTTTTTAAGTAAGATGCAGAACACGTGGTCATTTTTACAACCTATCTTGTAAACACTAGAGTGAAGAGGATCACATACGACAAGCATTTACAAAGCAGGTGTGAAAAGCATCCAGCAACTTTGTGTGCTTTAAATAAACGCATATTTTTAAAGTGTTCATTGATGTACCTAGGCATGTTTTAATAAATGCAGCATATGGAAATCAGAGCTTCTATGAAGTAGTGTGCTTGAGGACAAATAAAACACTGCAGCCAGACAGATATGTTAGGCGGTCTAAAAGGAAATGACTCTTTAATGGATTCTTTCTGTTGACCATCAGTTTAGTATGTACAGTTGGCCCAGGATCAAAAGTTATGATATGCATGACTCTGCCTATTATCCTAATAAAGGAATAAAGCGCCTATATTATGGAGTTGTGAAGGAAGTAAGATATAATACATTCTCTGTTTTAAGATTCTAATATGCCTCAATAACAAGCAAATAACTTGTCATACAGATGGTGTCCTTTTTAACTTCAGGATTCATTCTAGGATTGATGCAAGTGTGCCTTTTTGGACATTTACTGAAAGGTAAAGAAACTTGGCAGACTGCTGTCAGCTTGAGCAGAGAACTCTACATAGATTTAGGAAAATTCTTTGCTAAGATCGCGAGGGGGGAAGAAACTCTCTTAAAGATTAATTGTGCAGCTCTACGTTACAGTGAAGGTTATCTCACCTGTTCTGTTAGCAGCTTCATCTGTGAGCACTCATTGTCTGGACACACTACAGCAGAGACAGATTCAAGCAAAAAAGGGGACCAGGCAAGGAAGCAACTTTGAACTTCCACCCCTTCAAGTGACATTGTCAAAGACTGCAATAAGTTCAGAGAAGCTGCCCAGTTTTCATTTTTTTGTACTGACATGACTCCTTCAGACACCAACAAACTACACTTGAATCCTCATTTGTAAAGTGGCAGACAGGTGCAAAGCTTTGACCAATGGCACTGACCCTCTGACTTACTGCAAAATGGGCACCCAAACAACTACTGGATCCCAGGATCCTGGCTAGTTTGCCTTGTGACTGATTTGGTTCTGCTCTAAAGACATGTTTATAAGATAAAAAGAAGAAGAAAAAAACTGCGCTATATATAGCAAATAAATAAACAAATTGTGCAAGCAGCAACTTTTCTGTGAGATATCAGGACAGTTCCAATACAATATAGCGTTATAAAGTTGCGCTAAAAACATGAACATAAAAAGTCCACAAGTGATGTGTTCTAAAATTCCTGGTGAGTATCACCATCATCCACCATCTTGAAGTGTGATCCTGTGTCAACACCACCACCAAAGGCTGAAAGACTCGCTTACCAAATTATAGGGAACTCTCATTACAAAAGGTCACAACCACTTGTTCCTCCATACCCAGCCAGGGCCTTTATAGCTTCAGAGGGTCTTCCAAATTGGCACACCAATCTTCCCGACACAGTTGTCATTGGAGTTCCCAGAAAAAACCTCAAGTGTCTGATTTCAATAATCTTCAGAGATCTTTTCCCGGTCACAGACAACTGATGAGAGGTAAGCACAGCAGCGCTGAGTGCTGAGGGTGTCCAGGTGATCCGCTGGCAATGAATGGATGACACTGAGCTCCGTACCCCCGTACACCGGAAGGTGTTTTTGTGTGATTCAGAGCACTGTGATTTTAAGCCCATTCATTTGAATGGGATGAAATCGCGCTCGATCGCAAAATAAGTAATGCACAAACTACTTTTAAAAGCACATTGCAACCGGATCGTATAGTACTGCTGTACCATGCGCTCTAGCACAGGCAAACACATTATTTGGGATCTGAATTTGGGGTGTCGTTAGGAATCTATTGACACCAGTAGCAGATTGCACACCCAGAACGTTTGGTAAGAGGTGCGGGAAGTGTGCACAGAACATGGGTTTCCCGCACAGTGTTTTGGTATGAACCAGCACTAACCACAAAAAAGGGTACTAGTGCTTAGGGGATTGTGGCCCTTATATTCCCAGAGGTCTAATATGGGTATATTCCAACAATCACTCAACAATATATTCCTGTCTCTTATAAATGAAGGCAGTACATATAACAGAAATATTGGAAAGAGACCATTTATAAATAATAGCGTTTCTATTTATAAAAAAGACATTTGGATGATATTTGTATAGCCACAAATACACTTAAGTACAAGTGTCAAAGAAATGTTTTGTTATAAATTAAAACACAATTATTTATGAATGGCCCATCTCCAATAGGGTTCCATTGGTTACATAACTGCAGCGTACACGCTGCTGATTGGTGGAATTCAGGCAGTTCTTTTCGAGACTGCCGCTTGCTGATTTTCTCAGGGAGAGAGGGAATCAGCAAGCGGCTGCAACAGTGGGAACATGCTCCAACCTAAAAACTGGTGGAACATGTAACATGTTCCTAAAGGTAAATTTAGTTAGAACTAAAGCCAACCTTTTTTTTATTTTATTTTTTGGACAGAGTAAGGGAGGATTGTAACAATTTTTGTTGCTATCTGTGTCAAATGGGGAGATTTCCCTTTACTTTCTGTCCCATAGCCAAAACAGGAAGTTGGAGGTAATCCTTCCAAAATGAGGGAATCCAAGGGGGTCATCTGAACCAGTGTCCCCATTGGAAAGTCTATTCTCCTCTATTACTGTTCTGGTGTCAACCCAAAAATTGGGACTTTCTTTTACTTTCACTTTTGCTGATAACAGTAACAGGACAAATAGAAAGGGTTAATCTCTCTAACCCACAGACAGCAATACAAATTGACAGGTGTTCTAATCCCTCTCCACTCTAAAGCTAAATAAAGTTGTGCCTTTAGCTATACTTTAAAGTTGTTACTTTAAAGTATTTATATAATTTATACCAAGTCTTCTTGTAAAATAAAAACAATTTTTTGCCTTGCACATATGTACATACCTAAAAAGTGGTTCCAAAGGTAAAATATTTTTTACCTTAATGCATTCCCTTCATTAGGGTAAAAAAATGTTTTGCCACTTGCTGTGCCCTCACCCCTGTATCGATCCAGTACTGGACCAGTATCTATTGGTCTGCTCTCCACTCTCTGTGCTCTCACAAGCTTGGCTAAAACTAGCGGGAGCCATTATTGTTGTCAGTCAAATCCTGGGCTGAGCTGTGGGTGTGTCAGTGGACACACACAGCCTGGATAGGGATGGACAGGGCTGTCTTTAATACTGATTGGATCATGGGCAAACATTTTCTTGGACTACAGTCTATCCTTACCGCTCACTGACTGGTTGCTAGAGGTTATAACTCATAATTTCTGCTTGCTGATTGGTTGCTAGAGGTTACTGCACATTACTACCACTCACAAATCGATTGCTGGAGATTACAGCACAGTATTACTGCTCACTCACTGGTTGCTAGGGGTTACAGCACACCATTACCAATCACTGATTAGTTGCTAGAGATTACAGCAGATCACTACTGTTCACTGATTGATTGCTACAGGACATTGCACATCATTACCACTCACTGAGCAGTGGAACAATCCCAAATAATTGAGCAAGTAAAGCGGCACATTAATACACATACTAGAGGAGAGCGTCAGAGACTGCAGGCATACTACAGGAGATGGTCAGAGACTGCAGACATACTACAGGAGATGGTCAGAGACTGCAGACATAATACAGTAGAGCGTCAGAGACTGCAGACATACTATAGGAGAGCGTCAGTGACTGCAGACACACTACAGGAGCATCAGAGACAGCAGTCATACTACAGGAGAGCGTCAGAAACTGCGGACATACTACAGGAGAGCTTCGGAGAACTTTCAGCAATGCACACCTTTACAGTTGAAAAACACAGCTCAGGGTTCAGGATAGCAGTCAGGCATTCTATGGATGTAAGGACATACCTAGCCAGCTGGGCTCCCCATACACTTTCAGAGGTGGGGCTCCCACTCCGATCACTGGTCAGCTGCTCCCTCCTGAGCATACAGGCTGAACGGGGTGGGGGTCAAAGCATCAGTGGAGCTCCCAGCCCCGTCCCCATCCCCTGTATACTGGCTAGGGAATACAGAGGTCCGGGGGCTTTCACTCTGATCACTGCTCTTCCTACTGCCGCTCTGTTCCAAGCATACAGGCTTCATGGGGCGGAGTCAGAGCTCCCCCCCTGTCTCGGCTTGCCTCCCGTGTCCTCTGTGCGCTCTGCAAGCCGTCATCGGGGCCCCAATTCGTGGATTAAAGTGGAGGCTGCTTTGGGCCCCCCAAACAAAGATTGGGCCCAGGGCAGTTGCCCCATTTGTCCCACGTTAAAAACGGGGAAGGAGGCTGCATGTCTGCCCTCATAGCAAGTGCTTGCTATGATGGGGGCAGACACAGAAGGGGAGGAGCCAAAATAGCCGGATCCCAGAAGAGGAGGTTTGGGGTTGCTCTGTGGAATACCATTCCACAGAACAGGTAATTATAACATGTTTGTTATTTTAATGAAAAATAAAATGACTTAAAACCGCTTTTAAAAAACAGCAAACACAGTCCTATTCACATTACAGCAATCAATATAATAGCGAAATTACAAAAACATATGGGGTAAATTAGACCAGTACTTCAGCATTGACTCTGTCTTGGGTCTAAGGTTCTTCAGAAATAGTTAAACTCTATGCACACATCTTTTGCATTGGTTGGAAACAATAGCAGAGTTTTTATAGACAGACAAAAGGAGCTACAGTTTGATGCTGTCATTTAAACAGAGGATATTCTTCTGGGGATTTTTTTTATTTTCTTTGTTGGCAATGAAGACATAATTGCCTCAAATGGACATTTTATTTCCTGCTTTTGTTTAAGGGCCAGAAACGTATGTCTCCATTTATCTCCAACAATTATGTAATAATCAATGCCCACACTACATATATCTGCTGTGTATGATGTTAAATGAATAAACAGACAATTGCTAAATGTTGCATGACTTTAAAAGGGGCTCCAATCAGAACAATCCAAACTTGTTATAATGGCATTTGACAACCTAAAAGATATCTACCTTTTTCAGTGTAGTCTATGAAAAATTAAACTAACCTTTTTCTTATTATGCAAGTATGAAGCAAATGTTGCAATCATTGATAGTACTGATAACTGTTCCAAGTGGAGCTCAATTGTATCTGAGCACCACAAACTGAAAAAGCTATTTCATCATTTTTAGTATTTAAAGCAAACTTGTCCATCCATGTCTCCATGCTTCATTTTGTTGAAAAATCACTTTGAAAAACACATCCCTTGCATTTCTAGTCAAGGTCATCTTGAGCAAGTACAGACAAGTTATGTAGCATTTACTTCCAGCAATCCATCTGCCCTTAGCTTAGGTATGCAGACAGGAGGGGTCTGTTCCCCTCCTCCAAATGAAAGAAAAAAATGCCCATAGTGTCTCTTGGTATGTACAGTATGACATGATTTGGCCTAGGCCAGAAACCAGGAAGCAAGAAATGTTAAAAAATAAATAAAAAAATAAAAGTAAATATAATATACATTTCTACCTATTACTAATGCTAGCAGCATAAGGATTAAAAATAGCTAATGTTGACAGAGAGTTTAGTTCAGCTTTCAGTTGACATTTTTTCCCCAAACTCACAAAAACGTATAACTCTGCTCCCTAACTCTATAACTCTGTAGATGATCCTGAGTCTTCTTTAACATGACCTCTGTCTGCTTACACAGCCCAAAATATGACTATAAAGTAGAACTGTAATTATGCAAAGCAAGGTTATAGTGATTGTGAAGGGATTATATATTTTTTTTTTTTTTTTAAATATCAAACAAACATAGTAAACGTGCCTGCTCTGTGCAAAGATTTTACACAGAGCTGCCCCAATCTTCTTCTTCTCAGATCCCCTGCCCGTGCTCCTGGCTCTCCCCCTTCCTGAGTGCACTCATAGCAAGCTATTTGCTATGGGGGAACTTGTGCAGGCTTGATTCCGAGCTGAGGTCTATGTGTCCATTGACACACAGAGAGCAGCTCAGCTCTGCCTTCTCCTCATAGGCTGAGATTAACAGCAGCAGGAGCCAATAACTCCCACTACTGCCTCCATAGCCAGTGAGGAGAGAGAGAATGGAGAGGGTTGCTGCTCTGAGGCACAGCACTGGATCGAGATTGGGCTCAGGTAAATATAAGGAGGGGGCTTAATGCATTCTTAATGCAAAGAATGCATCAAAGTGATTGTAAAGGCTCATTTCTTTTTTTTTAAATAACAAACATGTTATATTTACCTCCTCTGTAACCTGGATCCTTCTCCCTCTTTGCTGCTCCTAGCCCCCTTCCTCTTTTGAGTGCCCCTCAGCCAGCAGCTTGCTACAGGGGGCACCCAAGCCGAGTCAGAGCTCCGTGTATCCATTCAGACACAAAGCCCTGACCTGGCCCCGCCTTCTCTCTCCCCTGATTGGTTGACTTACTTTGATTGACAGCCACGGGAGCCAATGGCACCACTGCTCTGTTTCAGCCAATCAGGAAGAGTGTCCTGGATGGCTGTGGGGATCGTGGACATCGCTGGAGAGAGAAGGGGCTCAGGTGGGTAATTAGGGGTAATTACCTTCTGCCTTTAGAACTCCTTTAAGGTAAAAAACCTTCTGCCTTTAGAACCACTTAAAAATCAATTTTTCTTTCTTTTTTGTCAACTAATATCCACAACACATGCACCAAAACTATTACTTTTTATTTGTCTTGAGTTAACTGTGCTCCATGTAAAAAAATATCCACTAGGGTTATCAGAAAAACACAAGACCCCTGCCAAACTCTGTATTAGCGAACAGACTTTAAGTGCAAAAATGTACTGTAGTAATCAACAGCCTTTCTGGACAAATTCTAGTGAGTGTTGAACTTTGGCGAAAGACTTTTAGGATGGGCCAATCATGATGTGGTCCAGCCAGAACTAAAATGAACCAAGTAGCTTATGCAAGCACTGTTTAAATGGCTGCAAGAAATCAAGAAAGCAAACCTATGGGCAATGAGAATCCTAACAGGAAATGGCATAACTATAATGAAGAAGTCCTGCAGCAAGTTAAGACCCCAAAATGTTTGCTGTGCTTTGTCCTTTGGCAGACACATTTTCTATTTCATTTTGATCTCTTCCTTTGGATAAACAGAGGCATTGTGCCAGGATGCTGTTACTTAACAGTTATTCAGACTGATGCTGCATAAACAAGCTTAAAACATGCTTCAACTGTGGATTAAAAAGATGAGCATACTCTCTAGGTTAAGGTCTACCCTAGGCATAACTTTTAATTATATACAGGGCAGCTTATATGTTTTTGCTCAATGCATATGCAACCCGTGTTTCCTGCTATTTTAGTGATATATAGTGTTGGATCTTTGCAAATCCAGGTAAAAAAAAAATGCAATGCATCTTTTGCACTACATACACATTTCTTTAGGTTTTGTTCCTTATGAAAAAAAAAAAACTGTTTATTTGCTAAAAAGCCAGTGAGCTCCTAGCAATCTGCACTGAAATCCCTAGCAGTTATTAGATAATAACTAATGTTATAGAAATGAGGAAAGGGGGAGGAGTTCTGTAGTCCCCCTGTCAACTTCTAATTGCTGTCTGTGTTCCTACTGCAGATTTACCGGTCTGGTGAAACTGTTGTCACCAAGACAAAAAGTGAGGAGAACAGAGTAAGAGAGTGTTTTAGCCCTGGTTCACACTGGAGCGTTTTGACATGTCAAATTGCATGTCAAATCGGTGGCAATTGCACCGTTCTAATCAGAGTGTCGCTGCACCAATTTCAAAGAGTAGTTTCTGTACTACTTTTTGCGATTTCGGGCTGCGATTTACATTGACATCTGTGCAGAAACCCGCACAGATGTCTCTGAAATCGGGACTGACATGCGGGAGTGAAATCTCAGCTGAACTCGCACGGCTTCATTCCCGCAGGTCAGTGTGAACCTGGGCTTACAGATAGGAATAAAAAATATGGAATATTAAAATATGCAGGAAATCATTTAAGATATACATTCAAGTGTATGTATAGTCTATTTTGTTTTAATTTGGTATACAATGTATCCATTTATTTTCTTTTTTTTAATTGCAGTTTTTTTTTCTATTTTACTGTGTTAACGCTGGCAGGAATCACCCTGTTCATTTTTCTAGCCACTTCAGCCATGGAAGATTTTACCCCCTTCCTGACCAGAGCCCTTTTTATAATTTAGCACTGCGTTGCTTTAACTGACAGTTGCACGGTCGTGCGATACTGTACCCAAACAAAATTTGCATCCTTTTTTCCCACAAATAGAGCTTTTCTTTTGGTGGTATTTGATCACCTCTGCGATTTTTATTTTTTGCGCTATAAACAAAAAAAGAGCAACAATTTTGAAAAAAAACCCAAAATAATATTTTTTACTTTTTGCTATAATAAATATCTACAATTTAAAAAAAAACAAACAAATTTATTCATCGGTTTAGGCCAATATGTATTCTTCTACATGTTTTAGGTAAAAATAAAATCGCAATAAGCGTATATTGATTGGTTTGTGCAAAAGTTATAGCGTCTACAAAATAGGGGATAGATTTATGGCATTTTTATTATTTATTTTTACTAGTAATGGCGGTGATCTGCAATTTTTATTGGGACTGAGACATTGCGGACAGATCGGACACTTTTGACACATTTTTGGGACTACTGACATTTATACAGTGATCAGAGCTATAAAAATGCACTGATTACTATGTAAATGTCACTGGCAGGGAAGGTGTTAACACTAGGGGGTGATCAAGGGGTTAAATGTGTTCCCCAGTTAGGGTTTCTAACTGTATGGGCATAGGACTGACTGGGGGAGGAGACATATCAATGTTCCTATTTAGTAGGAACAAACGATATGTCACCTCTCCCCTGACAGAATAAACACACACAAATCCCCTTGTTGGCGCTCGTGCACGCGATCGTGGGTAGCCGGCAGTGATCGCACCTGCCGGCCACGTGCATCTGGACCCCCGCTGTGCAGTGGTCGCACGTGCGTCCTGTAGTGGCTCCTAAAGGGTACGATGTACCCTAATGGGATTTCTCCAAGCAGTGCAATTCTGCTGGAGTATATAGTCGTGAGCCGGTCAGGAACCAGCTAGAGACCATTATCACCAAGCCAAAACATATTTTACAGCTCTTCCAGTGTCCCAGCGTGAAAGGGGTCTAAGCTGTTATTTTAGTTGAAGTATTAATTGGAAGCTACAATAGTTTGGGGTAATTTTATTTACATTTACAGGTTTTTAAACTGACCTTTTATTTGTACTTTATTTAAATCGCATTTTTAAAAAAGAAACACCCATTCCACTAGCTTGCACTCTATAGCAGAGCACAGCTGTAGATCTGTTGAGACTGTCTCTCTCTACTTGAAAATCTGACTCATTCTGGCTAGTATTTCATTTGAGCTTAAACTATTCAGCATGGTAAATAAAAATGCTTTTTTTAAGCAAAGCAGTTACAGTTAGCCTAGTGGACATATAAAAAGGGGGCTAGAGCTCCACCTGCTGGCAAGACTTTTCTATGCAATATTTCCTGACTAATAGTGTACACATTTTTGTTTTATATATATATTTTTTTTTATTTTGCCATGCTGAACAAATTTCCTTTGATGCAAGATTTTTCACTTTAATGGCAGACTATGTGTAAGTGGCAGTAAAAGCAATGAAAACGTCTGGAAACATGCCTCTGGGTTAAATGCTTACTGACCAGGCAGTGCACTGGTGTCACCTTATGATTTTGCTCAGCAGAGAATCACCATGTGTATAATATGTAATTTTATCTTGAGAAATCAAAAGCAGCTGTAATCCTGGCTGCCTGGGAAATGGAAAGCTGGAATGACTCAACTGTTCAAGTTCTCATGGTAAAGACAGAAAAGAAATGCAATTCTGTGCTGTCCGCCAAAAGAAAATTACACAGAGAATTATGGCTAATAAATTACTAAACATCATTTCTAAACATAGGAATTAAAGCTATTTAACAAAGAAAAAAAAAAAAACTGGCAATCTGACAGTCTTTTTTTTTTTGTATGCAAAAAGCAGCTGATCGTACAACGTACAGCTGTGCAGAGAACAATTACAGCTCTCCAAGAAGATTCCAACACTGATACTGTATAAATAAGGGTAATAAAATCGTGCTGGCACATCCACCCATAGGACAAAGAGTGATCTCTAAATGACCACAATATAACGTGTGACATCTGTGGTTTTGTCTCAGGGACTAGATTACGAAGTGTTTGCTTTGTTACGTTCATTTTGGCTTATGCAACAACAGTAAACTCAGACTCTTTGGCCAGAAGAAATCTTGGCATTACATCTAATTTTGGCTTTAAAATGTAACAACGAGTATTATTGTTTGCAATTATTCTGCACCACCAAACGACAAAGTGCTGCACACCACAGAAATGAAAGAAGACGTCTGCCAAGTGTTCACTTGTTTCACTTGCTGTTTAAAGGGCATGCAGGATATTATCAGACTCCTTATCATTTGTCAGTAACTAAAAACGGTTCTGTTTCTACACCTCCATCAAATCACTTCTAAATCTAAACTCCAGGCAGCCATTAAAAAAGGCAGGTGTATACTTCCTTAAATAAATTAAATGTATTTTTACATACAGCTAGAATACTGTAATTACTTGGCTGGACACCAGGCTCCCATCACTTCTTGCACAGTAACAGCCAGACTTGAAGTAATGACAGCACCAGCAACTGCTAATAAGGTTCTGCTACATGCACATGTGCCGAAATGGAACATGTTGACAGAAGAAGAGAGCACAATGTGCAAAATTGATGGCTTGTAAATGTGTGGCTACTCCTTCACTGTTAAGTCTAAGGACAGGAGGGTCACATCCGTGTATTCCTTACAAAGATCGTTGTGTCACTCTACAGCTTAGAATGCCTAGCATAGGTATATGAATGGCAAAAGTATCTGGACTACATACTGTATTGGCATATAACACTCACTTTTTCACCATGAAAATTGGGTGCAAATAGCGCATGCGTGTTATACGCCAATACTTCAATTTTAGCTGCCTCGGAGGGGACAGGGAGGGGGACGGGACAAGCGTCATCAAGTTACATACAGTGAGAATTTCCTGTTTACTTGGCGGCCTCTGTAATAGGAAGTCTTGTCTCCTGGGCAGCCACTGGACCAGTGTTCTGTCTATCATAGGAGATTCTCACTGTATGTAATCTGTCGGCGCTCGTCCCGCCCCCCTCTCGGCTGCAGATGGACATCGATCAGGCTGCATTGATGGCAATGGTGAGGCTGCTGCATTGAAGGCAATGGTGAGGCTGCTGCATTGAAGGCAATGGTGAGGCTGCTGCATTGATGGCAATGGTGAGGCAGCAGGTGCGCATTGATCAGGCTGCATTGATGGCAATAGGGAGGCTGCAGATGGGCACTGACCCTTATTTTGCTTTAAAGTTCCTTATTTAAAATTTTAGTTTTTTTCCTGAAACTTCCCTCTTAAAACGAATGTGCGTGTTATACGCCGATAAATACGGTATGTGTATTTCAACTCTGTATATAGTGATCTGCATGTAATTCAGCTTAAAGCCTAAGTTCACCCTTTTTTTCTAAATTTCAGCTCCCCTATATACCAATATAGCATTAATGTACTTATTTTGCAAATATAAAACAGCTTTCCATTAATTCTACACAGGCTTGCCTCATTCTCTTCATATCTGTTTAAAGCGGAGGTCCGCTGAAAAAAAAATATTAAAAGCCAGCAGCTACAAATACTGCAGCTGCTGACTTTTAATATATGTCCGTCCTTCGGCTCTCGGCTGCTGCCGCCGCCATCCTCGGTAAGGGAATAAGGAAGTGAAGCCGCGTGGCTTCACTTCCTGGTTCCCTACTGCGCATGTGCGAGTCGCGCTGCGTGTCCTCTCAGGTCTCTGCTGTGTTCTGGGACCTGTGTGTCTCCCAGAATACAGCGGGGGAGGACGGGGTAGGCGCCGGAAGTGGCATAGGTCACCACAAGCGCCGCGGTGATCTATGCCAGGAAGTGGGAGCAAATACCTGTATTAGACAGGTATTTGCTCCCTCCTTCCCCCTGAAAGGTGCCAAATGATACACCGGAGGGGGGGAGGAATCCAAAAAGTGGAAGTTCCATTTTTGGGTGGAACTCCACTTTAAACACACTGCTCGATTACTTCTGTCTTACTTCCGGGACAGACTTTAGGTCATAACACAGGAAAGAGTTGGCCAGCTGATCTCAATAGCACACACCCTGCACTATCTACCCTCAGCTGGTCAACTCCTTCCTGTGTCATGACCTAAAGTCTATCCTGGAAGTAAGGCAGAAGTAATCAAGCAGTGTAACTGCTTGCCGCCCGCCCGTGTGTGGCTCTCATTCTGGGACGGCATCCCAGAACGGCCGTTCTCGCGCGCCCATGGCGCGACCCTGATCTCTGTAAAGAGTCGTGGCTCCTTAACCATGTGATCGGCTGTGTCCAATCACAGCTGGTCGCATGTAAATACGAATATGCTGGTAATTGGCTCTCCTCACCTCACACTGACAGAGTGTGTGGCGAGGAGAGCCGATCAGCAGCATCTCCACGCAGGGGGACATCTCGGAATGTAATTAGGGCAATGATCATCAGTGCCCTAAATACAATATAGCAATATAGTGTCACTAATCAGTGCCCACCATTGCCAGCAACCAGTGCCCACCAGTGGCAGCATCAGTGCCCACCACTGCCCACAAGTGCCAATCGGTGCCCACCACTGCCCACAAGTGCCACCAATCAGTGCCCATTAGCAATGCCAGTCAGTGCTGGCAGTGCCGCCTATCAGTGCTGCCCATAACTGCTGTCGATCAATGCCCATCAGTGTCGCCCATCAGTGTCCATCAGTACCGCCTATCCGTGCTGTCTATCAGTTCCCACCAGTGCCACCTATTAATGTCCAACAGTGCCACCTAACTGTGCCCAAAAGTGCGGCATATTAGCACCTCCTCATCAGTGCCCATAAGTGTCACCTCATCAGTGCCCATAAGTGCCACCTCATCACTGCCCACCAGTTCAGCCTATCAGTGCCCATCAGTGCCGCCTCATCAACGCACATCAGTAAAGGCGAAAAATTACTTAGTTACAAAATTTACTGACAGAAATAAAGTAAAAAACTTTTTTTTCAACATTTTTGGTCTTTTTCTTTGTAAAAAATAAAAAACCCAGCAGTGATTAAATACCACCAAAAGAAAGCTCTATTTGTGTGAAGAAAATTATAAAAAATGTGTTTGGGTACAGTGTAGAACGACCGCGCAATTGTCAAAGTGCGACAACGTTGAAAGCTGAAAAATGGCCTGGGCAGGAAGGGGGTGTAAGTGTCCTGTAGGCAAGTGGTTAATTAACTATGAAGAGAGTGAGGCAAGCCGGTGTAGAACTAATAGAAAGCGGTTTTATTTTTGCAAAATAAGCACAATAATGCTATAATAGTACATAGGAGAGCTGTAATTTAGAAAAAAGAAGGTGAACTCAGCCTAAGTCTAGGGCTACATGGGCGATTAACACTCTTTACTACTAAGAGATTTAACTGCTTGTTAGTCATCTCATCTCCAGACTAAAATAAATGTGATTTCATAAAGACAACTGTCAACAAGAAGTTAAATCTCTCAGTTAAAGTGGAACAAAACTGTATCTGACCACCACAAACTGAAAGTGTTATTCATTTCTACTATCCACACAAAACTCACCCATCCATGTCTCCATGCTTTATTTTGTAGAGAAATCACTTTGAAAAAAAAAACCCTATCCATCTCTAGTCATGACCCTCTTGAGTTAAAGTGGTAGTAAAGTTGTTTTATTAAGTTGTACCTACAGGTAAACTTATAATAAGGCTTACCTGTAGGTACAGGGAATATCACCTAAAGTTGTGGGGTTTAGGAGATATTCAGACTGCATGCAGCCGGTGCAGGGAATTTTTTTTTTCTCTTAATGCGGCGGTTTACTACAGCTTTAAGTTGGTCATATATGGATTGAATTTCAATTAATATATTGTGGTTCCCTTTCATGAGAAATCGATCTATCAATAAACTTTTCACAAATGGGATTGGTAGAAAATCTCTCTCGATCGGCTCCTGCAGCCAATGAGCTGCAGTGTTGATCACTGTATTCGGACAGCGGGAATACGGAGTCCCACTGTCATAACACAAAGCTAAAGTGGGCTGGATTTTCCCATCCACCTTGAATGTGAGAATAGGGAAGTTGGGAATTAATTAATGCTCAACTTAAAGTGGTTTTGAACCTTAGACATGAAATCTGAGCACATCCTAGATCCTAGTGATCTAAATTTATGAAAGATTAATTACTTGCAAAATTTTCTAACAGGAGCTAAGACAGATATTAAATGTCTTTTTCCGTTTCTTTAGAAAAAAATTAAAAATCCAGTGGTGATTAACCACATGCCGACCAGCCGCCGCAGTTGTACTGCGGCAGAATGGCACGGCTGGGCGAAACGACGTTATGTAACGTCGCTTCGCCCTGTGGCCACTAGAGGGCTCGTGCGCGCCCCCGCTCGCTCCCCGAGCCGATGCGAGTACCTGGCGGTCTCGATCACCACCGGGCTTCTGCGATTGCTCGGGGACACGAAGAACCCGGAACTGTGTGTGTAAACACAGTTTCCGGTTCTCTGAGGGGAGAACTGACAGATCGTCTGTTCGTACAGAGTATGAACAGATGATCTGTTAGTTTCCCTGCACAGTCCACTCCCCCTTCAGTTAGAACACAAACTAGGACACACATTAACCCCTTCACTGCCAGTGACATTTTTACAGTAATCAATGCATTTTTAATCGCACTGATCGCTGTATTAATGCCAATGGTCCCAAAAATGTGTCAAAATTGTCTGATATGTCCGCCATAATGTCGCAGTCACGATAAAAATCGCTGATTGCCGCCATTACTAGTAAAAAAAAAATTACTACTAAAAATGCCATAACACTATCCCCTATTTTGTAGACGCTATAACTTTTGCATAAACCAATCAATATATGCTTATTGCGATTTTTTTACCAAAAATACGTAGAAGAGGATTTGGGGATATTTATTATAGCAAAAAGTAAAAAATAATGTGTTTTTTTCAAAATTGTCACTTTTTTTGTTTATAGCACACAAAATAAAAGCCACAGAGGTGATCAAATACCACCAAAAGAAGGCTCTATGTGTAGGAAAAAAGGATGGCAATTTTGTTTGGCAGCCACGTCGCGCGACCGCGCAATTGTCAGTTAAAGCGACGCAGTACCGAATCGCAGAAAGTGCTCTGGTCTTTGGCTAGCCAAATCCCCAGGGCTGAAGTGGTTAAATACGACCAAAAGAAAGCTCTATTTCTGTGGAAAAAAATGATAAATTCTTATGGGTGCAGTGTTGCATGACCGTGCAATTGTCATTCAAAGTGTGACAGCTGTGAAAGCTGAAAAATGGCCTGGGCAGGAAGGAGGTAAAAGTGCTTGGTATTGAAGTGAGTAAAGATGGATGATTCATGTAGCATTTACTATACAGGCAGGAGGGTGTGCTTAACTGAGAAAGCCCTCCTCCAAATAAAAGAAAAAAAAATGCCCACGAAGACTCCTGGGATGTATGATAAAAAAAAAAAAAAAAGTGATTCTGATCTCTACTTTCTGCCAGTCACCTTACTGGGCTATGCTACACAGGATATTTTTAGTATATCTCTCAATCGTGCCACTAAAAATAATCGGTAAACAGATGGAACACAAATAGCATACAGTACTAGAAATTCATACAGAATGCACAATGGTCCAATCATACGACTGATCACTACATGATACTACTACATATTACTTTTGTAGCTTACACTATAGGGAGCCATCTGTTCTGCTTGTTTAGCGATTAATTGCTAACTGCTACCGATTAACTGCTAGCAATCTAAGTGGTGTGATTGCGCTACTAAAAATCTCCAGCGTAACTCTAGCCTAATGAGGTGTCTACCAGCAAGTTGTTAAAAGTCTCAGTAGCAAGCAAATAAAGTCAAACATGTGGCTTAGCACTTAAACCTGCACTGGAAAATGATAGTTAAAAATAGAAGCTTGCCATTTAAAGTGGAATGTTTTCAATGTCTTTTGATTTAGTATTTTTCACTTACCCATGCAGCATGGCCTCATTAGTTTCTCTTTCCTCTGATAAGCTTAAAACCCAACTCTGGGCAGATAAAAAAAAATATCCCTTGCAGTGGAGCTGTGCCCACATTGAAAGGCTTAAAGTAAAACTATAGGCAACACTTTTTTTTCAACTTGGTCAGAGCAAGGGAGGGTTATAACCCCATCAGATTTTGTTTTTCACCATCTGTGTCACCAGAACTAGAGAGAGAGATTTTTCCCTCTATTACTTTTCAATGATAATAAAAAACAGGACAAATAGAGAGGGTGACTCTCCTTATCGGGGGGGGGGGGGGGGGGGGGGGCATAGACAGCAATAAAAACAGACAGGTGTTCTAATCCCTCTCCACTCTACCCAAAACGAAAGAAAAAACGCTTGCCTTTTTGTCTTAGGGAAAAGTGAAACGGTTTCACTTGCCTGATCCTCTGTTTCCCTGTCATGCAGCATTCCCCCGCAATCCCATAGTGGACTGTCCCTCGGAGTCTTCACATCCAGAGTAGGTCTGGTCTAAATGATGTCAGGACAATAGAACAGTGGAGCATAGGAGTGCATAAGATACCTTCTACAAATTCACTTTCACTTTATGTTTAATCTCTTTTATTAAGTATTTGCAGAAAATACAGGTTTACAATACAAATACAGGTTGTAACTGAATAAATGTGTCTGAATTCGGACACCCATAGTATGGTAAGCTACGAGCAATGTAGAACAGAATAATAAAGAGACAGAAAAATGTTTTCAATTTTAAACATTGGTTCACAAGAAACAGATGCTCAGAGTGGGATTCACCCATACAGATTAATATAAGCCACTGGACTAGAGTGAAAAAAAAATCACAATTATAAGGGAACCCCAATAGTTATATCCATCTTAGCCAGAGACACAATATCTGGGTTAGCAGCCAACCTACTGGTGCTAGTTTATAATGAACTGGTATAAAAATCATGGTGCATATTATAATGTAAAGAAAAAGAGAAAAGGATACAGAGGAAGAAGAAAGGAGAAAGAAGGAGAGCAGGAGAAGGGATGGGTACAATGGGGAGGTCCCAGGTAAAATTGACACCTCAGACGTTGTTAGAGATAAAGGAGTCAAAGTCTGAGGAATATCTGAATTGAGACCATACTGTCCACATAAGTTTATGCAAGTCAGATTTATCCTCACCCATAACCATATCCTCACCCGTAACCATACGTTCCATTAGCTTGTTCTTGTCCAATTCACAAGCCCATTCAGCCACTGATGGAGCCTCAGCCTGGCACCAGTGCCTAGCTATCACCGAACGAGCCACTGTGAGAACGTGCCTAATTATGTTTCTTTTAATTTGTTTATAAGAGCCTGGCAACATAGATAGCACTGTGATTTGAGGTTCATTTGGGGTTTTATCTCCCACTAATCGATCAAACAAGCGTAATATTTTTTCTCAAAATGTGATAATTTTCGGACATGTGCTCCAAATATGGGTCATGGTGCCAGACTCGCGCAGACATCGCCAGCCGGTATCAGGGATAGATGGATGAATTTTATGTAGTAATGTAGGGCAGCGATACCACCTAGATAAGATCCGATAGTTGCGTTCATGTGCATGAGAAGATATAGAGAGTTCGTATGAAACAGCCAGTTTTTTGTCCCAGTCCATATTTCACTTTAAATAATAGCTATATCAAAAACTATTGCACAATGGTATATACAAGAATCTTATTCACAACAATAAAATAGAAGAATGTAATAAATTACCGTATATACTCGAGTATAAGCCAACCCGAACCTAATTTTACCACAAAAAACTGGGAAAACTTATTGACTCAAGTATAAGCCTAGGGTGGGAAATGCAGCAGCTACTAGTAAATTTTCAGGATGCGGTGCAGCACAGACAACACAGGGGCTGCCGGCGTCACTGTGCCCATCAGTGCAGCCTCATTGCCCATCATTGCAGCCTCACCGTGCCCATCATTGTAGTCTCACTGTGCCCATCACCGCAGCCTTACCATGCCCATCATTGTAGCCCCACTGTGCCCATCATTGTAGTCTCACACCCATCATTGCCGCCTCATTGTGCCTGTCGTCGCAAATTCACTAGTAGTGACTGTGCCCATTCATGCAGTCTCAGCAGTCAGTACCTGGATTACACAGCGGGCATCTCCCGCTGTATCTCGGAGCTCAGTCTGAAATGTTCGGCCGCACTGTGACAAAAGTTCTGCCCTCCTCCTAGACTAGCTCGTATGATAGGTGCAATGTTCTGTCTATCACACGAGCTGGTCTAGGAGGAGGGCGGGACTTTTGTCACAGCGCAGCCGAAAATTTCAGAGTCAGCTCCGAGACACAGCGGTCTCCCGTTGTGTAAGGGAGTGAGAGAGGGAATCGCTGCAGCCACAGTTCAAAGCGGCCTGGTATCCCAGTAGGCCAGTCCAGCCCTGCCCTCACTCGAGTATAAGCTAAGGGGGGCATTTTCAGCATAAAAAATGTGCTGAAAAAGTCGGCTTCTACATGAGTATATACGGTACATTATTACCACAAATTATTTACTGAACACCTCTTTGATGCAGTTCCATTTTGTTACTCAAAGTCTGACTTCCCTAACTCCTAGGCTTTGGGGTTTATTTACTAAAGGCAAATCCACTGTGCACTGCAGGTGCACTTGGAAGTGCAGATGCTGTAGATCTGAGAGGGATATGCAAGGAAAATTAAAAAAATGCATTTTTGCTTGCACATAATTGGATCATAGAAATCAGCATAACTTCCCCTTATTTCAGATCTAGAGCAACTGCACTTCCAAGTGCACTGTGGATTTTCCTTTAGTAAATCAACCCCTATGTCTAGCTTAATTTGTCATGACCCTTTGCCATGAAAGCCCTTCAGTGGACATTGACATTGTGCTTATTGGACCAGTGTAGGTCCAGTGTTTAGCACAGAAAGCGGGGACCACTAATAACTAAGTAAAACTAAATCAGATAATCACACAAAGAAGTTTTTTTTTTTTTTTTTTTTTAAGGGTTATGGTGTATAAATATTTGAGAGTAGTCTGAGGGCAGTTTGAGATAAGGTGAAGGTAATTTTGATTGTACACTGTTCCATAAGATCCAATTCAAAATATTTAAATACTGTAGGTATTAACAACTTCATATGTTCAGTAATCTCTCCTGCATGCAGCAGCATCACGTGACTGCTGCTTCTGTAACAAGTGCCCAACTGGATGCATGATGCGTACATGTGGGGGTGGGATCTATCACCAGTTGACCATTCTAGATAAGCTAAGCCCACAGTAGGCCCCACTCACAGTGCAGTTGGCAGATGTAGGCTGAAAGCACAAGGCTATACACTGCATTTGGAGGATTACTGCCAAGACACGGTACTGTTTTTTTTAACTGCATAGTTATCCTATAAGATGGCTTACAGGTTCCCTTTAAATGATGAAAATGACTTCAGAGGAGATTTGAGGCAAAAGAGTACACTTTAAGGGGAGCTCACAAGGTTCTCATTGCCAACATGGGTATCCCTTGTATTAAAAAAAAAAAAAATGTTTTGAGGAATAGGTTTACCTGCCTGTACTATGAATGAAAAAACTACAAGTCCTGTCTGCCACTGCGGCTTATAATTCTCAATGAACTGTGAGGGTGCTGCCCTTGTAGTTCATCGATTCTTCCTGTTCTTTACGAACGGTCTACCTGTACAGGAGGTACGGGCAGACAGCTGTACTGAGAGTCTGCAGGGGCCTGACATTACACCCATGATCTGCTGATCGCAGGTGCAATGCAATGCAGGCTCTTAAGAAAAAAATAAATAAATGTACATTTTGCAGGTAAAAAAATGTGCATTTATTATTTATTCATTTTTTACAAAAGTGAACTTAACCTTTGAATGTTATTTGTCCAGAAAATTAGGTGTTTATACAGAAATGTAAAGCATTCATCTTCCTACGTTTTAGAAAATGAATTATTAATTTAGGAAATTACAAAAAAATAGCTTACACCTGCAAGAGGAAATGAGATGGCTGTAGTTCTGATCTAGTAGGTTTTCATTAACTCGAGTGATGTGTCAAAATAATGCATTTGCTGATTAAAACCCACAAAATTTATGTACAGTGAGATCCTAAAAATCTACACTGCTAATAAGGATCACCAGGTTGTAAACTGCAGTGTTGGCAGGCAAAAACAAGGAGGTCTTAAAATGTCAGAGTGTCTACAGCTGTCAAGTACCAGGCACGAGACATAATTCTAGCTCAAGGTGACTTCTCAGAATAGTTTAGTCACTTAATATATAACACAGCTTAAGCATTTGTTTTTATAGAGTGGTTTTTATTACCGTCCAATTCTATCATCCATTTGGCTTGAGCTCAGCAGGAGGAATGTAAAGTAAAAATAAAAATTCACAAGAAAGTGAAGAAAGTGGAATATGACCTCTACTACTGCTAACAAACCATTTGTTTCTTATTAATTCAAATCCCTGGCTGGACAAACATATCAATACGCTGGTACCAGTCTCATCTTCCCCCACCCAGGTTAAATTCAATGCATGACTCGGCAAAAGAAAACTATCCAGTCCTAGAAAAGAATGATTTAGTGGTAGATCAAGCAAACAAATTATGGTCAGCTTTGGAAGAATCCACAATGGGATGCCTTTTTCCATGTATTTAAAGATTACCTTTCTCAAGAGTCCAAAGGAATTTACTGTAAAATCAATCTGTTATTGGCTAACTGAATATACAGTATGTTGTACTGCAAGCTTTGGAGAATATTCTGTCCTCATCACCAGACATGGTGCCAAAACAAATGAATATTTGTGAATGCTTACAATACAAATATATTCACTTAGTCAATAAAAGGTGTCACATATACCTTTACTTTCTGGCTACTATACAGTATATGGCTAATACAGTACCTCAATTTGCAAAAAGTAATACTTGCACCACTCACTATGACCAAACAGATACTTCTCAGCACCACAGCTTTCACTTACCTTGGTAATAGGCTTGTTATATTCTTGGGGTTCAGTCTGCAAAAGATATTAAAGGGGAGCATGAAACAGTAGTGGCTTTTCTGAAAACATGTCAAACAACTTTGTTCAGACATGGAAAAGTATAGGAGGGTGACAACATCCCACCACCACGACTACCAAGACAGCCTTGCATTCATTCCAGGTTAAGGTATGTTTGCTGTCAAAGAAGAAACAGCTATTTACACAAAAGGTTGCCAATCAGCCTTGAAATGAATTATGAAAGTTGTAATGTACATTATTGTGAAACTAAATGTTAGGGGTTTCTTCTGCTTCAGATATAAATTCCACATGCAGCTAAGATGATGCACATCCTACAGCCATGCTAGGTTCATGCCAATATACACAGCCAAGTAGCAAGTGTGATCTTTATATTTTGGCTATACTGTATACCTACAGTACCTAAACATTTGAACAAATATAAACAAACATATGCACCAGCCACACCATCTTTGCGGTCATTATCATCCCTCCTGCCTGCTGAATCTCTTTTCCATCCCGTCCCCTCCTTTGCTGCCAAAACACAGAAAGGGGTGCCAAGTATAATTTCTAAAAAAAAAACAAAAAAAACAAAAAAACACACAAAACAAAAACCCTACTGGTTTAAATTAAGCAAAATCACCATAAAAATATTTTTAAGATGCAGCATCCTTCTGTGAATGGGATATCTGAGCCCTCAATTGATGCAGCAAGAATGGTTCCCAATATATACGCAAATAAGGAGATATGCTTATAAGTTAAATGTCAGTTTTTTTAGAATCTACCTAAAGCTTGTATGGCCAAGTATGGTTCAATATGTAAAGAAAAAAAAATATGGCAAACACTGGCCTTATTTGATAAAGTTCAAAAAAATGCTCTGTTACCCAGAACCACTGCCAGACTTTCCATGGGTACAGCTTCTGAAACAGTCTTTTTTGAAGAAACATAGCACTGGGAGTTAACCAGAGGGCACAATCTGGTATGTTTTATGAGCTCCCTCCTGTTCTGGTGAGTGCAAAGTTTTTTTTTAAAATAAATTGTTGATAAAGATCATATCTTTGCTGGATTATTTTCTAGAGTTTAACCCAAATTAAGTTTGATGATGACCCTGGGTAACTAATAGGTTTTTGACAATTTTAAGTCACTCTGGTTTGGCGATTGTTTCCTTCATAATTCTGTTGGTGATATTTGACACATTGGGGGTTATCTACTAAAGGCAAATCCATTGTGCACTTCCAATTGCACTACAAGTGCACTTAGACATGCAGTCGCTGTAGATCTGAAGGGGACATGCAAGGAAAATAAAAAACAGCATTTTTGCTTGTACATGATTGGATGATAAAATAAGCAGATCTTCCCCTCAGATCTAAAGCGACTGCACTTCCAAGTGCACTTGTAGTGCACAGTGGATTTGCCTTTAGTAAATAACCCCCATTGTATTACTGGTGCACTGGAGTGCTGTGTTTACTTTGCTGCTAGAAAATGTTCAGACAAACCTTCAAGCAGATCTACACCCAAAGGGGGAAGCTCTGCTTGATTGCACCCCCCCCCCCCTCCACTACCACATTTGGCACTTTTTGGAGGGGGGAGTGGGTTCCTAGTTTTGACAGCTATTTACTCCCACCTCAGGCTCAGATCGCCACGCCCCCTCTATCCCCTGCATTCTTCTGGGACACATCACAGGTCACAGAAGACTACGGGACCATTCACAAGGCGCAACACGACTCGCGCATGTGCAGTAGGAAACAGTTTGTGAAGCCGCAAGGCGCCGGCACACAAAGCCAATTGAAGAATCGGCTTGGATGAAGACATCGTGGGGTCCATGGACAGGTAAGCGTTCTTATAATAAAGTTAGCAGCTACAATATTTGCAGCTGCTGACTTTTAATTTTTTCTGAAGGAGCCTTGAGCTCCTCTTTAAAGTAGAACTATAGGCAACACTTTTCTTCATTTTGGATAAAGCGAGGGAGGGTTATAACACTTGTAAGAATTTATTTCGCCATCTGTGTCCCATCGAGGAGATCTACCTTCACTTCGTCCCATAGCCAAACAGCAAGTGAGTGGAAATCCCCGCAAATTAAGGGAATTCCTTGGGAAACCCCAGGTCACCAGAACTAGTGTCCCCATTGGAAGATTTTGCCTCTTATTTTTCTAGGGGACAACCCAAAATTGTGATTTTCTTTTACTTTCACTATTAATGATAATGGTAAACAGGACAAATGGAGAGCATGAATCTCCTGAAAGGGGGCACAGACAGCAATAAAATTGACATGCATTGTAATCCCTCTCCGCTATATCCAAGACTAAAAAAAAAGTTTTGTCTTTAGTTATACTTTAGTTTCCAGTTGACAATATACTTAAACAAAGCAGCACAACACAGAACTAGCATGTCAATGATATCCTTTCACCAAATACATTTATTAGTTCTAAACACCTAGAAGATGATGTCTCATTTCAATTATATAGTCTACTTCACCACTACAGAAGATGGAAGTTTTGTAAACCTGTCACCTTAAAATAGAAGTTTAGAAAAAAAAATCTCTTTAGTGAGCTAATTTATCAGTAATGATGTTATACATTGTATAAACAGCTAAATGCCATAGAAATCTTCAATGCAGGATGCCCTGTCCTATTCCTGTCTCTGAACTTTTGGTGCTGCAGGGGTTCCTACCTTTAGGTGCTATAAAGTTGCTGTGAAAAAGTTCTCAATGAGGACCAGCCCCACCCCTCCTCCTCTCCCATGAAACATACTTTTATTGCTTTCACAGCCTGAAACACAATCTGTGAATGGGAGGAGAGTTTGACGAGTCACAGGATTCTCTCCCCATTCACAGACTGTGTTACAGGCAGTGAAATAATGTTTCTTAATGGAAGAGAAAAGGGCAGTTCTTTGTCAGGAATATTTTAGCAGAAGCTTCACAAAAGACTAGAAGCTATTAACCACTGCAGCGCAAGAAGTTCAGAGACAGGAAGAGGACAGGGCAGTGAAGATTTTCTTTGGGATCCAGTGCCAGAACTGACAGTAAGATGAACGCTGTACAGTGAAACATAAGTGAAACACTGTGTTTATGTTTACTGTACAGTATGAATAAGCTGAAAGATCAGATGTAGGATACATTTATGGAGATTATTTATGTCTACATTGCATTTATTAAGTGTGTTTTTTTCATAAAATCTTGCTATGCTTACACATTCATATGATCATATCAGTGTAGAATCTATTTGCTTACTTGATTGTGTATGCTCCATGTGTGTCTGTGCAAAAAGTACATGAAAGCCTCACCTGGATCCTGGCAATCTCTTGCCTAACATTACCAAATACGTGCTATGTTATTTAATCCATCACAGCAAAGAGGATTACAACATTGTCTATTTAGAAAGCATTTCCCAAAAGCAACCCAGCAGTTCTCTGATAAAATGTACGTCTGCTCCCAACATATATATTTCCTTGTCACCCCACAGCTGTCTCCTAAAGATATTACAGAATGAATAGGCCAGTACAGATGGGAACATATTTCAGAATGAAAGCCTTTATTTATTGAAGGCCTGGCATGGACGTTGCCTTAATACTGGTGATTTCATTGTGAATACTAGTGCTAGGAATGCTGAGCACAGCTTTGTAGGGTTGCAGTTTTAACAAATCTATTTTTTGTTTTAGAACTACAATGCCAGTTTCTTTACTTTTGAAGGCATCACTGCCCAAAGGAACTGCTCTGGAAAAAATTCTGTTCTGCCCAGTCTTATCACGCATGCTGCTGGATTAAACAATACATTCTCCAAAGTCAGTACACACCATCTAAAATGGCCATACTGTTTTAGCAGTGTGTCATTAGACCTGGTTGAGTGCTAGGAAGATAGTAAGTAGGACTAAATAATCTGGCAGAAGATAACCTGCATAATATAAGTGCTGATTCACACTATGCGATGTAGGAACCGTATGGGATTTTGAACAGGAACCACACCGCATTCCTGTTCAAATCACATGTGGTTCATCAGCAGTGTGATTTGAGCCATTATTCTGTACATATCAAATCGCACCGATTCTGCACCAAAAATGTGCAGGACCCTTTTTTTGGACGAGCCAGAATCAGACCTCATGGGTGTTCACACCTATGCGATCCGATTCTGCAAATCGTACTGCGTTTTGTGAACCGATCTCGGGGTGTCATTAACTTACACACCTGCAGCAGTTCGTATGAATGAGGTGCGATTTGGATGCAGTGCAGAATCCGCGCGGCATCAGTGTGAACCGGGACTAAAAAGGTAAAACTGTGTGCATATTAGGTCTGGGCCACACATCTGCATTGCCAGCTAGCACACTTAGGCCTGTTTCTCCTGGGCTTAAGCTTGCATAAGAGCAATGTGAACAGCAAGCTTTGACAAAGCATTTGCGGAGCTTTCAGCAAGCTTTATGGAAGCTTTTAAAGTACCTTAGAACTCCAGTTTGTAAATTTTGAACACAGATCCTAATAGGAGTGTTGATTGCCACTTTAAACAAGCAGCTAGCAGGCTTCAACAGGCTTTCAACAAGCTTCAAGAAGAGCGGAAGCGTGCTAGCAGCTTGTTTAAAGTAGCAATGAGCACTCCCACTATGATCTGGGCTCAACATTTACAAACTGGAGCTGAATGGTACTTTAAAAGGTTCAACAAAGCTTGCTGAAAGCTCTGCAAATGTTTTGTTAAAGCTTGCTGTTCACACTGCTTATATACAAGCTGAAGACCATGTGAAACAAGCCAAAGTACTCACTGCACAAAAGAGATGAACTACATCCGACAAAAGTATCTTATTTTTGGGTGTTCTTTTGGGTGCTTCAGCATTTGCTATGGCAGACATCATTAACATCTATGATGAACTGTGCTGTTTTTCAAATCCAGCATACATTGGTAACAATAAACAGAAGTATGTTCTTGAAGATACCGAAATCCTTTGAAACACTGAGGTGGACTAAATACGACTGACAGCCCCAATCATAGGAATAAAATGATGGCAATGCAAGTGTTTGATGTGGTTATTCACACACATTATATTGATAGATCGATCTATCTATCTATCTATCTATCTATCTGGTTGAAACTGCACACATATTACAAAGAAAATGGGCCTGGGTGCGCAGCAAAGGGCCATTTTAGCCCATAAAATGTCGGGTGTTTTTGCGGTGCTTTAGCATCGTTTTTGCAGAGCGTTTTTTTGAGATCACGTGACAATGTGTCCTTAAAAAAAAAAGAAAAAGGAATAAAGAGCCTTTTTGCGGCACTTTTGCAGCGCTTCCTATTTATTTCAATGGACAGGGGCATTTTTGAGGCGCTTTTTAAAGTGCTCCAAACATGCTGCTTGCAGGAATTTTTGCACTGCCCTACAAGCGCACCCAGTGTGAAAGCTTCCATTGAAATGAATGGGAAGGAGAAGGAGTTTTCAGGCGCTATTTTTAGCGCAAAAGCGCCTGAAAAGCACCTCAATGTCAAAGGGGGATCAAAGGTCTTAAAAGGTGATAAAGATATTATTTCGACGAGGCACAAGCTTGTCTTTCTCAGGGCAGTAATCAAGTAAAGTAAGACAACATATAAACCCTAAAACCCCTTCCATCATTAGCATCCACATGTGATGACACCAACAAGTGCTAATATCCAAGTTTCAGCTAAAAACAATAATTTGGGAGAACAGAAAGACAACAAAAGTATAGGAAAAAGCCAATCCAGGCACTAAGGACAGAGACAAAAAAAACTGCTTGACAGAGTATCATGCTGACTAGGCAAGATGGCTACCCAAGCTGAGTAATGCCGCGTACACACGGTCGGACTTTCTATCCTACTTGGTCCGGCACACTTTCTGACGGACTTTGTCCGCCAGGTGCGCCGGACTTTAAAACGGACGGACTTGCCTACACACGACCGGACTTTGCGGCGGGCTAAGTCCGCCCGCCTTTTCGACGGACTTTCGCCGGAGTTACGGCAGACTTTCAGAATGAACGGACTTGCCCACACATGGACAAGTCCGTTCATTTTGAACGTGACTCATGTGCGACGGGACTAGAAAAGGAAGTCAATCTTGCCGCTTTTATCGGCGAGATTGACACCTTGCGAGCCCCGTCGCGGGTCATACCAGGCCCTTAGGTCTGGTATGGATTATAAAGGGAACCCCCCCCTACGCCGAAAAAACGGCGTGGGGTCCCCCCTAGAATCCGTACAAGACCCCGATCCGAGCACGCAGCCTGGCCGGTCAGGAAAGGGGGTGGGGACGAGTGAGGGCCCCCCCTCCTGAACCGTACCAGGCCGCATGCCCTCAACATGGGGGATGGGTGCTTTGGGGGAGGGGGGCGCCCTGCAGGCCCCCCCACCCCAAAGCACCTTGTCCCAATGTTGATGAGGACAAGGGCCTCTTCCTGACAACCCTGGCCGTTGGTTGTCGGGGTCTGCGGGCGGGGGGCTTATCGGAATCCGGGAGTCCCCTATAATAAGAGGGCCCCCAGATCCCAGCCCCCCCACCCTATGTGAATGAGTATGGGGTACATGGTACCCCTACCCATTCACCCAGGGAAAAAGTGTAAATAATAAAACACAACACAGGTTTTTAAAATATTTTATTAAACAGCTCCGGGGGGGGATCTTCCTCCGGCTTCGGGGGTCTTCTTCCGGCTTCGGGGGTCCCTCCGGTTCATCTTCTCCCTGCGTCCGGTTGGCTCTTCTCCGCTCTCTTCTCCCGGTGTTCCAGTTCTTCGGCCGGCTTCTCCGCTGTCTTCAGGTAGCTCTCTTGCCAGCAGAGGTCCGGACTTCTGGGCTTCTTGTCTTCTCTTCTCCAGATGTTGATATGACGCTCTCTCCGGCTGGACTGCTCTCTGAGGGCTGCGTTGTGACTTATATAGGGGGAGACCCCGCCCCCTTTTGATATCACAGTCCCTGGGCATGCTGGGACTGTGACGTTTTAGGGGCGTGGTCACTGGGTGATGTTGACCACGCCCCCTAAAACGTCACAGTCCCAGCATGCCCAGGGACTGTGACATCAAAAGGGGCGGGGTCTCCGCCTATATAAGTCACAACGCAGCCCTCAGAGAGCTGTCCAGCCTAGGAGAGCGTCGTGTCAACATCTGGAGAAGAGAATAGAAGACAAGAAGCCCAGAAGCTCAGAAGTCCGGACCTCTGCTGGCAAGAGAGCTACCTGAACACAGCGGAGGAGCCGGCCGAAGAACTGGAACACCGGGAGAAGAGGAACTGGAGGGACCCCGAAGCAGGAAGAAGACCCTCGAAGCCGGAGGAAGATCCCCCCCCCGGAGCTGTTAAATAAAATATTTTAAAAACCTGTGTAGTGTTTTATTATTTACACTTTTTCCCTAGGTGAATGGGTAGGGGTACGATGTACCCCATACTCATTCACATAAGGTGGGGGGGCCGGGATCTGGGTGCCCTCTTATTATAGGGGCTCCCGGATTCCGATAAGCCCCCCGCCCGCAGACCCCGACAACCAACGGCCAGGGTTGTCGGGAAGAGGCCCTTGTCCTCATCAACATGGGGACAAGGTGCTTTGGGGTGGGGGGGCCCGCAGGGCGCCCCCTCCCCCAAAGCACCCACCCCCCATGTTGAGGGCATGCGGCCTGGTACGGTTCAGGAGGGGGCGCTCGCTCGTCCCCACCCCCTTTCCTGACCGGCCAGGCTGCGTGCTCGGATCGGGGTCTGGTATGGATTTTAGGGGGGACCCCACGCCGTTTTTTTGGCGTAGGGGGGTTCCCTTTATAATCCATACCAGACTTAAGGGCCTGGTATGCCCTGCGCTCGCCGCAATAGGAAAATTTGTTTTTCCTATTGCAGCGAGCGCGAAATGCAATACCCTGCCCTTGCGTCGTATCTGGTCCGTTGGACCAGCATACACACGAGCGGGCTTTCCGTCGGACCAGCACACAGACGAGCGGACTTTCCGCCCGAAACTGAGTCCGACAGAAAGATTTAAAACATGTTTCAAATCTAGGTCCGGCGGGCTTTTGGGAAAAAGTCCGCTGGAGCCTACACATGGGCGGATTGTTCGGCACACTCTGGTCCGCCGGACCAAGTATGCCAGAAAGTCCACTCGTGTGTACGCGGCATTAGGACTGGAATAGGAGACCATAATAAACATGTTATGTGTATAGGTAAAAATACAAGGGGGTGCTGCAGAGCAGCCTGCAGCACCAGGAATGCAGATCAAGTGACAAGTCCAAAAACAGACACGAAGCCCTGTGTAAAGTCACCAAATAAATGTGTTGAAGGTAAAAATAAACAGAAAATTGATCCATTAAAAACAGTAAAAAGAGTTTGAGCTCAGAACAAGGAGAGCATAAAAGGTGACAACACCCATAGCAGGATAGTCTCACTGGTCGCAGAAAAGTACATAAAGAAGATAAAAAGGAGAAACTCCACAGATCTGGTGAAACTGGGTTCATGTCTGCTTTTGGACTTGTCTCCTAATCTACATTCCTTGTACTTTTTCCTATACACATTCCTTGGATTTGGCTTTTTCCTTTATTTATGTCTACTTTGTATATACAGTACTTTTGTTGTCGTTTTTCTGTTTTCCCAAATTTGGACATTTGCTCATTATTATTTTTGGCAAGAACTTTGTCATCATGTGGATGGTGATGATGGGATGGGGTTTTAGGGATTATACACTATATTACCAAAATTATTGGGACACCTGCCTTTACACGCACATGAACTTTAATGAAATCCTGGTCTTAGTTTGTAGGGTTCAATATTGAGTTGTCCCACCCTTTCCAGCTATAACCAGTCAAGCTCCTCCACCTCAAACTCGCCCATCCATGTCTTTATTTACCTTGCTTTGTGCACTGGTGCGCAGTCATGTTGGAACAGGAAGGGGCCATCCACGAATTGCTCCCACAAAGTTGGGAACATGAAATGGTCCAAAATGTCTTGGTATGCTGACGCCTTAAGGGTTTCCCTCACTGGAACTAAGGGGCCAAGTCCAGCCCCTGAAAAACAACCCCACACCATAATCCCCCCTCCACAAAATGATTTGGACCAGTGCACAAAGCAAGGTCCATAAAGACATGGATGAGGGAGTTTGGGGTGGAGGAATTTGACTGGCCTGCACGGAGTCCTGACCTCAACCCGATAGAACACCTTTGGGATGAATTAGAGCGGAGACTGCAAGCCAGGCCTTCTCGTCCACATCAGTGCCTGACCTCACAAATGCGTTTCAGGAAGAGTGGTCAAAAACATTCACATAGACACACTCCTAAACCTTGTGGACAGCCTTCCCAGAAGAGTTGAAGCTGTTATAGCAGCAAATGGTGGGCCAACGCAACCCTATGAACCCTATGGACTAAGACTAGGATGCCATTAAAGTTCATGTGCCTGTAAAGGCAGGCATGCTAATAATTTTGGTTATATAGTGCATGTTGTGTTGCTTCACTTGTTTGTTTTCCTGAGGAAGATGAGCTTGTGCTTTGTCTAAATAAAATCTTCACTGTGCGTTCACCTCTCAAGACCCATGAGTGCTGCTCTATCTTTTGGAATACACACACACCAAAGATTTTGGGCAGGTGTAAAAAAATGCTGTAAATTAAGAATACTTTCAGAAATGTAAGTGTCAATAGTTTTTTTTATCAATTAGCAAAATGGAAAGTAAATGAACTGAACAGAAATCCGAATCAAATCAATAATTGGTGTGACCACCCTTTGCCTTCAAAACAGCATCAATTCTTCTAGGTACACTTGCACAGAGCTTTTAAAGGGACTCAGCAGGTAGGTTGTTCCATACATCTTGGAGAACTAACCACAGATCTTTTGTGGATGTAGGCTGCCTCAAATCCTTCGGTCTCAAAGCAATCCCAGACAGACTCGATGTTGTTGAGATCAGAGCTTTGTGGGGGCCAAACCATGACTTCCAGGACTCCTTGTTCTTCTATACACTGAAGATAGTTCTTAAGGACATGGGCTGTATGTTTGGGGTCGTTGTCCTGATGCAGAATAAGTTTGGGGCCAATCACACACCTCTATGGGGTATGGCACGATGCATAGGTTTCTGCCTGTACTTCCCAACATTGAGGACAATACTGGGCCTGATGGATTTCACATACAGACATTGCAGATTAGATGCCTTGCCTGGTGGAAAATTACCCGACCTGGAGGATGACTGTAATGGGAGGTTCCTGGCTCTACTATCCCAACTTGACACACCTCTTACTATTATCCCTGAGATAAAGGTGGAAGATGGCACAATCATTACCCCTCAGGGGGTATTTTACAGAAGTCTTGCATTTTTTATAGCCGCCTATATTCCTCCTCTTCGCCATCTGATTTTGACCAGGTTAACATGCAGTCTCTTCTGGCCCCAGTGGCCTTGGGCTGGCTCTTGGACAGCAAGCATGAATTCTTGGTACGCCCCATCACACCCGAAAAGGTTCTTGCTGTCATTAACTCCTTCCCAAGTGGTAAGCCCCCTAGCCCTGACGGCCTCACAATAGAATTTTATATATCACATGGTGAAACTTTAACCCCGGAGACTGGCCTCATTGTACCCAATTTGCCTTGCTGAGGATATGCTTCTGGCTTCAATGAGTGAAGCCCATATATTGTAAATCTATAAAAGCCCCAAAGATCCAGCTGTCTGTGCCTGTTTTTAAGATCCTTACGGGCAGGATCAATTACATCTGTTCCTCTGTTGTGGACCCAGATCAAACGGGTTTTATGTCCCGCAGATCCATATGCTTCAACATTCATAGGTTTCTAGGAACATCCATGCCCCTCACATTAAACACTACTAGAGTGGTGGCCTCCCTGGACATAGAAAAAGCTTCTGACACTGTAGAATGGGGTACTCATGGGAGGTTCTCAGGCGTATGTGTTTTCCCCTCCACTTTATAAATTGGCTGCTCACTCTCTACAAACACTCCACTGCCTCCATCAAATTAGGTGGTACCTGTCTGAATCTTTTTCTCTTTATTGGGGCACATGGCAGGGCTGCCCCCTCTCTCCAGTGCTTTTTACCAACGCTATGGAACCTGTGGCTGAAGCCCTCCGTACCTCTCCTGAGATCTGGGACCTGCGTGTTGGCTGGCTGGAGGAGAGGGTAGCCCTGTATGCTAATGATTTGCTCCTCTTTTTGCAAGAACCCTGCCCGTATTTGCAGGGGGCTCTTCGGATTCTATTTCCTTGGAGGTCACAGGCCTCCGGATAAACTGGACCAAATCACAAAATTTCCTGATAGAATCTGGGGTGCGACCTTTATTTTCTCCTGATATACTGTTGCAGTGGGTAGATTCAAGTACCTGGGTGTTGTAATAGCCCGCTCCACCTCTGACTTTGTTGAATTGACCTTACTGCCAGTTCTGATGCTGAGGACACTACTGATCCTGACAAAATCTTCAACTCCATTTGTACACATGCAGCCCCAAACTTGCATGAAACCTCCAACCATGCTTCACTGTTGCCTGTAGACACTTACTGTACCGCTCTCCAGCCCTTCCGCGAACAAACTGCCTCCTGCCACAGCCAAATATTTAAAATTTTGACTCCTCAGTCGAGAACATATGATGCCATTTTAGTGCACTTAAATTCTTATGTTTTTGTGCATAGTTGCTGTGCTTAGCCTCGTTTCCACGTTGGAAGTATGACTTTTTGGCTGCAATTCTTCCATTAAGACTACCTTTGGTCAGACTTCTCCAGACAGTAGATGGGTGTACCTAGGAACTACTGATTTCCACCAGTTCTGTGCTGATGGCACTGCAGGACATCTACTGATGTCAAAGGGAAGTAAGCATGATTTGTCTTTCATCTTTTGCATTGCATTTCCTTGGCTAACCACTGTGTCCTCAATGTTGTCCATTTCTTTGTGCCTCCTTGACAGAGCTTGAACAGCACATCTTGAAACTCCAGTCTGCTTTGAAATCTTTCCCTGGAAGATACCTTGCTGATGCAGTACAACTATTTTGTGTATTGTTGCTGTGCTCAGCCTTGCCAAGGTGAATGACATGACATATTAAAACGATCTTCCATAACCTCACCTTCATAGCAGATTTTGGCTGTTCCTTACCCAGTTTTAAGCCTACTGCACCGCTGTTTCCGTTTCAGTCAATGACTGTTTCAACCTACATATGAAATTGATGATCATTAGCACCTGCCTGGTATAATTCGTTAATCATACACCTAACTCTAATCCTACAAATTCCCTGACTTTGTGCAAGTGTATTGATGCCGGTTTGAAGCCAAAGGGTAGTCACACCAAATATGGATTTGATTTAGATTTTTTCTTCTGTTTGCTCATTTTACATTGTGTAAATTGATTAAAATAAACAATTAAAATATATATTTTTGAAAGCATTCTTACTTTACAGCATTTCTTTACACCTGCCTAAAATGTTTGCACAGTACTTTATAGTACAGTATATATATATATATATATATATATATATATATATATATATACATACACACACACACAGACCCCGTTGTGCTCACAAGTTTACATATCCTGGCAGAATTTATGATTTCTTGGCCATTTTTCAGAGAATATGAATAAAAACACCAAAACTTTTCTTTCACTCATTGTTATTGTTTGGCTGAAGCCATTTATTATCAATCAACCGTGTTTACTCTTTTTAAATCATAATGGCCTTATGAGCACAATTGTGTGTGTGTATATATATATATATATATGTAAACAGATAATTGGCATCCACTGAATTGATTGCTTATGAAAAGCAATTTAAATAAATGTGTACTCATAGAAACAAATTTTTACTCTCCAACGTGAGCTAAATAGAAAGAATGGTCATTATGGGCACCATAAACAGTTATTTCAAATACTTGTAGCTCTGACAGAATCCATTACAATTGTTTACAATATGGTGTGTTTGAACCCAACAAAGCATGTTCAGTATGAGAAGGAATTGAACCTGGAAGGAAGGCAAACATAATAAGCAAAACAAAAGCGAACACCAGATGTAAGAGTAAAATAGAAAATACTGTGCAACTACAGCCTACACTCTCAACCAACAACTGCCAAAATGTCTCTAAAACATCAGTACATCCAACATATCAAAATTACGTCATTACAAGTTGCTTCATAAAACATTTGGAAAATAATTGATCATGCAGCAAAACAAGTCAAGAGATGGAAACAAAATAAAACAAATACTAAAGAATGACCATTTAACAGAATGTTGACTATCTACTTTGGTTAACAGATATAGTTTTTTTGCCAGTAATGACAAACAATAGGTGTCCCTAATTATTGGAAAAAAAAATGTTTAACAATAAAATGTATTTATGCATACTATTTAAGATGTGCGGTGCCACTCTCTAATCCTCAAGGGCCCAAGAGTGCGTGCTTGTCACTTCTCTTTAAAAACTTAGGTAATTAGTGCTGTTCAGTGATACGGGTTACCAACTAATGCTGCTGTGCAGTTAAGGGGAAAACATGCACTATTAAAAGGTCTTAATGACAGCACGTGAGCACTACTGATTTTTATATTAGAGTGGTATGCTGAACAAAAGCTCCATTTAAAGCTAATAAAGAAGGCACATGGTATAATGCAAACCTTCCATAGCAAAAAAAAAAAAAAAACAGAGTTGAAATCAGTGACAAAGAGATCCCTGTATGTACTTCTAATTTTTCCAGAGCACCCTTGGAGCCCTAAACATGAAGTTTGTGAAGTGTAACAAATTTACAGCAGCTTCTACTTTGATGGCATGCCGGTAGGCAACTTTTTCATGCCCCAATGTAATATGTTGCGCCTTTATGACCAACAGGCATGTAATACTGGGTCAAGCCAGAGGTCTGACAACAGAGCTGGAATTCAATATTTACATACTGACTGGAGCAGCAATGCCAGATTTCACCTCCTGTACATGAAAATTGGTGCCACCAAGTGTCAATTTAAAAAAAAAAAAAATTTGTATTGGTATCAGTAAGACCATATGGAAGGACGTCAGACAAAATGAACAGCAAGTATAAAACTATACTTAATTATGAGAAAATAAAACTCCTATGCAAATTGTGGATTTAGGCAAGTCTACATCGCATGTAGACTTGCCTTAAATAAGGGGATCTGTGCAAAAGATCACAGGGAGAAAAGACTAAACAGAGATTTAAATGGCAATATAAAAAGTTAAGAGATATATCAGCTGTGATATTTGTATTATTCTACAGTTCAAAGCAGTCCTGGTTCCTCTCTTCCATGCTCCCTAAGCTTTTTCACCTAATTAATTAGTCAGAAAATATAGAAGATGATGTACCTGTAGCCCAAAAAGAGTACACAATGAATTACAATTTAAGTTTCAGCTACACAAGGCAAATACTGATGGTGCCACAAAATACATTTTCCCATTTTAATGTAGATGGCACTGTGCAACAACCAGGGCCAGATTTACCATTAGGCACAGATGGCTTGTGCCTATGTGCAGCTGAGGCAATATATATATATTGGGTACACATTTTGTTTCCAAAATTAGTAGAAATAGTTATCACATAAAAGGTGAAATGATATGCTTTGGTTGGGACCAGGAAAAAAGTAAATGTTTTATGTAAAAGTGGAGATTCTAGAACAGGGGCGTTACTTATGGCATCAAAGATCACATACCTACAAGCTTCAGTGAAAATCTGGTCCTGGTAAAATTGTCTTGTATACAATTACCCAGGCTGAAGACAGCAACAATCACCAGTTTAACAAATGGATTCAAATACTGATTTTGACAATAGGTTGGAAGTACATCAGTTAATTTAGCATACCGGCATATTCACCATTATCACCTTTTCATCAGTTTGAAAGAGAGTGTTGTATTATTAAGGAACATACCTCTAAAAGGGAATAAAGCATAGATTGAGTTTACAGCATTTGAAATGATATGCAAATACTTTCTGAACTAAACCAGCATTAGTCAATATTGCATTTTCTCACATTCTAAAGCAGGCCATAGTATTTATTTGATTTCCTTTCCTGCAACCAGAAAATCTCTTGATTCCTGTTGATTGGAGAATCCATCCCACGATGTTATTGTTTTCTCCTGATGGCAATAATCACATGCTAAAAATCTGACATGCTTGTTGTACCCAAATCGATCGATGGATCTACTTGGGTACAATCAGCCTGCCCATAGATGGATTGAATTTTGGCTGGTTCCTGCTGAACTGGCTGAGATTCAATCCATCTTTCGCCAGTTTAAGGGTCTGTGATCCCCCCATCTCTATGCTCTGTTTAACAGTGCTGCACTAATAACCTCCAGATTTCTTTTACAGTGTTAAGCAGCCATAGTGGGGAGACACTAGTTTCTCACAAAACAAAGTATTGATTCTGAAGATTGTAGCAGTGGTTTTAGCTTTAAAAAGCGAAGGTCAGAGTCAACAGAGGTACTTACTGTATGTTTAGTATTATACAACGTCATTGACTATTCACCAGCCTCCTATTTATGCTCCCCAGCAGGTCTACTATCCATTGTACTGGCTGGCTGGCTGGCTTTACTTATCTAGTGGACAGTTGAAGGTTACCATAATGTCAATGTCAATCTGGATTGAACAATCTCTCTTTGCAGAAACCAAAAGGGGTCAATATCCTACCTGCAGGTAACATCCCACAGCAATGTAAAAAAAAAAGGTCCATAAGCTACACATCATGAAGTGAGATAAATGACAGCCTCAGCCCAGACTCCAGCCAGGCCTCGCTACCAACGCGTTTCGCTCTGCCCCTTGGAGCCTAATCGTGGGGAACATCCCACAGCAGCTCAAAGAAGAAATCCCTGGTCACTCAGTGATCACATTAGTGAACATCTACCTCCTAAATCACAATCAAATACGCAGCATAGAATGATTTCTAGACAAAATACTGGCACACCAGGAAAGAGATCTGATTACTGGAGGAGATTTTAGTCTCTATTGGACCAGGTCCTAAATATCTCCAAAGGAATTTCCCATATCTTCTATAAAATGTTACACATTTTAACTATTCAACCTATTGCTACCTGGCACACCATACACCCAGGAGTTAAGGATTATACTTACTTCTCACCCATACATATTACTTACTCCAGCATCGACCGCCTGCTCATCCCAACAAAAACTTACTAGGAATTAAACAAATCCTTACCATCACTGAACCTGTTTGGTGGAGGAAATCCAAAGGACCTTGACTATTTCTTTCTGACGATTGATAAAGAAGATGCTGACCCTATGAATCTGTGGGAGCTCCACGAGTGTTTCATTTGAGGCTCCCATATTATGCTTGCCACCCAGCATAAGAAAGCACTCTGGGCTAAGACAGACTCTCTACTAACAGAAATAAGTTATAAAAGAATCCATAAACAGACTTTAGCCCAAAAAATGGCCCAGGGCCTATCAAATGAAACAATACGGTTAAGACCCAGCTGGCTGGATGCAGAAGAACTAGGATTTCTGTAGTAAAGCAAAGATGGCACGGAACTTATGAACAGAACATAGCTAAAGCCTTCCAGAATTACCACCACTCCCTTCACAATCTTCATCACCCATGGATCCTAAAAACACCACAGCAAACTTGGCAGACAAATGATCATACATCCGGTATTACCTTCCCTCACACCAGATATACGTGATCATCCCTAGCCCCTCTTTTTGGAAAATAACTAAATCTAGCATTGAGAAAACCAAAGAGAAAAGTGTGCCCCGGGGGGGGGATATTATGGGCAGTGTATCACCGGAAAATGAATGGATGGTGTAAAGATCAAATATAGAACTGTTATTTAAAAGTTTATCACAAAATTTTATTGATTACAGGGTATACAAAAAATATCTATAACATGGAATTAATATAAAATCAAAGAGATGAAAGAGACAGTAAGCTGTAATCTAACTGCCACTATAGCAGTTAGATTACAGCTTACTGTCTCTTTCATCTCTTTGATTTTATATTAATTCCATGTTATAGATATTTTTTGTATACCCTGTAATCAATAAAGTTTTGTGATAAACTTTTAAATAACAGTTCTATATTTGATCTTTGCACCATTCATTTATTTTTCGGTGATACACTGCCCATAATATCCCCCCCGGGGCACACTTTTCTCTTTGGTTTTCTTCCTTATATATGGGATGTGGCAGAGATCCCCGGAAAAGCTCAAACACTGGTTTCTTTCTAACCTCTTTATCCTATAAATCTAGCATTGAAATAAAATTGAGCAAATCATCACCAAAGCTTTTAACGCCATGTCAGACAACACCCCTATTTCAAAAGATAAGCTGGCAATTAATTGACTGGCTGCATCCACTGTTTGGTCACCAATTTCCTACCTGGCTCTATCACCCTTTCAATTGAATGATCACGGGGGGGTGCTCACAGGGAGACCCCAAAAGTATATTTCAGCTGGTTCACCAGGAACCAGCATAAATTTACTCAGTTTATGGCCAAGCTTTGCTCTCAGAGCCCACATCACAGTTACCTGTACAGAAGGAAAAGACTGAAACCCTGTGTGTTAGCTATTACCCCATAGACTTATGCTTTACATTCTCTGTTTCACCTAGATCAAACTGGCTTTATGCTTTAAGGGTATAGAATTTCATCCTCTCCCACATAAGCTTAGGTAGACACATGAGCTGCAAATTACAAGCTATATATTCCCATTGATCAGCTGCAGTCACGGTAAACAAATCCCTCTCTGATTATCTCAACATCATAAACAGAATTCACCAGTGTTACCAGGCTGACCTTTAATATTCATGTAAACAATGGAACCCCTTCTACACACTATGGAGCAAACCCAAAAATCCATGGCTTGGTGACACCCCCATGTTGTCACAAAGTTGCTGCATTTGCTGACAGCCTCCTGTATTTTTTTTGTTTTAATCTTGTGACTCAATGTCACAATCACAGTCTTATTTACTGATCTAAACAGATTTCGCTCCTTTTTCAATGAGGATAAATCTTCAAATAACCTGTAGGGGCATCCTCCGCAAACTATACTTCACAAAACCTTTTAAAACTTACAGTAGTCTGACCTGACCTCTGACCATAAGTTGAGGACTGGAAAGCTGCAGAATACTCCAGCTTTTACTTTACCTATATACCGCACCCAGCCACCACCAAATTTGTTTTTTTCTCTGCTGGTTGAACTAGGTGTCTTTTTTCAACCAGATTCACTACGTAGCTATATTACCACTAGGGTTGCCACCTGTCCAGGATTCACCCAGTTTGGGTTTTGAATCATGTGTCCGGTTTTCAGTCTGTCTGAAACCTGGACACAATATTCAGACAGGAATGTGGCTCAGAACAGGGCCTGATAGGAGAGTGAGAGGGCAATATGTGCACAGCATTACTATTCCCTTTGGAGCGCCCAAAGGTGTCCCAGGTCTGTTACAATCCTATAGTGTATATTTAAAAAAATGTTTTCGTAGTGCACCGCTAAAGTGTTCGGGGTGGGCTTGAAGAAAAAGTGGTAACCCTAATAACCACACTCTTCAAAAAACTATGGCTACGATTAAATAAAGCATTTGCAACACATATGGTGGAAATTAATGAAAGCCTTGTGATAGGTCTGTTGACATTTCAAACATGTGCAACAGATTCAGGTAGTTCTTATTTGTGCCACTTTAACAATGTGTCCCCATGGCTGCGACAAATTAAAAAAGAATTACTGCCAGTTCATAGATAACGAAACTGGAGATAAAAAAAGACCAACTATAACTTGGCATACAGAGACAGACCAGAGTACTCAGAGTGGAGCCACTGTGAAGAGACAAGCAGGGCATGTTTGTGTGCCATCCCCTCCCTTTTCCCACCTATCACTAGTTGCTAGTATGCGATCAGGAGCAGCAAGACTGACAGTGTCCAGGTGACTAATAAAGCTATGCAATGGAGCTGAGCTACTCTGCCTAGGGGATGAGCATGCACATGCAAGAGTGTCCAGTATGGAGACTCTGGCCTCAGTGCCGCCCCTAACATGTCTCTATGTAACAGATTTGTGTATTTGTGCATTGTGTTAATTCACACATTTTTATGTGTTGAGGTGCTTTTCAATGGGCTCCAAACATGTCTGAATGCATGTAAAATGTACACGTGGGATAGCGGACAGTGCATCACGCCGCAATGCACAGAACATTTACACCTGTGTGTTGTAATGAGCAGGCATAGGCAGCCTCTCTACTTCAGCTTCTGTGGAACTACAGGTTCCTTGAAGTATTGCAGGACTCAGTCAGTGGCAGGCTTCTCAGAGGCGGAGGTATGATGGAATTTTTAGTTTCACAAAAGCTGGAGTGCCAAGGTCTCCTACCCCTGTGCTATAGCGAATGTGCATACTTTTTTACTGTATATCTGTGTTGAAAATGTAGTACACACAAAGATAGAGCGCTGCCACAATGCACAAGTGTGCATTGTTCAATTCTTAATCAAAGCCATAAACAACTTTGATCCACTGTGTGTTCCACCACACAGTGCTAACAACAATCCTCACTACTAGACCCATCTTGACAGTCTTTATAACTATGCCAGACTTTTATAATGAATGTCTTTTACTTGCCCTTTCTACAGTGCTTTGAGAACACTGACTGATGTGAAAGTACAATGCATGTCAATGAAGCAATATATTGTATGACAGCTCAGAAGAGATTGCACACAAGTTCTCCACAGCACTTCTACAGAGATTAGTTGGCAAATAGTTTTTGTGATGCTCTTGCCTATGAGATTATACCATCAACTTAAAAAAATTGTCTCTGATTAAAAACAGTGGTGAGAATAACAACACGAGAATCCTTAAAAAATGAAAACACTTTACAAGTACAGTCAAAAGTCCATTTCATAAAGACATTACAAACTCAATAACAAGCCTAAACACAAACTACAGCCAAACAGGGAAGGATTATCTATATATGGGTTGAGGTACAAAAAAAATTACCGGTACTTTTCTACTTTTGGGAAAGTAATAAACACATACATTGCTGGAAAAATAATGGACATAACCTATGTATAAAATTCAAACAATATCTCCCTGTGTGGGGACAATCAGCACATTCTGTAATTTCCTACTCATGTTTGACTCGCTGTTTATTGTCCCAAGTAGGTTCTCTCGCAGCATAATACTTGTACTTGACAAGTGACTATAGCTGGAAACCCCTACCACTTAGGATGCAGGTAGAGGTTGCAAGAAAAAGGAATTAAGTGGACTCTGCATGAGCTTCAATAAAAATGGTAGGAGGTTGGACTCCCACTTAAGTTGCTAAAATCCCTCTAATGCAAATGGTTACTGGATAGTGGAATATTAGATGGGCAGAGGGTGGGGCCTTACACAGATTTGGTCATTTTGTTCTAAATAGAGAAAGTGACCATGTAACTCTTTAGTAAATGTCATATATTTAAAACAAACCCCACAGGACAGAATTGCAGACTAGTTTTTGCTTGTACATATTTCAGGCTTTTACCCCATTGTTTTGTTTACCATCTTGTAGGTCAATGACCTGGAATAGGCCTGTGCACATTAGATGCCCTGCTACCTAAAAAGCACATTATTGTTTTGTGTCAGTGACTTACAAAGTAGTGGAACAAGGATACCAATAATAGTCCCAAAGCATGTACCTTAAATAACAAGTCAACAATAGCTGCTTCCTATATTCTTATCCTGACAGATTAACTTCAAATATAAGTTTTGGCTGTACTAACACTTTAAAGTCACATGGGGGTTATGTTCTACAAGTCAGTTTTTTAAGGAAGAATCAAAACAGGCTCTTATAAGTTAATAGTTGTCATATTTGCCTTAACACATCTGTCAAAATTCTGATCCTGCCAGAAGAAAAATCAGTAAAGAATCGCCCAAATTTAGGAAAGCCGAAAAATGTACTAAATGGTAAGGTATCTAAAAACGCAAAGTGCCAAAAAAAAATAATACACGTGACCGGTCCCAGATGATTGCGGGGCCAGTGACGGCGCGCAGCGCGGCTGGCGCATGCGCAGTGGGTGCCCGGCTGTGCAGCCACAGCCGGGCGCCCACAGTTAAAATGCCGGCGCCGCCGAGCGGAGGGGGGGATGAGCGGGGCTTCGATCCGCCGCATCGCTGGACCCTGGGAAAGGTAAGTGTCCGATTAAAAGTCAGCAGCTGCAGTATTTGTAGCTGCTGACTTTAAAAATTTTTTTTTTTTTTAAATGGGAACCCCACTTTAACTTCATATTGACAAATCATGAAGGAAGTTCCTTCTGGTTCTTTCTTACGGTGCCACATGCTGGCGTCTTCTTCTGGTGAAGGCTGCGGAACAGGGGGAGACTTGTGTAGAAGTTGTCTACATACAAGTGGTATCCTTTCTCGAGTAGGGGTTTATGAGGTCCCAAACAACTTTTCCGCTTGATCCCAAGTAGTCCGGGCAATTAGGGGGTGCAGCTGGGTGTCCTTCCCTTCATACACTATGAAGGCATATGTGTACCCTGTGGCTCGGTCACATAATTTGTACACCTTCACCCCATAGTGGGCCCTTTTTCTGGGGATAAATTGCTTGATTTTAAGCCTGCCGTTAAATTTAAAAAGGGACTCATCCACACATGTGTTGGTTCGGGGTAAACAACTAGGAGAATATTTCTGAAAAATAATTTAGTAGTGGCCGAATTTTGTAAAGCCTGTCATAATTTGGGTCATTTCCCAGTGAGGAGGGCACTGGGTATTATCATTGAAATGTAGGAACCTCATGATTATGAGATGGTTCTGGGCATTACCGCGGAGAAGAGCGACATGTGGTGGATGAGGTGGGTTGACCAATAGGAACGCAATTCATTTTTTTTGGTGAGTCCCATACAAAATGTGAGACCCAAAAAAACCTTTAACTATTCCACTGTTAGGTCTCTCCACTTGTAGGGACGGGCATAATAGGATGTTGGATTATTCAAAATAAATTGTTGTGCATACAGGTTGCACTGGGCCACAATTGATGCTAGCATGTCCTCCGTAAAAATTTAATCAAAGAAACTCTCTGTGTCCACCTGGACTCCTGGCTGGGCAGTGAAAAGGGGAATGTTAGCTTCTCCTGAATTATAAAGGAAGCCACAAGGGATTCTGAAGGGCATAGGGAAGGCTGGCATGGGTCCTAACCCTTTGGGGCTGATGTGTCACTCCACTGGTACTTGGCCTCTATTGCCGAGGTACTGCGGAGCTGGTGGATGGCACTGCGGTGCCAGTGGATGCCACTGCCTCCTCACCAGAATGCCTTCGTTTGGCGGGCAGAATATCTTCCTCCTCTGAGTCTGTCAGTGTTCCACTACTGAGGACTGGGTCATAATTTACGTCAGACTCAGAATCCGAATTTGAAAGGGAATCCGAAAAAGAGAGCTCCTCGTTGCTCTTCTTGGCCATGGAAAGTATTTGGTACGCCTCCTCAGTGGAAAAGCATCTTTTGGACATGGTTGCTGGTGGTGAAGAGACTGCACAGGTTTGTGCTAAGCCTGCTCTGATGGGCACTGATGAGCCTGCACAGATGTATGCTAATAAGCCTGCACTGATGAGGTGGCACAAATGTGTGCTAAGCCTGCACCAATCGGCACTGAAGAGCACAGATGTGCACTGATTGATGGCACATATGTGCACTGATGAGGCGGCACAGATGGGCACTGATCGCACAGATGTGCCTTGATGAGGTGGCACAGATGGGCACTGATCGCACAGATGTGCACTGATGAGGTGGCACAGATGGGCACTGATGAGGCAGCACAGATGTGCACTAATGAGGTGGCGCATATGGGCACAGATATGCACTGAAGAGGTGGCACAGATGGGCACTGATGAGGCGGCACAGAGGTGCACTGATGAGTCGGCACAGATGGGCACTGATTGGCACAGATATGCATTGATGAGGTGGCACAGATGGGCACTGATCACTGATGCCACAGATGGGCACCGATGGCAAAGATGGGCACCAATTATAGATGGCAGTGATCCTAATTGGAACATTGGCACTGATTGGGCACTATATGTTGATTCTTTTAAATGTAATGCTTTTGAATCACTCACAGATAAACACAGATCCTCTCTCTCCTCACACGCGGTCTCTGTGTGAGGAGGGCAGGCTGCCAATGTGAGATGATCTCATATATTTACATTTGAGATCATCTCTCATGGGCCACACCGATCGCGTAGTAAATGGCCGCTGTGATTGGCCATTTACAGCGATCTGTGATTGGCTGTGTCCAAGAGACATGGCCAGCACAGATTTTCCCCGATGCGCACTCACAAGGAAAGGGGAGGACGTCTATTGACGTACTCCTGGCAATGTAGGTCCATGCTGTATACGTCATTCAGCTATAACGCAGACGGGAACTGGTTAATAGCCCTTAAAGGCCAAGTTCACCTTTCAAAATAAATACATAAATAAATGCACATATTTTTGCAGGTAAAAATATGTGCATTGAGTTTTTTTTCACTAGAGCCTGCATAGCACTGCACCTGTGATCAATCCCCCCCTCCCCAAAGCACCTTGTCTCCATGTTGATGGGGACATGGGCCTCTTCCCGACAACCCTGGGCGGTGGTAGTGGGGGTCTGTGGGCAGGGAGCTTATCGGAATCTGGAAGCCCCCTTTAACATGGGGGCTTCCAGATCCTGGCCCTTCCCTATGTGAATGAGTATGGGGTACTTTCACACAAAAAAGTGTAAAAATAAATAAAAACAGTACACAGATTTTTGACAAAGTCCTTTATTAAAAATGAAGCATGTCTCCCGTCGTAGCTACAACGTGTCTTCTTTCTGTGGTGATGTCTTCTCCCTCCGCTGATGTTGTTAAGATGGCTCTCATATGGAACCATTGATTTATACACATCATGCGACATGTGCTCTCAAAGTCTGAGCATGTTGCACCAGTGTGAACCAGGCCTTAAAGAACATTTGTAATTTACACAGACAACCCCATTCATGAAATCTGACCTGGGCACATAAATCTATAGTATTTACTTATCTCTCTCCAAAGCTCTGAGTGCTGTGTCTTTCTGCTGCTTTGTTTCTCTGTCATCAGCAGAGTCACTTCTGACAAGCTCTCCAACACACAAGATAACAGCAACTGGAAATTTCATTCGGGGAGGGTGCTTAGAGATAGATTAGGCAGAGAGCTTGTCTGTTCACAGTACAGCTCTGCATGTTCCTTGGTTCCTCTGCCTATGTGGAGGGTGGTGTATGCCTTTCCTCCAATCAGCTCCCACACAGTGTATGCCTAGACTCCACACCAACTTCTGGAAGAGCAGACAAGATTTCTAACACAATTTGCACTTTCTAAAGTATGTAGAAAGGGAAAGAAAGCAGATATACAGTACATGTAAAACTTATGTGGGGAGATTTGTTTCATCTCGGTGTATCATCTGAGGCTATTCACTTCATTGGGTATAGGAGAGGGTTTACATCCACTGTAAGCCCAGCCAAAATGTTTCCTTTTTTTTTTGATATTGTTGGAAAGGATTAGAACTCCTCTCACAGGTCACAGATGTGAAGTTTAAGGCCAGCCAACCCGTGGTTGCTGGAGGAAATCCCTCCTGCCGAACTATGGTCTACTTCTGGCAGGGGGGCGGGCAGGGTAAGCCGTCCCTACCAGGAGAAGACAGTGATTATCGTTAGTGGGTATAGCTGCCACTAGTGATAATCGTAAGAGAATCTGGCAGGCTGGTTGTACCAAAGTTGATCGATCAACTTGGTACATTCTGCCTGTCCATTAAAGGTTCGAATCTCGGCTGGTTTCCTGCTGAACCGGCTGAGATTCAAACCATGTATGCTCGGCCTAAAATGGTGACTAAATTATGTACATGTGTTGACGTGTGTTAAAAGTGTGAATAGGCCCTCAGGGTGACATCACACATGCCCACTTTTGTATTTATGAATGAAATCAATTGGATGCATGAATACTTGCATACTTACAATACTCAATGAATCAATATATATTTTCTCATGCATGTAGACATGCATTTCATTGCGTAACCATTTGATTTCAATGGCAAAATGCATCTGCCAAAATCAGACAAATGTGGCCCTTAGGGGTTGATTTACTAAAACTGGAGACTGTAAAATGTGGTGCAGCTGTGCACAGAAACCAATCACCTTCAAGGTTTTTTGTCAAAGCCTAAGAGCCGGTTCACACAGGGGCAACACGACTTGCAGGCCGACTCTGTGAGGCGACTTGCACACGACTTCAGCGGCGACTTGCAAAACGACTTCTGTATAGAAGTAAATGCAAGTCACCCGAATTGGCCCAAAAGTAGTACAGGAACCTTTTTCTAAGTCAGAGCGACTTCAGTCGCTCCTATTAGAACGGTTCCATAGTATAGAACAGGACGCGACTTGTCAGGCGGCTAAGTCGCCTGACAAGTCGCCCCTGTGTGAACCGGGGCTAATTGAACACTCTCCAGTTATAGCAACCCCTTAATGTCATGACGACAACAACAGTAAGATACAACAGGAAAATATGCAACAGAGACACAGACAACAATAAAAAATAAACCAGGCTTTTCCCTACCCTCCTAAAAAAGCATTATAATTTTTCTGTGTTGCTGTTAAAGAAAAAAAAAAAAATAACTCAGTGTGTATACCCAGCTTAAGAAAATCTCTCTAAATGTAGCCCTGAAATAGCATTAAAAATTCAACAATTATTTCAATTGTTTCCCACTCCATCCAAAAAAAAAAAAAAAAAAAGTCTTGGCATACAATTAATTCTTTGGTTTACATCTTTTTTCTTTTTGTAGCTCGAATCGGGCAGATGAGCTTTTTTGTTGCTTTCTTATTCCCATAGAAATGAATGGGAACGTTCCATTCGTGCATTTTTGTCATGCGTTTTTGTGAGATTTTCTGCTCAAACGAAAAAATAAAAAAAATAAAATAGTAATAATATATGAATAAATACATGTAAAATACACACAAATAACTAAAAATCATCATAAATAAACATTATGTAATAATTCATAAATAATAATGAATCCCTAACATTAAAAAAATAAGAAATAAATTATTAATAAATATAAACACCCAAAACCCAACCAAAAAATTTAGATAACAATAATTTAGTGTTAGGGTGTTTAGTTATTTATTTTATTTTTTTAAGGATTAGGGGTTATTAATTCGTATTCATTTATTGAAAGTAGTAACACCCTAACAAAAAAATAAAAATAAATAACCCTAACCCCTAATCCTAACCTAACCTTAACTCTAACCCCTTACTCTAACAAAAAATAATAATAAAAGAATATTAACAATAAAAAGAGAAATAAAAGCTGAAATACCTAGCAACAAATGATAGTTTCCTCTATTGGGTGCTCAAAAGCGCTGTATAAAAACGCGCAAGTCACGCACAAAAAAAACAAACCCCAAAATCGTGCATAAGAGCACACAAAAAAACCCAGGAAAAATGCTCAAAGATGCTAGGCTCAGGTGTGAATGCAGCCTTATGGCTGTTTACACATTATTTATTTATTTGGACACATTGATGTCCAAGAGCAGCAAACCTCAGCTCTGTTTCTATTCCTTCTCACCACTCTGCGACCTAATAATAAAGCAGACCATATTGCCTCCATTAAAACGGACTTGCTCTACCTCAATTGAAATGTTTAGGAAAAAAGTGGCAGGTTTAGTGCACAAATTGATAAACAGAAAAAAATTATAAAATGCCTAACCAAAGTTATTCCAAAAAAAACAAAAAAAAACCAAACATAATTTCTTTCCACAAACTTTGACACCTCTCATTCTGCTCTTGGACAATCAACTTCTACCTTGACACATTCCATGGTGACTGAATTCCTGTGACTAAAGCTTTCCATAGATGTAACGAAATTCAGCCAGTCCAGCAGGGATCGGCCAAATTTCAATTCATGTATAGGCTAGCTGGTTGTACACAAGTCGATCAATCTATAACGGGGGAATGCTCCCTGCCGGCAGAATACACTAGCTCAGTGAGTGCGATTCCTCCATCTACATCAAATGTGTTTTTTGAACGAATAAAAACGGATCATGTATGGCCTGCCTTAGTTACTCATGTAGCTATAAAGGCTGGGGTGTGTTCCTGACACTCATTAGAACTAAAAAAGTGGCTTTAATAAGATGCAAAACATCTTCAACATTAGAGAACAAGTCCAGCTGAATGTGGCTGACTACTACTAGCTGCCCCTGCACAGATAACATTTTTTTTCCAAACATCTTGTAAGTTTCTAAAGTTTATTTTTGTACTCATACTGATGCTGCTCCTGTTAGTTAAGTTAGCCTGACTTCCAAATGTAACAATGTTTTCAGAGCAAAAAATGTCACTAATTTGAGCCTAAAACGATATGTTATATGCCAAAGAAAAACAGCAGATGACAGGAAATGATATTTGTGACTTGATGCCTTTGATTAGCCAGTAAAACATTTTAAAGGAAACAAAGGAAACGGCCTCCCTACACTGATTCACACTTCAAAGAATTTAGATAATATAACACAAACAGATTTTAAAAATTATTTTCAGACTGAATTTAAATAGAAAAGAAGAAAATATTTTCATCTTAAGTTTCAAATGTAGTGGGTAGCCACTGGCAAATACTCTGTTATATATGGCTAGGAATACTACACAGTGTCAGATTGATATTGTACAAATCCACATCTGTAAATTATCTGTCTGAAAATGCCTATTGAATTCAATTCACTATTAGTTGATTGCATTTTTATGACAAGCCTCATTTGTCATCTAAAAATGATCCTGTCAGATGATGTGTCCAAGTTGTCAGTCTTTATTTTAAAACATCTATCTGTCTTTTATCAATGTCCATCTTCTGAAAGCCATTTAGAGTTGAGTAGATAATATACCCTGTGTTACAACAATGCTTATGTCCACTGGGTGGCAATGAGAAAAACCCAATAAACTTTCCCCTAATCTTACGTTTGCTCTACTATGCACAGCTGTTATATTTTTATCATTTAATAAAGTGTCAACATATTATGGTGTTTAGAAGATTTTGAAATTGCAGGTATTCATTTCTGACAGCTTTTGCAATACATTTCAGATTTAGGACTCCTGAAATTCCATGTTTTTGCACAATTTAAATAACTATTATATCAGTGCAACAAAGCACAAAAACGAAGAGACTCATGGGATGTAACAGCACTTAAAATATAAACCTGGCTATATGCAGATGACAACATGGTAATGTTGGGTTATAGTACGTCCTCTCTTAAAGAGGTAATGTCGGTAAATCACAGAATTTGGCACATACTCAGGCTTGATCATAAACTGGACTAAGTCCTTCCTAATGCCTCTAGATGTGGCGCCGGATTCTTCTTCTCTAGTTACAGACAATATACTTATTTCCTCCGCATTTAGATACCTGGGTATTCAGGTGACACTGAGCCCATTAGACTATAGCTTCAACGTAACGCCCCTACTTGCCAGATTCAGGGGTATGATTAAAGTACTTAAAAGGTTGTCTTATTAAGATGATTCTCATGCCCCAATTATTTTATGTCCTACACAATTTTCGGGTAGTCATTCCCCTGAAAATGTTTTGCATTATAAATACAATTTTTAGGTCCCTTCTATGGCTGTCAAAAAACCCCAGGGTGAAATTGGAGCAATTTCAGAGGCCCAAGGATGTTGGGGGTCGGGCCCTGGCTTTATTATTTGACTCCATGTCTTCCGCTACTGGGATGGTGGAGAGAGACGGGGATCCTTCCACTGGATTACTTGTCCATACAGTGGGGATAGAGAGGATTGAGAGTGGCCTAGAGGGGCTAGCTCTCTGCAAAACAAACAAGTTGTACCCTACCTACGCTCTAATGCAAAAAACCTGGAACAAGTGCGGTGTGGTGCGAGATGGCAACCCTTTGGGGTCACTCATTTGCGTCATATTTTCGCCAATGGGAGGCTGTGCTCTTTTCCAAATTTACAGGAGCGGTATCTTCTCCAAGACTTGATGCTATTCTATTATATGTAGCTTCACCATGCGGTAAAAGCACAGTGAGGACCTGACCAATGGATGCAATCACCATCCCCGATATTTAATTACATGTTTGTGGTGGTCTCATATAAAGGATTCGTATCACAATGTTACTCTATGCTATTAAACAGCTTCCTGCGGGATCATCCCCTTAATGTGATATCTAGGTGGGAGAAAGACGTAGGAGCAATGAGAAGAGGCATGTATCATAGACTGGGGGGATTTGATCCACTTTATGTGGTGCTGCCCAAAGATGCACCAATATTTCGGAAGGGTTTTATCACTAATATCAACCAGGTGTTCCAGGTCCATGTACCTGAGGAACCAAAACCTTGCCTATTGGGGATTCTGTGCGATCTCCCGGTGAAGGATATCCCTAAACAGGCCATAGCTAGGGCTTTGTTTCAGACCTGCAAGTTAATACTTTGGCACTGGACTTCCACTGAAACTCCCACTCTGAAGGAATGGATAGCCCAAATGGGAGATACCCTTTGGCTAGAAAAATACATCTTTCAGCATAGGAGTAGCTTCAGTAAATTTGATAAGTTGCTCCCTGGCTGTAGACACCGGGCCTGGCACTGGTAGATCTCATTATGGATCTCCTGATAATTGACTGGGGACAATAATGATTCTGGTATGATGGTATCCATGGACAACGGGTATATATAGATCTGATTTACTATGTACCTGTTCTTTGTTTTTTATTTTTTGTGTTTTTTGAGGGTTGACTATTATACTCTGCCATTTTACTGATGAGCCGCATTGGTGATTCCAGAACATTATGTTTTAATGTGTTGCATATGTTATTTGAAATAAAAAAAATATATAAACCTGTTATGGAAAACCAATATGACAGACTGATCCAATCTACAAAATTATACATTAACATTTTCAATAACAACAGTTTTCCTATTATGAGCCAATTTTAAATCTTTTTAATGGTTGCAAGAACTTTTTTTTTTAAGTGGCATTTTTAAACAAGTCACCCTGTGTGTCAGAGGCAGCACCACCATCACCAGCAGATATGTTCCAGGATCACAGATTACATACAAAACGAAGTGGGGTGGGCTAGTGAGGTACAGCATATGGTCTGCATTAAAAACTGAATAAATTCGAAAATAGAATGCGCCTATTCAGTGCATCTCAATGTTTCCTTTTCAATTTTGACTGTAGTGTACTGCAAACACCCTGAAGCCTTAATCACAAATAGGAAAAACAACCACCCAAACAAGTTTATCAATAATGATGATGAGGTCACACAAATTAAAACACATTATGAACATGTATAAGGAAAAGTAAGACAAGTAATACAGAACATCTAAGAAACCAGTAAACTAAACTCCAGTTTAAAAAAAAAAAAAAAAGAAAATTCTCGAAAGTATGTATTCTTGTCTCAAAAATGTACCTTCTATTGCTCTCAGCCGCCTCCAAATTTCTTTTTTTTTTCTGCTGTGAACCAAATTCCTACTGGAAGGTGGTTACGGTCATTGCCCATGGTTCCACTGTATGTAGGAATGTAGCCACCCTCCTACCATGCTTACTCCCAAGATTGACTAGAAACATGGGATTAGTAGCATTGCATAGAGCAGTGCACATGACCACAACCAATATGCACAACGTGTTCCAAATAAACTGAAGTGAAGGTGGAAAAAACGAGGATCTGGAGCTCACAGAGGACATTACAAGGAAGCAGAAAAGGTAAGAAATAATTTTCTGAAAAATAGATTAAAGGGTCAAAATATAATACTATATAAGATCATTTTGTTTTTTACACACCAACTTACAAACCACACAAACTTACAAACCATTTTTGGCTACACTTCTATGTTGGGTCACAGAAGTATTTACTAATGTACTCCTGTAATCCAGAGTCAGCTGATAGTGGGCTATTGTCAGCTGACAGGGCATAGTTATCCCATGCTTGGGAAGGAACTCAGAAATATTTTTTGGATATACCTGTGGGTGTGGAGGTGAGTATGAATGTTTGCTTTTTTTATTAACCCCATAATTCTCCTTCAAGAGAGAAGAACAGTGAAATACACCAAGCAGAAGGCAGAACATGCATAAACTGAGCAAAACTGCAAAAGCAGGCTTTTAAAAGATTTACACCTTAAAAAGATTATTTACATTAGTTCAGATGTATATTGAAAAATAAAAAGAGTACAGATACATTTTAGTTCTTTCAAAGTATTAAAGTGGTTCTAAAGCCTGGACATTTTTTCCCTGCATTAAGATAAAAAATATCCCAGCGTTTGCATCACCCCCTCAATCTCCTCTCTACTTAACTATCGAAATTCAGTGCTATGCCTATCTGCAGCTGTCCTCTCCTCTTTCTGCTCAGAGAAGCAGCAGTGGGAGCCAATGGCTCCTGCTGCTGTCAATCAAATTCTGTGAGCAAAGAGTGGGGGCGGGGGTGAGGTGCGCTGTGTCTATGATGGATGCACACAGCCTGGCTCAGGAGTAAGCCCACACATCTGCCACCATTAGCAAGGGGGTCTGACTAAGGACTGGTTCACACCATAAAAACGCACTCCAGATCCGTTCCGGATAAAGTTTCTGCATGCGCCTTTTTGATGCGTCTCCGGATGCATTCCAGGTGCTTTTTTTCTTCTTTTTTCCAGTTTTTTTTTCACTTTACTAGGGTCCAGTGCATTTTGGTGCGTCCCTGATGCGTTCCAGTGCACGTCAGCGCGTTTTTATAGCTTTTTACTGCGTTCCAGTAAAGTCCAGTGCAGGTAAAATGTAACATGCTCTACTTTCTTTTCTGGAGCTGGAAAGCCCTGGAACTGACTGCACTGGTGTGAACTATACGATTGGAAACCATATAACCTACTTTCCATGCTATTTTGATGCAGAAAAAAAACGCACTAGACTGCATGTGATGTGAACTGGCCCTCAAGGCAACACGTCCCCCCATGTCTTTATTTTTTATGCTTCAACGATAGAGACAGACAGTGGCTAAATGAACACAGCTGCATGTCAAAATTTGAAGGCTGTGTTAATTTGAGCTGTTCACGCGGCTATGTTTGTGCAGCCACTGCGTCTGTACTTCTATAGGCTGCTTGCATGCAGGCTTGGCAGATGCAGATAACAATACAAAGGCAGCCTACAAGCAGTACCCACCTGAATTACAAAATTTCACATTTTGACCTCAGATGAGCTAAACTTTTTGCACCTTCAGACTAGCCCCAATACATGCCTTAACTTTATAGTTCGGAAAAGCCACAATGCATGTATGCACTTCACAGTACTGTGCATTACTAACCTGTGCTCAGCAGGTGAAATGGGAGTTAAGGGCTCATGCACTTTGAGCTGTGCAGCATCAAAACCAGGCATATTTTGGCACCCACAAGTCACAGGTCCTGCGTATAGCGAGCTGCCAGCAGCCTGTAGAAATGAATGGCAGGCTGAAGTACGCAGCAGCTTTATATACGGTATATATTTACTGCTGGGGTTCTGCATCAGTATATGCAGACAGCCACTGTGTATTTCAGCTTGCCATTGGTTTTTACTAACTGTACACAAGACCTGTGACTCACATTCACTTAAACATACCCAGTTTTAACACTGTGCAGCTCTAACCAATCATGTGCATGAGCCCTTGAAGCACTTTTTGCAGCAGCAACAATAACCCCCACCATCCTTCAGCAACAATAGATCCCCAGCAGCAACAAAAGATAACCTAGCAGCATAAACTGGGCCCCCCTATCAGCAACAAAATATACTTTGCTTCTGTCCATGGGTAACGCCTGGGGCAGCACCTCAAAGTATATCTCAACCTGGTTGAGAAACCCTCTGCATTGGACTGGATCACCCCCAAATCACTGGAGAAGTGGAGCGGAACAAGACATACCTCTTATAGAGGTAATATTCAAAGTGGGGGCATGCACAGAGACTGGAGCAGCAGCAGGGATGGCCTGCAACACAGGTTGTACCGGAGCAGCCACAGTGGGAGATTCCAGGTGAACCGTGTGACTCAGGAGCGTTTGTAACGCCATGGCAAACTGATCAATGTGGTGATGCTGCTCATCCAATATGGAAAAAATATTACTAACAAGTGGATTGACTGCATCTTCTGAATTCATGGCCTTTGCCTACTGTCAGAAACCATGAATCAGACTGAGGTAGAAGTACAGTTAAATTACACTTGTTTAATAATAATTAAAAAAAGGTAAACAGAGTAAACATAGTCAAAATATAGCCAGAGTTCAGGAACCGGTATGGATAGTCAGACAAGCCAAAACGTCAGGGAGCCAGAGATGAGTGTAGTAGAACGGCAAACAGGATCTGGAGCCAGAAGGAATGTCAGCCAAGCACGACTTTAACAGGAACACAGGAGAGCGTCTCTAGAGATGTGACCAAGGCGAAGGCAGAGATCATCTGGACTGGACGGCTTAAGTAGGCAGGACTGACAACCAGGATATTATCAACAGGTGAGTCACTGTGGAGAGATAGGAGCTGGCAATTAGCCAACAGCTGAGCGGCCAGCTTTGAGAAGGAAGGGCTGAGCCCAGCCCTGACAGAGGGGGAGGTGAATCACAAGAGGGCCAATGAGAGCTGCAGAGCTGGAGGTGTGCCTCTGTGTGTCTGTGTAAATCTAGGAAGTGAACAGGCAGCAGCTTTAGCTGCCAAAAGTTAAAATAGATGCAGCCAGAGTCAGTGGAGGGAGATTTCTGCAGCATATTTGGCAAGTACAGAATCACAGTATATATAAAATATGCAAAGTAGTTGGAGGGAAGCTTCGGAGTGGCAAAGATGTTTTTATTACAAATTATGTGAGAAGACTGCAGTTCCTCTTTAATCTTTGCTGATCAGTTTGTATACAGGTCATGCGATTGCTTTTCCTCCTTCAGCGCATCAAGGTCCTACAGGTGGGCATCGGCGTTTCCAAGGGAATTAATTGCAAGCGAATATCCAGCAGCATAACATCACTTCCCTATTCCCTATGCCCCCTGCCCATCCCTTAAGGCCCCTTTCACACGATCTGTCAGTTTTGACGGCGGACCTGAACGGGCGCTCCATGTTCGTCTATGGAGCGTCGGATGTCAGCGGAGACATGTCCGCTGACATCCGACCCCGTCCGATCCGCTAAAACAGACGGATGGCCCTACGTCCAGGTCCGTCGCTGGCGGATCGGATTGGGTGAGATCTGATGAAAACGGACATGCTGTCAGTGAGCAGAGAGGGACCTGTCATCCGCCGGCTCAGCGGAGATCAACGGACTGATCTCCCGCTGAACCGGCGGACCGAGGCGGGCTCCGTAGAAACTGAGTCCGCCTCGTGTGAAAGGGGCCTAAGAGAGGAGGGATGGGGAGAGGGGTGGCTACAAACTGACCACAGAAGAAACAGGCACTCTATGTGCTTGCACAGCGTGCTTGTAACTCAAAACATGATAAGGAGGTATGCAAACTGACTGTGCTAGCACAGATCAGCTTCTGTGCATAGCGTGGTCAGTTTACATCCATGAAATGGGGAACTGACAGAATCAACCAGGTATTACAAAAAAATGACATTTTAAAAAAAATCATTAAAGAAATAGATTTATGAAATGTAATTTGTAAGGATATAAAAACTTTAAAAGGTAGGGTTTGAATAAAAAGCATTAAATAAAGGGAGGGACAACAAAGTTTTCCAAATTACTAAGTGCCATCACTGGTTCTTTTTTTTATGTTGAACAAAAGTTTTTATTAATCAAACGATGCATACATGTTATGTTAGCTTTTGCATATAAACTTGATAACTGTTACATTGAATATTACACATATTGTAGGTAAGAAAACAGGTACATTGTTTTTGCCATGTGGATATGTTCTATGAATGCATATATTACAAATAAAATTATATAGAGAGGTATGTGTCTGAGTATTCATTCCAAACTGATATGGTTTTACTACACACAGGTATCAGACTCTTGTAGCCAGCGGTCCCACATACCTTGTTATATTTGTTTGGGCAACCTCCGTTAATATATATACACTTCTTGTATGGCAGGGTATTATTTACTTTCAGTTTCCATTCTACTATCTTGGGAGGTGTTTGTCTCATCCATTTTTTGGCTATAATCTTCCTGGCTGAAAATAGTGTCTCATGAAGAAATATTTTTGTATATTTATCAATCGTATCTAGTAATATTCCAAGGAGGCATTGTTTTGGATCTAATGCTAGGGGTGAGCCCATTGTATCGTGCAGAAATGTCACGATTTGCTTCCACAAACCTTGTATCTTGGGGCATGTCCAGATCAAATGAAAAAATGTGCCTGTCTCTAGTCCACACATCAGACATGTTGTAGATTGAGTGATTTTGTATCTTGCCACTCTAAGAGGTGTGAGGTATGCCCTATGTAGACTATAAAGCTGTGATAGCCGATCAGATTGTTTGGGGGATATAGCCGATCAGAATGTTTGGGGGATACAGCATTACAGGACTCCAGTGCCTCCTCCTACTCCTCATACTCTATTGATCCCTCTTCTCTCTCCCATCTGGGTTTCAGATCATATGCTATTTTGGTAGAAATGGGGGTGGATAGCATATTGTAAAATGCCGAGATTAGTTTGTGAGGGTCTGTGCTCTTAATCACAGCCATAATGACATTGGGTGTAGGGTGTGGGACGGAGTCAGGAAACGGAGATTGTGTCGCATGGCGGAGTTGTAAAAATCTAAAAAACATTTGGTTTTGGATTTGGAATTCTTCTGTAAGTGAATTGAAGGTTTTGAGGTGCCCATCTTTTAGGATATGATGTAGATAAAATACTCCCTGCTTGGACCATACGCTTGTGTCATGTATTTTGGTAAATTTTTGTTATGCCATATCGGCATGTAATTGTTGTATCATGGAATTTCGAGTTTGGAGGAAGCGAAGTCCCATATTTTCCTGTAATGATATAGTATGGTTTGTCTATTTTCCCCTTGTTCCATCCCTCCTGAGCCCAATGCTATCGCGTATATCGAGTCTTTGGTGTGTTGTGCCCACTGTGGACATAGGAGAGCGAGGAATCTCTCACCATCCGTCTAATCTATGTTGAATAGCTGTGACGCAATGTAATATATATTAAAGTCAGGGAGAGCCATGCCTCCCAGGTCAGTTGGATTCTTAAGAGTTTGCCACGCTAATTTGTGTCTGTTGGCTCCCCACACAAAGGGCTTTAAAAGGGCCTTTAAAGATTTGAAATGTTTCAGGGGAAGGTATACTGGGGTATGCCATAGTACATATAGTATCTTAGGGAGTAGGACCATTTTAATTAAATGTATGCGTCCCCAGAACTCAAGTGGGAGCCGGTGTCTTGCCGAATAAGTTCCTTCGGCGGATAAGTTCCCCCCCTGTACTGCGCAGGCGCAGCGCCTGCGCAGTACGAACTACTAACAGCCGCCGGAGATAGCCAAAGCTCAAGCTCGACAATCAGCTGTACACGGCGCCTGCGCTCTGGGTCCAGGTTCCTTCCCTACCATCCAAGTGGACCTAGAGGGGGAATCTAATAGAGTCAAGCGAAGCGAGGCCGTGCCCGAAGCGTGGCGAGCGAAGCGAGCCCGCGAGGGGCCCTCTTACAGGCGCCGTGTACATCTGATTTTCAGCTATTCCCGCCAGATCCTACTGTGCAGGCGCAGCGCCTGCGCAGTAGAGGGGGAACCTATCAGCCGAGCGGAACTTTCTCGGCAGAACACCGGGACCAAATCCTTACTTTAGTTTTAACCAGGGATAGGAGAGGTTCTACAACCCCTGGCAAAAATTAGGGAATCACCAGTCCCTGAGGATGTTCCTTCAGTTGTTTATTGTTGTAGAAAAAAAGCAGATCACAGGCATGGCCAAAAACTAAAGGCATTTCAAATGACAACTTTCTGGCTTTAAGAAACACTAAAAGAAATCAAGAAAAGTAATTGTGGTGGCCAGTAACAGTTAGATTTATAGAACAAGCACAGTGAATAAATTATGGAATCACTCAACTCTGAGGAAAAAAATTATGGAATCATGAAAAACAAACAAAATAACACTCCAACACATCACTAGTACTTTGTTGCACCACCTCTGGCTTTTATAACTGCTTGCAGTCTCTGAGGCATTGACTTAATGAGTGATAAACAGTACTCTTCATCAATCTTGCTCCAGCCTTCTCTGATTGCTGTTGCCAAATAATCTTTGCAGGTTGGAGCCTTGTCATGGACCATTTTCTTTAACTTCCACCACAGATTTTCAATTGGATTGAGATCCGGGCTGTTTGCAGGCCATGAGATTGACCTTATGTGTCTTTCTTCAAGGAATGTTTTCACAGTTTTTGCTCTATGGCAAGATGCATTATCATCTTGATAAATGATTTCATCATCCCCAAACATCCTTTCAATAGATGGGATAAGAAAAGTGTCCAAAATTTAAATGTAAACCTGTGCATTTATTGAAGATTTAATGACAGCCATCTCCCCAGTGCCTTTACCTGACATGCAGCCCCATATCATAATTGACTGTGGGAATTTGCATGTTTTCTACAGACAGTCGTCTGCATAAATCTCATTGGAACGGCACCAAACAAAAGTTCTAGCATCACCACCTTGCCCAATGCAGATTCGAGATTCATCACTGAATATGACTTTCATCCAATCATCCACAGTCCAAGATTGCCTTTTCTTAGCCCACTGTAACCTTGTTTTTTTGTGTTTAGGTGTTAGAGATGGCTTTCTTTTAGCTTTTCTGTATGTAAATCCCATTTCCTTTAGGCGGTTTCTTACAGTTTGGTCACAGATCTTGACTCCAGTTTCCTCCCATTTGTTCCTCATTTGTTTTGTTGTACATTTTCTGTTTTCAAGGCATATTGCTTTAAGTTTTCTGTCTTGACGCTTTGATGTCTTCCTTGCCTTTAACCACCTTCCCATGTTGTTTGTATTTGGTCCATGTTTTAGACACAGCCGACTGTGAACAACCAACATCCTGTGCAACACTGCGTGATGATTTACCCTCTTTACCTACATACTAACAAGCAGATTTAATCTGATGCAGGTGTTAGTGTTTGTAATGAAAATTTACAGGGTGATTCCATAATTTTTTCCTCAGAAATGAGTGATTCCATAATTTATTCCCTGTGCTTGTTCTATAAATCTAACTGTTACTGGCCACCACAATTATTTTTCTTGATTTCTTTTAGTGTTTCTTAAAGCCAGAAAGTTGCCATTTGAAATGCATTTAGTTTTTGGCCATGTCTGTGATCTGCTTTTTTTCTACAACAATAAACAACTAAAGGAACATCCTCAGGGACTGGTGATTCCATTTTTTGATGACATTGGCTCGTTGTAATGGCAGTCTGGCTTGGAAATTCTGGGGATGGGAAGCTGTCAATTGGCAGAATTTGAGACTTATCCCAATTGATTTTCAACTCTGAAAATATTCCAAATTGTTCGATCGTGTGGAGTGCAGTATGTAAAGATGGGCCTGAATCTGCCAAATATAGCAAGGTGTCATCTGCTCACATACTGATTTTTTCAATCAGGGAGCCCATTCTCAGTCCTCTGATCTCTTTTTTTTTTTTTTATCAATTATTTTATTTATTCCATCATAAGACAAGTTCGAATACATATACATATACAGTAGATCAGGCAAATATTACAACCATTATCACATTAAAATCATATCGTGTAGTAAATGAATTCGCTACCCGGACACTACTCATCAGCAAAATATTCTTAACCAAGAAACCCCTGTCCAACCATCCTGTAGTCTCGAACTCGTCTTAATCTATTTTATACAAAAGAAAATATTTTATACCAAAACAACAAAAAAAAAAAAAAAAAAGGGGGGGGGGGGGGGAAGTCAAGCTGCTCTATGGAAATGCACCTCATTTGTGCTCATGTATCAAAAGGGGGATCGAGTTAAGAACCTTGAATTAAGTACTCCCTCTAACTACCCAGATTAGTGTCAAGGAGTCCTCTGATCTCTGAGTTTGCTTGGATGAATATCACAAGGGGTTCTGCCGCTAGGGTATATAGCAGTGGGGATAGAGGGCAGCCCTGTCTCGTGCCTCTACTGAGGTCAAACATTTGAGACGGCCACCCGTTGGCTACCACCTAGGCTGTGGGTGCCTGGTACAGTAATTGGACCCACTTAATGTATTTGGGACCGAAGCCATAGCCCTCCAAGCATCTCCAGAGATACCTCCACTCCACCGAGTCAAAAGCTTTTGCTGTGTCTAGAGTCACTACGACTTGTGATCCAACCTCATGTGTGGCTTGTATATTTATGTATAGTTTCCTGAGATTAAATGAGGTATTACGACCAGTCATGAAGCCTGCATGGTCCGTGTGTATTAGTGATAAGATGACCTGATTGAGCTTGATGGATAGAACTTTGGCCAGTATTTTGATGTCAACCTGTAACAGGGATATGGGGCGTAAGATTCTGGATATCTCGGGTTTAGGGATGAGGACTATTGTTGCCTCCGTCATGGATGGGGGTAATGCACAGGACTCGAAGAGATGATTGTATAAAGCCGATAATTTAGGGGTGAGTATTGTGCTATATTGGGAATAGAATTAGGAGTCCGTCTGATCCCGGGGATTTAGACCTGGCAAAACTAGCTATGGCTGTCGTGATTTCATCCGTGGTGAGGGGAGCCTCCAGGAGGTAAATTTGTTCTTTTGTCAGCTGCAGGAAAGTGATCCCCTCAAGAAAAAGGGACATCAATTCCGTCTCAGTGGCAGCTGTCAATTGGTATAAGGCAGCAAAGAAGTCTCTGAACATGGAAGTTACCGTAGGTGGGTCTGTAATTTGTTGTGCTCCGGGAGCCATGTAATGTTATAACCACCGGCGGTCTATCCTCACTATGTACCAAGTACACCAATAACTTGCCTTTCTCCCCATGTTCAAACATTTTTTGATTAGAGAAGAATAGTTTTTGTCTTGCTTTTTGAAATTGGAGTTGGGTGACTACTCTAGTTTGTAGTTTAAGCATGTTAGCCTTTGCGGGAGTCGGGTGGTGGCAAACTCTCACTCGGGAGGACAGATCCACCATCGCCTTATCAAGGGCAGTGGCAGAGTCCGCCTTAATTTTATTCATATTTGTAGTTAACGTTGAGCGAGCGAATAACCTAAAGGAGTCCCATACTGCAGAGGGTGATGCTGAGTTGTCATTCTCCACAAAGTATAGTTTCAATTTATTTGCAAGCTCATCATCTTGTGGTAGGAGTGAGAGCCAGAATGGGTTTAAACGCCATCACTGGTTCTTAGCCTGGTTCAGAATTTACAAATGTATATTTCCCCTATGGCCCTATTGAACTTGTGAATGCATATCTATTTTAATTGCAAATACCCGGAGATGTAATTTCTACGATAAACTATAGACACAGGAATCTATAACATCCTGGCCAGGTTTGCACAGCCTGTTAATGAGCATGTCGTAAAGGACTAAATCACTGTCATTATTAGCATTAAATCAGACTCTTAATGAAGCCCTATTGTAAAATAGCTGTAAAACAATCCTTGGCCTGGTGTTTTCATAAATTGCTAATAGGATGCTGTCAAGCCCATTAGCAGGATATCTCCTAATAACGCCTGCTAATAGCCATTTTAAAGCTCATAATGAATGTCATGATTACTTTAGCACAGCCATTAAAAAATATACAACTGAATCTGGCTCTATGTGATCTGAAACTGCAAGTTTCATACAATGCAGATCTCAAAAATAAGATGAACAATGCCTCAGAGGCATATACTTTCAGTTAGGATACCCTTTTCATACAATCCAGCTCTCAAAATCTATTGATAGTCCATAAATCCTGCCATGATAAAATAACAATTTTAACAAGCCTCTACCCACAGGTGTATGAGATCAATGTCATGTTTGATATCCAACAAATTGTGATCTTATTTTTTTTTCATTAATACATGGGTTGCAGGATTGTAAAACATGTTTTTTTTTTTTGGAAATTATGATAGAAAAACTTTTGATTGAAATCTACCTCTAGAGGTCCACAAAAGCTGCTGTAAACGGCAGATGGGAGCTCTCAACCATCCACTGAAACCATGCACGAATGCTGACAGTCATTTTTGGGGACCAGTGACCCTGTCTGAATCAGGCTTATTTGATTGGACCAGGCAAACCTTGTTAAATACTTTTTACCTTGTATCCCATTTTACTGTTGTTATTTTCTGCCTTCTGTAACATCTTTCCTGCAAGGGTTCAAGCACACGGACAAATAGGCATTTTTATGCCTAGAATAAACTTCTTGGCGCTTCCCCCTCCCGGAAAGCCACACGTTGCATACAGCTGGCCATACATTTTAATGGCTCTACATGGCTGTATTCTGGCGAACTCAGTTGCTTCTTTGCATTTGTGTTTACTCCCACAGGCACATCCTAAATATTTCCCAAATGTGAAACATGAATCAAACAAAAATCATGCGTTTACAAGAGTATGGCCACATATAGCCATTCCCTTGTATGGCAGGGTGTCCCGCAGGAGTGGCAAAGCACCAGGGAAATTACACTAGACACTAAAAAATGCCTGTAGGAGTTCATGTGCAACCCTGATTAAAAAATCATTAGGCCGATTCTCTAAATGCTATCGATAAGGACCTAAAAACTTACTGCTACTTTGAAGAATGCTACACTATTTAAACTCTGTTCTGTTCCAGTCTGGAGTTTCAGTGAGTGCCAAAGTTCAGAATTGTTACATCAGATGCTGTAACAAATGTGTGTTTATGTTAAAACATGTGATGGCAGCTCCTGTTGCTGTGTATGAAGGGTTAACTGCGAAGTCAAGTGACCCCAGTGGCAATCAATCTCTGTCTGCTGATGAGAGTGCCATAGTCCCAGGTAGTTATTCCTTGATAAAGGCAAATGACACAGATGCCAACAACCTTTGTATTTTAAGAGCTGGGACTTTTATCAGGGACCTTACCCAATGGGTCATTTAACTCACAACGGTCAATTTAACAGGATTACACAAAGAACTTCTAAAATAGACAATTGATAATAAACTGGCCACATTATCATACCTAAACTACACAGGGATGGAAAATTCCTAAAACAGCCCATACATTTTTTATTTTTTTCTCAACCAGCGGGTCTAATTTCCCCATCCACACATTCAATGTTTATGGGAGAATCCACCTGCTGTGTGATTGTGTTCTAATAGTGGAAAGGCCTTCCCTGCCGTTAGAATACAATGTTCAGCCCTGCCAGCTATAGCTGGTGGCCTAATCATTCGGGACAGGTTGGTTGTACAGCTAAGTTAATTGGTAGATCGACTTCTGTACAGGGTGCCCCCATACAATTTGGTCGGTCCCTGCTGAACTGGAACATGCATGGTTGACTTAAAGGCCTAATTTATCACTTTTACATTTTTAATTACATACTGAAGTTACTTATGCTTAGCAATCAGATTCAAACCTGAAAGTCTGAATCTAAAACTGGTCATACACTATTAGGTTTTTCTGCATTAAGCAGGCTTTATAGAATGGATGTATGAATCTCCCACTGTGTCTATTGAATTCTGACAGCCAGCATCAGCGGCTGCATCAGAAGATGAGCAGCTGAACATTTTGAGACTTGAGTGGTATTGGGGGGGGGATAGGCAACAGGGCCATTTACATGAATTTTAGCCGGTTCATCAAGAACCAGACACAATTTGCATTTTCTATGGCCAGCTTTATTGAGAGCTGTACAAATAATATCTCCAATGTTAAAGTGGTTGTAAATTCTTACGTAAACCAAGTCAAGTGACTAGTCTCAAGTGATAAATAGAGATAAAACAAATCTTCCTACACATGTTTACCTGGTGTCGATACTTGGAATTTATATAACTTTTTTCAGCTTCCGAGGGGGGGGGGGGGGTCTATCTGGTGTCACAAACTGTACAGCTCAGAGAGGAGAGTTGGGTGTAAATTGAGACCTAAATGAAGGGAAGGGACACACTCCTTCTACACAATCGCATAGGGAAACATGCACAGCTTAGGCTGTCATTCACAGGCTGTGTGCTGGAGGCCCCCTTGCCTGTGCCCCTTAATCGCTTGAAGTCAGCAGAGCCTGTCAGAAGACACATGACGATAGCAGAGGACCAAGACTGCAGACTGAAATCACTCTCAGTGCTTTGGATTGATGGCCAGTACACACTACAGAAGGACATGCTTTGTTCATTTTTCATGTCAGAGATTTACAACCACTTTAAGTATAAACACTTTAACACATGAGGCCCACAGAGGATGCAAGTTTCAAACACAAGCGCAGAGTTATTTAAGACTTAATTTCACTACTAACACAAATATATTCTCCAGTAGGCTGTTTCTATATCTTAAAATATCATAAATAATGATTTTATTCCCTTCACCTATATAAAAAAAAATCAGGTATTCGTTGTAGGAACTAAAGTGTCCACTTGCATTAAATGAATTGAAGGATTACAAATTATCACATTTAAAAACAATCATACATGCGACTGAATTGTAAAAAAAAACAAAAAAGTCTCCAAATAAGATGGCACTTTACATTTACATGCATCGGTATGGCAAAACAGAAGTATTTGTGGCACCACATGCAGTCTATCGTTACAATATAAAAAAAAGATCTGTACTGAATAATAAAACACTGCCATGCAAGGCACATAACCTCAGTACAGGCCACAGTACTTACAGTGAATTTGGCCTGCTCATTTTGATTACTTCCAGGTCAGGGTCACTGGAGTTGAGATTATTCATATTGGACCGCTGAACACAGCTGGAGCCCACGGAACTGTTTGCATTGGATGAATTGACTGATTCTGCACTGGAATTTACACTGTTTCTTTTCTCATCTGGAAGAAAAAAAAATGCAAAATGACCTTAAATATTAAAAGGTTTGGCTACATCGTTTCTTATGCTTTTCTTTTCATACTGTGTGCAAGTCAATATTTGTTATATGATGTGTTAAACTTGCTGGATTTTCTAACAGTTAAAGGCAAATGCTGGCATTAATGTTGTTTTCAAACAAATCAAACATTATCAAACTGTAACAGAAGTACTTTTAACTAAATGAGCCATGACATTCATTGAACTAAAAACAAGGGAACAGTTAGAGCTCCCCAGTCGCATTCTCTCACTTCACCTTCATTGTTCTCCATGTACTAAACCAAAAAGGCAATGGATGTGGTAAATGACGTTTCAGGAGTTGCAGAGTCCATAGACTAGAGGATAAAAAAAAAAAAATGATGATAGCAGGCATAAGGTGCAGGTACATGGAGGTGCCTGTATATACCTGTAGAAGCTTCAATTTCTTCCCGCTGGACCATTCTTAATGGGCAAAGTTCTGACACTTCTTGTGTAGCATTGGAGCTTCATCATTCTCCCTGGCAACCTACACTCCTATTGGTCAAGCACATTGATGGGCTGCCTTACTAACCTGAATGCGTGGGAGAGGGCATACAAGATATGACACAACAAGGAATTTCCAAGAGCTTTGATGGTCCAGAATGGACTGGTATTAGGATGTGTAGGAAAGACATGTACAGGTGTCTGAACTTTTTACCTGCTAGGAGCTTTTCTTTTTAATGTCACTATAAATTAAATTTTCTTTTAATAACTTAAGCAGTCAGAACGTGAGGTTTAGAGCAGGGGTAGGCAACCTTAAATAGTGGAGATCTACCTGAACGTGGGAGAAGATCACTGGTCTACACCTCACTGTACACCTCTGGCCACTGCAGCTAAAGGGGGTGTGGTTGGGGTGAGGGTGGTAAAAACACATCTTAACTAGAGGATTTCACCACCCCCAAACTGCAAATGAATCCTTACTGTTCTGGCCCCCTATAAGGCTACTTTCACACTGATGTGCTGTGGCTTACCTGCAACACAGGTGCAGCGCAATGCATTTGCGACTTTCCTGGGTTAACTGCGCTTTGCCATACACTTATATTTTATTCTGCAGGTGTGGTGCACTTTCTGAAAGTGCACCAGAACTCCTGCATATAGAAAGTGCACCAAACCTGCAGGATATAATAGAAGTCTATAACTAAATGCAGCAAACCTGCAGGAAAGCTGCATGTACATTGCACCAGTGGTGTGGGTAAACTGCAGCACATCAGTGTGAAAGCAGCCCTATACTATTATGCCCAGTGCATTGCTTCACGCTGACCTGAAGATCTCTTCTTTCCTGCTGCTGGCACCACTCTAGAGAGACAGCTAGCCAGTATAAGAGATGGAGTGCAGCTGGTATCACTCCACATCGGACAAGAGCCAGCACTACAGAGGAGGCATTGACATATGTGGCTCTTGCGCTCTACTACAGCTCCAACTTTACAAGTAGTCCCCTGCATTGCACTCTGATGTTCTGGGATGGTGGGTCAGCAAGCCCAGACCTCAATCTACCAGTCACCAGGCTGAGAGCTACTGGTATATCGTAATCTAGGGGATGCTGACCCCTGGTTTAGAGCATAACTAAAGGTTTGCTGCCATTGAGGATAAGATGAACAATGCCTCAGGAGGCATATACTTTGAGTTAGGATACCCTTTTCATACAATACAGCTCTCAAAATCTATTGATATTTCATAAATCCTGCCATGATAAAATAACAGTTATAACAAGCGTCCACCCACAGGTGTATGAGATGAACATCATATTTGATATCCATCAAATTGTGATCTCATTTTATTAAAAAATACATTGGTTGCCAGATTGTAAAACAAGGTTTTCTGGAAACATTGATATAGTTAGAAAAACTTTTGATTGACATTTACCTCTAGAGGTCTACCCACCGAAGTGCATGGGAGAGGACATACAAGCTATGTCCCAATAAGGAACTGTCAGAGCTTTGATGGTCCAGAATGGACTGGTATTTAGATGTGTAGGGAAGGCATGTACAGGTGCCTGCACTTTATACCTACTAGGAGCTTTTCTTTTTAATGTCACTATAAACTAATGTTTCCTAATAACTTGAACAGTCAGAATGTGAGAAGGTTTAGAGCATAACTAACAGTTTACTGACATTGATGATAAGATGGACACTCCCTCAGAGGCATACCCATTGAGTTAGCCTTGTATTCGCCAGCACATTCTTGTGAGGCCAGGAAAAAGGTTATGGAAAAGATCTTGGCAAGGGAGCATTGCTCAGACACTTAACTCTGTCTGTAAAGCTGGTAATTAGCACAATATGAACAAAACTTACAAGGGTACATGGGCAGATGGGATAATTTAAAATCCATCAACAAAACAATTTTGGATTACAGGGGTATGATTATTTCACAAATTAAATAAGACAGCTTAACTGTCAACATACTATACTAGTTCAAAGATACACTTGTATTAGTAAGCATGCAATGTTTTTACCCAGATTTCACGCAACGATTGCTTTCACCCAAGATTCTATTGGAAAAATGTCTGAAGCTTGGGTGGCAGTTGTATAATTCTTGGGTAAAAAAAATAGTTTGTAATATATTTTTAGGATAATCCTTGTGATAAAGTAAAAGAACCTGCTGAAATGATTATTCCCTAAGCATGTACATTAATGAAAATATGAGCCAGTAGAGTACTTTTTTTTTTGTCTCCACCTTATTACACTACAATTGATGTGGTGCACACACAGACACTGCCACTTTGAACCCAGAAGTGCGCAGAAGATGGTGAGCGCCCTTCATTGCTAATGGGGATAATTTTATTTCTACCCATTTTAAAGCACATACAATACTTACAAGCGAATAAAATATGCAAAATAGATATAGCGCTAGTGAAAAGATTAGTCAATTTATGAAGTGAAAGAAAGCAAAAGCAGAGTCCCATTGAGATTCAAGTTCATAAATAACAAGGAGGTAACACTCATACGTGTGGATAGAGATAAGCTACAGAGGAGGAAATCGTGAAAAATCCTTCATCTAAAGTGCATCCAGCTCCACACCCAGGTGAGTAGATCGCCTGCTTACCAGATCGCCGTGACCACTAAACAGTAGTCTCACCAAGCTCAGGGAAAAAATGGTCTCCACAGGACCGTTAAAGTTGTCTGGAACTGCAGCTAGAACTGGTAATGCTCAGAAAACCTGTAGTTGTAGGCCAACTACGGTGACCTCGGAAAGCGTTGCTGATCCTATATACTCAAATTTTAACAAAGCACTCAAGAGTTTTCTGAAAATGGCATCTTCAAGTCGGACTCAGGTGTTAAATCTGTACAAAATAATGTTAAGAGAATGCCAGAAGTTCAGTTCCTACAACTACAGGTTTTCTGAGCATTACCAGTTCTAGCTGCAGTTCCAGACAACTTTAAAGGTCCTGGGGTGACCTTTTTTCTACTCACCTGGGTGTGGAGCTGGATGCACTTTATATGAAGGATTTTTCACAATTTCCTCCTCTGTAGCTTATCATCTCTATCCACACCGATGGGTGTTACCTCCTTGTTATTTATGGACTTGAATCTCAATGGGACTCTGCCTTAGTTTTCTTTCACTTGATAAATTGACTAATATTTTCACTAGCGCTGCATCTATTTTGCATATTTTATCTGTTTGAGTTTTGGTATTAGACTTTAAGGTGCTGGCAGCTGTGTATATTCATATATAATCTTTTCTTATTTCTAGCGCAATGTTGTCCTTCGGGCTTCTTTTTCTACAATACTTACGAGCGAGCAAGGATAAAACATAATTGAAATGTGATTTTATTATGTATTCTTTCTTATAAAAAAAGAAAAACAGATTGGAGACATTTTGGCTTTTTGAGAGAATGTTATTTAGAGTCAATGTCAAGGATGCTTTTAAAATATCATTGGCCACAATACGGTGCCATTAGCACTCTTCTACTTAAATATCACTTTTAGCAATCATACTGACATAACTTGCTGGTTTTGAGGTCAAGGCTGTTGGCCGACATATCTGTTATTACACATCACATTACACAGTATATTTATGTTGCAAAAATGGCAGTTATTTTTCCTGTTTCTGTCAAAACCAACAAGTCTAAAGCACATCTACTTTCTCCCTCAGAGACTGATATTAAACACCATTTTTTCTATTGCTGCATTCCTTGTATGCGAGGTAAGATTCCTAAATGAGACCCATGTATAGGCTGCATACTGTTTTTCTGAAGTATTAAACCCAAAAGCAAACATTTATTATAATGCAGTTTACTAATTCTTAGATGTGATGGCTGTATTCATTTTCTTTTTTTAGGTTGTCTTTCTTCTATTTTTATCTGGTGATTCAGCCAGTAAGTCTGTTGTGTTCAGTCCACTGAATATAACTGAAGTTGGATCAAATTCGGATCGCCGTCCTAACTGATCCGATTTTGGCATGCGACTTATGGTCTGATGATCTTGAAGGGGAACTCAATGCCAGATTAAAAAAAAAAAAAAACCCAGCATGGGTTCCCCCTCCAAGAGCATACCAGGTCCTTCTGTCGGGTATTAATTTTAAGGGGAACTCTAATGCTGAAAAAACGGCATGGGGTCCCCTCCAAAATCCATACCAGACCCTTATCCGAGCACACAGCCCGGCAGGTCAGGAAAGCGAGTGGGGACGAGCGAGCGCCCCTCCCTCCTGAACCATACCAGGCCACATGCCCTCAACATGGGGGGGTGGGTGCTTTGGGGGCAGTGGGATCCTGTGCCCCAAAGCACCTTGTCCCCATCTTGTTGAGGACAAGGGCCTCTTCCCGACAACCCTGGCCGTTGGTTGCCGGGGTCTGCGGGCAGGGAGCTTATCGGAATCTGGAAGCCCCCTTTAACAAGGGGGGCCCCAGATTCAGGCCCCCCACCCCATGTGAATGAGTATGGGGTACATTGTACCCCTACCCATTCACCTAAAAAAAAAGTGTAAAAAAAAAAAAAAACCACATTACACAGGTTTTTAAAGTAATTTATTAAGGCAGCTCCGTCGTCTCTTCCGATCTTTTCTCCCCTCTTCGCTGATGTCTTCTGCAACTGCCGGTTCTTCTCCACTCTCTCTAGTTCTTCTCCCTCTGTCCGCTGTCTTCTGCCTCTGCCAGGTCTTCTCGCTCTTTTGCTGGGTCTTCTCACCTGTCTTCTGCCCCTGTTCTTTTTCTGATGTTGACTCGACGCTCTCTTCTGCTCTAATGCTGGGTGTGATGTGCCCCTACTTATATTGGCATGGGGCGGGGTCACCAGGTGAAGTCATTCAGAGGCCTCGCCCCTTATGATGTCACCACCCTGGGGCATGATGGGGCAGTGATGTCATAAGGGGCGGGCCTCCGGTGACTCCGCCCCATGCCAATTTAAGTAGCGGCACACCGCGCACCCAGCATTAGAGCGGGAGAGAGCGTTGAGTCAACATCAGCTTTAGAACAGAGGTAGAAGATAATCGAGAAGACCCAGCAAAAGAGTGAGAAGACAGCAGAGAAGACCCGGCAGAGGCAGAACAGAGGGAGAACTGGAGAGAGAGCGGAGAAGACCCGGAGAGGGGAGAAGAACCGGAAGAGGCAGAAGACATCAGAAGAGGAGGCAGAAGAGCCAGACAGGGGAGAAGAAGTCAGAAGAGACGCCAGAGCTGCCATAATACATTACTTTAAAAACCTGTGTACTGCGTTTTATTTTTGACACTTTATTTTAGGTGAATGGGTAGGGGTACAATGTACCCCATACTTCCAGATTCCGATAAGCCCGCCGCCCGCAGACCTCAACAACCAACGACCAGGGTTGTCGGGATGAGGCCCTTGTCCTTATTAATATGGGGGGTGAGTGCTTTGGGGTGGGGGGTGCAGGGCTCCCCTGCCCCAAAGCACCCATCCCCCATGTTGAGGGCATGCAGCCTGGTACAGTTCGGGGGCACTCGCTTGTCCCCACCCCCTTTCCTGACCTGCCAGGCTGTGTGCTCGGATAAGCGTCTGGTATGGATTTTGGGGGGTCCCCCACATTTATTCGGCATGGGGGTTCCCCTTAAAATCCATGCCAGACCGAAGGGCCTGGTATGCTCTTTGAGGGGGAACCCATGCCATTTTTTTTTTTTAATTGTGCGTGGAGTTCCCCCTAAAGATTCATACCAGACACAGTACCTGTTATTGTCAGGGGTCAGAGTCGGATCCCTGTTCATTCATCGGACGCATGTCAGACTTCAAGTCGCAGGGCAAAGTCGGATCCAAAGTGGTACGACTGTCGTGTCGCACCAGTGTTAACCCGGCCTAAAGCCCACTGTCAGTGAACGTAACAGAGCCAGTCCAGGCTGGGGAAAGATTACGTCCACATGGTCGGGATCCACCCAGGAGCCTAGACCAACACCTAGCTCAACCTCTCAGCTGCGCCACTGGGAGACTGTTGTTTGCTAAAAAGCACCATGGTGTTTAGGTGATTTGTTGGCCATAAATAAATGAATAAATATTAAAATGAGCCTAGCACACTTCCAAAAGTGAATCCTTTTTTATGCTGGAGGTATTTGAGACTTCCAGGTGTGTCAAATATTTGCTTTCCCTTAACACACACTGTGGTTCCTCCAACCAGCTTGTACATCTTTGTAGTAAAGGACATGCCGGCAGGAAGTGTGTGGTGGGGAAAGAGGTATTCACATACCGGGAAGGGTGGAATACCTGCAGCAGCTGGAGGCCAGCAACATGACAGCATCTGAAAACATGAACTGCTGGGGAAAGTATAAATGTTTTTCTTTTAAAAGCTCAGATATAACTTCCTATGTACTCATTCTTACACAGGACCTTGGATGGTCAGATGGTGATAATGTAACGTCCACCATTTTGGTTCATTTTTGTAACAGAGTTAAAGCAATATTAAACCCTCAGTTTGCGATTGGGAGCTTTCCGATCATGTGACCACTGTGACAGCCAATCAAGGCAGTCACATGACCAAAATGCCCACCTCCGCTTTTTGGAGTCTGAAACCTCTTACAGGGTGGGGAGGTGCTGGTGCTAAGGGGTTAAAGTGATTGTGAGCCCCTGAGTATACCCAGTGGAATGTATCGCCTCAGGTTATACACAGAAATGAAACAAAATCTCCATATAAGTTATACCTGCTTATCTGCAGCTATCTGTCCTGTGGAGCCTTGAAAAACTCAGGGATAAAGAGGATTTTTCACAGAATAACAAAGCAGGGGTCAGAGAACTGAAGTTACACAGCTGAAGAACACCGAGAGCTGACTGGAGGTAAGGGACACACCCCCTCATCACAGCACACAAAAACAATACAGAGCCGACGATCTAATGTGGCGGTACATATGGCTAAAAAATTAACCTAAGGACAAATGAGGGTAACAGTGTAAGATAAAAACCTTCCTAGACAGTCCCAATTTAGAACAATAGTGTGCAAAAATAATAAAACACAAAAATCCTAAAAAAGGGAAAAACATCCATGGCTATCCCTCACATATTTTACAGAATAGTATATAAAACATGTTAAAAATCTAAAAAACAAGGTAAAATAAACTCATATATCGGAAATAAAGTAATTGAGATCGAATTCCACATTTAAGCCTGTAGGGACCAAGACTCTAGTCTCATATATCCAATAGGACTCCCTACGGCTGAGCTACCTAATGTAACCCCCCCCCCAGTGGTTATTAACTTTTTCAATGTCCCAAAATGATAGACTACTGGGATCCCTATTGTGATGAATTCTAAAATGCTTGGAAACATTATGGGATTTAGTCCCCCTTTTGATATTGTTCACATGATCTCCAGGTCTTACATGGAGAGATCTGGAAGTTCTCCCCACATACCAAAGGCTGCACCCACATTCCAACATATATATACTCCTTTAGTATTACAAGTAATAAGGTCCTTTATTTTGCACTCCTTATTTATTAATTTTTGATTGTATATATACTAATGGTTTGTGCTGCACGCTCCTGCTGTTAATGTTATAAATAAGTAGTATATATTGTAACATTTGAATGTCTTCTAACAACAGGTACCTTTGTGTACGATTGTGGAGGTGTGGTAATTGACACCAGCAGTGAAATAGGAGAAAATCTCATTGTGTATGCATTTTTCAAAGAAGTGTAATTACATATCATTACCCTATCAGAATACCAAAAAATATATACAATTTTGTGCTGAAGAGCTGTGTCTGTTAGAGGCCTTGGGCAGAAAATGTATGGATAGAGCCCCCAGTGATGCAATTTCAGCACTGGGTATTACGGTAACTCACAATAATTACTACACTGCCAATGTGACAGGAGTAGAGGGGACAGCAACAAGTCTATAAGACACTACACACTGAGGTTGATTTACTAAAGGCAAATAGACTGTGCACTTTTGAAAGCGCAGTTGCACTCTGCAAGTGCAGTTGCTCCAGAGCTCAGCAAATGAGGTAAAGCTTCACGTTACAAAGAACAACCAATCACTTGTAAGGAAAATAAAATTAAAAAACAGCATTTTTGCTTGCACATGATTGGATGATGGAAGTCAGCAGAGCTCTCTCGCACTTCCTAAGCCCTGGAGCAACTGCACTTTCAAAAGTGCACAGTCTATTTGTCTAGTAAATCAACCCCATTGAGTTAAGTTGAGTAGAGTTGAGTTCCTAATAATCTTTTTGTCTGCATCTAGAAATCTGTGAATTTAGAAACAGGACAGTTGAGTGCAGGCTGTACTATACTGTATATAAGGCAGCATTACCCAGTGCACTCTCTCTTGACTGATGGCATGCACAACTGAAGAGGAACTCTGAATAAAAAAAAGCAAACCGTGTGCTACCTCTAATAGCACATTTAGGCTTTTTTTTTTTAAGAAGCTAATCAGCATGCACTGATCCTCAAAAGAAAGAATGTATCTGTTTTAAGATGGAAAGAAAAGCCATGTGCTGCTATTAAGTGTTTTATTCAGTCACCCAACATAATAAAAATTGCCATGAAGTGGTTTGCTTTATCACTCAATTACCAACGCAATACACAATCAACTAAAAAGTCACAGGTAGTCAACAACATTGTGTGGTGTACATGTCTCACTATCCTAAATCCCCCCCCCCCCCAGCCAATTCAAGTTTTTTTAAATTTATCTTTCTTTCTACATGCATGAGTGATGAGCCTGTCATGCTCGCTCCCTGATAAATAGGAACTTAGGAACTAGAAATGATGAAATTGCTGTAAGTAAAGAATCTTCATAGCCCCGATCATATGCTGCTCTTCACTGGAAACCACTCTGTCTTCTTGCAGCTAGAGCAAACAGCTCAATAAGCTAGATAAATGGCTAAGACTTGCCAGTGTAACTCTATTAATGTGTCTTTTCTCCATACCTCAGTTTAAGCTGAGGAAAATAGGTCTGGAACTGCACTGGTTCTTTACACATAACTTCAAATAATACAGAAGTGCAACAAGCAAAAGAGCTTGCACTTTACTGCAGTGAGGAAAAAATTTAGGCTTTTATCCATACAATTATACAACTCTTTATTTCTGGAGCTCTATAAGGATCTGGCAAACGCTTTTGGAAATAAAAACTCCAGTCAATGTGAACCATGCAGAGTGAAACAACAGGTTTGCTTTAATGTCCTTTTAATTCCCCCCCCCCCCCCCCGTAGCATCTTTAATTAGTACTTCTGCCACTTGCAGACAAAAAAAATCTATATTTCCAGGTATGGAGGAGCACATTACTCACTGCCATTGCTCTCATGGGACAGCGTAGTTTTAGTGGGCTACACAGAAGAAATAATAAAGCTATGAGCTGTCCTACCCAGACCTAACCACTTCCATCTACAACACCACGTTGTCATCCTCCCTAGACGTACTTGCTCCTTTTTCTACACGCAGAACCAGGCCCCATCTGCCACAACCCTGGCAAACAGACGACACCAGAAGTCTCAAGAGACGCAGCCGTGCAAGATTTTACCCTCTTCAAATCTGTCCTTCTCAAATACAACTCCTGCCTCCACACTGCTAAACAAACCTATTACAACACTCTCATCAAAACCCTCTCATCCAAACCTCGTCAACTCTTTTCTACCCTTTATTCCTTACTTCACCCCCCACTGCCCCCACCCACCAACTTGCTTACCGCTCAACATATTGCCAACCACTTACATAGCAAAATCAACACAATTCGCAAGGAGATATCCAGCATTCAAATTTCTCCCCTACCCAACATATCAGGTCCAACACCACACTCAACACTCTCCTCCTTTTGCCCAGTTACCACAGAAGAAGTTGATAAACTCCTCTCCATGGCCCACCTCTCTACATGTCCCCTGGACCCTATCCCCTCTCAATTACTGCGACCACCTTCCCACTCTATCCTCAACTCCCTAACCCACATCTTCAACCTCTTCCTCTCCTCCGGCACCTTTGCTTCCCCGCTCAAACATGCACTGGTTACCCCCATACTCAAAAAACCCTCACTAGACCCCACCTGTTTGAATAACTTAAGACCTATCTCCCTTCTCCCGTTTGCCTCCAAGCTCATCGAACGCCTTGTTCATGACCAAATGAGTCGCTACCTCACAGACAACCTTCTCGACCCCCTACAGTCTGGCTTCCGCCTACAACATTCTACTGAAACTGCCCTACTAAAAATCACCAATGACCTAATAACTGCCAAAACCAATGGCCACTACTCCATACTCATACTTTTAGACCTCTCTGCTGCCTTTGACACAGTTGACCACCTGCTGCTCCTCAGAAAATTACACTCCCTTGGCCTCCGTGATTCTGCATTATCCTGGTTCTCCTCCTACCTATCTCAGCGCATTTTCAGTGTCACTTACAACTCCATCTCCTCCGCTCCCCTTTCTCTTTCTGTTGGGGTACCCCAAGGCTCCGTCCTTGGGCCTCTCCTTTTCTTACTCTATACCTCTTCCCTGGGCCAGTTAATAACCTCCCATGGCTTCCAATACCACCTCTATGCCGATGACACACAGATCTATCTCTCCACTCCTCAACTCACCCCCACTATCTCCTCACGGATCTCAAACTTGCTGAATGACATATCGGTATGGATGTCACACCACTTCCTCAAACTTAATCTTTCTAAAACTGAGCTTGTTATATTTCCTCCTTCACGGTCCCCCTCCTGTGACTTCACCATTAATATCAACAACACAACCATTGGTCCCTCCACACATGCCAGGGTCCTGGGTGTAATCCTTGACTCTGACCTCTCCTTCAGCCCCCATATCCAATCACTGGCTAAATCCTGCCGCCTTAACCTCCGCAACATCTCCAGAATTCGACCCTTCCTGACTAATGACACCACAAAGCAACTTATTCACTCCTTGATTATTTCCCGCCTCGACTACTGCAACTCTCTCCTTAATGGCCTACCCTTAAGCAGGCTATCCCCCCTTCAGTCTATTATGAATGCTGCTGCTAGACTAATACACCTCACTAATCGATCCGTGACTGCTGCTCCTCTCTGCCAATCCCTTCACTGGCTTCCCCTACCCCACCGTGTAAAATTAAAAATGCTAACCATAACATACAAGGCCATTCACAACATCGCCCCCATCTACATCACCAACCTCATCTGCAGATATCGCCCAAATCGCCCCCTCCGCTCCTCCCAGGACCTCCTGCTCTCTAGCTCCCTTGTTACCTTCTCCCATGCTCGCCTTCAGGACTTCTCTAGAGCCTCTCTATCCTCTGGAATTCCCTGCCCCAGTATGTCCGATCAGCCCCTACCCTGTCCACCTTTAGGAGATCCCTGAAAACTCATTTATTCAGGGAAGCCTATCCCACACCCACATAACTGTCCCTGAGCCACCCCCATCAAATGATTCTTTGCAGCTATTACCTTTTGTACCACCACCCCCTTCCTTTAGAATGTAAGCTCTACGAGCAGGGCCCTCCTGTACCTTTTGTATTGAACTGTACTGTAATTGTGTTGTCCCCCTTATACATTGTAAAGCGCTGAGTAAACTGTTGGCGCTATATAAATCTTGTATAATAATATAATAATAATATGAGGTACCTAGTCATCATGTGGTATCTGGTCCCAGCAAGACTTTCAGTTTCAAATGTTTAAAATGGTTGACCGGTCTGCTTTAAAGTGCAGGATAACATGAGGAAAATCTGCTCTGCTTTCGTGTCCGAATTAAAAAGCAAGGATTTCTTAGGACTAACTTGATATTTAAAAAAATTGCTAATAGTGAATAAGGAACCCGTCAGCTTTTCCTTTTCTGCAGGCAAACACATTTACATGACACTTTGCTAAGCTGCCGATTATTCTGTCAATTTACAATGTGAGAAAAATATCCTTCCTCGGAGCTGACTTGGAAAGCAAAACATGCCTGAGTGGGTTTCTAAATGTGTTTTTTTTACCCCCCCACCAACAAAATAATAATTATCGTCATAAAGCAACAGAATGAGTGCTTTTCATATAAATCAGTTTAACACGTGAAGCATCTGGAGTGTAGTGTGTGCCTTCTGGCCAGGGAATCATGGGAATGTGAATAAGGTACTCAGCACTGCTCCCCACCTGTCAGTAACAGTCTAAAAACCTGTCACCAGCCAAGTCGTAGCTCCAGCTTCACATCTGAGAGCTGAATATAGGTTATTTCAATGAATAAGTAAAAGCCCTTCTGTGCACTAAGCTTGAGCTTTGAGAACCGCTGGGGCGCCGCCAGAGCACAGAGGCTTTTCATACCGTGCACACAGGTGCTGCCGACTATTAATAAGCTGGGACAGATATCACAGAATAGCTGCCTTGTCCCTAATGTTATTTATTTCCCTTGCATTTCCCCACAGCCTTTACAGCAATCTTTATCTGCTAACAGTTGGTCTTGGGATATATTCAACAATCCAATCCTTGCAAGTTTTATTTGATATTAGTTTAATCCACAGGAACATTTTTTTTTTTTTTTTTAGCTGTTACTTTGGAAACCAATTTCTAACCATATGTGTGAGTGATCAGAATTAGCAGTTATTTCTGAACATTATTAGTCCACTTCATACTTTTCTGCTGCACAGAATTTGGATTTCCAATTAATTTCAAATGAGCTCAGGGAAAAAAAAAAAAACAAGCATTGGTCAGTGATTACAATCGCAAGCACTAATCCAAAACATGCATTGCCTCCTAGGTTTCATAGGACTACCAAACTCAAACTATAACCTTAAAGTCATTGTAAACCCTCTTTTTTTATTTTTTTAAAATAACAAACATGTCATACTTATCTCCACTGTGCAGCTCGTTTTGCACAGTGTGGCCCCGATCCTCGACTTCTGGGGTCCCCCCGGTGGCTCTCCCCGCATCAGATAATCCCCAGGAGAAATGCTCTCCTGGGGGAGTTACCCTGCGGGCGCGCTCCCGAGTCCAGCATTTGCGTCCATAGACAAGAATGCCAGACTCGGCCCCGCCCCTAGGGTTGCCACCTCATCCCTTTAAACCTGAACACATAATAATTACACAGGTTCTGTGGCTGATTAAGGTGGTAATTAAACTCACTTGGTGCCCTATCTGCATTAAATTATCCTCAGAATATGTAATTCATATGTGTTCGGGTTTAAAGGGATGAGGTGGCAACCCTACCCACCCCCCGCGTCATTGGATTTGATTGACAGCAGAGGGAGCCAATGGCTGTGCTGCTATCAATCTATCCAATCGGGACCCTGTAGAAAGAGGGAGAGCGCATCTGCCGACGGAAATTCAGGGCTCAGGTAAGTAAAACGGGGGGGCTGGGGGCCGGTCACTGCCAGGTGTTTTTTCACCTCAATACATAGGATGCATTAAGGTGAAAAAACACGGGAGTTTACAACCCCTTTAAAGTGGATGTAATCCCTCAAATATACTCAGTGAAGTGAATAGTCTCAGACCATACACAGGGATGAAACAAATCTCCATACATAAGTTTTACATGTATATCTGCTGCCTTCTGCTTTATATATTCTTTAGAAAGTTCAGATTGTGTTAAGAGATTTTCTCTTCCTGTTCAGCACTGCAGTGAAGCCTGGGCATACAGCCAAAACAGCTAATTGGAGGAAAGGCACACATTCCCTCTCTTCATAGGTAGAGACTTTCAGATCTGTTCCTTGATTAGTTCAGCACGCTGCATCTATTTAGAGCATCCTCCCCAACACAAAACTCAGACTGCTTTTATCTCAGTTGACAGAGAACTTGTCAGAAGTTATCATGCTGATAGAAGAACGGAGCAGGAGGAAGCTACAGGACACAGTGCTTTGAAGAGAGATAAGAAAACACTGCAGATATATGTGCCCAGCTCAAATTTCATGAATCTGGTTTACATCCACTTTAAGAAGGACAAGTGGAGATGTTTTGGTACAAACATGGGTACGAGAAAGGTGAAATACCAAGGTGAGAGAGTACAACTATCCCATAGGGTACAGGTAAATATAAATTTGTTTTAGTGTTCCTAATTTAGGCATTGAGGCATACATTTGGCACGCCCCCTGCCATCTCCCATGTTCGGCTATTTTTAAGTAAGAACAGCAACCTCAGTTTATCAATACCACAATGCAATATGCTAATGTCATATATAAACACTATATACCGCGTACCCCTACATGTACATCAGGAAAGGTTAATTTTAATACTCTTGAGATCTAATATTTTGTAACATGTAACATGTATTTCGTAATGAACACTCCTGTGCATCTGACTTGCTATACAATCCTTGGAACCTTCAGTACCTTATAAAGGATCAGATATATTACACTATGTGGATAATATAATACCCACTGAAAATAATTTAGTAGAAACCTCAGTGACTTACACTGAATGCAAATCTGTTGTGGATTATAACTGGATTTATGTCCCAAAGTCTGTGAACAGAGGCACATTTTTGGTACACTATATAATGTTTTTAGGGGGCCATGACCAAGTCTTTCTATCAAGGTTGGAACATTGGCAGCATGTCTTAGTTTACTGTATATTAAGGTATTACACAAGATTTTAATGTATTTCAATATATATATGGGTGGGTCTACAGACTTTTATACAGCGTTATACCGACAATGGTCTGGCTCTGGAGTCTGGATCCACCCACTTTCCTGTCATTTTTCTTGATTGATGTTGGCTCTCTGCTCGTTCCCGAGACTTCACAGATCATAGCTGCTCGCCCCTCCCCCGCAGAATGTTCCAATAGTTCCAATAGAAGAATCGGCAGAGATATCAGCACTTCAGTGACTAAGGTAGGATAAGTCACCGATAGTGCTGTGTATGTAAATCTCCTCTACATATTACTATCTACCAGAGTGAAAACATTATATTTGTAAAGCAGAATACACATATGGATGTGACAGCACACAGGCATTTCATGCATTACTGGTATAGTAAAATTAAATGAAATCAGAGCTAACATTGTAAATGAATCCTTTTATTGACTATCTGGATTTTTATATGAAACTTTCCATTCACATCTACTATTTTCATACTGAAGCATAGAGCTCCTCAGACATGGACAGAGCTTTGCTCCCCCATAGTTGGTGTATTACCTAGTAACCCTACAGCAATAATGTTCCCTTCATTGTAAACAGAGTATTACAGAATCACATGCCGTACAGTGCCATCACATGCAGTACAGAGTCATCCCATGCCGTACAGTGTCATTACATGTTGTACAGTGCCATCGCATGCCGTACAGTGTCATCACATGCCGTACAGTCCCATCACATGCCGTAGAGAGCCACCACATGCCGTACAGAGCCACCACATGCCGTACAGAGCCACCACATGCCGTACAATACACGCCACTTCTCTGAACCTGGCTCTTCTCTCTTCTGTACCAGGCTCTCCTCTGTACATGGCAGTACCCCCACTGTAGGTAGATATAAGCCTGTGGTCATGGCTGTGCCCCCCTGAGTAGGTAGATATAGGCCTGTGTACATGGCTGTGCCCCCCCCATCTGTAGGAAGATATAGGCCTGTGTACATGGCAGTGCCCCCCTTTGTAGGAAGGTATAGGCCTGTGTACATGGCTGCGCCCCCCCATCTGTAGGAAGGTATAGACCTGTGTACATGGGTGTGTCCCCTCTGTAGGTAGGTATAGGCGTGCATACATGGCTGTGCCCTCCTGTGTAGGTAGGTATAGGCCTGCGTATATGGGTGTACCCCCCTGTGTAGGTAGGTAGCATCCTGTGTACGCGGCTGTGCCCCCCTGTGTAGGTAGGTATAGGCCTGCGTATATGGGTGTGCCCCCCTATGTAGGAAGAATGCGGCCTGCGTACAGAGCTGTGCCCCCCTGTGTAGGTAGGTATAGGCCTGCGTGCACGGCTGTGCCCCCCTGTGTAGGTAGGTATCAGCCTGTAGACACACACAGAGAAGCTGACTCACTTTCTTGCAGTACAGGCCCTCGGCTCAGGCCTCCTCTCAGTAGCAGGGCCGCCATGGTAGCAGATTATTAGCAGCGCCGTGTCCTCTCTCTATGTCGCCCCATTTCCCTCTGCCAAGCAGCTCTCACTCCCCCTCTATCTCCTCACTGGTAGCCAACTGTAGGTGTCCTGTTGAATAATGCCTCCCATCAGATAATGCATATGATGAACCGTGCATGCACAGCGATGGCTCTGTATGGCATGTGATAGCTCTGTACAACATGAGATGGAACTGTACAGCATGTGGTGACTCTGTATGGCAACTGACGCCATACACTCGTCTCCCATATGGTATTCTGCTCAGATTTTCTGCTGTGGGAGCTGCAGCAAGCATAGCAGGCAGTTATGTACAGTCTCCACACACATGCAGGCTATTTGTATCTTTGGTGTGCATATCAAGGCTCTGTCTGTGTAAACAGTGAGCAGTTCTAGGCTGTATCTCTGTACATATTCCAGGCTGTTTGTAAGATAATTCTGTAATAAGTGTATGTGGGAAAGAGGGGCTCTGAGTGCCTGTGTGTGTGTGAAGTGAGAGGAGCAGAGAGGGGAGCGGGGAGGAGCGAGCCCTCTCCAACACACTCCAGATCCTGACAAGCCTGTGAAACTTCTGTTCTGTGAAACTCTGATCTCCCAGCAGTAGATTCTGTTTACTATCTGGTCAAAGCAACTACTGTTTCCTGTATGAGGTCGTATTACTATAGAAACAGAACCATGTGACCAGGGGCGTCGCCAGGGGGTGGCTATCGAGGCTGTAGCCCCGAATCTGGAGCCAATAGCCCTGAGTCTCCCCCTTTCTTCCCTCCGTGTTTCTCTCTCTTTCTTTAGTTTTTTCCACTTCCTGTTCTTCTCGTCTCACATCATTCACGCTGCCCACATCTACTCCTCCTTCCCACCTCCCGCGATTGGATGTAGTCTGCCTCGATGGGCGGGGCCAGCCAGCGTCATTCGTTTCTATGACATTGGCGGCCCCAACAATGCAGCGACCTCTGTTGCCTGGTCACCGCACGCGCGACCAGTGATGACTGCGGTAGTCTAAACAATTACCCCCACACGGTCGCCGGCCTGGCGACGACATCATGCAGTTCCATGGCATCGGCGGCCCCCGGCACTACAGTGTCTCTGTTGCCTGGTTACTGCGCCGCATCTCACATGCGTGATCGGTGATTGCCGTTTTAATAAAACGAATGCTTCCCTGCACTAGCGCCGATGTTACCTAGCAATGGGTCCGTCCCTAAAATGACTCAGGATCATGACTCAGTGACAATCTGCAAAAGGTGGCAAGTGACGTGGCAAGTGACAATCTGCAAATGGTGGCAGGTGATGTGACAAGTGATGTGGCAAGTGACAATCTGCAAATGGTTGCAGGTGACAATCTGCAAATGGTGGCAGGTGACGTGGCAAGTCACAGTCTGCAAATGGTGGCAGGTGACGTGGCAATCTGCAAATGGTGGCAGGTGACGTGGCAAGTGACAGTCTGCAAATGGTGGCAGGTGACGTGGCAATCTGCAAATGGTGGCAGGTGACGTGGCAATCTGCAAATAGTGGCAGGTGATGTGGCAAGTGACAATCTGCAAATGGTGGCAAGTGACGTGGAAAGTGACAACCTGCAAATGATGGCAAGTGACATGGCAATCTGCAAATGGAGGCAGGTGATGTGGCAAGTGACAATCTGCAAATAGTGCCAAGTGACGTGGAAAGTGACAACCTGCAAATGGTGGCAAGTGACGTGGCAAGTGACAATCTGCAAATGGTAGTAGGTGACGTGACAATCTGCAAATGGTGGCAGGTGACATGGCAAGTAACAATCTGCAAATGGTGGCAAGTGACAATCTGCAAATGGTGGCAGGTGATGTGGCAAGTGACAATCCACATCTAGTGGCAGGTGACGGTGGCAAGTTAAAAAGCTGCATCTGGTGACAGGCGACGGTGGCAAGTGACATGCTGCATCTGGTGGCAGGAAATGTGGCAAGTGACACGCCCAGGGCTCCTACTGATTCTGCATTATGGTGAGTTAAACCACTTAATTATATATTAGAATGTAACAATAGAAACAATGCGCATCGATCACCCCAACACCATATTAACCATGGTGCCATGATGTTTGAAACGCAACACCAGCCTTTGCCCGCGAAAAATTGTTTACCAGCGGCGCACACCCCCCCCCCCAGTCTGCAAAAAGGTTGGTGACCGCTGCTATGGGCTCTAGCCCCAGATCTTTTGCAGACCTAGCAACGCCCCTGCATGTGACCAATGTGCTCATTCACAGCACAGCCATGGCTCTCAGGGGAGGGGGGACAGAGGCAGGGAGTGTGTTGGTGTGTTGCTGAAATTGTATACACCCCCTAAGAACTTTTCAAACAGCAAATGGACCTTTTTTGGCAGCTGGTGGAAAGTTCACGTGCACATGCTAAAAAAACTAAAGGAGGTAGGAAAAAAATATAAGCTGATTTGTGATGAATGTAATAGGTGCTATTTATTTACCTATAACATACTTCTCCTTTAAAGAGCATGCCCAGTTATTACAGGTTCAAATATTATATCTGATTATTATAGGAGCATCATTTATCAGACGTTCTGTCCTTTTATACAACCTTTTGGAGGTTCTGCTTGTTTTTTTCCCACAATACTGTGGGAAGCCTTCATGCTGCCAGGGTTAACATCTACGGATTCATCTCCTAAGTTTTGAGGAGTATAAAATTGTATATCACACTTTCCTATTTCATAGCTGAATGTTTATTCCGTTTTTATTGCTCAGTAAATAACTCTACCACCTTTTAATCAACAAAGAGCAAGATAATGGAGTTGGAAGATGCGGGTAGAAAGCATACAAAGGAGAAAGAAAAAAATCAGGAGAGAAGAGAAAGAATTGAACAGAATGGGTAGTATAACTTCTACAGTCGAGAAGATACTTGAGAGTTTTGCTAATAAACAACATAGAGGAGATTTTTCTGGAAAATACTATTATAAGCAATTGGCAGCATGGATTCATAAAAAACCAGAGTTCTCCAACAAATCTGCTTTCGTTTTCTGAGGAAAAAGAAGCAGAATGCAGTAAGGTGAAAAAACCTTCTGTCTAATCACTTTAATGTACTATGTACAGGATGCCAGGGATAAGTTCTTGGTGAAAGATATGTGTCCCTGTTGTTCATGGAAGGATATGTTCATGGAAGGATAGGAGGCATTTTTTGGAGTACTCATGGTTTCTCACCAATGCAGGGGAAAGGGTTAGGGTGATCTAGTTAGAAAGGAGAAAAGGGTTTTACAGTTTTCTCAAGATTGGCAAGTCCTAAATGGGACTCAGAATTTAGAGGTTCTGAGAGATTTTTGAGTGGGAAAGAGCCTCTAACCTTACTACAAGTACCTTGGGCCTGTAACCTGGATGTGAAAGAGAGCAGGAGGCAGTCACAGGGGCCCATGAGGAGTGAGGTGGGCATGCTTGTGAACAAAGAGTTGTATGGTGTTCTTTGTGGAGACACTGCTGGCTGTGGTGACTTTTTTTGTGGTCCCATGAAGCAGGCTGGGACTTTATAGCCCTGTGAAGGAACAAGTTTTGGCGGTAAACCAAAGTTTCATTTTGGTCTTGAGTTTATGGACTTTGTGTGTTCTGTATGCTGAAGAAAATTTTGTTTGCTTGGTTTGGGAAAGAAATTAAGAAAACTTTTTGATTGGGCAACCATATGGCAAATGAGGTTTAAGGCTGACAAATATAAAGTTATGTACCTCCATGCATTCATCCTGGGAGAACAGCTGGGGGAGTTAATGGTTGACATGGATCTGGTCGCTCTGGTAAATCATAGACTCGATAATAGCATGTAATGCCAAGCTACCGTTTCTAAAGCTAAATGTACCCTTTCTTACTCATTACACCCCCTTTCCCATATAAATGTAACTGTTTTGGCAATGCTAAAATTTGGTCCTGCCAATAAAGCACGAGAAAGCGGGGGGGGGGAGAGGAGAAAGAGAGAGACATAATTGTGCTCCTGCATTTTCTAAGGCCTCATGTGGAATATGCAGTTCAGTTCACAAAAAGGATATTGGAGAACTGGAGGAAATGCAAACAAGGGCACCTAAACTGATCAAAGACATTGAGAACCTAGACCACGAGAAAAGATTTGCTGAACTGAATTATTTTCTCTTGAGAAGAGCTGACTAAGAGGGAATATGTTTACCATGTAGAAATCCGTAAGTGATCCATATAGCAAACGTGGTTTAGAGTTATTCTCTTTAAGGTCATTACAAAGGACAAAGAAACAGTCTTTATGTCTGGAAGAGATTTAACCTTCACATACAGAAATGCTTCTTCACAGTAAGAGCTGTGAATAGACTCCCTCAAACCTGAATGTGAGTTTTAACTTGGAATTTGGGTGAATAAAGTTTTAAAGGGATAAAGCACTATTGCACCTTTTCTGACTGAGTGGGAGAGAGGACTGGACAACACATAAAGAAGAGGATCATTTTTGCTGATAATTGTTGGCTGTGGATTTGCATATTGAGGTGAGGGGACACCTGATGGAGTGGGAGTAACCTCAGATCGAAATCTCAGATTATAAAATAGCAATGCATATGATTCATATTGCTTGTGAGTAGTGGTCTGTAAAAGTATATAATACTTGATTTAAGTCGCGCATAAGACACTATGTACACATTTTTCTCTCTGTGTGTGGAATGAGTGAAAGTGAGAGGAGAATTTAAAGAGACATAAGTATTTTTGGCACAAATTGATCGGCCGTTTAAATCGCATGAAGAACTTTTCAAGAGCCATCTAACTTTTTTTTATTTTTACAATTGATCTATATAAGGGACCAGGTGAGAGCATATCTGGTGAAGGTGGCACACAATAAATGATATTAAAGGCATAGTGTACAATTTTTATGTGAGTAGTGCATATAAACGAGTATAAAGGTTACCTAAAGATAAGGCACTATGTAGTTTTTCTTTTTTTCATGTAAAACTGAGCAATTGTAGAGAACGTGGAAGAATTGTTTGAAACAGATGTACATCCACCATACAAATAGGAGGATGCACATGGTTTAAAGCGAGATTTGGCCATACCCAATTTTAGGGTTAACAAATCCAAGTGAGAGCACAACTTAACTGGTGGAAACTGCACAAGAGGTACAAAAAACACATGACAACAATAAGAAGTTGATTAGAGCTGTTGTACTTTTATTTTGGTTCTGTAAATAAGGTCAGAGCTGCACTGATATATAGATTATTGCAAAGTATATCCATACAGTGGGGACGAAAAGTATTCAGACCCCCTTAAATTTTTCACTCTTTGTTATATTGCAGCCATTTGCTAAAATCATTTAAGTTCATTTTTTTTTCTCATTGATGTACACACAGCACCCCATATTGACAGAAAAACACAGAATTGTTGACATTTTTGCAGATTTATTAGAAAAAGAAAAACTGAAATATCACATGGTCCTAAGTATTCAGACCCTTTGCTGTGACACTCATATATTTAACTCAGGTGCTGTCTATTTCTTCTGATCATCCTTGAGATGGTTCTACACCTTCATTTGAGTCCAGCTGTGTTCGATTATACTGATTGGACTTGATTAGGAAAGCCACACACCTGTCTATATAAGACCTTACAGCTCACAGTGCATGTCAGAGCAAATGAGAATCATGAGGTCAAAGGAACTGCCTGAAGAGCTCAGAGACAGAATTGTGGCAAGGCACAGATCTGGCCAAGGTTACAAAACAATTTTTGCTGCACTTAAGCTTCCTAAGAGCACAGTGGCCCCCATAATCCTTAAATGGAAGATGTTTGGGACGACCAGAACCCTTCCTAGAGCTGGCCGTCTGGCCAAACTTAGCTATCGGGAGAGAAGAGCCTTGGTGAGAGAGGTAAAGAAGAACCCAAAGATCACTGTGGCTGAGCTCCAGAGATGCAGTCGGGAGATGGGAGAAAGTTGTAGAAAGTCAACCATCACTGCAGCCCTCCACCAGTCGGGGCTTTATGGCAGAGTGGCCCGACGGAAGTCTCTCCTCAGTGCAAGACACATGAAAGACCGCATGGAGTTTGCTAAAAAACACCTGAAGGACTCCAAGATGGTGAGAAATAAGATTCTCTGGTCTGATGAGACCAAGATAGAACTTTTTGGCCTTAATTCTAAGCGGTATGTGTGGAGAAAACCAGGCACTGCTCATCACCTGTCTAATACAGTCCCAACAGTGAAGCATGGTGGTGGCAGCATCACGCTGTGGGGGTGTTTTTCAGCTGCAGGGACAGGACAACTGGTTGCAATCAAGGGAAAGATGAATGCAGCCAAGTACAGGGATATCCTGGACGAAAACCTTCTCCAGAGTGCTCAGTACCTCAGACTTGGCCAAAGGTTTACCTTCCAACAAGACAATGACCCTAAGCACAGAACTAAAATAACGAAGGAGTGGCTTCACAACAACTCCGTGATTGTTCTTGAATGGCCCAGCCAGAGCCCTGACTTAAACCCAATTGAGCATCTCTGGAGAGACCTAAAAATGGCTGTCCACCAAGGTTTACCATCCAACCTGACAGAACTGGAGAGGATCTGCAAGGAGGAATGGCAGAGGATCCCCAAATCCAGGTGTGAAAAACCTGTTGCATCTTTCCCAAAAACTCATGGCTCTATTAGATCAAAAGAAAGCTTCTACTAAATACTGAGCAAAGGTTATGAATACTTAGGACCATGTGATATTTCAGTTTTTTTTTTTTAATAAATCTGCAAAAATGTCAACAATTCTGTGTTTTTCTGTCAATATGTGCTGTGGGTACATTAATGAGGAAAAGAAATGAACTTAAATGATTTTAGCAAATGGCTGCAATATAACAAAGAGTGAAAAATTTAAGGGGGTCTGAATACTTTCCGTCCCCACTGTATTTATATGGGAGTGTCAGTGCAGGCAGCTGTTTGCTCAAAGTATAAGGGATGCATAGCAGCTCACAAGAAGTATGTATTTTGAACTGAGGACTTTACAGTTTCAATTTAGGTTGAACTGCGTGGAATCTGCCAGTAAAAAAAAAAGCTGTACAGGTTCTGCTAAAATATGATCCAACCACTGCAAGATGTACAGAAACCATTCTGAAGCCATGAAATGAAAGCTTTATAAAATCCAGGCTGCTGAATGCTCGACTATTGAGTTTTAAGAGCAGTTCTGATTGATTCCAGCTTTCTCAGAGAACCCAAGAAATTACCAAAGTAGGCATGCAACAAAACATTTTAATAAATCTTTCCACCTCCTCCCTGCAAAAAAAGCATGTGTAGAAATCATGCCACATATTCAAAAAAGGCCTGCTTTTTTTCATACCAACTCTGTAAAACTATAAAGCTGCTACAGAATACAAATATGCATCTATTAACCTCTTCGCATCCAGGCTAATTCTGGTACTTCGCTCCTACATGTAAAAATCATCATTTTTTTTCTAGAAAATTACTCAGAACCACCAAAAATGATATAAGTTTTTTTTTTAGCAGAGACCCTAGGGAATAAAATGGCGGTCGTTGCAACTTTTTATGTCACACAGTATTTGCGCAGCAATTTTTCAAATGCGTTTCTTTGGGGGAAAAATTTTTTTTCGTGAATTAAAAAAAACAAAACAGTAAAGTTAGCACAATTTTTTGTATAATCTGAAAGATGATGTTACGCCGAGTAAATTGATACCTAAGGGTTCTTTCACATGGGGAGGATCAGTGATGATCCGCCCCGTGAACATCCGCTTGCTCAGCGGGGATCGCTCCGTTTTAAAGAGGCCTAACATGTCATGCTTTAAAATTGCGCACACTCGTGGAATGGCACCAAACTCTGGTACTTAAAAATTTCCATTGGCGACGCTTTAAACATTTTTACAGGTTACATGTTTAGAGTTGCAGAAGAGGTCCTAGGCTAGAATTGTTGCTCTCACTCTAACGCATGCGGCGATACCTCACATGTGTGATTTGAATGCCGATTACATATGTGGGTGCGACTTACGTATGCGTTCGCTTCCGTGCATGAGCACACGGGAATGGAGGCGGTTTAATTTTATTTTTAATTCTTTATTTTTTTACACTTTATCTTAAAAAAAAAAGTATCACTTTTATTCCTATTACAAGGAATGTAAACATCCCTTGTAATAGGAATAGTGCGTGACAGGTCCTCTTTATGGAGAGATGTGGGGTCTATAAGACCCCACATCTCTCCTTCAGGCTGGAAAGGCAGAGAGATAAAAAAAACCCTCTCTGCCTTTGCAGCCACGTTCCTGGCATTGTTTACTTCCGCCGGCCCGGGCATGACATCATAACGACGCATCCAGGCCTCCGAGGGTCATATAGATGACTGGGGACCATTTGGTCACTGGAAATCTCTATGCTCAACTTCTGGCGGCGACTTATTCTTTCTCCTGCTCGCCGATTGCAGGGGCGAGCCAGGAGAAGCACTGGAGGGTGGCGGGAGTAGGGTTTCCAGATCATCCCTTTAATCCAGGACACACATTACACAGGTTCTGTGGCTGGTGGTGATTAAACTCACTTGATGCCTTATCTGCATTAAAACAGCCTCAGAACCTGTGCAATTAATGGGCGAGAGGGGACGCTGAACTGCCGCTATGATTGTTCTTACGGTGCACAGAATCGCTGGCTGAAAAAAGATGATATCTGGATGATGACTGTAGCTGTAGGCATCATTCAGATATCCCCACTCAAAGTCCAGGACGCCATATGACGGCCTACGGACGGGAAGTGGTTAACACTTAAATTAAAATATTAAGCTGAAAAGAACTCCGTTATACATTGTTTCTTTGTTATCTTCACAAAAACAGAGAATTAGCAGTAATAAATGAATTAAAGAATTAGATCAGTATTAAACCCAAAAGAAAATATGTATTATCTTGCAGCTCACTTTATCCTTATATGTGATGGCTGCATTACTTTTCCATCTAGCAAGTCTGTTGTTTTTCAAGAGAACAAGCTGTCTTACAGATGTAGCAGGTAAGAGTGTTGAGACTAACATGTATCACTTCCAAAAGGAAAAAACTTGCAGTAACTGCTTGTGTAACTGCAGTGTGAGCTTGGGTTTGGCTTCAATTTGTTTAGTGTATCTAAATCTTCTAGTACATTTAATACACCCCAAGATAAAAATCCTGCTGTCCACAGTTACCCATGTGTGCCTTCATTTAGAGTGGGGCACACTATTACAGGTGTGTTACTGCCCAGATCACCAGATGAAAACAGAGAGAAAGAAAATGACTAAAAAAGAAAACTAACGCAACCACCACATTTAAGGATTGGTAAGCTGCAAAATATTATATTTTTGGTTTTGTGTTTAACCACTTCAGCCCCGGAAGGATTTACCCCCTTCCTGACCAGAGCACTTTTTACAATTTGGCACTGCGTCGTTTAAACTGCTAATTGCGCGGTCATGCAATGCTGTACCCAAACAAAATTTGTGTCCTTTTCTTCCCACAAATAGAGCTTTCTTTTGATGGTATTTGATCACCTCTGACGTTTTTATTTTTTGCGCTATAAACAGAAAAAGACCGAAAATTTTGAAAAAAAATGATATTTTCTACTTTGTGTTATAAAAAAATCCAATAAACTCAATTTTAGTCATACATTTAGGCCAAAATGTATTCGGCCACATGTCTTTGGTAAAAAAATGTCAATAAGCGTATATTTATTGGTTTGCGCACAAGTTATAGCGTCTACAAACTAGAGTACATTTTCTGGAATTTACACAGCTTTTAGTTTATGACTGCCTATGTCATTTCTTGAGGTGCTAAAATGGCAGGGCAGTACAAAACTCCTCCAAATGACCCCATTTTGAAAAGTAGACACCCCAAGGAAATTGCTGAGAGGCATGTTGAGCCCATTGAATATTTATTTTTTTTGTCCCAAGTGATTGAATAATGACAAAAAAAAAAAATTTACAAAAATGTGTCACTAAATGATATATTGCTCACACAGGCCATGGGCATATGTGGAATTGCACCCCAAAATACATTCAGCTGCTTCTCCTGAGTATGGGGATACCACATGTGTGGGACTTTTTGGGAGCCTAGCCGCATAAGGGGCCCCAAAAACCAAGCACCGCCTTCAGGATTTCTAAGGGCATAAATTTTTGATTTCACTCCTCACTACCTATCACAGTTTAGAAGGCCATAAAATGCCAAGATGGCACAAACCGCCCCCCCCCCAAATGACCCCATTTTGGAAAGTAGACACCCCAAGCTATTTGCTGAGAGGCATGTTGGGTCCATGGAATATTTTATATTTTGACACAAGTTGTGGGAAAGTGACAACTTTTTTTTTTTTTTTTTGCACAAAGTTGTCACTGAATGATATATTACTCAAACATGCCATGGGCATATGTGGAATTACACCCCAAAATACATTCTGCTGCTTCTCCTGAGTACGGGGATACCACATGTGTGGCACTTTTTGGGAGCCTGCGTCGCTTCATATGGGGCCCCGAAATCCAATCACCGCCTTCAGGATTTCTAAGGGCGTAAATTTTTGATTTCACTCCTCACTACCTAACACAGTTTCGAAGGCCATAAAATGCCAAGATAGCACAAAACCCCCCAAAATTACCCCATTTTGGAAAGTAGACACCCCAAGCTATTTGCTGAGAGGCATGGTGAGTATTTTGCAGCTCTCATTTGTTTTTGAAAATGAAGAAAGACAAGAAAAATTTATTTTTTTGTTCTTTTTTCAATTTTCAAAAGTTTGTGACAAAAAGTGAGGTCTGCAAAATACTAACAATACCTCTCAGCAAATAGTTTTGGGTGTCTATTTTCCAAAATGGGGTCATTTGGGGAGGGTTTGTGCCATCTGGGCATTCCATGGCCTCCGAAACTGTGATAGGCAGTGAAAAGTGAAATCAAAATTTTATGCCCTTAGAAAGCCTGAAGGCGGTGCTTGGTTTTCGGGGTCCCGTACGCGGCTAGGCTCCCAAAAAGTCTCGCACATGTGGTATCCCCATACTCAGGAGAAGCAACAGAATGTATTTTGGGGTGTAATTTCACATATTGCCATGGCATGTTTGAGCAATATATCATTTAGTGACAACTTTGTGCAAAAAAAATAAAAAAATTTGTCTTTTTCCCGCAACTTGTGTCACAATATAAAATATTCCATGGACTCGACATGCCTCTCAGCAAATAGCTTGGGGTGTCTACTTTCCAAAATGAGGTCATTTGGGGGCGTTTTGAACTGTCCTGGCATTTTATGCACAACATTTAGAAGCTTATGTCACACATCACCCACTCTTCTAACCACTTGAAGACAAAGCCCTTTCTGACACTTTTTGTTTACATGAAAAAATTATTTTTTTTGCAAGAAAATTACTTTGAACCCCCAAACATTATATATTTTTTTAAAGCAAATTCCCTACAGATTAAAATGGTGGGCGTTTCATTTTTTTTTTTTCACACAGTATTTGCGCAGCGATTTTTCAAACTCATTTTTTTGGGAAATAACACACTTTTTAAAATTTTAATGCACTAAAGCACACTATATTGCCCAAATGTTTGATGAAATAAAAAAAAGATTATCTTAGGCCGAGTACATGGATACCAAACATGACATGCTTTAAAATTGCGCACAAACGTGCAGTGGTGACAAACTAAATACATTTTTAAAAGCCTTTAAAAGCCTTTACAGGTTACCACTTTAGATTTACAGAGGAGGTCTACTGCTAAAATTACTGCCCTCGATCGGACCTTCGCGGTGATACCTCACATGCATGGTGCAATTGCTGTTTACATTTGACGCCAGACCGACGCTTGCGTTCGCCTTTGCGCGAGAGCAGGGGGGGACAGGGGTGCTTTTTTTTTTTCTTTATTATTTTTTTGCTTTTTTATCTTATTTTTAAACTGTTCCTTTCATTTTTATTTTTTTTAAATCATTTTTATTGTTATCTCAGGGAATGTAAATATCCCCTATGATAACAATAGGTAGTGACAGGTACTCTTTTTTGAAAAAAATTGGGGTCTATTAGACCCTAGATCTCTACTCTTCCCTCAAAGCATCTGACCACACCAAGATTGGTGTGATAAAATGCTTTCCCAATTTCCCAATGGCGCTGTTTACATCTGGCGAAATCTAAGTCATGAAATGCTCGTAGCTTCCGGTTTTTTAGGCCATAGAGATGTTTGGAGCCATTCTGGTCTCTGATCAGCTCTATGGTCAGCTGGCTGAATCACTGGCTGCATTTTTAGGTTCCTAGTTGGGACAGGAGAGTCAGAGAAAAACATGGAAGACGGTGGGGGGGGGGGGGGCATTCCCTCCCACTGCTTGTAAAAGTAGTCTAGAGGCTAATTAGCCGCTAGGATTGCTTTTACATGAAAGCCGACCGCTGGCTGAAAAGAATGATACCAAGATGATACCTAAACCTGCAGGCATCATTCTGAAGTAGTAACTGTGGTGGTGAAATCACCTCCGACAGCGCTGGAGTCATGGCTTTATGTATCGTGGGAGCAAACGCTGTTGCTGTCAAGATGAATAAATCCGCGCACCTGCTAAGCAAATGATGGTTAACAAAAAAACAAAGTAACATTACAGTATAACAGTAATACTTACCATACCTGCAAAGCAAATACAAAAAAAAACATAATAAAAAATAAAACATTTAACGCAACCTGTGCCTACCTAAAATATATATATGCCGAAGCATGGGGGCATCCTCCCGCAAAAGGCAGGAGCAAATCGCTCCTCCACCCACTGCTGTGGCATATATGCTGAAATATGTAACTGTGGTGGTGAAATCAGCTCCGACAGCGCTGGAGTCACGGTTTTATGTATCGTGGGAGCAAACGCTGTTGCTGTCAAGATAAATATATCCGCACTGCAACTGAATGGTGTACCTGCTAAGCAAATGATGGTTAACAAAAAAACAAAGTAACATTACAGTAGAACAGTAATACTTATCATACCTGCAAAGCAAATACAAAAAAAACATAGTAAAAAATAAAACATTTAACGCAACCTGTGCCTACCTAAAATATATATATGCCGAAGCATATATAATACACACAGTGCATTCAGTGTAGACTATATACAGTGCAGGCAGTCTAGTGTGTATACCGTATATACTCGAGTATAAGTCGATATTTTCAGCCCTTTTTTTTGGGCTGAAAGTGCCCCCCTCAACTTATAAAAACACAAATATTGCCCAGCGCTCTGGATATTATAAAAACAAACTGCAACAGTCAGAAATAAAACTGAGTAGTTTAATAAAACCAATAGTGATTATAAATTGTCAATTAGAATTGGTAAATTGTAAAACCAAATTGTAAGGAAATATTACAATTAAACCCACAGTAGCACAGTACTATATTGCACTAAATTAAATATATAAATGTGTACTTAAAATAAAAGACAATCAGTCCTTGAACAACAGAACAACATCTATTTGTGAAGCTCCGTATCAGCCAGCAGTGTTTTTTTTCCCTCAGCATCACCAGCTCCACTATTCTCTTCTGGCTTGACTATTTCACCATCAGTCCCCCTGTTTGGTACCATTCATTTATCATTGAATCAATTCCATCCTGAAGAGCCACAGGCCGATTAGGCAGATGTGAGCTCCACCAGCCTGCCGGCAGAATTATTTCTCTCCTGGTCGGCCTCCCAGACCCATTACCGGATTCCGTGTAGTGACACCACCTACCATTGAGGATTTTCACTCCCGAGGAGACACAGTCTGGAGAGTCAGCGGTCTGCTTCCACCAGCTGACACTCCGGCGACTCTCCTGTGCTGACGTCATCATCTACCACCACGGAGCCTCGGTGAAGCTTCTCTCCTCACGGCGGAGCATCGGCTCTGTCCACGCCACGTCAACTACACAGTCCGTTGGAGCCGGTGAGTCGCTCTGTAAGGTGCCAGACCCTATAGCCAGCGGGGAATTTGTGAGTTCCCTTCACTTCTTGTTTTGAGCACCCCGTTCCGCTCTTACCACCTCATCCCATTGCCTTTTATTGGGGCACCATTTGGATGCCCGTGCTGGTTTCCTGTTGTTCAAGGACTGATTGTCTTTTATTTTAAGTGCACATTTATATGTTTAATTTAGTGCAATATAGTACTGTGCTACTGTGGGTTTAATTGTAATATTTCCTTACAATTTGGTTTTACAATTTACCAATTCTAATTGACAATTTATAATCACTATTGGTTTTATTAAACTACTCAGTTTTATTTCTGACTGTTGCAGTTTGTTTTTTATAATATCCAGAGTGCTGGGCAATATTTGTGTTTTTGTTCTGATCTGTATCCACCAGCTACGGTTGGTCCAGCTGCACGGGGGTTCCTTTCACTTCCCTCCTCCCTCATTTTTAAGTCATGTTACATGTATACAAGATGTTACATTACATGGTGTGGTAACTACACATGTTACACACCTCATGCCTTGTTTGAGCTCTCCAGGTAGTCTACCATTGGCGCTGTGTTATTGCTGTTGTTTTTCCCCTCAACTTATACTCGAGTCACCGCCGTCTGCCTACTTGATCAGTGTGTCAGGCAGGCAGACGGCGGCCAGCGTGTGCTACATACCATTCGGCAGCCTCTCACTGTTCAAAAGCCGCGCCTCCTCCTCGATAGGCAGAAAACTCCATTCCCAGCAGCCTATCACGGACATTCTCTCATCCTCGTCCATGGTATGAGGATGAGAGAATGTCCGTGATAGGCTGACCGCTGACTGCTGGGAAATGGAGTTTTCTGCCTATCACGGACGAGGAGGAGGCGTGGCTTTTGAACAGTGAATGGCCGCTAAATAGTAATAGCACACGCTGATCGGTGGATGCAGAGCTGCACATGGAGGCATGCACAGGACACAGATAGGATGCACACATACACAGGACACATACACAGGACACATGCACACATACACAGGGACACATGCACACATACACAGGGACACATGCACATGACACATGCACATATACACAGGACACGACACATATACACAGGACACATGACACAGGGAGGCATACAGCTGCAGATGGACATTGTTGACCCTCTTTTTCCACTTACAGTAGCTGCTGCATTTCTCACCCTAGTCTTATACTCGAGTCAATAAGTTTTTCCCATTTTTTTTAAATTAGGGCCTCGACTTATACTCGGGTCGACTCATACTCGAGTATATAGGTATATATATATATATATATATATATATATATATATATATATATATATATATATATATATACATACACACACACACACACACACACACAGTGCAGAGTATATCATAGTGCACTGAAGTGGTTAACGGGAACCCTTTGACAGAATTAAGGAAAAAAAACGGCACGGGGTCCCCCTCAAAATCTATACCAGGCCCTTTGGGTCTGGTATAGATTTTAAGGGGAACTCCATGCCAAAAAAAAAAAAAACACAGCGTGGGGTCCCCCCCCCCAAAAAAAAATCCATACCAGGCCCTTTGGGTCTGGCATAGATTTTAAGGGGAACTCCACGCCAATTTTTTTTTAAAAAATGGCGTGGGATCCCCCCCAAAATCCATAACAGACCTTTATCCGAGCAAGCAGCCTGGCAGGCCAGGAAAGGGGGTGGCGGGTGAGCGCTCCCCCTCCTGAACCATACCAGGCCTCTTGCCTTCAACATGGTGAGGGTGCTTTGGGGTGGATTCTGGGGGCCCCTTGTCAAAGGGGGCTTCCAGATTCCGATAAGCCCCCCACCCACAGACCCCCACAACCACTGGGCAAGGTGTGAGGCCCTTGTCCTCATCAACATGGGGACAAGGTGCTTTGGGGGGGACCCCAAAGCACCCTCCCCATGTTAAGGGGAAGCGGCCTGGTATGGTTCAGGAGGGGAAGGGGGCGCTTGCTCGTCTTCCCCCCTTTCCTGGCCTGCCAGGCTGCTTGCCCCGATAAGAGTCTTCTATGGATTTTGCCAATTTTTTGGGGAGTTTTTGGCATTGAGTTCCCCTTAAAATCTATGCTAGACCCAAAGGGCCTGGTATGGATTTTGGGAGGGACCCTCCCTTTTTTTTTTTTTTTTTACAATTTTGGTGTTGAGTTCCCCTTAAAATCCATACCAGACCCGAAAGGCCTGGTATGGACTGGGGGGGAACCCACGCCGATTTTTTCCTTGATTTTTCATCTATATTGCTGGGAGCCCCCAATACTTTACAGCCGAAAGCAAGTTTGAATTACATGTTTTCCTTTAGAAATTTCATTTTCCTGTGGCACTGTTGTACACATCACACAGATGCGCCATTTTATAGGCATATTACGGCGACCCCCCAGACACAATATTTAAAGCAATATTTCACTTTTGTTTCACTTTACTATTAAAATCACTGCTCCTGAAAAACAGTCGTTTTAAAAACTTTTTTGCATTGATACATTTCCCTAGGGCAGTATCCGGGTCCCCATACACTTTTTATGGCATTAACTTGCATATAACCCTTTAAAATGAGCACTTTTGATTTTTCATGTTCGTGTCCCATAGACTTTAATAGGGTTTGTGTGTTCGCACAGATTTTTTGCCTGTTCGCACGTTCTGGTGTGAACCGGGGGGTGTTCGACCCATCCCTACTAAACAATCATGACAAGATGTTTTTGAGATTGGCTGGAAAGGCAATATAGGTTTAAGTGTTTGAGTGTATGGCTTTCTTTTTAATGTCAAAGAAAAATGAAGTAAAAGGGGTTGATGGGTAAACGTTACAGATATGTCAAAAAACAGAAAGGTATCAATGACGATTAGGTTTTTATATCTACACAAGCCAGTAATTTTGGATTATTTAGGACAACCTGGCACAAGACCTAGGTTTTCAAAACTTTGGAAACTAAAAATTTCACCACAGATCCAGTCAGTATCAGAAATTTTTGGTCATGTGTGCGTGTCACATGCATAATCACAACTTTTGCAGTGTCTGAATATCATATCTAGTACTAAACATAATAGTATTTAAATCTGTTTTCCCTGCAAGCAAACAATCAGCATGAGGTTACTTATATTCTTTATGCAGATTGAATATACATGCTCACCCCCAAAACCTGCTACGAATAACCGCCACTAGCGTTAACAAATTTTACCACAAGGCAGCTCTTCATGTACATCCTAAACTGCTTACAGTACTCCAATACTGAGTACCATGTTTAAAAAATGTTTTTGGAAGCTCTGAAGTAGGCTGATCACAGTAAATAAAGTGAAATTACAACAAAAGAAAGTTTATAGTGAAAACATAACAAAATACCGTTTAAAGGTAAAGTACCTACTAAAAATAGTTGTTGCTGTGCAGTTTGAAAGATGCAGAATGGCTTTATATATGAAAGGGGTGGCATAAAAAGACCAAAAATAAATAAATCTGTGGAGGTTAAGGAGAGCTGGCACACCCACCTTTCTCTGTGGAATGCGTTGTGTGGAAAAGCGTTAAAGGCCTCTCACTGCAGGAAGGCGGCTTTGAGTCAGTGCTCCTTTTACGAGACAAATGCAGCTGGGAGTTTGTCTGTGGCATCTCTGGCACTGTGGAAAACATCTATAAATAAAATGAGATTCAAAAGGTCAGCTAGTTATAAAACACATTGGGGAAATGGAAGAAAACTAAGTTGAAGCACATTTCTTATAAAGTATATCCCCATTAACTCTGTCATGGCAGCCAGGTCAAAGGTCCTGATCCAGGCAGCACAAAAAAAGGATCTTAACACTGAACCTAAAATACAAGTTACTTTACTTTTGTGGAAGAGATGCCAAAGTGGCCCATACCTGTGCAGAATATGTGTAGACAAATGTGTTTGAGATATCTGCAAAGATTATCCTGTTTTTTGTCCACCACCAATTTATGTTGATGCCCACAATGATATGTAAAAAATTAAGATGAAACATGTAGGTCTTTTTCCAGTGATCACCAATATTCTCTCTTGCAAAATAGGGATTGTCAGAACCCGCCAATACTTCTTAGATCACTGCTAAATCTGTAGCAAATAAGCCCACGCAACTACCAAGAAAAAGAAATGTTGTGCAGCTCCATCTTCAGGTATATTAAGAGCAAAAATATTCACAAATATCGGCAAAAGCTATCATATCTGTACAAAACATGAGGTTAACGGCAGAAGCGCTCATATCTGTATGACATATGAGATACCTACCCTGTTTCCCCGAAAATAAGACCTAGCGTGATTGTCGGTGATGGCTGCAATATAAGCCCTACCCCCCAAATAAGCCCTACCCTGTTCCCCCGAAAATAAGCCCTACCCTGAAAATAAGACCGACAAGGACTTTAACTAGGGCTTATTTGGGGGGTAGGGCTTATATTGCAGCCATCACCGACAACCACGCTAGGTCTTATTTTCAGGGAAACAGGGTAGCTAAACGAGACAGGATTAATATTGGCCATACACGCATCAGTTTTTCATCAATCAAACCCATACCTCCCCACTTACTGAAATGAGAAAAAGACACCTTTTGTATAAAGTATGTAGGCAATTGATACACCCCCCGCCAAGCCACTATTTTAAATTATGCAACCTCCAAAGATTATGCAGATAATTATTTTTTAAAACCACAGGTGTTTTTTTTTTCCAATACTTGTCCTTTTTTCTGGGTTTTTAAAATATGAAATGCAAAAATTTAGAGGTTGGATGATTTTTTTTCAGTTTAGTATAAGAGTTCAGTACATCAAACCAAAATGAGGGACAACTGAGGATGAAAGAGGGACAGAGGGATTTCAATCTAGAAAATGGACAGTTCCTCCAAATGAGGGACAGTTGGAAGTTATGCAAACCTTTGATCATACTATGTAATCAAACATTTTGAAAGCAATCACTTGATTCAACCCTAACAGAAATCTTTGTTGTCAACTATTGTTTCAATTGATTGGTTTGTTAGATCTTCAAGGACACAACTCATGCTTCATTTCTATCTACATCAATTAAAATTATACCAGGACAATCTCTTATTTGTTCATTAAACAAAACATTTCCGAAGTTCCAACCCATTGATCGTTTGTATCTTCAATTTAGTGTTGAAAAATCAAATAAAAATAATCCAATCATTGAAGTGTCAGTATGTGAATGACCAACAGTACACGCACAGAATATTAATATCTGGTTTCTAAAAACTGAATTGGGAGACAGGTAACAGACATTTTTAGCAACAGCAAGGACTGGTTCAAGGGTCATTTCAGCAGATTCATATCTCAATTAAAAGTTTAATTTACCACACTTGAATGACTAGTTATTGACCTTTACCCTCAAGCTAACATTAACCTTATGCTTCAGGCAAAATTTATACTTACACAGGTGAAAAAATATATTATATTTACACAAGTACAATAAATGTTAGCACAGCAATAAAATCCATCATGTGCTGATTAAACTGTCACCCTAAAATTGTCACGTGCCTAGCTAAGCAGTGATAGCTTTAGTACCTACAGTATATATACACCTTATGGCAAGTTATTAGTACTGTAAAAAAAATAATCCGCAACCCCAACAAATAAACTGGTTAGGCAGGATGTGACCTGTATGAAGTAAAACTTCTCTCCGTAAGTTAAGATGCTGATCTGACTTGGATGCGACTTCCATTCAATTCTATGGGCTGAAATCGGACAGAAGTCTGACCAAAGTAGTGCAGGGACCTTTCCAAAGTCGGACCAATAGGGTCTCATAGGGAACCATTGATTTTGACATGTCATGAGACTTGTGCTCTCAAAGTCGTATCCCTGCTAGTTGTCAGATCGGGGAATTAGGGAGGTGTGGGGGCCAGTTTGTAGCATGTTACACCTTGAATATGGGTGTAACATGTTACGAAAGGTGAACTTATCATTTACGCCAGGACTTCATCTCATAAACCTTAAGAATCATATTTTCATTTTAGCTTTTTTATGTTTTCCCTACTTGTTGAGTCACTAATTCAGAACAAGTATACTTTACTGGCCATAGGGTTGTGTTGTGTCAGTCAGTACAAATAATTGAATAAGGGTGAAGTTTATAGCACCAGAGTTTGCATATTAAAGAGTTACTAAACCCAGGACCCTGCATTCACTATATCTGGTCTCCCACACTACACAGAACATAGAAATGCAATTATTTTAGTAAATATAAACTGCTAAATACCATTTCTCATCAGCAGTATATAGCAGTTTTGTGACTTCTACAAGTGTCTGGTTAAAACCTGTAGGAGGAGTTTTCATTCTGCACTGACTGTCCTATTAGGATGCAGGACCACTGACCCTCTGTCTGAACAGTGCTGATTGGCCCTGGGCTGATCACATCCACCCTCCCAAGAAAAAAAAAGAAAAACTCTAGCAATACACATCAAACTGAAAATGTGCAGCCTTTTCCCTGGCTCTGTATTATCAGGAAATATATTGGGGACAGTGGAAGGAGGAGAGGATCAGGAGAGACAGGATCAAACAGCCTTTTTACACAATGTAGAATATTGACCCATTAGGTTCCACGGTGAGTATAACAAACATGCTTTACTGCATATACAGACTGATTTTACTGTTTTGGGTTTAGTAACACTTTAAAGGAAAGTCAGCAAAGACAGCTCCCAGATGTCTACCCTAGGAGATTTCCTTTTAAAAAAAAAAAAATTACTATTTTCCACAACAAAGCAGTAAACTTTGGAGGGGCAGCATGTTAAGCTAAGTTGCTAAGAAAAAAAACAGGAAATAGTGGCAGAGAAGGCCACCAAGCCTTTTATTGGGCCGTTCGTGATCACGAAAAGAGGATATCACCTCCAAAAGGAGGCTGTAGCAGACAAATATACACAAACCACATCCAAGGAGTGCAATACAACCTCCTTCGGGTGCAAAGCAAAGGCCATGGACACAAGGAAGGCAGAACAGATAGGGAGACTTACAATATAAGGCCTCCAGCTCCGACACTCAGAGCTGATGACTACCAAGAATGCAGCTTTTTGAGACAGAGTAGGCAGGGAAATAACCCGAATACTCTCAAATGCAGGTTTCTGCTGTACTGAAAGAACCTAGTTCAAATCGTAGTGGGAATGGTGAATGCACAGGGGGCGCCACATGGCAAACCCCTTGCTTGAACGTGTGAATCAGAGAGTGCATGGCCAAAGAAGGCGGAAACAAGATTACAAGGGCAGAAACCTGGTCCTTAGATGGTACTCTAGACAAGCTTTTGTTCAACACGCCATTGGAGAAAGCCCAAATCCTGAGCCTCTGAGAATGAGCGTGGGTTGGCACCCAGAAACTTGCAGCAAGCCTTCCAGGAGCGATGATAAATCTTCCAAGTGGTAGACTTGCCTGCCTTTACATTGTAGGGAACACTGAACCTGACAAGCACCTACAAAGAAGGGTGGTAGAATGGGCTCTAAAACAGGAGGGCCTTTCAAAGTAGCAACTGTCAAGGAGCATCCACGACAGCCACACTACATCAACGTACCACAGATGACGAGGCCAGTCTGGAGCTACTAGAATGAACGGAATCCCTTCAACCTCAATCCTGACAGCAGGCAAGTAAGCAGCTTGAGAGGTGGAAACACATAAATGAGGGGATATGGATCCTACAGTGCCACCAGCACATCTTTTGCATGTGCCAGGGGGTCCCTTGCGCTCGCCATGAACATCGGTACCTTTCTGTTGTGGCAAGATGCCATAAGAACCATGTCAGGAATCCTTAAGCGTAGGCAGGTCTAATGAAAAACGTCTGGGTGAAGGGACCACTCCCCATGATCCAGTGTCTGGCTGGTCTGTCAATTCTCAACACCTGAAATGTGCATGGCTGAGAGAGTCACTTAAGAATGCACAAGGCCTCTAGCGCTGCTGCTGCACTTCTCATACTGCCCAGGTAGTTGACATAGGACACTGCGGTGGCATTGACCTGACCAGGTGTCCCCAGAGTAGGTTTGTTCAGTGCTCCAGACAAAACCTGATCGTTTGCAGCTCCAGGACAATGATGGGCAGCTGAGCCTCCTCCGGCAATCCAGTGACCCTGCACTGACCTCAGACTCAGAACTCCTTCCAAGATGGACAGGCTGGCATCTGTTGTGACTATCTTCCAGTGGAGGAGTAAGGACTTCCTGGCCTGCAGGGAAAGAGATCAAAGCCACCAGAGCAGGGAGGCCTGCATCGACCAACCCAGATGAATTTGGTTATCTAGGGAAAAAGGAAGCTGTGTCCCATTTTGTCAGGATTTCCCTCTGCAGAACCTTTGTATGGAACTACTAGTTTTATTGCAGTCCCAGAGGATGGCCATCACCGAGAGCCCAACAGTGATGTTTCAGGCCAATGTTGAGCATCTTCAACATTGGAGTTTGTGCAGCTTCTTCCTGCCCCTCCCTTCCTCCTGTCCAATCACAAAAGCATTTGTATTATGTGAACTCATTCACAAAATACAAACGCTTCTCTCTTGAGCAGCAGAGGGGAGCAGCAGGCATAGCCGCTCTGTGTGACTATCTCTCCTCTCACAGCCCTGGGCAATAACCCTGTTAGGCATAAAAAATAGAGGTAAGTTCAGTAGATGTCATACACTTCCTTGTACTTAACTCATAGTGTGCCATCACCTTTTACAAAGTGGCTGAATTCCTGGAATTCAACTTTAATTGTGCTTTCTGCAATTTGTGTTAATAAATGTATTGTGACAGTATTACTTCAAGTGAGGATCTTATATGCCAGTAAGTATTTTGGAAGGTTAACTGCTGCACTGCTTGAACCACCACAACTAATTCTCTGAATGCCTTTATTTGGTAGTATTCAGTTTAGTCTGAAAAGACAGATGCATCAGAGTTGAAGTTCTGTAAGTTAGTAACCATAAAATAAAAGTTACCTGAACTCTACACACAAAACTAAACAAATCTAAATTTCCTAATACACAGCTTAATACAAATGGCAGATGTTAATCTAATCTGAGAGCTATGATAATCAATTTAATTACAAGATATGCAGATCACTGCAGCTGAGCTACTTGAGCATAATGAACTCTGGCTTGCCAGCTCTTCTTTTTAATCGTGAGTGATATAGGTCAGCTGATATTGGATAGCATAGTCATTGTGTCTGCCACTGACAATCTGTGGATTCAATCAGCACAGAACCAGTGTGCTTTGTGCATGATAATCCGCAAGGCTGCTGCCTGCAGATGTCTTCTGAATGTAAGTAGTAATAGGCTTAGGTCTTGATTATCACGCCTTAGCACCAAGGAAATAAGATATATTTTATCCGAGCTGTGAAAACAGACAGGGAAATTCAACTTTACACTTTAAGATTGAGGCAACCTAAAGTATAGTATGTGTATAATATCTTGCTCTTGCAAACTTCATTATGTGGTACATAGACCATAATTTGTTTCCGTTCTTTAATCCAGAAAAAACGTTTAAAATATTGAAAGCCTAATTAATTTATTGGTCCACCCATAAGAGATGACCTAGTTGTAGATACTGCTTGGTGGGCCAAGTCAGGTCTTGTCTTCTTCTATGTCTCCGATACTCCAACACTGAGTTCTCCCTAACTTTATTCCCATTCCTGTCCAACCAGGAGTTTTGGCTGTTTAGGCCATAATCCAATAAGGGTTGTGAGAACCCTTAGCAGGTCTTCTGTATTACTAACATCTAATCTTTACATTAAGCCATTAGCTTGGATTGCACTTAAGCCAGGAATAAAATCCACAGAGCGACAATCTTGCCTAATACAGAGCAATACAATTAGCAGTAGCTGTTCTGACCACACCAGAATAATCATATATTAAAGCTTCTGGACTGCCTCCCAAATTTGAAAGACTGATGAGTTGTTTCTTTAAACACTTTAAGACCAAGAATCTGTGTAAGAAAAAAAAAAGTGTTCATTGGGGTGCTGTCGTGTGAAAAAAGTCATTGTGACTATTAAAACTCAATGAGTGGCTAGGCAACATTGCAGGACAGGGCTGCTGCTGAGAAAAGAACATGAACTGTCAGTTAAGAAAATACTTTTACATCTATTTTAAGTGTGCGTGTGTGTTTACCAGTACTATGTTTGGAGATCTGAAATATACATATAACAGGAACTGCAAATATCCTCGGATGATATGGATTGGGATAAAATACCAGCTGTTTCATACAAACTTTCTATATCTTCTCACTAGCACGAGCATAATTATCGGATCTTATATAGATGGTATCACTGCCCTATACTTCGACACAAAATTGATCCATCTATCCCCGATACTTACTGGCGATGTTTGCGGGAGCCTGGCACTATGACCCATATCTGGGCCACCTGTCTGAAAATTCTCCCATTTTGGGATAAAATATTACACATTTGGTAAATTGGTGGGGAGATAAAATCCCAAATGAACCTCAGATTACAGTGCTATCCATGTTATAGACAAATTAAAAGAAACGTAGATAGACACTTTATCACAGCGGCTCCTTCTGTGATAGCCAGGCGTTGGTACTAGGCAGAGGCTCAACTTATGGCTGAATGGGATTGTGAGTTGGACAAGATCGAGCTTGTGGAACTTATGATTGCATGTGATGAGGATAAATCAGAATCATACATACTTAGGCCTCATGCACACTGGATATTTTTACAGCTGCTGTTTTGCTTTTTTTTTTTCTTCAGCCAGTAAACTCCCCAGCATGTTATCCTATGTGTCCATGCACACATAGGCTGTTATCAGCTTTTTTGGCAGGGGCGTTTTCTGGCTGGAAAAAAACCCCATAACTAGTGGGTTTTAAGAGGCGTTTTTCACCTGAAAAAAACACTCTAATGCCCCGTACGTATGATTGGAAACTCCGCCAGCAAAAGTCCGATGTGAGCTTTTGGTCAGAAATTCCGACAGTGTGTATGCTCCATCGGACTTTTGCTGGCGGAATTTCCGGCAGCAAAAGATTGAGAGCAGGTTCTCTATTTTTCCAACTGAAAAAGTTCCTATCGGAAATTCCAATCGTCTGTAGCAATTCCAAAGCGCAAACTTCCTACGCATGCTCGGAAACAATTCGACGCATGCTCGGAAGCACTGAACTTCATTTTCTCGGCTCGTCGTAGTTTTGTACGTCACCGCGTTCTTGGTGGTCGAAAGTTCAGAGAACTTTTGTGTGACAGTGTGTATGCAAGGCAAGCTTGAGCGGAATTCCGTCGGAAAAACCATCCAAGGTTTTTCTGACGGAAATTCTGATCGTGTGTATGCGGTATAACTCTGATAAAAGCTTAAAAACGCGGCTATTCAGCGTTTATGAGCCATAAGCTTTTGTGGGAGTATAAAAAAATGCTGCAAAACTCATTCTACAGCTTTCTACAGCTAACGCTACTAGTGTTTTTATAACATCCAGTGTGCATGAGGCCTTATGTGGACAGTATGGTAACATTTAGGATATTCTTTTGACTTTCACTTCTTTATCTCCACTAATGTTTGAGGTTTCAATCTTGTCTTGAATTGTCTCATGGCATTCCCACCCCCTCCCCTCCTTCCCCCTTACCTCTCCTCCCTTCCCCTCCTCTTTCTTCTTTTTCTCCTCTGCTTCTTTTCCTTGTTATTACAATACAATTTTGTCTGTACATGTTAATCGAAAGCTGGCATTATTGTGTTGCCTGCTAACCCAGGTATCGTGTCCTTAGCTAATATGGATATTATTGTTTGGTATCCCTCTTGGTGCATACCCCTGTTTTTTGTTATATTTGCCATTTCTTCAATGTAGTCCAGTGGCTTCTGATAACCTGCTAGCTTAAACACTATTCTTGGTATAGTTTTTTTGTAACCACTGTTTATAACTGAACTTTTTTCTTGTTTCTTCTGTTCTACATTGCTTGTTGCTTATCATAATGTGAATGTACTAATCCAGATACATTTGATCAGTTACGATTTGTATTGCACACCTATATTGTCTACAAATACTTAATAAAAGAGATTAAACATAAAATATACATGCATATATTTTCTTTTCTTGGGGTAGTTGCAAATAAATGTAAGATGAACAGCACCAGGCAATTGAACATCACTTCAAGATCTGTTCTTTGAATTAAAATTCTTAGCATCAAGCACTATAATGGCAGCAGATTTCTTTATTTCAGGTCATGAGATCAAGAGCCATAGCACTACAATAATGACAGTGGTGGGATTAAGAGGGTTGAGGGCAGAAACACAGTAAGGCCTCTTTCACATGGACTGTCTGTTCAGGTCCGTCTTTCAGTTTTTTAGGCAGACTTGAACAGACACTCCATGAAGGTCTATGGAGCATCGGATGTCAGCGGTGACATGTCCGCTGACATAAGACCCGCTCCGATCCGAAAAAGTGAAACAGAGGAAAACCCTACTTTTCCATCCGTTTTCGGATCGGATGACGATGGACTCTACGGTCCGTCATCACCCGATCCCCCATAGGGGAGAGCGGCGCTCTGACAGGTCCGTCACTACACAGTGTGCAGCGACAGACCTGTCATTTTTCTGCTCAGCCGGGATCGGCGGAGCGATCCCCGCTAAGCAAGCGGATGTTCATGGGGTGGATCAGCACTGATTCGCTCCGTGTGAAAGAGCCCTAAAGAGTATACCAGCATGAAATTGAGTTCCCTTAATTCTATGACCAAGCTACCAGGCTAAGATTGACAAATGAGAAAAAACCCAGGATGCTTCTTCTAGAGGTACATTTTGTAAAAAGCTCCAGCGATGTGTTTAATGTATAGTAAAATAAAGAAGCCAATTTGTTAAGCCTGTAGAACACGAGCAGAATGGGAACCAGTCAGGGAAATTACAAGAGTTGGTCACTGGCATGCGTTGTACAATAACAAATCAGCACTGGCAAAATTATTCATAAGTATGAATGCAAGGAGAACAGAGGCTTGAGGAATGCTAGCAGAAAAGGCACCAGAGCAGGAAGAGGGGGGTGTCACCATTGCTTGCAATGAATCCACTACTATAAACAGCTACAGATATTGGTGCAATTAATGTGAATAAAAAGAGACAGACAAGGAAAACCGGATAGAAATGTACAGTGACTTGCAAAAGTATTCACCCCCTTGGCTTTTTACCTATTTTGTTACATTGCAGCCTAATGTTTTTTTTTAATCTGATTTATATGTGATGGATCAGAACACAATAGTCTAAGTTGGTGAAGTAAAATTAGAAAAATATATGCATTAAACAATTATTCAGAAATAAAAAACTGATAATTGGCATGTGCGTATGTATTCCCCTTTGTTATGAAGCCCATAAAAAGCTCTGGTGCAACCAATTACCTTCAGAAGTCACATAATTAGTGAAATGATGTCCACTTGTGTGCAATCTAAGTGTCAAATGATCTGTCATTACATATACACACCTTTTTGAAAGGCCCCAGAGGCTGCAACACTTAAGTAAGAGGCACCACTAACCAAACACTGCCATGAAGACCAAGGAGCTCTCTAAACAAGTAAGTGACAATGTTATTGAGAAGTACAAGGCAGGGTTAGGTTATAAAAAAAATAGCCAAATCTTTGATGATCCCTAGGAGCACCATCAAATCTATCATAACCAAATGGAAAGAACATAGCACAACAGCAAACCTGCCAAGAGACAGCCACACACCAAAACTCATGGACTGGGCAAGGAGGACATTAATCAGAGAGGCAGCACAAAGACCTAAGGTAACCCTGGAGGAGCTGCAGAGTTCCACAGCAGAGACTGGAGTATCTGTACATAGGACGACAATAAGCCATACGTTCCATAGAGTTGGGCTTTATGGCAGAGTGGCCAGAAGAAAGACATTACTTTCAGCAAAAAAAACTAAATGGCACATTTTGAGTTTGCGAAAAGGCATGACTCCCAAAATGTATGGGGAAGGTGCTCTGGTCTGATGAGACTAAAATGTAACTTTTTGGCCATCAAAAAAAACGCTATGTCTGGAGCAAACCCAACACATCACATCACCCAAAGAACACCAGCACCACAGTGAAACATGGTGGTGGCAGCATCATGCTGTGGGGATGTTTTTCCAGCACCACAGTGAAACATGGTGGTGGCAGCATCATGCTGTGGGGATGTTTTTCAGCAGTCGGGACTGAGAAAATGGTCAGAAATGAGGGAAAGAAACTATATATATATATATATATATATATATATATATATATATATATATATATATATATAAAAAACACTTGAGTGGTTTTAGGGGAAACATGTAAATGTGTTGGAATGGCCTAGTCAAAGCCCAGACCTTAATCCAATAGAAAATCTGTGGTTAGACTTAAAGATTGCTGTTCACGAGCGCAAACCATCCAACTTGAAAGAGCTGGAGCAGTTTTGCAGGGAGGAATGGGCAAAAATCCCAGTGGTAAGATGTGGCAAGCTCATAGAGACTTATCCAAAGCGACTTGGAGCTGAGATAGCCACAAAAGGTGGCTCTACAAAGTATTGACTTTAGAGGGTGAATAGTTATGCACATTGACTTTTTCTGTTATTTTGTCCTATTTGTTGTTTGCTTCACAAAAAAAAAAACATCTTCAAAGTTGTGGGCATGTTCTGTAAATTGAATGATGCAAATCCTCAAACAATCCATGTTAATTCCAGGCTGTGAGGCAACAAAACCCGAAAAATGCCAAGGGGGTGAATACTTTCCAAGGCACTGTGAATGTAAGCAGGAAAGGATGGAGGGATGACATACAGGAAAAACACCATAGTTTAATTTTTAAAGCTGACCTGAGGTTAATACCCCTATTGATAAATTGTATCCATTCCCATCCAACTCTAGCTAATCCCCCATTTACTTCTGTAAAAAAAACAAACACAAAATCCCCATTCACTTACCTGGATCCATGATCACATGAAACTCCGCCATGAATTTTATTCCTTCCTAACTACAGAAATGAAAGGTCCTTTTTTGGGTGCCCACTGCTGGTGAAGTGGACACTTCTCATTGACTGTCTACACATTGTCCCTCCCTCTCGCAAAAGAGCAATGCAGTGGATTATGTGACTGCAGTGAGAAATTAGAGGAGTAAAAAATCTGCTTTGATTGGGGGGAAATGGTGATAAATGGTGAAAGCAGGTCGGGGGGGGGGGGTCTTAAGATTTTGCCTGAAGATGGGCTTTAAATGTATAGTCCTAGATAAGTTGAGAGTAATCACTGACTGGAGTAAGGGGAAGCAAAGGATATGGCATGTCATTGTGTCTAAAAGTGAAAACAAGCTTACTTTATAATAGCAACGGGTAGTGACACCTGATAGGAGCAAGAAAGCAATTGCAGCCCTAAAAGTGAACCTGTGGCAAACAATTTACATATTCTTAACATGTAATAGAATATACATGTGGCCATATTAGGTCAATTATGTCATTAGCATCTCCACCCCTTTGTATCTGTGCAGCTTCAGGGGGAGAATCTTCTGATTACAGCTCATTGACCCAGCAATTGCAGCTAGCTTTTGGGTTGCGACCAAATTCAAGCTCAGCCCTAAGCACAACAAAGAGTCTCAATATTGTACCCTGTGCATTGACAGGGTACAATATCGTTTAAGAAAAAGTTTCGATTTCACTGCTGCGTTGTAATCTTTGTAAAATGAATGTATCCCCTATGCTTATGAATACATTGATAAATGAGGGCTTGTTTTAAAGTGCTTTTACTGCTTGTTCAGAAAAGGTAAATACTTTAGTGTGCATGATCTGGTTAGATGTTAACTTTAAATCCTAACTCCAACCAAAACTTTGTATTTTGTTTTGGGTAAAGCAGAAAAGTGTTAGAGCTTCTGTCAACTGGTGTGCTTCCATATACTGTTCAGTATACAGTGGCTTGCGAAAGTATTCGGCCCCTTGAACTTTTCAACCTTTTGCCACATTTCAGGCTTCAAACATAAAGATATAAAATTTTTATTTTTTGTGAAGAATCACCAACAAGTGGGACACAATTGTGAAGTGGAACGAAATCTTTTGGATTTTTGAAACTTTTTTAATAAAAAAATGAAAAGTGGGGCGTGCAAAATTATTCGGCCCCCTTGCGTTAATACTTTGTAGAGCCACCTTTTGCTGCGCTTACAGCTGCAAGTCGCTTGGGGTATGTCTCTATCAGTTTTGCACATCGAGAGACTGAAATTCTTGCCCATTCTTCCTTGCAAAACAGCTCGAGCTCAGTGAGGTTGGATGGAGAGCGTTTGTGAACAGCAGTTTTCAGCTCTTTCCACAGATTCTCGATTAGATTCAGGTCTGGACTTTGACTTGGCCATTCTAACACCTGGATACGTTTATTTGTGAACCATTCCTTTGTAGATTTTGCTGTATGTTTGGGATCATTGTCTTGTTGGAAGATAAATCTCCGCCCCAGTTTCAGGTCTTTTGCAGACTCCAACAGGTTTTCATCCAGAATGGTCCTGTATTTGGCTGCATCCATCTTCCCCTCAATTTTAACTATCTTCCCTGTCCCTGCTGAAGAAAAGCAGGCCCAAACCATGATGCTGCCACCACCATGTTTGACAGTGGGGATGGTGTGTTGAGTGTGATGAGCTGTGTTGCTTTTACGCCAAACATATCGTTTTGAATTGTGGCCAAAAAGTTCGATTTTGGTTTAATCGGACCAGAGCACCTTCTTCCACATGTTTGGTGTGTCTCCCAGGTGGCTTGTGGCAAACTTTAGACGAGACTTTTTATGGATATCTTTGAGAAATGGCTTTCTTCTTGCCACTCTTCCATAAAGGGCAGATTTGTGCAGTGTACGACTGATTGTTGTCCTATGGACAGACTCTCCCACCTCAGCTGTAGTTCTCTGCAGTTCATCCAGAGTGATCATGGGCCTCTTGGCTGCATCTCTGATCAGTCTTCTCCTTGTCTGAGCTGAAAGTTTAGAGGGACAGCCAGGTCTTGGTAGATTTGCAGTGGTCTGATACTCTTCCATTTCAAAATGATCGCTTGCACAGTGCTCCTTGGGATGTTTAAAGCTTGGGAAATCTTTTTGTATCCAAATCCGGCTTTAAACTTCTCCACAACAGTATTACGGACCTGCCTGGTGTGTTCCTTGGTCTTCATGATGCTCTCTGCGCTTTCAACAGAACCCTGAGACTATCACAGAGCAGGTGCATTTATACAGAGACTTGATTACACACAGGTGGATTCTATTTATCACCATCAGTCATTTAGGACAACATTGGATCATTCAGAGATCCTCGCTGAACTTCTGGAGTGAGTTTGCTGCACTGAAAGTAAAGGGGCCGAATAATTTTGCACGCACCACTTTTCAGTTTTTTAATTGCTAAAAAAGTTTAAAATATCCAATAGATTTCATTCCACTTCACAATTGTGTCCCACTTGTTGGTGATTCTTCACAAAAAATTAAAATTTTATATCTTTATGTTTGAAGCCTGAAACGTGGCAAAAGGTTGAAAAGTTCAAGGGGGCCGAATACTTTCGCAAGCCACTGTATATGCACAAAAAGGAGAAGAGATGTGAGATCCAGGTTAACAGTGTCCTGAAAACTGCTCTTTTTCCTACTCTTAGAAGACAAAAACGTGTTCTTGCAAGTCTGTCTATTTAGCTCATGCTCCCAGGGAATGCTATACATCTTCAAATTGGATGATAAATAGAATCTGAGAGGAAAGCATATTTTACATGATCCTGCTTCTGTTAGGTTATTCTGGGGATGCAGGAAGACAATAAATCAGTTTAACGTATAATTTTCAGAAAACATGGAGAATTTTGGCATCATATTTACTCACGGATATCAGTTACATCAATACAGATAACCTTGTGATGTAACCTTCATGAGAAGCACTCACTTACTGCACTGACATGTCACCGTGTCATTTAAACTGTTAAATGCTGTCACTGCTCAATTCAAAATGTTAAAAAAAGATTCTTGTTCTATATAAACTTTCATCAATCTGAAAGTTTCTATAGAACAATGACTGTTTTTATAAATGATCAAGTCTAAGATCCTGGATTTGCCCAACAAGCACACCACCATAAACAATAAAATATGCTCTGAGCTTCTATTTCACACCATATATAGTATCTCACAAAAGTGAGTACACCCCTCAAATATTTGTAAATATTTTATTTTATTATATCTTTTCACGTGACAACACTGAAGAAATTACGCTTTGCAACAATGTAAAGTAACGAGTGTACAGCTTGTATAACAGTGTAAATTTGCTGTCCCCTCAAAATAACTCAACACGCAGCCATTAATGTCTAAACCACTGGCAAAAAAAGTGAGTACACCCCTAAGTGAAAATGTCCAAATTGGCTGTGACTCATTAGCGTTACAAGGTCTCAGGTGTGAATGTGGAGCAGGTGTGTTCATTTTGGTGTTCTCGCTCTCACTCTCTCATACTGGTCACTGGAAGTTCAACATGGCACCTCATGGTAAAGAACTCGGAGGATCTAAAAAAAAAAAAAAAAAAAGAGTTGTTGCTCTACATAAAGATGGCCTAGGCTACAAGAAGATTGCCAAGACCCTGAAACTGAGCTGCAGCCTGGTGGCAAAGACCATACAGAGGTTTAACAGGACAGGTTCCACTGAGAACGGGCCTTGCCATGGTCGACCAAAGAAGCTGAGTGCACGTGCTCAGCGTCATATCCAGAGGTTGTCTTTGGGAAATAGACATATGATTGCTGCAGAGGTTGAAGGGGTTTGGGGTCAGCCTGTCAGTACTTAGACCATACACCGCCCACTGCATCTAATGGGTCTGCATGGCTGTCGTCACAGAAAGAAGCCTCTTCTACAGATGATGCACACGAAAGCCTGCAAACAGTTTGCTGAAGACAAGCAAACTAAGGACATGGATTACTGGAACCATGCCCTGTGGTCTGATCATACCAAGATAAACTTATTTTGTTCAGATGGTGTCAAGCATGTGTAGCGGCAACCAGATGAGAAGTTCAAAGACAAGTGTGTCTTGCCTACAGTGAAGCATGGTAGTGGGAGTGTCATGGTCTAAGGCTGCATGAGTGCTGTCGGCACTGGGGAGCTACAGTTCATTGAGGGAACCATGAATGCCAACATGTACTGTGACATACTGAAGCAGAGCATGATCCCCCTCCCTTTGAAGACTGGGCTGCAGTGCAATATTCCAACATGATAACGACCCCAAACACACCTCCAAGACTACCACTGCCTTGCTAAAGAAGCTAAGAGGAAAAGGTGATGGACTTGTCTCCAGATCTAAACCCTATTGAGCACCTGTGGGGAATCCTCAAACGGAAGGTGGAGGAGCGCAAGGTCTCTAACATCCACCAGCTCTGTGATGTCATCATGGAGGAGTGGAAGAGGACTTAAGTGGCAACCTGTGAAGCTCTGGTGAACTCCATGCCCAAGAGGGTTTTTGCAGTGCTGGAAAATAATGGTGGCCACACAAATTGACACTTTGGCCAAAATTTGGACATTTTCACTTAGGGGTGTACTCACTTTTGTTGCCAGTGGCTTAGACATTAATGGCTGTATGTTGAGTTATTTTGAGGGGACAGCAAATTTACACTCACTACTTTACATTGTAGCAAAGTGTAATTTCTTCAGTGTTGTCATATGAAAAGATATAATAAAATATTTACAAAATGTGAGGTAGTGTACAATAGGTTATAGCTTTGAGACAACCCAGAATAACCCTCCAGATGGAGTTCACACATCTGCTGTGCTTTAATGCAAAGTTTTTAGTGTGCATTGCCCTAAGGCAGCCTATTCACTTCTATATGATACCTAGAGCACCCAAAAAAGTTTTGTAACACTTTGCATCACCCGAAGTGCCCATAATGGAATGTGCTGGAATGTGCATAGAATGTGCAAGATGTGTTAGATACCATTAAGAATAAAGGGCATCACAGCAAACCAATGTGAAAACTATGCACTGCGGTAACTCATGCAGCAACATATGTGTCACTAAGAACAACTTGTCCAAACCCAGCCTAACGTATAAAGGATAACTTTCAGTAACAAACAGCTATGAAATATATATTTAACAACCCCCCTGCAAAAACAAAAAAAATTACGTCTGCCAGAATTACATCTAAAAAGTACCTTCGTCCTGGGATCATTATATAGAAAATTTTTTTTTTTTAGAGGCTGTGTGGACTTTAATGGTACTTGCATGGACAGCAACAGATGGATAGTCTGAAATGATCTTTTATTACAACAATTTGATAAAACATACACAATATGTGCCAATGCAAAGGCATTAAAATGCTCTCAATCTAGTGGATAATTACACAGTGATACCAAGAAGCAGATTCTCATGGTCTATCAGTTTTATTCATATCTTCTTGACATGTTTTGCGGTAGTATCCACTTCCTCAGTACTTTAGAGAGCAAAAATATCTATAAAAAGATAACAAATACTGTAGAATTTAGCTTCTGGCCTATTAGGTTGGGCTCCAGTGATACCACAGAGCCTTCTTACAGCCCCCTGGGGAACCTGGGGGTTCCTAATCTTGTGTTAATGTATTCCTGCAACTGTGTCTTCTTGTAAAATTAGGAGTCTATGGTAAGCAACTTCTACTAATGTTTTTTTTAGAGCTTCCATTTTGCATCAAGGGGTGCTAACAAGTACTTTATTTTTATTTTTTCGTGACACATCCAGTAGTAGCAAACCCTCAGGGTTTAATTTAATTTAAACACAGATTACAATAAAATAAATACCTGTCAGTAAATTTTTTGTTAAAATCCCTACCCCAGCACTTGCAGTTTACAACTCTTAATGCTGCTGGCTTCTGCACTCTTCATGCTGCTTCCCTGAACTTCTGGTCTTCACAAGAAGCAGTAAAAGTACAGTAGACAGTGCAGTCTACATTCAGTCTGAAGGAGCTACCCTGAAGCAGGAATTCTGGGGCAGTGATAATTGCATCAGCTAAAACTGGAACATATGCAAGAATTAAGATAAAGAAGCTGCATGCTCAGTAAGCGTTTACATCAGCTGTTGAAAGTGCTTAAAAACTGAGGGTTTAATAACACTTTAAGGACTTTCCTGTTTGGTAAAATCTATGAAGATTATGCATTATCTTCAGCGGAGGCATATCAAATGTAAGCTGTTACAGCAGGCAATCCCCACTCTGTGATCCAGCCAGCTCTCCTCTTTCTCCACTCTCTCTTCCCCTGTGATGATCCGGCCACCCTCTCTCTTCCTTTGCACAGGTCACACTGCAATGATGGACACAGGTGAGGCTGCAATGATGGACACAGGTGAGGCTGCAATGATGGGCACAGGTCACGGCGCAATGATGGGCACAGGTCACGGCGCAATGATGGGCACAGGTCACGGCGCAATGATTGGCACAGGTCACGGGCACAATGATGGGCACAGGTCACGACACAATGATGGGCACAGGTCACGACACAATGATTGGCACAGGTCACGGGCACAATGATGGGCACAGGTCACGACACAATGATGGGCACAGGTCACGACACAATGATGGGCACAGGTTAGGCTGCATTGGTGGGCACTGGTCACCCTGCAATGATGGGCACAGGTGAGGCTGCACTGATAAAGTTGTTAATATTTATTCTGTAACTTAATTCTGCATAAAACATTTAAGTGTCATTTCATGAGATCATTTATGAGTATCTGTTTAGGGGCAGAATTAGGGTAGGGGTAGGGGTTGGGTGGAGCAACTGGTGGCGAGTAACTCTTGAGGCCTGTCTAGTAGCTCAGGATTTAAAATTTTGAGCCCTGTCAGTCACTCAACTTCTAACTTTAGCATGTTCAGTTAAGCTTTGGCCAACAATCCCAGAAGCTGATTGGTTACTATGCAGATCTGCTATCCAGATTTTGCACTCCACAGTTTTAGTACATTAACCCTATAGTCTTATATAAGTTTAGGTCCAGAGACACAGGTGAGGACTACAGCAAATGCAGGACAGGTCAATACATAATATGCCAGCACCAGGTCTGGATACAGGACCAGAGGACAGGGACTGGAGTAAAAGGGTTTTGCCATTCAGAATTATCAGTATCAAAGTAGTTACAGGACAGTCAGATAATGCAATAGCATCCATAAGGGAAAGAAGTATCTAAAAATGAAAGCTTTAATAACAGAAAAAAATACTAGTTGTCTGGCTGGTACCGTGACCCACTGGCTTCAAAACACTGACCTGGTTCTTATCTGTATATTTGTTCCATATCAGTGACTGAAACAAAAGGGTCATCACAGCAGCCATTTTCAGTATCTCCCATGACAGATGGGAGAAAAAAAAAGTCAAACATAATTCTGAAAAAAAATTAATGAAATACAAGGAAGTATTTTTGGAGGCTTGTAAAATTTCTTCTGTCAAAAAACATACTACTCCTTCACCAAATATACACAGCAGGGGCATACCTAGAGCATTTGGCACCCGGGGCAGATCCTATATCTGGCACCCCCCCCCCCCCCAACTTTAAAATGTAAAAAACACCCACAAAAATTTGTAATTTTTTTTTGTCATTTCACAAATTTCACAGCCCCCCATCACAGTGCCCCTGGCAGTCTGCTCTCGCCCATCTCTCTAATCACAGTGCCCCTTTTACTCTCTGCCTCCCCCTGCACAGTCCTACCTTCGGCATTGCTAATAGTATTAGCTATCTGTTAATGTGTTTAAGTTTAAGAAAGAGATTGCAGACATACTACAGGAGATGGTTAGAGACTGAGGACATGATAGAAGATTTAGTCAGAGACTGCAGACATGATACAAGAAATGTCCAGAGAATGCAGATATGATAAAAGAGATGAGACAAGAGATGAGACGAGATATGGTCAGAGACTACGGACATGATTCAAAAGATGGTCAGAGACTGCGGACATGATTCAAAAGATGGTCAGAGACTGTGGACATGATACAGGAGATGGTCAGAGACTGTGAAGAGATGGTCAGAGATTTCTGTCTCGTGTTGCCTCTCACAAAAGATCACTCTACTCTTACGCTGGATTATTAGGTTTCAAGTCAAGTAACAGCTGAGAATCAAAATTAAACTAAATCATAGAGGGGTCCAAAATTGATGTTCCTGGCTAATATGTAATATAAGACCATCTTGTGGTATCGGCTCTTAGCCAAGCACTTTTTTTTTTAAATGGTGTAAAAGTTCACTTTAAATTTGTTAATTGCAGTCATGTCTTGCAAACGTTTTTTTTCAGTGGCGGGTGATACAACTTGAGCAACAACTTATTTTAGGAATAGAATAGAGGGGTTACAACTTAGAAAACACCTTTAAGACTTGAATAATTTGTTGAAAAGATACACTGCGTAAACACACAGTTTTTGCTCAGCTTCAGTTCATCCTGTGGCAGCTAGATACATGTGTCCCAACAAAAGGCAAGACGAATCAAGATGAGTATCTCAATGCCATCATATGGACACTGACAGCCTGCTACAGACAGAGAAGATCGGAACACATTTTTCAGCCGGGCACAACTGTCAGCAGTCTGTATCATAAGCAACAAGATAAAATTATAAACAGCAAGCAAAAATATTTTGATGCTCTCAAAAGGTTTGGAAAATAAAAAAGTACACTATTGCAGGGCTTGACAAATTTGCTTGGAATCTAGGAGCCAGCTAAAAAAGTTAGGAGCCAGGTTTTTTTTTTTTTTTAAACGACCGACAAAGCTTAATTTTCAATATAAAAATGAACCAATCTTAAATTTACACAGAGACGACTAGAACGAATGTGACTGCTTTTATTTCCTGCCATGCAGGGACACAAGACCACCATATTCCCGCTAAGGATCCAATCAGGTCCTCCTGAAAAACTGACAGGCAAACCTGATCAGACAGCCCGTGTGAAAGGGGCCAAGCAGGGAGATGACAAATAATAAATTCATTTTAATTAACCACTTCCTTCCCGCAGGACGACTATATACGTCCTGTCTTTGAAGAGAAATACCGTTGTTATGTAGCAGCTAGCTCCATGACCCCGGTATCTTCAAGAGCCGGCGGTTCTCTTTCAGATAAAAGTGGTCTCTGCAGCAGATTAGCAGCGAGATCACTTTTATCGGCGGCAGGAGAGGGCCCCCCCTACCTACATATAGAATTGTTAGACCGGTTCTCGGGACAACTAGTCACATCCACATCCCTGTAAAGGTATATTTGAAAAAATAGGAGAACCCACTCTCCCATAATGTGATAGGACTTAACAGGATGTGACGTTGTCACTGAGGTAAGTACACAAGAATAAAATGGTTAAAAGTAATCATTTTATTACAAAATACATACATAATATCATAAAAGATTAACAAATACTACACTAAGTCACATGCGGCAATTGTCAATAACAATACTTAGATTATATTTAAAACTTTGAAGATGCTGGTGTATGGTGTATGGAGTATGGAGTATGGAGTATGGAGTATGGAGTATGGAGTATGGAGTATCTGACGCGTTTTGCAGAGCCACAAATCTGCTTCTTCTGGGCAGCTCTACATGCATCTAAATTTGTCAAGAGCCACAAATCTGCTTCTTCTGGGCAGCTCTACATGCATCTAAATTTGTCAATCGGATTTCAAAAAACATTATAATCATTTTTATATGATTTTTAATTACTATTTTTAACATTTCTCAAAAACATATATAAAATATAATAACATTAAACTTCCTAACGGTATTCCTGAGTGTGGCTCGGGGTGAATTTTCATTACCAAAAGCGGTAACCCTGGAGCCACACTAAGGATTGCATTGCAGTATCCTGGTAAAGTTATTTACCCTGTCCCCAGGGTCCTGCGATGTCCTCCCGCTGTATCCGTGAGCTGTGTCCTCCGCCTGATTCATCACTGTCCTGGGCTCCATTCCCTGCTAGCTTCACGACGCATGGGGCGGAGCCCATCAGCAAATTCAAAAAAGTGAAAAATACAGAACACACACAATACACTATAATCTGTAAGATTACATTACTCTATCAAATCATTTCACCTCCCCTTTGTCCCTAGTGCTTTGTCCAGTGCCCTGCCTGCACTTTTATATTATATATAATGTTCTTTCTGCCTGGAAACTTGAGACAATCCATGGCATCCAAAAAAGTGTCCCTCTACGTCAAAAGCGGTTCAAGACCAGCTAGAAAACAGCCATAGTGAATTAGAATCACTTGCAGAATTAAGCGATAGTGATTTGTGGGGAAATTCTTCATCAAACACTGAAAGTGATGACAGCGACAATTCTGCGACTGAGCAAATTTCATTAATATTATATTATTTGTTATAATTTATGATTTTGTGTTTCACACTTTATCATACCCGGGATGTCTACTAGACTCTTGTTTGGACAGATTTGAGCGAGTTATTGCCAAGAATTACAGGCCTAGAATATAAACCGCCAAATATCCATGCAAAACAATGTACCTCTTTGAGCTTCAAAAATCAGACATAATTGTACCGCCAGGGAGGTGCTCGCCAATTACAAAACATTGACTGTGTGTAGCCTACAGCATTGCAAGGAAAAAATCATACCATCATCCGGCAATCGGTCAATAGCGGAAGAACTATTAACCTAGTCTGGTGGACATTGAATCGTGGCCAAGGCGGGAGGCAGACATCACCCAATAAATATCTACAATATCAAAAATATGTACTAAGATGCGGGAGATCCATCATCACATATTCTGATGGTTTATAATAGCTTACAACAGCATATATACAGTGTGTATTCACTACATATGCAAATCAAAGGGCAACTATGAGAGCATATATGTCTGGATGTATCATGCATAACCTTTAGGCATGCCAAACCAGTGCCCAAAGTGGTCCAATCATCAGAACATACCAGTGTAGCAGCGCATGCACATTACCCCTCCTCCCCGCTCCACATAGTCCAAGGACCAGCAGGATGGCAAAAGGGCACCCGCAGCGCCATCTGTCCACTGAGAGGGAACTACAGCAGACAGATACTCTCGGCAGGGAAGAGGCGCTGTGTGTGCCCTTTTGCCGTCCTGCTGGTCCTTGGACTATGCGAAGCAGGGAAGGGGGGTAATGCGCATGAGCTCCTACAGGGGCACCCATGCTGGATATGACGTCAGTGAGCCATGCGCGGCTCAGTCATTTCCAACAGGATTGTGCTCTTAAGGCGGTGGTTGTTGGGTCTGTCTGAACATCTACTCCGGTGGCGGAGATGAGCGGTGAAAAGGCTGGGACGAGCAATATCCAAAGCTGATGCACCTATGTGCATGTGATCTTTACCTCACCAAGGTGATTATCTATGGGTCAGGCTGGCTGTAGACCTAGTAGTATGCTCATCTGACAGCTGCCATTTGAATGCATTCTAGGCTTATATGTATGAGCCACTAGTGTCACTGTGTTAGGGGATGTGATTGACTATCTGCCATAGCGGTATAGGGATGGTGGATAGGTGGGTATGTTATTGCAGGTGAGATGCATTTGAATGTGTAGGTGGGTGTGCATGTGCTGTGTGAATGTTTTATGGATCTGTAGGTATGAGAGGGCTGAGGGTCAGTGTCCATGGTTTCTGTGGATGCTGGCAATGGGTTTGTGTCTATGGTGGCAGTTATTATGTGTTATGGTTGATTGCAGTGGCTGCTGCTGCTGTATGATGGTGCTTATGCATGTCTCCTGCATTAATGGTTTGTTGTCTATGTATGTGTGTTATTTTGGTTGTTTCTAACCTAGCTGTTTAGGCAAATAGTTATGGATGTTGATGTGTGTATGTTCTGATGATTGGACCACTTTGGGCACTGGTTTGGCATGCCTAAAGTTTTAAGCATGGTACATCCAGGCATGTATGCTCTCATAGTTGCCCTAGGGGCTTGGTTGCCCTTTGGTTTACATATGCAGTAAATACACACTGGATATATGCTGTTGTAAGCTATTATAAACCATCAGAATATGTGATAATGGCTCTCCCGCATCTTAGTACATATTTTGGTATTGTAGATATTTATAGTGTGATGTCTGCCTCCTGTGCCTTGGCCACAATTCAATGGCTAATAGCACTGATACTATTGAATGATTGCCGGATGATGGTCTGATTTTTCCTTGCGATGCTGTAGGCTACACACTGTCAGTGTTTTGTAATTGGTGAGCACTTATGTAATGTTATTATATTATATATGTTTTTGAGAAATGTTAAAAAAAGTAATTGAAAATGATATAAATGTGATTATAATGTTTTTTGTAATCTGATTGACAAATTTAGATGCATGTTGAGTTGCAGATTTGCGGCTCTGTGAAACACTTCGGAATACTCCATACACCAGCATCTTCAAAGTTTAAAATAAGATCTAAGTATTGCTATTGGCAATTGACATATGCGGCTTAGTGTACTATTTGTCAATCTTTTATGATATTATTTATGTATTTTGTAATAAAATGATGATAAGTCCTATCACATTATGGGAGAGTGGGTTCTGCTATTTTTTCAAATATTGCTAATGACTCTGTCATCCTTGCGCAACAGTTTTTATAGTACATGCTCAAGAATTTTACAGTATATGCTTAAGGGACTATAACAGACAAATGCTGAAAATTTACAACGGAAAATGATTTAGCCTAGTAGGAAAGTTTGAGGAGCTTCCTCATGGCAAGGAAAACCTAATCTTCTGCTCAAATACTTCAGCATTTTTGAAAGTTATACAGAATAGTGAGGAAATTAGGTTGGTAAATATGTTTTAAAAGTAAGATCGTTTTGTGAAAAGATAAAGCAAAACCCTTATAAAACGACTTTACCGTGATCTCTCGCTACCATTCAGCTGTGCCAAGGCAGAGTGTTGTGATGCTTATATGAGTTGCCTTTGGACTCCAGGTACTCAAAAGCTTTTATGAAAGACCTGAAATGCTACTGTGGAAATACCAGGATCCATCCAAAACCTACAAATGGGCTCAGGCTATTCTTCACCCCAGAACCCCCCCCCCCCCAAAAAAAAAAAAATCTGCTGAAAGATTAGAAGAGCCAAAGAACATTGCCAAGACAATCTGGATAATGAAGGCCTGATACACTGAAGCCTTCAAGGATAATGAGTCCTCAGAGGCTCTCAATTAAATACACAGTTTTAGTGTTATTGATAATACTATCAAAATTTTGGAAGGTATAGTTGAAATTTCATTAACAATAGCCAACAGTGATTTAGCTTTGCTGATTGCACTGTACACAGTTACTTATGGCCTCTCAGCTGATGTACGCTAAGACTACATATTGATCTGCTGATGCCCCAAAATGAACTCTAAGCCACGCCTGCATTGATTTATCAGTCTTAAAATGCAAGTTCATGATTCACTTAATCAATAATGAACTTTTAGGCTGATGTCACTGCATGCACCAATACTTCTCACTGCAAACCCTTGAAAACCTCTATAAGCTTCTTGGCAGCCTGCATGCTTAAACACCCCATCCTAAGAATACACTTGGCCTAATTACATGTTTGATGTCTCTTTCTTGAATTTTATTCTGTCAAATCACTTTGTCCTTGTGGTTTCTACTAATCTAGTCAATGTAATCTGGTCCTTTATGGTTTGGCCTTATGCCCAGTCCATCCAGTTTGTAGAGGTACATTGCCAGAATAACAGATTTTACAGTATTATACAATTCATACTATCAATTTATATATTATTCCTGGGTAATCATGTACTGTACCTCTGCAATCTTAAAGAGCACCTGTTACACAAGTAATATGTGTTCTTATATAAGAACTTGTTAGTTAAATAATTCAAGATCATTACACCAGTATATACCATGCTCCTCCGTGTGAAGACTCCACTGCTTGTAAATAGCTTAATGTCTTTAAACACTGTAGTTCAGTGTAGGTAAAATATGAGGAACTGGGTCTTTCCTTCATTCTTAGGATAAAATAAATTGTTTGATGAGGAAAGAAATATCTAACTTATCTGGGAGATACACATAAAAACCTTCAGTTACTAGTAGCTCTCCAATAATCCAACACATAATCACAGTTCAAGCTGAACTCAAAGCAAATATAAAAGACACAAAGGGTTCCAGAGCTGTGTAATTATTAATGATAATAATCAATAAAACACTAAATGCAATTTTTAATGCAAGAAGTAGAAGTATTGAATTTGACCTGGTATCAGGATAAAGCAGTACAATGAATCAATCAATTCAATTCATGTGCTGGCATGAAGCAAGAGACATCACAGTCAAATGTTACTATGATCTTAACCCCTTCACGCCGACCATACACACATATGCCCCACTGGACTGGGCTTTTTTTCTCTGGGGCCGCATATTCACGTATCTTCCTTCTGGGAGCGTGCTATGAGCCCCGGGCCCCATACGAACGATAAAAAAGTGTGTGTAGAAAAAAATAAATAAATACCTAGATCAAGGTTTGATCTAGGTGAGCCCCAGAGTTGGTGTTTGGGTGAAGGTCAGGGTCAGTATTTTTTGGACAGGATTTTTTTTTCAAATTAGTATCAGTGTCAGTTAGTGTCCATGTGTTTTAGGCAGGCAAAAAAAAGCAAAATGTGCACTATAGTTTCTGGGCTATACTATGGGTACAAACAACAACAAACATACACATATGAGTTATCGCTGCGATCGTCGGGATCAGGAGAATTTATTTTGGGATTTTCTTTGGTGGTAGGTTATGGTAACAGTAAGAAATATACAGCTAAATTTAATTTTTTTTTTTTTTTTACTATTTTGGGCAAGTTTTCCTTAGATAATAAAAAAAAAATCAGGAGATATCCATTAGCATTTACCACCAAATAAAATGTCAAAGTTGCAAAATTGGGCTTAGGCATTAAGATTTTTTTTACCTTAGGTGCAAAAAGGTTAAAGAGGGAAAGAGATGCTCCCAGTCTTCTAAAGGAAATACAGAGGTGAATGACAAGGGGAAGGGCCTACTGGAGGTAATTGTTACTATAGATGAGTTAGAGATACTTGCTATATTAGAGGAGTTATATATGGAGGGCTGAACATGTGACGAGAGTGAGATGCTTTCCACCCTTTTTTGCAACTTGTTTATATACACAGCTTTCCGACCAAGGTCTCCCTTTTACCCCACCATGCAAAAATTATATTAAAAACTTTTAATCCATGGTATATGCCAACATTCTAAAATTGTGGAATAACCCCCAGAATATGAGGTCGTTAAATCTCAGCTCAGCTGAAAGAATAGCCTTGGAGGAACTTGAGAAAAATGGGAATATTATAATTAGAACTGCAGATAAAGGTGGGAGAGTGGTAATCCAGGGCAGGGAGGATTATATTAAAGAAGTGTGTAGGTTACTCTTCGATTCTAGTACCCACCAAAAACTCCCAGGAGATCCAATACTGAGATTTAAAAATGAGTTACATGTTATGGTTGAGGAGGCTTATAAGTTAGTTGTTATCTACATTCCCAGCTGGCTCAATTTATCAGTATATTACCTACAGAAATCTGGAACAGGGATGGGCGCTAATTTTGCGCCATGTTACGCAAACCTGTTCATGGATTTTTGGGAGAAGTACTATATCTGGAGTGGAAAACCCTTTAGAAATCACATGATATTCTATGGTCGCTACATGATATTATCATCATTGGGACGGTCCTCCAGATACAATCAATAAGCTGGTCGAGTACTGTAAGCAAAACCCACATAACATACAGTTTACACATGTTACTGATTCTAAAAGTCTGGTCTTTTTGGATTTAGTATTATCTTGGGATGGAGATGGAAATATTGTTTCCAAGAACGCATATTTACATTACAAAAGTTGCCATTTAGCCAGCTGGAAGCAAAATTTACCCTATAGTCAATTTAATAGACTAAGCAAAAACTGTACCAGTACAACAGATTATAGGGATCAGAAAGTTTTTAGAGAAGTGCTATAATAGTGTACACGTTCAGGAAGCCTTCAATAGGTACAAGAACAAACCCATTACCCAAAAAGTAGAAACTATATCAAGAGATTTCTCAGGCAAATTTATCACGGGGTATAATAATCAACATTGGGCAATAAAGAATACCCTTGGGAAACAGTGCCAATCTATTTCAAGGTTCCTACCCTTGCCAACATTCTCCCTAAAAATAAATATGATTTTTAGCAGGGCCATGAATGTTATAAATCACATAGCAACCAGTAAGATGAAGATTTCACAGGTAAAGATTGGTAGTATTCCTTCATTTTTTGATATCTATGGTACCTATAAGTGTAAGAAACCAAAGTGTAAAGCTTGCGCGTTTGTAAAAATTGGTCAAAAAGAATTTACAGGCAAAAATGGAAGGGTTTATAAGGTCAACCATTTCATCACATGTGATACAGGGCCTAAAGTGCCCATGCAGGCTGGACTATCCGTACAATGTTAACCAGATTCAATGAACATAGGAGGTTAATTGAAGAGGGCTGCACGAAGCAGAGTGTGCCTGGACATTTTAGTAATTATCATAATGAGGACACTGAAGGGCTAGAACTGTTTGGTATAGAAGCTCTCTCTATGCACTTACCAGAAGGTGAAAGGTTTTCCAAAAAATGCCAAAGGGAGACCTATTGGATTGTTATGCTAGATACCGTAAGCCCAGGGGGCTTAAAGTGGATGTAAACCCAATGTCATCCTTTCTAAACTACTGCCATAGGGGTTATCTATAAGGATATACATGTATCTTTACCTGTCAAATGTCTCCCCTCTGTTATGAGACCCGAAAAACTGCAGATTCTGTGGGTGGGTCTGTTGTCTGGAGCTCGGCGGGTGAAGTTTTGATGTCAGTAGACTCCCCGCCCACCTCTACACTCCCCTGTGTATTTCTAACACTGAACTTCTGCTATGATCTCTAACATCCAGTGAAAAGACAGGAAAGTAACCACATGACTTCAGCATGCCAAATCATGCTGAGGTGTGGAACAGCCAATCCTTGCAGAGCTGCTGAAGAAAGGAGTGGGGGAGAGAATTAAAAAATACTGCCTGAGTCTTAGGCTAGTGCACGAGATGTAAATCACCTGTCACTCACAGCAAGGGGGAGAATTTGACAAAGTTTTTCTCAGTTTGTCAAGAATTATCTCACTGAACAATAAAAGAGGATTGCTCAGAGATGGATTAACTCTGTGTGGCAAGACTGGGCTCAAATGATAGGAAATCTTATACTCTACAGTATGATATAAAAAAAAAAGAAAAAAAAAATTTCGGGTTTACATCCACTTTAATGAGGAATTGGAGGTTAGCACCACCATTTACTCCATATGTCGTCCCAGTCACTCAGTATTGGTACCAATATAGATAAGCTTACCTGGGTCTCTTATCAAAGTGGATTTTTCATGAATCTTGTCTTTACTATTCTTATTATTTATTTTTTTTAGTCCAGAGGTCTCATGGGACCATTAAAGAAATATTTTTGGGATTGCCCGTCATAACATTTGTAGATTTACGAGTAGTAAATAGTCCCTCTGAGTGTATATTATAATGAGGTTGTTAACCAAGCACGTTTTGAAGATAATTTGGAAGTTACAATATAAGATAATTGAATAATGTAGCTACCAGAAATCTTTTTGATTTTTACACCACATTTAGCTTTTAACGTTGATAGATATATATTTATTATCACTTTTTTATTACAGGTACTTATATAGCACTGTCAGTTTACGCAGCGCTTTACATATTTATTATATATTCACATCATTTTAATAATTTAAATAATCATTTTTAGTTGCTTTTTTACTAGTGTTACTATATCCAGTTATGCAACAGTATGATTGTATGTTGGTTTCTGATATGAAAGGGTTAAACTGACAGTAATGAGTTTTTATATTAATAGCACCTTGATATTGGTGTGTTGCTTATAGTAATCCCAGCACTGTCAGTATCTGGCCACTAGTGGGTCTGTTTGAAGGGTTAATCCCTCAACACCAAGTCAGGCTATTTAAGGATGCTTACAATTGTGCTGGGTGGACTTGATAAAGGAGGCTACAACCTCCGAAACATGTTGTAGCAACAGCTCATAAACCCCAACAGCAGCCAGCTGCTTGCCTCATGTGACCCCGGAGGCTCCCTGTGTATGCAAACTGTCAGTGCGTATGTGGTCAAACACAGTGGCGGCTACATTTGGTCCAGGACTGCTGTCATATTCACACTGTCAGCTGGAGCTCCTATTAAGGCGGTGAGAGGATTTTGGGTGCACAGTACCGTGGTGGAGAGGTGTGACTGATCAGCTTTTTAAAAAAAATACTTTTTATTAGTTTTCTGAAAAAGTTGTACAGTACAGAGCCTTTGGGCATTTCCCAGCTCACACAGCACAAAACAATCAAAAAGAAAAACACAACTACTACAATAACCCCACAGGTTGAAACCTGCATAAAAAAAAATAAAAAAAAAGAGTTCAACCAGATGTTACTTCTCCGCACTCCGGTTGTTGCGCTTTAAAAAAAATCTTTGTTTTTATTGACAAGCCACAGAAAAACAAAGATTTTTTTTAAAGAGCAACAGCTGGAGTGCAGATCATTTTTTCTACATTACCTTACTCAGTTAACGACTGTGGATCTAGCACCCAAGAGCTCTACTATCTATGTGTTGTATGGGTAGTAGCACTGACTTTTCTGTTTATATCCATGGGAAAGGCAAGTTTCTTTGTATAAAGGTACAGCTGCATTAACTAAGGACTTCCAAAAATTTAAGGAGGGTTTCACAGGTTGTTTCAATTTTAAAATAATTGCTTTTTCGAGCATAGAACAATAATAACCCTAGTAGGGTTCTAGCTGCCCTGCGGCGTGCCAAGGAAACCACCAAGCCCAGGAAACAGACTGAGATTGTTTGGGGGATTGTGATAGTGGTTAGAGAAGTTATGAAGGAAATAACTGTACCCCAGGAAGACTGCAAATTGGCGCAGGCCCATAGCATATGACTGAAGTCTGCATCATTGCTGCCACACTTTCAACATTGGCCAGAGGCCCCCGGATAGATTTTACTAAATTTAAGGGTAGTTAAATAAATGCGATGAAGCAACTTATACTGAATAAAACGGCCTTGAACTGCAATCAATTGTAAAAAGGGGTACTCCCAGACATCCCCTCAGTTCTCCGTGTTCAGTTCTGGATAATCTTCTTGCCATGCAGAGTATAAACCCTCCAGACCAAAATGGACTGATGGAAGACAAGCCTTATAGATATTGGTAAGGGGCTTGTACAGCTGGTCATCTCGCAATAGAGATTCCTTGTTAGATTGAAGGATGGTTAGGGGTTGCGAACCAAATTGAGTAGAAAAAGCATGCCTTTGTTGAAGAAATCTAAAAAATATCTATTTGATAAATCATGCCTTTGTTTTAAGGAGTCGAAGGCTAATAAGGTTCCCCCCTCACAGATATTGGCAATATTTTTAATACCCTTCATTTGCCCACATCTCTGGGTCTGGCATAGATTGAAATTCTGGCAAACAAGAATTGTGCCATAAGGGAGTGGCAGGGAATCTGTTGGGATCCTCATAACACCCACAAACTTGCAACTGACATGCCCGTATCACTGCCTTCATGGAGAGTGCCAGAGGAAACGATCCTCGAAGACCTCAATATAATGCATTTTTTAACGATTCAAAGAAACCAAGAAAAGCGGCTTCTAGGACAACAAATGAATTTGTATCATCTGAAGTGATTGACTGATAAGCTTTGATTGCTTTGGAAGTGATATCTTTGTGAGTACGTTGTTATTTATTTTATTTTTTTTGTAAAAAAAAAAACTAGAGTATTGCACCAGAGCCTGTGGGCTCTTCTGTTTGTGTGCTTGCAGTTTCCAGTGGCAGCTGGCTGTGAGAGCAGCAAGGATGTGGCACTATTGAAGATGAATCCTTTAAAGGAATCACATTAAACTTTTGGACCCTCTTTGTGTAGGTCCCCAGTGGCATTAGTGCAAGTACTGCAATATATGTGTACTGTGTAATCATTAAGTAAACACTGAATGTATTTTTTAATGTCAGCAGTAAAAGTACTTGAATTTGACCCGGTATCAGGATAATGCAGTGCAATGAATTAATCAATTAATGTGCTGGCAAGAAGAAAGCTTACAGGGAGAGAAAGCATAGTAAAACAGGAGATGAGCTCATTACTGAGTTGCTACTCCTTTCACTGTCCAATTACAGGCTGGGGTGGGTCCAGGGTGACCTGGGCTCAAATGAACTGGCAGAAAAAAAAAAGTACTGCAAGGGGGAACCTCTAGATTAAAGGTGTATATTTTATGCAGCAGATGTTGGTTTTGTCATTTTATCTTTTACTGGAATATTTTTTTTTTTTGGCTAGGGTTTCGCTTGAAAGAAACTCTTTCTATTAAAATCTTGACAAACATGCTGCCCAATACCAGATAACGTAAAATGAATTGATAGGAGTAGAATATGAGAACTCCTATTTTTCACTTGTTTTTTAAAGTACATTCTAAACAGTTGATATCTCAATCCTTCCTTCAATACTGGCTTAATCATTGACCTGCCACAAGCACGTGTATCTCTCATTAGGATAGCTAATAGGCACATGAACCTTTGGCTCTTTCTGTATGAGTCAGCTGTCAGAGCACTGTGCAGATGCAGGAGCTACAAGAGTTATCAGCTACACAGCTATAACACTAACAGAGGAAATTTCTCCTATAACATCTTGCCTAAAAGTCTAAATTTACAAACTACTACTGCAGCAGTTTTCTTAGCCTATACACTCATTAAAGTGTTTGTAAAGGTTTTTTATCTTAATGCAAAGATGAAGAAAAAAAAATAGGATTTTTAAAACAGCTTACCTGTAAAATCCTTTTCTTGGAGTACATCATAGGACACAGAGCCTCAAGTATTTACTTAGTGGGTTATAGGCCTACTTTCAGGTGTTGACACTGGTATAACCAATACAGGAAGTTGACTCCCCTATAAAACCCCTCCTCCTTCCAGAAGTATCTCAGTTTTTGTAGTCAAGCAATATACTTACACCCCATAAAACAGAGGGGCGGGAGCTCTGTGTCCTATGATGTACTCCAAGAAAAGGATTTTACAGCTAAGCGGTTTTAAAAATCCTCTTTTCTTTACCGTACATCATAGGACACAAAGCCTCAAGTATTTACTTAGTGGGACGTCCCATAACAATGCTATTTGAGGGGAGGGAGTAAACCCATAGGGCAACCCCCAGACCTGAGGACTTATACTGCTGCCTGCAGCACACTCTGCCCGAAGGCGATATCCTCATTCCATCTTCCATCCACTTGATAACATTTTGTGAATGTATGCACTGAAGACCAAGTCGCGGCCTTGCAGATCTGAGACATGGAGGCCTGGTGCCGCACTGCTCAAGAAGCACCAACCGCTCTGGTAGCGTGCGCCTTAACTTGAAAAGAGGGAATCTTTCCCTTTAAATCATACGTTTGAATTATAACTTGCCAAATCCACTTAGCGACAGTGGATTTCAACATTGCTTGTCCTTTTTTAGGACCCTCCAGCAGAATAAATAAGACCTCAGTCTTACTAATCTGAGCAGTTTTCTTTAAATAGATCTTCACTGCTCTCACCACATCAAGACAATGTAGTGACTTTTCTTCCCTGGAACATGGTTTTGGGAAAAACGATGGCAGGACAATATCTTCAGATGAAAGCCTGAAACCACTTTTGGCAAAAAGCCTGGACCACTCTGTCCTCATGAATAATCAAATATGGCTCTTTACAAGAAAGAGCAGTGAATTCTGATACCCTCCTTGCTGAGGATATAGCAACCAAAAATACCAGCTTCATTGTCAAAAGGACTAAAGGAATATGCTGTATTAGTTCAAATGGCTGTTTTTGTAACACCGACAAAACTAAATTCAAGTCCCAAAGGCTTAAGGGTGATTTAACTGGTGGATTAATCTGCATCACTCCTTGCATGAAACCTCAGACTAAAGAATGCGTAGCAAGCGGTCTTTGAATTAAAATTGATAAGGCTGAGACTTGGCCCTTAATAGTACTCAGGGCCAACTTCATTTCTACGCCTAATTGTAGAAAGGCAAGAATTCTGCCTATGATATATCTCCGAGGGTGCCACCCTTGGATTCACACCAGGAAACATAAGCCTTCCAGACTCTATAATATATAGTTCTGGAAACTGGCTTCCTAGCATTAATCAAAGTAGAAATAACTGGCCTGGAAAGCCCACGTTTCTCCAGAATGTGGGTCTCAATAGCCAGGCCCTTAAATTTAGCTTTCGTAAAGTAGGATGGAATATCGGCCCCTGTGACAGCAGGTCTGGCCTTAGCGGGAGGGACCATGGGTCCTCTGCTGCTATCTTCACGATTTCTGCGTAATATGACCTCCTGGGCCATGCTGGTGCTACCAGTGTTGTCGGCTTTCTTTTTTCAGCTTGATCCTGCAAAGAAGTCGAGGCAGCAATTGAATCGGGGAAATGCATAGATCAGTGAAAACTGATCCCACAGGGTCACCAACGCATTTGTTCCGTATGCGAGTAGGTCTCTTGTCCTGGACACAAAGTTGACTAGCTTTGTGTTGAATCTGGACGCTAGAAGGTCTACATCCGGAGTCCCCCATCTTTGGCAAACAGCCCGAAAAATATTGTAGTGAAGAGACCATTCCCCCTGGAATAACTGTTGGCGACTTAAGTAGTCCCCCCCTGCCAACTCTCTACTCCCGGAATGAAAACTGCCGATAAGCATGGGACATTCTCTTCTGCCCAAGTTAGAATCTGGTTCACTTGTCTCTGAACTGAGAGACTTTTGGTGCCCCCTTGGTGATTGATATATGCCACAGCCGTGGCATTGTTGGATTGGATCCTGACAGGACAATTATTTAATCTGGAGGTCCAGGTTCTCAGAGCCAGATACACTGCCCGAATCTCTAGGATGTTGATGGACAAGGCTCTTCCGGTTCTTCACCACTGTCCCTGGACAGTCATCTTTTCTAGTACTGCTCCCCAGCCTGACGGGCTGGCATCTGTCATTACTACGGAAAAAAGGGGGAAAAATAATTGCGCTTCAAAGGTATATACAGTATAATCAAAAAGCTGCGATGTCCTAAATGTGACACAAACACACAACATAAGTAAGAAAAATTGGTGACTCACGCTAAACTAATTAGTGAATGTGTGGCTAAGAAATGCCGCACCAGAAAAATCTAGATACAGCAGGTATTTAGTGGATACATAAACAGTCAGTGCAGTAATATATCACAATTAGTGCAAACAAATTTCAAATTGAGTCCATGTGTAATAAATGTAATAGAAAATAAATGTGAATGGTTAAATAAATAGTCCATATGAAAAAAACCCAAAGCAGTGACTGACAATCCTGGGTCTTTCAACCGCATGGAACCGTAGATGTGTGGGTCCACCACCAATAGTAAGAGCCTGGCCGCTTACCAGAACCCCATGACCCCCCGTTACAGAGGGTCTAGATGGGCTTTGAGATCCTGCTAGTCCGGAACTCCAAGGGGCGAAGATGGAAACGGGAAAGGACGTCAGGTACTAAGGAGGAGATGGATGGGTCCACAGAAAAGGGCTCAGCCCTCAGCATAGTGTTGTCATCATAGGATGAAAGAAAGGGAGGGCTCCCATAGTGTAAAATCAAACGGTAATTTATTAAAATAAAGAACGTAAACACTCACATGTAGGCAAGAAAATCAGCATCATCAGTAGAAGAACAGTCTGTGGCACCGGCCGGATGACCACAGATAGCCCGTCCTGCTGGATGTACAGCGACAGTGGGAGGTGGCGCGATGATACCGCTCAGACCTACGCTGCATTTCGCAAGAAAATTGCGTCTTCCAGGGGCACGATAATTGGTCTGAAGGACTTTCTCTTCAGCAGGTTCCGAGTTAGTAACCACCAACTGAGGCTTTGGGACACTCTTGGGACAGCCGCATTGTAAAATCCAAAGCTTGAATCATCTTGTTCCAAGCAGACAGGATACGGTCTTGAATGGAATTGGGCATAGGGAACTGCTTCGAATGAAGCTACCATCTTTCCTAACAACCTCATGCAAAGGCGAATTGAGGGATTTCTCTTCGACCTGACCATCCGCACCAGCTCTTGTATGGAGCTGATCTTTGCGGGAGGCAAGAACACCCTTTCCTGGGCTGTGTCTATGTTCAGGCCCAGATACTGCAGCCTTTTTAGTGGCTTTGAGGATTTCTTCAGGTTGAGAATCCAGCCCAGACTTTCCAGGGAACTGCTTGTACTGGCTACGTCTTGCTTCAAGCGAGCCACTGACTGGTCTATTAACAAAAGATCATCTAAGTAAGCCAAGATAGTTATGCCCTGTGCCCTTAACCTGGCTAGAGGTGGGGCTAGTACTTTTGTGAATACCCGGGGTGCTGTAGCAAGCCCGAAGGGCAAAGCTACAAACTGAAAGTGCTGTTGTTCTACTTTGAACAACAGAAACCTCTGGTGAGGGGGAAATATAGGGACATGCAGATATGCATCTCTGATGTCGATGGATGCCAGAAGTTCTCCTCCTTGTAGGGTGGAAAAGACTGACTTGATTGACTCCATGCGATGTTGTAGGATTGTCTTGGCCATCTGGGAATCTCATCTTCATTGGCTGAGACAGCAACGTGATGCCACTGGCTCCCATTGCTGTCAATCAAAGTCAGTCAAGCCAATGAGGGGAGAAAGGGGGTGGAGCTGGGCCAAGGCTTCGTGTCTGAATGGACACAGGGAGCTGTGGCTTGACTCGGGTGCCCCCATAAGAAGCTGCCTGCTGTGGGGAGCACTTAATAGGGAGGGGGCCAGAAAAGCCGAAGAGGGACCTGAGAAGAGGAGGATCGGGCTGCTCTGTGCAAATCCATTGCACAGAGAAGGTAAGTATAACATGTTTGTTATTATAAACTAAAAAACAAGACTTTACAATCACTTTAAAGTGAAAGTTCAATTGTGCTTTACACATCAAGCACTATATACAGAGCCTTGAAAAAGTATTCCTATCCCTTGATATTTTTCACATTTTGTCATGTTACAACCAAAAACGTAAATGTATTTTTTTGGGATTATATGTGATAGACCAACACAAAGTGGCACATAATTGTGAAGCGGAAGGAAAATGATAAATGGTTTTCCAAATTTTTTACAAATAAATATGTGAAAAGTGTGACGTGTATTTGTATTCAGCCCACCAATACAAAGTCAGAGTCAATACTTTGTAGAACCACCTTTTGCTGCAATTTAGGTTTTTGGTTGTAACATGACAATCATTGAAAAATTGCAAGGGGTCTGAATACTTTTTCAAGGCACTGTAGACAGAATATCTTTCTATATTAGTTGAAATAAGTGATTTACTTGCTGACAGACTAATGCCCTGTACACACGGTCGGACATTGTTCGGACATTTCGACAACAAAATCCATGGATTTTTTCCGACGCATGTTGGCTCAAACTTGTCTTGCATAAACATGGTCACACAAAGTTGGTCGGAAATTCCGAACGTCAAGAACGCGGTGACGTATAACACGTACGATGAGCCGAGAAAAATGAAATTCAATAGCCAGTGCTGCTCTTCTGCTTGATTCCGAGCATGCGTGGCACTTTGTGCATCGGAATTGTGTACACACGATCGGAATTTCCGACAATGGATTTTGTTGTCGGAAAATTTAATAGCAAGCTCTTAAACTTTGGGTGTTGGAAATTCCTATGGAAAATGTGTGATGGAGCCTACGCACGGTCGGAATCTCCGGCAACAAGGTCCTATCACACATTTCCCATCGGAAAATCCTATCGTGTGTACAGGGCATAACTGTAAATGTATGTCGGATATTTGCTGTAGGCAAGCCTTACACAACAGGAAGTATGTGGTTAGATTTCTCCTATATTGTGTAAGCAGTCTCAGGACAATCCCTGTAGTGTCTGATATAGTATCTCTAGGGGAGTTAAAAAACAAAAAAAGCAAAAAAATAAAATAAAACCACAATAAATAGCTGAAGCACCAGCTCAGCAGCTATTCACAAGTTTTAGATAAGACTGCATAGAAAGGTAGAGGAACTGTATGATGGCAGAACCATCCTAACACACACTCATCTTCTGTCAAAACATGTAAGTAATTGTTGAAGATTACTTCCAATAAGGGAATCACTTCCCTTTGACATAACAACCTCCTTTATAAGCTTAGAGGAAAATTAACAGAAGCTTCTAAAATATAGTAGGTTTTTAAAAACAGCCTCAGGAAAAAAAAATGTTTTTCAAGTATGCATGCATGAACAGTTTATTCTTACCCATTTTAAAGGAATTCCATGAAATATAATACGTTTAGCTCTGCTTTAAAGAGGAAGTAAATCATGATGGGTTTTACTTCCTCTTTATTTCCCTGCAAAGTAAAAGCATAATGGGCTAGTATGTTGCACTTGTCTGCAAACGAAGCCTGCGATGTCCCCGCTGGTGGCCGCGTCCATCTTCACCCCTCTTCCTTCCGGGGCCGTGGACTCCGGCTCTGTGACTGGCCGGAGTCGCGTGACGTCACTCCCGGACATGCCTTTCTTTAGTGTGCATGCGTCTATGCAAGTATGATAAACAGCAGGATAGTGTGGGAGGTTTGGGGATGTATCCCTGCTTTATCATTTTAAAAAGCTAAAAAGTAAAAGCTAAAAATATGGCTAGTTAATTTATCAACGTTAATGATGGATTAAATTAAGAATATGGATAATCCGTGTGTCTATGTGTTAATGGAGTGTATATACACTCTATTACCCCTCCATCTAGTTAAATATCAACCCAATTCAAATTTTTACAAACAGCATACGTGAAAGATATTTCTGTACAGCTGGACCTCTATCTGAAAACGAATTTAGTCTGCAGGTCTTGACCTATTTTTTCTGAGACTGAATCCTCTTGCTATGGGTCACAGCCTCACCTCCTGGAACATCCCTAGGACGCCTTTGAACACAATATAATTGTGAATATTTAACTTTTGTTTCTTATGTCCACAGAACATTTTTCCAGTAGCATTGCAGAACATCTGGGAGGTCTTAAGGAAAAAAAAAAAGGTGAAGAAGAAAGTTTTTTTTTTCTTTTTCATAGTAGTGACTCCTTCCATTGTAACTGCTCTGCCCAGGAACACTACCCTTGGTCAAAGGTTTTCCTACGGTAGAAGACCTTACTCTGATTGTTCTCTTAACTAGTTGAGGACACTGGACATGCTACACACGGCCAAAAAAACGTCTGTCTGATTCAGTGTTATTAAAACTGTTGAATAATTCACACTAAGGCAAAGTTTACACTGGCATTAAAAGCAGGTGTTTAAGGGGCATTAAAAAAAAGCCTCGTCAATCAGGACGCCCGTCGCCACCGCTGACCCAGAAAAAAAAAATATTAAAAAAAAAAAAGTTCCATTCACGCTGAAGTCTCTCACCATCTGCCTACTCCGCCGTCTGACATTTCTTAAAAAGTTAAGGGGCAGGGCCACCCGGTGACGTCACCTGGTGGCATCACACTCTTTTGATGCCATCAACCAATGCATGCTGGGTTGTTGACTTTACAAGGGGGTACCTTTTAGCCCCACCTTTTAGCTATTTAAAAAATGTCAGGACGGTGTGCGTCATGAATGACAATGAATCTACCGGGAATTTTTTACTCAAATAAAAGGAATTGTCAGAAACGACCTCTGTGATTTTGCTTCGTTTTGACACTATTTTTGGTGAATGAGTAGGAGTACAATTTACCCTTATACTCATTCACATGGGGGGACAGAATCTGGGGGCCCCCTTAAAGATTTTGAGAAACTCCCTGACCTCACACTCACAAGCACCGGCCAGGGTAGTGGGGAAGAGGCCCTTGCCTGCATCAACATGGGGACAAGGTGCTTTGGGGGGAGGGGGGCAGAGGACCCAAAGCACCACCCCATTTTAAGGGGATGTGGCTTGGCATGGTTCAGAAGGGGGGGGGGGGTTGCTCGTCCCTTCCCTTGCCTACCTGCCTGCATGCTCGGATAAGGGTCTGGAACGGATTGGGGGGGGCATGCCGTTTTTTCCCTGATTTTTTTTTAATGGGAACACCGCTGACGACTCATCAGTTGTTAAGGGCGTAGTGGCCAGCTTCCTGGCCCGCTCCTCAACAACCAGCTATTGTGGGTGTTTGTGGTGCAGTTTTAACAAGCCAAAAACGCTAGTCAACCATGCCGCCAACACTCATAGGGCATTTGGGGAGCATTTTTAATGCTCATAAAATGCTTATCAACCGCACCTATTAACATGCATTAACCACTTAAGGACTGGAAGAATTGACCCCCTTAATGACCAGGCCATTTTTTGCAATGCGGCACTATGTCGCTTTAACTGACAATTGCACGGTCTTGCGACGCTGTACCTGAACCAAAATGACGAAATTTTTTTCCCGCAGAGGTTTCTTTTAGTGGTATTTGATCACCTCTGTGGTTTTTATTTTTTGCGCTATAAACAAAAAAAAAAAGAAAGTGTCGATTTTGAAAAAATAAAAATTTTTTTTTTTTACTTTTTGCTATAATACATATCCAAAAAAATATAAAAAAACAAATTTATTCATCAGTTCAGGCCGATATATATTCTTCTACATATTTTTGGTAAGAAAAAAAAAAAAAAAATCTACAATTTAGGGACTTTTCATTTTTTTTATTATTTTTATTGGTAATGGTGGCGATCTGCAATTTTTAGCGTGACTGCGACATTGCAATGGACAAATCTGACCACAAATGACACTTTTTGGGGACCAGTGACATTATTATATTGATCAGTGCTATAAAAATGCATTGATCAATGCAAAAATTACACTGGCAGGGAAGGGGTTTACTGCGTCACTTTAACTGACAATTGCGCAGTTGTGCGACGTTGCACCCAAACAAAATTGACGTCCTTTTTTTCCCACAAATAGAGCTTTCTTTTGGTGGTATTTGATTGCCTCTGCGTTTTTTATTTTTTCTGCTATAAACAAAAAAAGAACGCCAATTTTGAAAAAAAAAAACCCCGCAAAAATACGCCTTTTGCTATAATAAATATCACCCAAAAATATATAAAAAAACTGTTTTTTTCCCTCAGTTTAGGCCGATATGTATTCTACAAATTTTTAGTATAAAAAAAAAATAAAAAATCGCAATAAGTATATATTGATTGGTTTGCGCAAAAGCTATAGCGTCTACAAAATAAATTTTTCTCTGGCCTCCCTCCCTGACCCCCTTTTTTCTCCTGGATTATGTCAACACAACGCACTACAAAGGTGAGCCAGGCCGCTGCTGCCAGACTAAAAGAATTTTCACACACACAGGGGCTGCCCTCCCCAAAAAATAGCCAACAGACCCAACACGTCAGCATGTTGTCTAAATTTCAGTTGGGAGCTGGTACCTCCAAAAAGAGCTTGGGGCAGGGGCAGGTGACTCCGGCGATGGGCACAACCCCCCCCGGTGAAAGGTGCATCCCCCCCACTGAAAAATTACCATGTGAAGGGATGGAGGAAGGCCAGGGACAAGGAACATTATCACCTAATACGGACATTTCAGGTGCAGCCGAACCATCTTTAAAAGAAATATTGCTGGCAATTAATACCTGTAAAACTGAAATGTCTGACCAACTTAAAACTGTGCAGGAAGAACTATCACTTTTTAGGCAGGACATGCAAAAAGAACGGGAACGGACTACCGCCCTTGAAGGGAGGATTAGCCTGGTAGAGGATGATCTGAACCCCCTGAAATGAGAGATGAAACTCATAAAAGGAGCAGATGGCTAACTACCAGACAAGGATCGATGAAACGGAAAACAGGATGCGAAGGAAGAATATAAGAATAGTAGGGCTCCCCGAACGATCTGAAGGCCCAGAACCTACGATTTGTTTTGGAAAAATGGTTCAGGGAGTCATTTGGAGATCAGTCCTTCTCACACTTTTTTGCACTAGATAGAGCCCATAGAGTCCCTTCCAGGCCCCCTCAGCCAGGCACCCCCCCATGGCCCCTCTTGGTGAAAATGCTTTATATATATATTTATAGAGATAAAATTTTAAATAAAGCCAGGGAAATGGGTAATATACTATTTAATGGCAATAGGGTCTCAATGTACCCTGACTTCTCACCTGATTTGCAAAAACGGAGGGCCAAATTCACAGAGGCTAAACGCAAACTGCAACATTTAAAAGTGGACTATGCTTCAGAGGAGACTGTTTTCTTTGACACCCCGGAGGGGGTGAAGGACTGGATCATATCCTACAAAAGGAGACTAATATATTTGTGTTTTTTTTCCCTTTTTTCTTGGGTTAATTCACCACAAGCACAATGTTGGAATGAATAGGGAGTGGAGGGATTATGTGTGAGGGAGTAATGAGAACACTACCTCCGGTTAACACAGGGCTTGGCGAAAAACTCTCTTTTTGTATGTTTTTTGTTGTAGGTCTTTGTCTTGTCAGGTATGTTTGTGGTTTTATATGTTGGTTGAATAGAGGTTGGGATGGGGTTGGGTTAGGGAGGGAAGAGGGTAAGGAGAAAACACTAACTGCACTAGTACTATTTAAGATGATAGATATAGGTATCGGTCACATTAGATTGCCCCCAAGTAGGCCCAATGGGAAGAAGAATAGGATGTATGAAAGCACGAGTTTGAAAATGAGTTACGATTGGTCTGATTGGTACACAGGGGTGTTTGAAATCTATTACAGTTCTGAGGGTGTGCAATGCAGGATGGAAGATTTGATAAAATTATCACAAGAAAATCACGTAACAGCAAAAAGACACTGGTATTTTGTTATAAGGCACATTGAAATAGATTATTATGGTTGGAAACACTTTTATTAATTTGAATCTATGTTCTTGGAATGTGCGGGGAATAGGAGATCCAAAGAAAAAGCCAGCAGTTCTCCTGTCTGCAAAAACATATGCGGCAAGTGTACTTTGCTTACAGGAGACACATTTTACAAAAATCACTAGTCCTCAATTAGGGTGGCGAGACTATCCCACACAATTTAACTCAGTTCACACTTCTTATTCCAGAAGGGTGAGTACCCTTATTAGGGTTGGGGTGGCCTTTACCTGTATCCAGACTAAGATACATGAACAGGGACGATATATTTTCTTATTCTGCAGGATTGAAAACAGAACCTGCATACTGGCAAATGTGTATCTCCCCCCCTTTTAACTTATTGATCCTCTGTGAACTCACTAAGTTTACTCTGGATAAACCAGGGGTGCCGGTGATAGTAGCAGGGGATTTTAACATGGTAATGGACCAGAGCTTAGATAGATTCCCCCCAGGGGCATATGCAAACAGAATAGTGGATACCAGGCTACCAGAGTTTTTGACAGAAAGAGGATTGAAGGATATTTGGAGAATACGCAACCCAGGGGCCCGACAACATTCATGCTTCTCCATGACTCACTCTACACTCTCCAGGATTGACTTAGTCCTCGGAAATTAGGAGATAGTGCCACTAATAAAAAATGTGCGTTATAAGCCTAGGGGTCTGTCAGATCACTCTCCCGTGATAGTTTCGTTGGAGCTAGGTAAGCGTGATCATCCCGGGGAGTGGAGACTGAGTCCCTTATGGATTGAACTAATGGGAGATCCGAAGGATGTATTGGGGGCTCTGGGGGAATTTATTGACTTAAATCGGGACACCGCCCCGGCGGGAATAGTTTGGGACACTCTAAAAGCCTTCTTGAGAGGATTGATCATACAGCAGATCTTAAAAATTAGGCAGCAGACCAAGGACTGGGAGAGAACAATGGGAGAGAGGGTAGCAACCGCGGAAGAATAATACATTAACAATCCCACACCAGATACACTTGGGGGCTGTATTAAGGAACAACAAAACTATCAGCTAATGACTCTCCAGAAGGTAGAGAATAAATTTCTCTTTCAAAGACAAACCGCCTTTGGAGAAGGGGAAAGTGTAGGACGGATGTTGGCACAATTAGTTAGAACAAACTCTCCCACATCCACGGTGTCTACGATTACAGTGGATGATGGGAGAGTGTCCTCAAATACCCCAGAGATAGTGAATAGATTTAAAGAGTACTACGAGGATCTTTATAGATCCCAGCAGGGGGAGATGAGCGAAGAGATGGATTCCTTCTTCAGGGAATTGAAGTTGCCCTTTTTTAGCGAAACAGACAGAGCCGAGTTGAACCGCCCCATAACATTAGAGGAGATGACGCATATAACTAACGAGATAGCGAGACAGAAATCTCCGGGACCAGACGGCCTTCCAGCCGAGATATATCGGCATTACGGTAAGGTACTGCTCCCTGACCTGTTGAGGGTTCTGGACAGCTAGAGGGCACAGAGAGAGCTTCCTTCTTCAATGATGCAGTCTCATATTATTATTATACATAAGGAGGGTAAAGACCCCCTCCATGTAGCCTCATATAGGCCGATTGCCCTGCTGAATGCCGATATGAAGATTTTGGCGAAGGTCTTGGCGGCTAAATTAAACAAAGTTATCTCGAACCTCGTCCATCTCGACCAGTCGGGTTTTATACCTGGGAGAACAAGCGTTAACATCAGGCGCCTATACTTGAACCTCCAGGTCCCAACGGACGAGGAAGGGGAGAGGGCCATCTTGTCTTTGGATGCCGCCGAGGCCTTCGACAGCCTAGAGTGGCAGTATTTGTGGAAGGCCGTGGAACTGGCCCAACTGGGTCCGGGCTTCATTGGCTGGGTCAAAATGCTTTATAAAGCACCAGAGGCCAGAGTAAGGGTGAATAGCGAGCAATCAGTCAAGTTTGGACTGGGGAGGAGGACTAGGCAGGGGTGTCCCCTGTCGCCCCTTTTTTTTGCCCTTGCAATTGAACCTTTGGCCATTGCACTCAAGTCATCCGACCAGGTGAGGGGCTTCAGAAGAGGTGATCTGGAAGAGAAAGTTGCACTATATGCAGATGATCTCCTGTTATTCCTTGTGGATATGCGGGACTTCCTTCGGAAAGCCATGAATATCATTAATAGATTTGGCCAAATCTCTGGATTAAAAATAAACTGGGCAAAATCTAGTCTGCTACGAGTAGACTCCCTGGTAGGCCCATTACCTGAGGAGGTAACCCAGATCCCAGTGGTGAACAAATTCAAATATCTGGGCATAAATATCTCTAAGGACCCTCAACAGTTCGCCTTAGATAATATCGATCCTCTGTTGATTAAATTTAAGGGAATAATAAAAATCTGGAAACGTCTGCCATTGTCTGTAGCAGGTCGGTGTAACTTGATCAAAATGATCTGTTACCCCGGCTCCTTTATGTATTGCACAATTCACCAATTTGGCTTTACAAAAAATGGTTTCAAAGGATAGAGACCCTGTTTAGGGAAATTATTTGGAAAGGCGGTCCAGCTAAAATTCGGTTAAGTACTTTGCAACTTCAGAATCAGGAAGGAGGAGTAGCGCTCCCACACCCCTTTAGTTACTTTTTGGCATCACAACTTCAATATTTAGGGGGGTGTAATGTAGATGGACAAGAAGCAGGAAGGAAGTTACTACTACAAACCACTCCACATTAATCTATACCCAAAGCTTTGGAGGCAGGATCCTTTTTCCCAAAACTACCAACTCTGAAGTTAATGATGAAAGTTTGGGACACAGCGAAAATAATACTGAATTACAGAGGATTTTCGGATCTTACTCCATTGTGGGGAAATAATAAATTAGGAGAGCTTCAGAAGATAGGGACAATAAAGCAGTGGGAGAGACGCAGCTTGAAATATCTCTCACAGTTATTTCAAGAAGGCATCTTGAAAACTTTCCAGGAACTAAGAGCTCAATATGCCTTGCCGAATAAATCCTTTTTTAAGTATTTACAGGTCAGGCATGCATCAGAGGTACAGTTCAGGGGAAGGATCTTGGAATGGAGTGAAATTTCTATACTTCAAAAATTAATTAATGGTGATTTAACGAAAGGTTTAATCTCAAAAGTATATCCACATATTAACAAGGGGAGATTGGCTAAGCACAATCCCCCCGGGATCATGGGAAAAAGATGTAGGTAATATATTTGCGCCTAGGAAATACGATATGATTTGCAAGCCCTGGTTGGAAGCAAGAGGGATCCACATGTAAAACACTAATAATCATTAAAATAACTCTGTAAAAAATAAGAGATAAACCTGAGAAAGGACCCTAGAGAATTTAATGATGAGAGAATGGATGGAGGATAGAGGGAGATGGTTGAATCAGTGTGAATGGGGGAAGCGGGTTTGTTTAGTCAATAAAAATGTTATGAGACGTATCCTCAGGCTCCACCCTATACTTAGATAATATATGCTTGGGTTTCAGTGTTCTGGGATGGAGATTTGGATCAACAAGGGGAAACATGTATTTGGTGGATGTATTTCTGTACTGTCCCTTTTTTACCTCTTTATAAATAAGAAAAACTTTTAATAAAGAAATAAAGTAAAAAAAAAAAAAAACATTGGTCAAAGAGGAAAATGTCCCCCCCCTCCCCCCCCCCCCCCCCCGAAAAAAAGCCTTGTTTTTCCTTAAAAGACACAATATATGTATTATTTCAAAACCAGTGAAAATGAAATATATGAGCTTAGCACAGCTGGTTAGTGATTGCTGACCTTGGAAGGGGTTAACGGCTCAGAGGCAGAGTATTGATAAGTCTAGTTGCTGGACCGCGCAGTCACTGCCTGTGATAAAGTCAGAAGGGACAAAATGTACGTCGGGGTGTGACTAGAGGGCAACCAAAATCATTGCATTAATATTGTGAGAGCGTTTCCCTGGATAGTAGTCAGCCAGCGTGGAGATGGTGAGACTGAAGGGGATCGCTTAAATATGTCATGAGCTATACAATGTTTGATGTAAGATGTTTTACACGTGAGTGGACCAGTTATTGTTTTCATATTAAGGATTGAGCTTTACAATATTACACTAGTGGAAGCCTTTCTTTTTCATCTACCTATGGATATGCACCTGATTCCTATGGCTTACTAGCCTACCCATGAGAGTGGTAGACAAATAAAGTTGGTGAGTTTCCACCTGATGGGAGCGGGTCTGATGCGACACATACACCTTAACAGTGTTTTTTCTTAATTAAGAAATCACTGGGAATATAATCACATTTTAATTTTTTGTTGTTTAACCCCTTCCCGACCAGCAGCTGCAGTTGTACTGCGGCAGGTTGGCTCCCCTGGGCGAACCGACGTAACTCTACGACCACTAGGGGGCACATGACCGCCGTCCACCCGCGATCGCTCCACACAGAGACAGAACGGAGATCTGTCAATGTAAACAGACAGATCTACTACTAAGTATGAACAACGATCGGTCTCCTCACCCAGTCAGTCCCCTACCCCTACAGTTAGAATCACTCCCAAGGGAACACAGTTAACCCCTTGATCGCCCCTTAGTGTTAACCCCTTTCCTGTCAGTGAGATTTACACAGTAATCAGTGCATTTTTATAGCACTGATCGCTGTATAAATGCCAATGGTCCCAAAAATGTGTCAAAAGTGTCCGATCTGTCCACCATAATGTCGCAGTCCCGATAAAAATCGCTGATCACCGCCATCACTAGTAGAAAAAATAAATAAAAATGCCGTAAATCTTTCCTTTATTTTGTAGATGCTATAATTTTTGCGCAAAGCAATCAATATACACTTATTGCGATTTTTATTACCAAAAATATGTAGAATAATACATATCGGCTTAAACTGAGGAAAAAATTTGCTTTTTTTAAAAAAAAAATGGGGATATTTATTACAGCAAAAAGTACAAAATATTGTGTTTTTTTCAAAATTTTATTTATAGCGCAAAAAATAAAAACAGCAGAGATGATCAAATACCACCAAAAGAAAGGTCTTTGTGGGAAAAGAAAAGGACGTCAATTTTGTTTGGGTACAGCGTCGCACGACCACGCAATTGTCAACTAAAACGATGCAGTGCCGTATCACAAAAAATGGGCTGGTCATTGAGCAACCAAATCTTCCGGGGCTGAAGTGGTTAAAGAGGACTGTCATTGGACTGTTGTTTTGTTTTTCTTTTCATGACATCTTAATTTCATTATCTTTTATATTTTTTATATTTCCTTTGTACATGGAATATTATATATATTCAATCGTTCATTTTTTTTATTGAACACTGAAATAACCAGGTGTTATTGTTGCGCTTCTGTGAATTTTGTTACATATGCACTTTGGTATAGATATTTAATTTTCACTGGTTTTGATATTTATGGTTGTAAGTAGCATCATTGGTTGTGATTTTTCTATATTATTTGGAGCACGGGAGATCACTATTATACATACAGTATGTATTACTTAATTACTTAATTAGTTACCATAAAGAGATTGTAAACCTTTTAAAAAAAAAAAAATATGTCATGCTTACCTGCTCTGTGCAATAGTTTTGAACAGATCAGCCCTGATCCTCCTCTTCTGGGGCTCCCCACCCTCACTCCTGGCTCTGCCTTTTTGGCGCGTACCCAGCAGCTTCCTATGGGGGCACTCATGTGGGCTTGATCCCGAGCTACGCTGCCTGCATCTACAGACACAGACAGTGCGGCTCAACCCTGCTCCCTTCTCACAGGATTTGATTGACAGCAGCAGGAGTCATTGGCTCCTGCAACTGTGAGGACGGAGAGAGCTGCTGCTCTCGTGCACATAACTGGATCGAGCACAGAGGGTTTTTTACCTTAATGCAGAGAAGGTAAAAAAAACAAAACAAAAAAAAAAAACCTTTAGAACCACTTTAAGTTATGACAAAATTATTGCGGAATCCACAGCAGAAATTTAAAAACTGCTCCATAGAGGGTGTACAGGTGTAAGACATGAAGTGGTTAATTTATTTTGAGGAGCTCAAAAACAGCCAGTTTGAAAATGTAATAGAAGTGCATTATGGGTGTTACTTAAAACTGCCTTTACTGATTTTTTCCTCACAACTGCATGTATGCACAAATGCATCCACGCATGGACATGTACTAAACGGCCATTTACACCTCACTAAATCATCTGATCATTTACAACATCCCACACCTACAAATGATAGCAGTTAGGCTTAACCCTTTCAATGCCAGGTCCGTACGCCTGCAGGTGGCCAAGTCCTCTTTTCTCCCTCTCCTATAAGCTCATGGTCACTTCAATGACTATAAACTTATGGCAGAATTGTTCAGCAGACTTTGCTGAACAATTCTATAACTCTGATCAGCAAATTACAACCCACTGATCAGAGTTATTAACCCTAAATGTGACCCCCCCCCTCCCCTCCATGCCGCCGCTTCCCTGTCCCCAGCCTCTTCACCCCCCTGCCGCTCCCTTTCACCTAAAACTACTCCCCCCACTCTCCTTTACTGTCCCCTTCACTCCCAGCACTGAGTACCCCCCTCCACCTGATCCCCCCCCCCGCAGCTACCATCATAAGCTGGTATCCCTCCTCTGCTGCTCCCACCAGCTTCAGGTGCTGCATGGGGCTCGGGGGGATCCAGATGTCCCCCCCCAATCACTCTGATCACCCCCCATACCGGCCCCCGCATCCCTGATCCATCCATGCTGGGAGCAGCATCCCTCCTCCCCCTCCCGCAGCCTCCTCTCCAGCAATCTGACAGGTTGGGGAGCAGTGCGGGTGCAGGTGAAGTTTGGGCTTGGTAAACATGTGTTTACCACCCCCCTCCGTGTAGCACAGTGGACGCAGGCAGCTATTACTATGATCGCTCTTAAATGTCCACTGACAGCTGATAATAGTAAACCGTGAGTGTTACTATGTATCAGACTGTCAGTTTATTAGTGAGGAATCTCTTTACAGATTCCTTATTCATTCAAGTAAAGTGCTGCAGAGAAAATGAGCCCCTGTCTCAAAAAAAGATATGGTGGTCCGTTTAGACCTCTAATATCTCACCAAAGTCCCCCCCCCCAAAAAAAAAACCATAGTAAGACCCAGTGACTTTTTTGGGGGACAGCAACCCCCCCTCCAGGTACGCCCACACCCAGCCTCTCCACAGTGATTGCCCCCCTCCTGCACTCACCCTTTCAGGGTGACAGTCTCCCACCGCACTCTCCCCTCCACGGCTTCCTCGGGAGAAGCTGGAAGACAATAGCAAATATTAATTCGCTATTGTCACAAGTGGCTTGAAAAAAAAAAACTCACACAAACATATGAGTCCAGCACCCTGCAGGGGGGCAGTGCCCCAGCGCCCCTAATGGACTGGCTGCTCCTGGTAAGACCCCTTTCACATGGAGGGCACTCTGTCAAGCAGATACGCCTGCTCAGTGGGGGATCAGTCTGCTGATCCCCGCGGAGCAGGCAGATGATAGGTCTGCATCCTCTCTGCTGATGCAGAGTGCACACGGACACAGCCCGCTGTTCTCTATGGGGCGGTCGGATGGAAACGGACCGCCTGTCCAGTTCCATCGGATACCATCTGATCTGATCTGCTAGATGGATGGGGAATGGGATTCCCATCCCTCTGTTTTTAGCGGACTGGACTGGATCGGATGCAGGCAGGTGTAAGCAGACACATCACCATTTACATCAGCCTCTCGAAAGAGAACAATGGGTGGTCCGATTGGGCCTGCCTGAAAAACGAACAGGCAGATCCAATCGGTGTGCTTGTGTGAAAGGGGGCCTAAGGCCTTGTTCACACAGAGCATACACAGCGTACCTTTTCAGGGATGCACAGGTGTTCCGTGCATCTCTGTGCAGGCAGTCCCATTGATGTAATTTGGGATGCAGCAACTGCACGAACAGAGCCGTTGCTCCCAATTTTACATCCATATAGGTCCGGTTGCATGTCCCTGAGCTCACACTGTCTGCGTTTAGGGTCATGTACCCACACCCACATGGATGTCAGATTGGGAAAAGCAGCTATGCCTGTGCAGCCATTGCATCCCAATCCACATAAATGGGACTGCCTCTACAGGAATGCATGGAACACCTGTTCGTTGCTGTGCAGATAAACATGGCCCTCCATGGGCATACACTTTAGTATGCCACATGTGAACAATGCTTTAGCAGCAATTTAGCAGGAATTTTGTAAGTTACGTTTTCGTTTATGTGTACCATTAATGATTTTAGTGTTTTATTAGCGAAAATATTGTTTTGATAAACATTTGCGCAAATATTGCGCTGCCTTAAAAACCAGAAGCAGCTTCTTTATATTCTACTGGCGATGTGCTTTCTTTTACAAATTCTAAAAGCTGTAATTGAAAAAGGAAAACCTGTAGATTTTCTAAGAAACTTTTGCATACATCCGATTTTCACAATTTTGCAAAAAAGGCGTAATGTAAAAAATAAAAAAAAATTGTTATTTATTAACTCCATACAGGTTAAGCTTTTATATTTAGTAGGGATTTAGCAGGAATTTAGTAAAATTAGCTGTGTTTTTATCTGCCAATAATGGTTTTAGTGTATTTTTTGCAAATATATTGGTTTGATGAACATTTGCCCAAAAACTGCGGGACCTAAAAAATTTGTAATTTTTAATAGAAATCAGTAAAAAAATCAGCAGGTCCTTTTTATTCTAGAGATCATATGCTTTCAGAAAATATATGGTTTTGGGGTCCTTCACAAAGTCTGAAAGCTGTAAGGGAGAAATGAAAACCTTTAGATTTTAGAGAAATTTGGATATTTACACAATTTTCACCATTTCACATAAATGCACAATTTAAACGTTACAAATATTTGTTATTTATTAACTCAATACAAGTTTAGGCTTTTATATTTAGTAGGAATTTTGTAAAATTTGCTGTGTATTTATCTGCCAATTATGATTTTAGTGGATTTTTAGCAAAAATATTGTTTTGATAAACATTTGCGCAAATATTGTGGGACCTTAGAAATCAGTAGCACCTTCTTTTTATTCTGATCGTGTACTTTCAGGAAAAAAATGGTTTGGGGGCTCTTTTACAAACTTTGAAAGCTAAAGAAAGTGAAAAATAAAAAAGCAATGGAAAATTGGCAAAAATAGTCTGGCCACCTGAGTGTACAAAATGGAGAACAGGAGCTTGCAGCAAAAGGGTCAAAGCCTTTGACAGAATGCATTCAAAGCTGTGCATTGTTTCAAGGATTACCAGCCTGGAACACATCCAGACACTTCTTTTTATTGACAGCTTAGAGATTAGCAGTTGTTAATTACTTTGGAAAGAATCAATCGTTACTAATAATACATGACACCGGCAAAGAAAACACAATAGGCGTAAGGCTGAGGATTGAGACCTTGTTTCAGTAAAGACATAGGTTTTCAATTATGCAGCAGCTCGTTTTAAGCAGCGCTGGCAGCATGCATACACATGATGAGCACTGACACTTGAGTGCATGCACAAAACACCAGTATCAAAATGACACAGCAAGTAAATCATCAAACCAGACTGCAGTTTAGTCACCTGTGCTTACGTTGAGGTGTGGATTGAGTAAATGTTTGTTTAGCCGGGACTTTATTTCCTGCTCTTGACTTTCTCACATCGTAAAATACCCTTAAGTAGACTTGAACTCAAAAAGTGAGGATATGCAATGTGATAGAACATCTAGAAATTTTTTATACTAAAGAAGTGTTCTTTAACCACTTGACCTCCGGAAGGTTTTACCTCCTTCACGAAAGAGCCATTTTTTTGTTATTCAGCACTGTACTATTTTAACTGGCAATTGCACAATCATGCAACACTGTATGCAAATGACATTAATATTTTTTTCACACAAATAGAGATTTCTTTTGGTGGCATTTTATTTTTCATTTTTGCCATATAAACAAAAAAAGGCCTAAAATTTAGAAAAAATATATATTTTTTTATTTTCTGTTATAAAACATATCCAATAAAAACAAATTTCTTCACAAACTTACCGTACATACTTGAGTATAAGTCGAATTTTTCAGCCCTTTTTTTTGGGCTGAAAGTGTCCCCTTCGACTTATACTCGAGTCACCGCCGTCTGTCTGCATGATCAGCATGTCATGCAGGCAGATGGCGGCCGGCGTGTGATGATAGTGTTCGGCGGCTATTCCAGCTTTCAAAAGCCGCGCCTCCTGCTCGTCTGTGATAGGCTGAACAGCTGTCAGTGTACAGCCTATCACGGACATTCTCTCATCCTCGTCCGTGGTATGAGAATGAGAGAATGTCCGTGATAGGCAGTCAGCGGGCAGCCTATCACAGACGAGGAGGAGGCGTGGCTTTTGAACTGTGGAATGGCCGCCGAACACTATCATCACACGCCGGCCGCCGTCTGAGGATGGAGATCGCCACAGGGAGGAAGGAGATCGCCACAGGGAGGCTGCACAGGACACAGGTAGGCTGCACATGCACACAGGACATGTACAGGACACATGCACACAGGGATACAGGAACACAGGACACATGTACAGGACACACATGTACAGGACACAGGACACATGCACAGGGTACAGGTAGGCTGCAAAGGACACAGGGAGGCATGCAGCTGCAGATGGGCATTTCTCACCCTCGTCTTATACTCGGGTCAATAAGTTTTTCCCAGTTTTTTGTGGTAAATTAGGGGCCTCGACTTATACTCGGAACGACTTATACTCGAGTATATACGGTAGGCTAGAATGTATTTTACAACATGTCTTTGGTTAAAAAAAAATCCCAATAAGTATATCTTCATTGGTTTGTGTGAAAGTTATAGTGTCTACAAACTATGTTATATATATTTGTAAATTGATCAATCCTGATGTAATTGTGGCCCGTCTCATTTCTTGAGGCCCATAAAATGCCAGGACAGGTTGGAAAGTAGACAGTCTGAGGCTTTTAGTAAGAGGCATGGAGTGTTTTTTGAAGTTGCAATTTTTCTGGCACAATGTTCTGGAAAATGAAGTTAAATCAAATATGTTCTTTTTATATACATACCGTCGCCAATTTAGTACAGCGTGATCATATGACTGGTGTGGCGGTGATCAGAGATACTGACAAGTGATAATGTTTTTTTATTAAGTTTAACATTTTCGTTTTGTTAGCTTTTTAAAAAAACTTCTTTACTATTTTTTTTTACCAGAGTAGTTCAGTTCACTACTCTAGGGGTGATCAGGGATGTTTTTTTTTTTACACTTTGATTGCTGTTACAGGGATGATCACTGCAACAGCCACGTTTTGAACTTTCATGAATGGGTTAGATTCGTAACAGCTGTGATTACCTATTCTGTGCTGCGATTGTCCCACAGCACAGAATAGGTAATCACTTTACATGGTACAGGGTGCTGTGAGTGACCCAGGTACCATGTGATAGCTGTGAGACAATCACAGCATCACTATAGGAAACACAGCTGTTATGACTAAAATTCATTCATAACAGCTTTGCTGACATTGTGATCACGTGATCACATAGCAATCACATGATCCCCTGGCCGCCACAATCCGCTGGGTCCAACTAGAGCAGCAGGATGACTTACATGTATGTGATCCAGCCTGGCCAGGCTGCCCTGCTGTCGTAAATATACTGTGGCTGAGTACAAACGGTTAACACATTCTTTTTGTCCTTAATTTTAGCTGTACAATACAGCAGTAAGCTTCTTGGTATTGTGAGGGTGCCTAGGCACTCACGTGCATACAGGCTGTTAGCTGTACACCAATCAGCCATAACATTATGGTACTGACAGGTGAAGTAAATAAGGGCTTCTGTAGCATTTCAGCACATCTGAAAGTGGGTGGGATATATTAGGCAGTGAGTGAACATGTTGACCCTAAGGTTGATATGTTAAAAGCAGAAAAAAATGGGCAAGGATAAGAATTTCAGAAACTGACACAGGCCAAATTGTAATGAGGAGGCTAATAGTCCGCTCCAATAGAAGAGTACAAGACCTACTGTAGCTCAAATTGTTGAAATGGTTAATGCTGGTTCGGATGGAAAGGTGTCAGAAGACACAGTGCACCGCAGTTTGTTGCATATGGGGCTACATAGCCGCAGACCGATCAGGGTGCCTATCACTACATTAGCTGACTCCAGTGTGACTTTGGAGTCTGACTTTTATACGACTTTGATACAACTTTTGCACTGAAGTCGTATCAAAGTTGCAACAAAGTAGTGCAGTAACTTCAGTAGTGTTAATTGTAACGGCTCTCAGAGATGGATCGCATTGCACACGTCCTGCGACTTTCGGTCTCACAAGTTAGATACTAAGTCATGAGTGTGAACCAAGTCTGAAGGCAATACTGGTGACTATTTTTTTTCCCCTCTGCTTGCATTTTTGAGCATAGCTTTCACAGTTCAAATCCTCTTAAGTTATTTACATGTATTTTAAGGCACTTATCACAAACAAATTTAAAGCTGAACTTCAGTCATTTTTTCAACTTTGCATCTAATAAATCCTCTGCCCTTGTTGTTTTAACTTTGGATAGTAAAACATTTTTTTTTCTGCCAGTAATTACCTATTATAGTCTACTTCCTGTTTCTTGTCTGGTAAAAAGCCTAGGTTTATGACATCATGCACAGCTCTCTCTCAATCTCGTGAGAGTTTGCCAGGAAGGGAGGGGGGATGAGTCATAAGAGGGCCAATGAGAGCTGCAGAGCTGGAGGTGTGCAGCTTTAGCTGCCCACAGTTAAAATGATTGCAGCCAGACTCAGTGAAAGGAGATTTCTGCAGCATATTTGGCAAGTACAGAATCACAGTATTTATAAAATAATATGCAAAGTGATTGGAGGGAAGCTTCAGAATGGCAAAGATGTTTTTATTACAAAGTATGTGAGCGGACTGCAGTTCCTCTTTAACAAGACCAATTTTAGCATTATATAGTTATCACTTAAATTTGGTTACACTGGTTTCTATTTCAGACATTAGTTGTTCACAGGGTAGGTACTATGGTAAGTAGGTGACCACAAAGACTCAAAAATCTGAGCCACCTCTAAATAACTTTTAAGTTAAACGAAGACTTGCTAGAGAATGGTTAATTAATCTTGAATATTAACCCATATTTAAAGCATAATCTGGGGCATAGCAAAGATCCTGAAAGACCAGGGGGCTCTCTGGGCACCTAGATTAAAATGTTTTGGAGCATGTAACAGAATGGAAAACAGTTAGGGCTGTTTCTTACACTCCATTTCTTCCATTCTTAAGTCCCTTCTGATGTTCTGGTCCTTAAATGATCCTTATTTATTTTACATACCTTCATTTATAGTTTTCATCACAGTTAGCTATTACTGACGTAGTTTGATCTTTTATTTCCAAAGAACTGCTGTAATTGCTTAAAAAATGTTAACTAGAATTGGGCTTTAATCTGCTTGTCCCCTACTTAAAGTCCACCTAACATTTTATGTCCAAATGGTGACAATGCATCAGTGAGTTCCCAGTGTAATATCAATCCCCTTTAACCTGCTTTTGATTGTAAAACAAACAAAAAAAAGCACACCAAAAGAATCAAAGCAACCAACAGTTTATTACTAAAAGGATAAAACCGCTGAAATGGTTGGTGGTAGGTTGCCCCTATTGGTTTGGTCATTTTGCAATTGAAAGCTGGTTGGCAGAGGTTAAAAATGCCTAAAAATTGTAGTATAATGTTGACCATACACAGGAGAATTTTCTATCAATCACTTCTGACATTACTACACGACATGGGTACTGGTAAGATGCACTGATCTCCGAATTGTTTGCTAGTTTATACAGTATTTCTGTATGACTAGTATTGGAGTTTGTTTTATAAATAGATTCAGGTTAAAGGTGTCAGGGCTGGGCTCAGCCCTTCCTTCTCTGAGTTGGCCGCTCAGCTGTCGGCTTATTGCCAGCTCCCATCTCTCTCCACAGTTACCCAGCTGTTGTTGATTCTGCTAGTCAGTCCTGCTCACTTCATTCCTGCCTTCGCCTTTGTCAACATCACAGAGACTTTCTCCTGCGTTCCTGTTGAAGACTTGCTCGGCTGACGTTCCTTCTGGCTGCTGATCCTGCTTGCTGTACTACTACGTTTATCTCTGGCTCTCTAATATTTTCTTGGCTGACTACCTGATCCAGTTACGGAACTCTGGCTTGTTTAGACTACGCTTACCTTATTATTATTATTATTAAACAAGTGTGATTTAACTATACTTCTGTCTCGGTCTGATTCATGGTTCCTGATAAAAGGGAATAGTCAGGGAATTTGGTAGGATTAACTGAATGTTACTTTATAGATTCAACAATGACTGATGACGTCTAGATGAGGAAAAGGGTAGAGTGTGGCTTAGGTACATAGCAGCATCCCAAAACTGGGAGCAGCCGGTCGCACACAGCATAGCACTGCAGGAGCCACCCACTAAAACCAATACATGCTGTATATACCAAGTGCGCTAATACTAAAATTGTGAGTGCATTGTGTTTTTATGTATTTTTTTAATATATTTTTTATGTATTTAATTGGCTTTAATATGTGGAGTTTTGCAATGATATTCTCTTGTGCTGAATATAAGTAAGAAAATATGGGATAAAACTTTTGCACAGCTTTTTGTGCAAAAAGTATTTCCGCACAATTTGCAGTATAAATATAAACATAAATATACTGTATATGGCACAGAATAATTTGCTATTTGCATTATTTGAACAAAAAGAGTATTTTGAAGAAATTTATTTACACATTGTTGGCACTAGGATTGTTTTTGCAAAAAATATTGTTTATATATTTGCACAATATAGTATGTTTTATATATTAAAGGAAGAGTCGAAGGACACATTAGGGTTGATTTACTAAAACTGGAGAGTGCAAAATCTCGTTAAGCCATGTCTTTACGGACCTTGCTTTGTGTACTGGTCCAAATCATTGGTAGAGGGGAGATTATGGTGTGGGGTTGGGCTTGGTCCTTTAGTTCCAGTAAAGGGAACTCTTAAGATGTCAGCATACCAAGACATTTTGGACAATTTCATGCTCCCAACTTTGTGGGAACAGTTTGGAGATGGCCCCTTCCTGTTCCAACATGATTTCACACCAGTGCACAAAGCAAGGTCCATAAAGGCATGGATGAGCGAGTTTGGGGTGGAGGAACTTGACTAGCCTGCACAGAGTCATAACCTCAAACCGATCGAACACCTTTGGGATGAATTCGATCAGAGACTGCGAGCCAAGCCTTCTCGTCCACATCAGTGCCTGACCCTACAAATGCGCTTCTGGAAGAATGGTCAAGCATTCCTATAGACACACTCCTAAACCTTGTGGACAGCCTTCCCAGAAGAGCTGAAGTTGATATAGCTGCAAAGGATGGGCCAACTCAATATTGAACGCTATAGACTAAGACTGGAATGCCATTAAAGTTCATGTGCATGTAAAGGCAGGCATTCCAATATTTTTGGTAATATAGTGTACAGTATATATACACAAATGTTTATAATCAGACAAACAAAAGCTGGAAAAAATTGATTCACTGAATTTCTGAAATTTTATTGGTTGGTCTCATTTCCTCTAGGCCAAGACAAGCAGATAGTTCAGTAAGCTAATGAATGTAGTTCTTGGGCAATAAAGTCTTGTTTAATTGGTGGCAGTGGCATACTTATAGCCATAGTAGCCCATGCAGATTTAATGGGTAGGTGGGAGCCCAATTAGGGAGGATATTGAGGCAAATTAAACTGTGAAGTCTGCAGTCTAGATGGTTGCTAATCTAAAATCCCCATTTCGATATCTATAGTAAGGAATAAGGATGGGCTCGGGCGTGTTCACACACTCCACGTGCAGAGCCCGCCAGGAAGTCGGCACGGCACTGCGCTAATCACAGGCAGCGAGACATTTCCTGATCTCTGCAGCCGCGCATCCGGAAAATGTATTATTGCCTGTGATTAGCGCAGCGCCGTGCCGACTTCCTGACGGGCTCTGCACGTGGAGTGTGCAAACACGCCCGAGCCCATCCTTAGTAAAGAATATAGTGTAGCTGTCTTAGTGTAGATTTATGACCATCTCAACTTCTATAGCTTCCACCCAGCACCGAAATTAACCATCCATGCCAAAGACAGTCAACCCATGGATTTTTTTTACAATGTTGTCTCCCTCTTCCTTGACAATTTTTAACCACAGTAGTGGGCCCTACTAGTATACTGACTATTTTACCAGCTCTCCTGCTAGCTTGTCCTTGATATAGACAGAGTTGGTACAGAAAATAATCACCCCCCTTTAACCACTTGCTGACCGGCTCACGCACATTTACGTTGGCAAAGTGGTTCGTTCCCGCGAATCAACTCCTTTAAGAGCCATAGCAGGCGCACGTCCGCTGTGCATGGCCGGCGGGCGTGATCACCTGCGACCGCGGGCACGAGAACCAGAACGGGGATTTGTGTGTGTAAACACACAAATCCTCGTTCTGACAAGAGAGAAGAGACAGATCTGCTGTTCGTAGTAATTACGAACAGCAAGATGTTTCCTCCTCCAGTCAGTCCCATCACCCCACAGTTAGAAACACTCATGAGGGAACACATTTAACCGCTTGATCGCCCCCTATTGTTAACCCCTTCCCTGCCCTGCCAGTGGCATTTACACAGCGATCAGTGCATTTTTATAACTCTAATCACTGTATAAATGTCAGTGGTCACAAAAAAAAGTGTCAAACGTGTCTGATCTGTCCGCCGCAATGTCGCAGTCCCACTAAAAATCGCAGATCACCGACATGACTAGTAAAAAAAACAAAAATAAATAAAAAGGCCATAAAAATGCCATAAATCTATCCCCTAATTTGTAGAAACTATAACTTTTGCGCAAACCAGTCAATATACGCTTATTGTGATTTGTTTTACCAAAAATATGTAGAAGAATACATATTGGCCTCAACGGATGAAGAAATTCTTTTTTTTTTTTTTTTTTTGGGGGGGGGGGGGGGGATATTTATTCTAACAAAAAGTAAAAAATATTGTTTTTTTTTTCAAAATTGTCAGTCTTTTTTTGTTTATAGCACAAAAATAAAAACCGCAGAGGCGATCAAACACCACTAAAAGAAAGCTCTATTTGTGAGAAAAAAGGGACGTCAATTTTGTTTGGGTACAGCTTTGCACGACTGCGCAATTGTCAGTTAAAGAGACGCAGTGCTGTATCGCAAAAAAATGGCCTGGTCATTAGGGGAAAAATCTCTGGTCCTTAAGTGGTTAAAACCATCACATTTTGTTGCTTTGCAGACTGAAATTATGATTTTGTTTTAACCAGCTGTATTTACTCATTGCAACTTATAACATTCAAGCAAAAGACATAACACCAACACGTTAGAAAAAAAAAATCAAAAACAGAATAGAATTAGAGTTGAAAAAGGATCACCCCCCTTGTGTCAGTATTTTGGTGAACCACCTTTTGCTTTAATTACAGCCTTTAGTCTGTTGGGATATGTCTCTACTAACTTTGCACATCTAGACTTTGCAATATTTGCCCACTCTTCTTTGCAAAACTTCTCAAGTTCAGTTAAATTTGATGGCAACCATTTGTGGACTGCAAATCATTCTGCAGATTTTTAATAGGGTTTAAATCTGGGCTCTGACTAGGCCATGCAAGAACATTGACCTTTTTCTCCAACAAATTCAATTTGTGGTCATTCTTTGGGTCATTGTCATGTTGGAAGGTAAAACTTCTTCCCATTAACAACTTTCTGGCCGATTTTCCTCAAGAATTTAACTGCATTTTGCTCCATCTTTTCTTCCTTCTATCCTGACAAGTGCTACAGTCCCTGCTGCAGAGAAACAACCCCATAACAGGATATTACCACCTCCATGCTTTACTGTAGGAATGGTGATTATTTGGATGGTGAGCGGTATTGGATTTCCGCCAGACATTGGTCTCATCTGACCATAACACCTTTTTTCATGTGGCCTCAGAATCAAAATGCGTTTTGTCAAAGCTCAATCATGACTGCATGTGGCCTTTCTTGAGTGGCTTTTTTCTGGTAACCCTCCCATACAAGCCACATTTGTACAGAATTTTGTGATACTGTTGTCACATGCACATAATGACCACTCTGTCTTAAATTATTGCAACCGTTTCAGGAGTTGCTGTAGGCCTCTTGGTAGCCTTTCTAACCAGTTTCCTCCTGGCTCTTCCATTCAGTTTGGAGCAACGTCCTGACCCAGGTAGGTTCTGTGTTGTACCAAATACCTTCCATGTCTTAATAATAGACTTCACTGTGCTTCTTGGCATTGATAAAGCCTTTGAAATTTTTTTTGTATCATACTCCTGACTTGTGCCTGTCCACAACTTTATTCCACAGATCTTTTGACTGTGCCTTCCCACCCATAGTTGATTGCTTGGCTTCAGTTGCACTACCAGGACTAAAATTCCCCAGGAAATCTATTATCATGCTGATCAAAAATTACCACAGCTGATCACAGTTGAAAGTCAAATGGCCTTGTGTGTCATTAAGAAGGTGATTAGCTACACCCGATTGAGTTTACAAGTCATCTTTCCAACTCAGTGATTCTGTTTTTAAATGTTTTTTATTTTTTTTCTGACATGTTGGTGTCTTACCTTTCGCGGGATGTTATAATTTGCGCTGAGTAAACACAGCTGGATAAAACAAAAACCATGTGTCTTCATTTTAGGCTGCAAAGCAACAAAATGTGAGTATTTTAAAGGGGGGACAATTCTTTTTTTTTGTATACCCATTGTACTTTACGTGAAGATCAGCAACAGAATTGCTGCACAGAGGTGTTGATGGGGGCCCCATAAAAATTCTGTGGTTCAATGATCTATAGTTACAACTCTGATTGGTGGGCAATAGCTTTGCATCTATTCACTGCATGTTGACACTTTGAAACACTTGTCATTGGCTACACCATTGATCATCACAACAAATGTTTTCACATGTAGCATTACTTGCTCATAGCCTAGGGCAGTGATGGCGAACCTTGGCACCCCAGATGTTTTGGAACTACATTTCCCATGATGCCCATGCTCTCTGCAGTGTAGTTGAGCATCATGGGAAATGTCGTTCCAAAACATCTGGGGTGCCAAGGTTCACCATCACTGGTCTAGGGTGTGATAGGTGGTAGGGAGGACTACCTTGACAGCAGGTGGAAATGTATATGGAAATCAGTTAGCATTGCCATCTGCTTTTAGGGACACAAAACGAACAGACATTTTAGGATTCCTCAATTCTCACCAGACTGAGACAAACCTATCTATCACTTATCATACTCTCATGCAAAGGGTGTTCACACCAAATACTAATTTAATTTGGATTTATTTTCTGTCCATTTAGTTTCCATTTTGTTAATTGATAAAAAATAAACAATTAACAATTCTATTTCTGAAAACATTCTTAATTTACAGCATTTTTCACACATGCCTAAAACGGTTGCACACTACTGAATATAAACAGATAAGCACTGTACGTTAAAAAAATGAATCATATTTTCAAGAAATATGCTAGTGCCTTATTAAATGTCTGAAGATTTGAACAAGGAACAGATCAAACAGGCACAACCATGATCAATTGCACACCCAAAGAAAAATAAAAGAACATTACAGAAGAGATCTGGGGTCATCTATAATAAAAGTTAAACTTGGTGATACCATCTCATGTCTCAGAAATCTGAGTGCATTACACAAGTATTCAGACCCCAAATTCATGTATCACCTTGCAATCTGCTTTGTTCCTGGTCTGTCCTTTGCTTACAGTGTTGAACAAAGCATCTGGGAACGGTTTGTCAAATGGACAGCAATTAATGCATTTAACTGGCTGTGATCAAGGTAGAATAGAAGTAATATAACATAACAGACATATATGTTTCTTAGAATTTTTTTTTACCTTTTCATGGTTTTCAATAATTATTTCAACAACAATATTCTGGAATTTGATATCCATGATGGCTGCTACAGTTTCCTCTTGGGGACGCAAAAGTGTTGGCCCAAAAACCACTCCCAGGTTGGCTACAGTCATCAAGTTTTGCTTATGATTAGCAGCAACACTGAAAGCAAACAAAATCTTTTTTAATTTGCAGCAACATTTGTTTTTAAACGCACAACACATCAGGTGTAGAAAACTGTATAATGAACATACATAAAATCTAAATAATATAGTTTATATTCACACTGGGCTGCTCACCTGCCGCTGAAGGCCTGTCAAAACAAGACAAGTGTCTGTACAGCCATTGCATCCCCATAGAGAAACATAGGTTGCCTGCATACAGCTTCAAAAATTCATTCAAGCTGTATGGGCCATAGCACCTGTGTGAATGAGGCCTAAAATTTAATTGTCCAAAGACATATGTAAACATTTACATCTTAGGTGTGTAAATATGAAAAGGCACAAAAAACAACCCTTTTGGTACACACTTAAAATGCATGTCGGTGCAAAATAAAAAAAAACACATAAGTACATCTCAGCAATACAGATTTATCAATGTTTTATTCCTTTACAGGCCCTGCAAGTACAGAAAAAAACCTTTTGAATATTCCAAAAGTGGTGTCAACCCTGCCCATTGCCTTTTTCAAAAAGCACTCCTGTTATATCTTACTATCAACTGCATAGGGAACAATTGACTTGTAGACCAAGGGCTGACCAGTCACTGGGATAACACAGGCAGAGAGACAGGTTTAAATTTCTGACAAGGTCAATAAGTATATTTTTGCAGTTATGAAACAGATACAGTGAGGGAAAAAAGTATTTGATCCCCTGCTGATTTTGTACGTTTGCCCAGTGACAAAGAAATGATCAGTCCATAATTTTAATGGTAGGTTTATTTTAACAGTGAGAGACAGAATAACAAAAAAATCTAGAAAAATGCATTTCAAAAAAGTTATAAAATGATTTGCATTTTAAATGAGTATAATATGTATTTGACTCCTTTGCAAAACATGACTTAGTACTTGGTGGCAAAACCCTTGTGGGCAATCACAGAGGTCAGACGTTTCTTGTAGTTCACCACCAGGTTTGCACACATCTCAGGAGGGAATTTGTCCCACTCCTCTTTGCAGATCCTCTCTCAGTTTCGAGGCTGATGTTTGGTAACGCGAGCCTTCAGCTCCCTCCACATATTTCCTATGGGATTAAGGTCTGCAGACTGACTAGGCCACTCTAGAACTTTAATGTGGTTCTTCTTGAGCCACTCCTTTGTTGCCTTGGCCGTGTGTTTTGGGCCATTGTTATGCTGGAATACCCATCCATGACCAATTTTCAATGCCCTGGCTGAGGGAAGGTGGTCATCACCCAAGATTTGATGGTACATGGCCTTGTCTATTGTCCCTTTCATGCAGTGAAGTTGGCCTGTCCCCTTAGCAGAAAAACACCCCCAAAGCATAATGTTTACACCTTCATGTTTGAGGGAGGGAATGGTGTTCTTGGGGTCATAGACGGCATTCCTCCTCCTCCAAACAGGGCAAGTTGAGTTGATGCCAAAGAGCTTGATTTTGGTCTCATTCGACCACAATACTTTCACCCAGTTCTCTTCTGAATCATTCAGATGATTATTAGAATACTCCAGACTGGCCTGTACATGTTGTGCTTTCTTGAGCAGGGGGACCTTGCAAGCACTGCAGGATTTCAGTCCTTCACTTAATTTATAACTTTTTTGAAATACGTTTTTCTGGATATTTTTGTTATCCTGTCTCTCACTGTTAAAATAAATCTACCATTAAAATTATAGACTGATCATTTCTTTGTCAGTGGGCAAAAGTATAAAATCAGCAGGGGATCAAATACTTTTTTCCCTCACTGTACAACAAAATGCTTTCAATACTATATTAAAGAGACCAAAAGGGAGAAAACAATAGTTCATTGTTAGGGTTTACATACACTTTAAGAAAACAAATTATAGCTTAAAAAAAATTCACCTGGTTGAAGATCTATTTTTTTTTTACCCACGAGTATAGTTTTGAGGGTATCTGACAATTGGTTTTTATTTTAGGCAACTTTAAGGACAGCATATGACATTGTACTAAACATGTATCTTAAAGTGGACCTTGCATCATAAATACAAAATCCACTTAATATATGAGGGGCCAATTCCCCAACATTGCAAGCAGCATTAATGAAATATATATATATATATCACCTGTAAGGAAAAAATATTTACTTACCTCACCCCTGGTTACCATACTGTAGGGGGTGCCATCATCTTCTTTCCAATGAGACCTCAGGGGATTCTGAACAGCTGAAATCTCATAAGTTTATGCCCTTGCAAACTGTAGAAGACCTTTCTAGTAAGATTTTGGGGAACTTTGCATTTCCCAAGGATATGTACTAACCTCCCACCCCCAAGCATCCACCCATGGCTCCTAGGTAAGGTAATAGCACTATTCCTTTAGATAGATCCTCAGGAAATTCTGTGTACCCCAAAATTTTACACCTACGTTGTGCTAAACTGTAACCTTGTGAGATTTCAGATAAGGCTATTGCGACCTTAAATCTGGACTCCAGGCAAATAGTTAAATACACATAAAAATACAGGGCCTGTTTTAACCACCAAAGAATTTGTATTTCCTGGTCTTTGTATTGCCTGGTCTTTGCCATGACTGGACATTGAAAGCAAAAGCAATAAACTGATGAGCTCATCTATCTGTCAGTCTGCTGTCTCTTTTTATTAGCATGTTCCTTGAAAGCACAGAAGAATTGCAACACAAATGGCTGGTAAATTGTGCTGCTTCTTCCTTTCACAGTCTAAGCTCTGCTGTACTGGACTGTGTGTGTGGACTGCTGGGGGCTGATGCCATGTATTGTTCAGGTACTTACATTGTTTGCATCTAATAATAGTTTATTCATGAACATAAAGCTGCACTTATTTGTGTCTTTTATATCTGCCTGGAGTTCAGCTTTAAGGCTAACAGACCTTGGGTCCATAGTCATTAAGCAGCTAAAGCTAATCATGGTCTCCAAATAATTAGAGTGAGCAATTGCAACTCTGTATATTTAATATAACATTCTTAACCAAAAATTCCTTTCTGAATGTCACAACAATAACTCAGAATGTGTAATTCCCAAGAATACACTATAGTTTCCCTTTAATGGAAAAGTACAGTAACATAATTCTGCTGTAAAACACAAAGCTAGAAATAAAAATTCTTGCTTTGGTGCGTAATGGGTTTGAAACAAATTGTTAAGCTGAATGCAGACAACTTAACATTTTTTTATTCATTAACAATTTAAAGCTATTTAAAAATGTTACAGCACTTGGCAATCATGCTGCCTGGCTTACTGCCACTATTGGCAGGTCAGTGCAAAAGAAAAATTCACATTGTAATTCAGACCTATAGCTCCCAGATAGTGAGGTGATGATCTGTCTCAAAAATGCTTGGTGATATAGGAGATATAAAATCAAGGGTTTCACCTCAATTCCTGGCCTAGGCCAGAATCTTCTACAGAATCTTCCCTTACAGAAAGCGGAGAATATGACATCTCCTCGTGTCATTTGAATTCGTACTCAAGAATTGAAAGAGAGTAAAGCTTTGGGCTTTGGAAAAGTAAGTAGTTACAATCTTCAAAAGTAGGTCCTTTCTCAAACAGTAAGAAATACAACACCCTTACTTTTGTATACATGATGCTTAAAGGAGAGCTATACATTAGATTAATATCCACCCCCCCCCCCCCCGCATATGTACTGGGGCAGGGTGGACTGGCTGCACAAATTTCCAAGTGATTGGACATACCCGCCGATCGTTCAGAGGAGAGACGGAGCAGCGGTCCGCCTATGTAAACAAGGCAGACTGCTGATCTGTTAGGGAGCAAAAGAGATCTTGGGTTTCAGCTAAGCTGAAACACCGACCTCTCTTTTCTTCCAGTGTATTTGTCCCCCTACACAGTTAGTAAGCACCTCCCAGGGACACACTTAACCCTTTGATCGCCCCTAGTGTTAACCCCTTCCCTACCAGTGTCATTTATACTGTGACAGTGCATTTTTTTTTTAGCACTGATTACTTTATTGGTGTCACTGGTCCCCAAAAAATAGGATTTTTTTCATCATACTTATCTGTAAAATCCTTTTCTTTGAGTACATCACGGGACACAGAGTGAGGCTTTTATTCCTTACTTACTGGTTTATACTCCATCTCCAGGTGGACGCTGGTAGACCTATGATCTTTAGACAGGAAGTGATCCCCTATATAACCCCTCCCATACAGGAAGTACTTCAGTTTTGTAGCAAGCACTTAATCTTCAAAAAGAGGCAAGGGACCTCTGTGTCCCGATATGTACTCAAAGAAAAGGATTTTACAAATAAGTGTGACAAAAAAAAAAAATCCTATTTTCTTAATCATACATCACGGGACATCCTTACTTACTGGGACGTCCCAGAGCAATAGCCTTGAGGGGAGGGAGACACCCTGCCAAAACAATAGCCATCAGACCTATATGGCAGGCCGCAGTACAATGCGACCGAAAGCCGAATCCTCGGCTGCTCTAGCATCCACTTGATAACATTTTGTGAATTTATGCACTGAAGACCAGGTGGCAGCCATACAAATCTAAGCCACAGATACCTAATGGCAAAAAGCCAAGGAGGTTCCTACACCCCTTGTAAAATGAGCTCTCACCCTGAAGGGAGGAGCCTTACATTTCAGACCGTAGGCCCGAATGACCAATTGACGGACCCAATGGGCAATGGAAGCCTTGGAAGCTGCCTGCCCCGTCTTGGGTCCTTCTGGTAAAACAAAAAATAAGTCTGATCCTTGGATCTCCACAGATCTAGACAAATAAACTGACTGCTCGCACTACATTCAAGGAGTAGAGTTGTTTCTCTTCCTCTGAATAAGACTGAGAGAAAAAAAAAGGCAAAACAATGTCCTGATTCAAATGAAAGGCCGACACCACCTTAGGCAAGAAGGATGGAACAGGTCGTAACACCTGCACAAAAGGGCCGCCAACTCTGATACCCTTCTAGCCGAGGTGATGGCCATCAGGAAAGCTAGCTTGTGCAACAGCAAGACTAATTCAATTTCCTTGATAGTCTCAAACAGTTACTTCTGTAGGATGGACCATACCAGGTTGAGGTCGCAAGGACACATAGGTGCCCTAATGGGGGGAAGCAAATGAGTTACCCCCTGCATAAAGGTTCGGATCAGTGAATGGGAGGCTACTGACAAGGTTAAAATCTGACCCCTGATTGTACTCAAAGCCAATCTGATTTCCACTGCCAACTGTAGAAAAGAGAGAATTCTCCCAATCACATATTTCTGAAGATGCCATTTTCTGGCTTTACACCAAGCAATATAAGTCTTCCAGACCTTATAATAGATCTTCCTAGTGACTGCCTTCCTAGCATTCACTAGGGTAGATACCACTGGTCCCGAGATGCCACGATCCTTCAGCACCCTGGATTTCAATAGCCATCAAATTTAGAGACTGTAAATTGGGGTGGAATATAGGACCTTGAGACAGTAGATCGGGGTGGCGCGGAAGCGTCCATAGCCCGTCCATTGCCAATCTCACAATCTCCAGGAACCAGAAGGCGGCAGGTGCCACCAGAATGACTGGAACCCCCTCTCTTCAAATCCTGTGCAACAAACGTGGAAGGAGGGGGATCAGGGAAAAGCATAAACCAGAGAGTACTGGCTCCATGGAATTACCAGAGCATCTGTGCTGATTGCCAGGGGATCCCTTGTTTGGGACACAAACTGATAGCTTGTTGTTGAACCCGGATGCCAATAGATCGACCTCTGGCCATCCGCAACGCTGGCAGATTTCCTGAAACACGTATGGGTGTAGGGACCATTTCCCGGACAGATCTGGTGACGGCTGAGATAATCTGCCCTCCAGTTCTCTACTCGTGCTATATGGGCCGCCAATAGAACCTGCACATGTCCCTCTGCCCAGGTTAATATGTGGTTCACCTCCTCCTGAGTTGAACAGCTCTTGGTACCACCCTGGTGGTTGATATAGGCTACTGCAGTGGTATTGTTGGACTAAACCCTGATGGGGCAGTCCTGAATCTTCACCGTCCAGGACCGTAGGGCCAGATGTACCACCCATAACTCCAGGATGTTAATGGGCAGGCTCTGACCATCTCCCCTGAGCTGTAAGCCCCACTAGGGTCGCTCCCCAGCCCAAGAGACTGGCGTCTGTGTTCCATACTCTCCAAGACACTGGGAGGAAGGATCTTCCCTTTTGCAGGTTCCGATCCTGGAACCGCCAGCTTAGGCTTAAGCTTGCCTAGGGAGATAAGTACATGGGGTGATCGGGGCTTGAGCTCTCCTGTTCCAAGCCGACAAGATATTTTGTTGTATAGGCCTGGAATGGAATTGAGCATAGGGAGCTGCCTCGAAGGAGGACACTATCCTTTCCAGAAGACTCATACAGAGCCCAATGGTGGGTTGCCCGGTGCCCCTTACCTGACGCACCTGATCCTGCAGGGCACAGATCTATACGGATGGCAGAAATACCTTTGCCTGGACTGTATCCAGGATCAGACCTAGATACTTGAGACTCTGAGCTGGTCTCAAGGATGACTTTTCTGTATTTATGACCCAGCCCAAGTTTTCTAAATATCACTCTGTGCAGGCTACACTGTGTTCCAGGGCCTGTAGTCAGTGATCTCTGAGCAGGAAGTAGTCCAAGTACGCAAGCACCAAGATCCTGGGCCCTTAAAAGACACAGTACAGGTGCTAGGATCTTTGTAAACACCCGAGGTGCTGTGGTAAGCCTGAAGGGCAGTGCCACAAACTGGAAATGATGTTCCTCTTCTGCAAATCGCAGGAACCTCTGATGAAGCTAAAAGATAGGTGCATGTAAATATGTGTCCTTGATATCGATGGAGGCTAAGAAGTCTCCCATCTGGAGGGAGGCTACTACCGAGCTGACTGACTCCATCCTGAAGGATTGGATTAACAGATGTTGGTTCAGAGATCTTAGGTCCAAGATTGGCCTTATGTCCTCATTTGGTTTTAGAACCATGAACAGGTTAGAATAAAACCCTGTGCCTCTTTCGGACACCAGAACCTGTATGATCACTCCCTGATGCACTAACTGCTCTAGTGCTTGAAACAATATGTTTTTTTTTGAAGGATCCACGGCAATGTTGGATGTTAAAAACTTCTGAGGAGGGAACCTCAGTAATTCCAGCTTGTAACCGCGGGACACTGTTGAAGTGACCCACTTGTCCTACACCACTGTTCTCCAAATGTCCGCAAATTGGAGCAGCCTTTCCCCCACCGATCGAGTGGGGGCATACCCCCAAAAGGAGGGCTTGGTGCCGGCTTTAGAAGGGTTCTAGACCCAGGGTTTTTTCTGACCCTGGCCCTGCGGCTTGCCCCTGGTTCTAGCGCCCTGTTGGCAGCGGAACTGCCTTGGCACTGAAATACCTGAGGAAGTCCCCGAAGTTTTAAACGAGGGATGCCTGTTCCATCTCTTCTTATATTTCAGGAAATAAAGAACTCTTTCCTCTGGAAATCTTTTGGATGTACTTGTCCAGATCATCACCAAACGTTCCCCATGGAAGGGAAACCTTGCCAATAACGTCTTACAGGGAAGCTCGGCTGACCAGTTTTTAAGCCACACAAGTCTGCGCATGTGTGCAGACAGGAGAGCCAGAGGAGAGACTTGCTGTATAGAATCCTTTTAGGCATCTACAGCAAAACACAGCTTATGAGGAATATCTGCCCTATTTTCAGCAAGATCATCTTCCTGGTTAGGCCTGTCAGGCCGTCTGACCTGATCCTTAAAGGACTAGCAGACTCCAATTGCTGCAACAGCTGGCTGAATAACTTGAACTGGCTAAAGAAAAGGAAGCCTTCAATAATGATTCCAGTTTCTTGTCAACAAGGTCTTTCAAGCCCTGTGCGTTATCCACTGGACAAGTTAAGTTCTTGTTTAACCACTTGCCGACCAGCCGCCATCATACTGCGGCAGGTCGGCACGATCCTGCGAACCTTCGTAGCTGTACGTCGGCTCCTTTATGGAGGAGCTGCACTGCGGGGGTGCCAATGCCCGCCGGCCATGAGCGATCGCGGGCACCAGAGGCAGAACAGGGAAGTTCTGCCTCTTGTCCTCTCCTCACACTGTTCTGTGAGGAGAGGAGATGCAGATTGTGAGTTCCTATTAGCTAGGAACTGTAGGCACAATACCAGACAGGCGCAGTGGCTCAGATTGCCCAGAAGCCTCTGGTCTCTCAGGGGATACAACACTAGAGTTTTGACTAGGCTCCTCAGGAGCTACTGACGACATAGGTGTACCCTTCCCTGTAGTGTTAGCCCCGCTCCTCTTTTTTGACGATTTTGCAAGCCCCAAAAAGGGAGTACCTATGCAACAATCCTGCTAAGCACTTTAGCTTGCCAACCAACACCTGGTGACTCACGTGACCCGGGTAAGGAGGAATGAACTGCTAAAAGCGAAACGTTTTTAGAGCCTGCTCTGTGTCCCACAGCTGTCCCCTGGAAGGGCCGCGTGTCAGCCACTCTCAGCTTAAATAAGATGGCTGTGCGCCTGGATGCTGTGTGCCTGCATGTGCAGGTACATGCGTGGTCACTGTCCCGTTCACGCAACATATTTTCATGCCCGGACCATCCACAAGAAACCAGCCAAGACAACAAGAAAGGTATTACTTACCCAAGACACCAACAGTCAGCCCAAAACTCCTGCCAGTGGTCACCGCTACACAGGTGTCCAGCCTTAGTTAGATTGACAGTTTTTTTTAACACATGGGGCCCCCCCACAATAAGTAAATAATGGAAGATTTCACTCACCCGTCCAGACGTAGGGCAACCTTAGAAACTAAGAGCCCAATCTTCACCCATCACGGTGGGTTTGAGTGCATCAAGGTCTGGGTACCCCTTTCCATGTTTTAGGGTACACTCCCTTGGACCTGTACAGCAACCTGCAGAAATGCCTTAGCTCTGTGGTGTCCAGGATTCCACTACACGGGGTCCAGCTCCTGTAGGTCATATTACAGGCAAAACCTCGCCGGATCCTTGCATCTCCTTTTGAGGCTCGGGTACCATTTATCTAAACATATAAGCCTGTTTCAAATGGATCCGATCAGTCAATCCCCTGATTTATTTAAGAACCGTGCTGGGACTTCAGACCTGGGGCTCGAGAGAACTCAAACAAACAAGCCCATCCACACTGCAGACACTGGTAAAAAAAAAAAACTGAAATACTTCCTGTATGGGAGGGGTTATATAGGGGATCACTTCCTGTCTAAAGACCTTTGGTCTACCAGTGTCCATTCACCTGGAGATGGAGTATAACCCAGTAAGGAATAACAGCCTCACTCTGTGTCCCGTGATGTATGATAAAGAAAGTGTCACTTAGTGTCCAATTTGTCTGCCGCAATGTCGCAGTCCTGCTAAAAAAAAAAAAAAAAAAAAAAAGGCTGATTGCCGCCATTACTAGTAAAAAAAAAAAAAAGTCCCTAAATCTATCTCATAGTTTGCAGACACTATAACTTTTGCACAAATCAATCAATATACGCTTATTGGGATTTTTTTACCAATAACATGTGGCAGAATACATATTGACCTAAACTGATGAAGAAATTCGATTTTTTGCATTTTTTTTTAATTGGAAATGTTTTATAGCAGAAATAAAAAAATATTTTTTTATTCAAAATTGTCAGGCTTTATTTTTTTTTGTTTTAAAGTGCAAAAAAATAAAAACCGCAGAGGTGATGAAATACCACCAAAAGAAAGCTGTAATTGTGGGGAAAAAAAGGACATTTTATTTGGGTACAGTGTTGCACGACTGCGCAATTGTCAGTTAAAGCAACGCAGTGCCGTATCACATAAAATGGCATGGTCAGGAAGTGGGTAAAACTTTCCGGAGCTCAAAAAAAAAAAAAAAAAAAACCCTTCCGGAGCTGAAGTGGTTAATATCGGGTACCTGCATTTAGAGGTTTGGCAACTTTAGGCCACTATGGTCCTTAAGTAGTTATAAACAAAAACATATGGGGAGACAAATATAGAGGGAAAAAAGAGACTACTGACCTCTGAACTCTCTGTTACTACTGGCCTCTGAACTCTGCCTCACTTACTACTGACCTCTGCCGCAATTATTACTGACCTCTGAACTCTGCTTAATCTACTACTGACCTCTGAACTCTGTTACTTACTACAAACCTCTGAACTATTCATTACTTACTAATGACCAATGAACTCTGCATCTCTTATTATGGACTTTTAAACTCTGTATCACTTACTACTGACCCCTGAAGTCTGCTTTACATACTACTATCTCGGCGGCACAGTGGTGCAGTGGTTAGCACTCTCGCCTAGCAGTAAAAAAGGGTCGCTGGTTCGAATCCCAACCACGACACTACCTGCCTGGAGTTTGCATGTTCTCCCTGTGCCTGCGTGGGTTTCCTCCGGGTACTCCGGTTTCCTCCCACACTCCAAAGACATGCTGGTAGGTTAATTGGCTTCTGTCCAAAATTGGCCCTAGTATATGAATGGGGACCTTGGATTGAGGGTAGGGATTGATTGTGAGTGTGCGATGTTCAGGGTTAGGGACAAGGGTCAGGGTTGTAGACCCACACTCACTCAGGTTGAACTGGATGGACTGGTGTCTTTATTCAACCTTACTAACTATGTAACTATGTAACTCACTGTTACTTACTACTAACCTCTGAGTCAATTACTACTGACTTCTGAGTCACTTACTACAGAGTTCAGTACTAAGTGAAGCAGAGTTCAGAGTTGCAGTATTAAGTGACCCTCCATCTTACCTCTGCACTACTTGACTCTCCTTCTCCCTGGGACTCTTCACATTACTCAAGATACTGCAACTCTTGCTCTTCTCCTATTACTGGGTCCAGTGGGCAGGGCTAAATTACAGCTAATTGTAGCCCTGCCCACTGGATCAGGGAAAAGGAGAAGTGGGAGAAGAGCTGGAGTGGAAGTATACTGAGTACTGTGAAGAGTCCCAGGTAGAAGAACAGAAGTAAACCAATCCTCCTGTTTCTCAGCTATGCTTGCAAAAGGCAACTACAGAGAAAACACTGTTTGTTTATATTGAGGAAGGATCGAGTGCTAAAAGCCAGCACGAGGAGAAGGGGTTGGGGCTATGACTGACTGACTAATTTTGTTTTAGCCCTGCCCCCTACTCCCTCACTGGCCTTTAGCTCCCACCCCCTCCTTGGCATAAACAGTGTTTCTTCTGTAGCTGCCTGGGAGAAGCACAGCTGCGAGGGAGAAAGGGGGATTCAACAGCATTCAGCAGTGCTGAAACTTCTTCCGGTACTGGACTTTAGGATTCAGCCTGTATTCACAGGACGCTAAAGTTCAAATCTTGGGATGGTCCCACGAAATTCTGGACAGTTGGGAGGTATGTCAACAGCATTTAAAGAGAACATCAAACTATTCATTTCAGTCCCTGCCAAGAGGAATACTTGCACTATAATACCCCTATTATAGTCAGTGACAGATACATTGTAAAATCAATTTAGTCTATACTTAAAGTACAACTAAAGGCAAAACTTTTTTTAGTTTTTTTATTTCATTGTGGATAGAGTAAGAGAGGGATAGAATATATATTTTTTTGTCATTGGTGTCCCATTGGGGAGATTTACCTTCACTTCCTGTCCCATAGCCATAACAGGTGTGAGAGTGAGAGGAAATCTCTGCAAGTTAATGGAATCTCTTTGGGCCCCCCAGGTCACCAGAACTAGTGTCCCCATTGGAAGATTTTTCCTCTATTAAAGTTCTGGTGACAACCCCAAATTTTGGATTTTCTTTTACTTTCAATGATAATGGTAAACAGGACAAATAGAGAGGGTGAATCTCCCTAATAGGGGCACAGACAGCAATAAAAACTGACAACACTACATAAAACATTTTGCCTTTAGTTATACTTTAAATTGTTAAACGTTATAGGAAAAATGTAAAGGTGAACTAACACCAGACTCCCTCTTCACCCCGACCCCCACTGTATTTACCTTCTCTGGGGTTGCCGAGCTGTTAGCACCCCCAGAGCTGCTCCAGCTGTCTGGGGATTTCAAAATCCCGCACAGTGATGACAATGAACAATCAGAATCAATCTGGTCTGTCCCAGAAGTGCTGATGGAGACAAAGGAGAAGAGCTGGTGGTGTTGGCTGTCCAGTGTTATTTCACCATTTCAAATATTTAGGTGAACATTTAAAGTGTATCCAAAGCCAAAAGAAAGATCTAATATTGCAGCTCACCAGTCCTTAGATGTGATGGCTGCATTCGTTTTCTAGTAATACAGAAAATCACTCCAGGTTGATCATCTTTCCTCAGCCCTCAATCTGCAGGTTCAGCTTGTGATTACATACACATGAAAATGAATGAAGATGGATAACCGCAAACCAGTTGTCATATAAAACTTCAAATTCGTTTTTTTATATATATATATATATATATATATATATATATATATATATATATATATACACACAGTGGGGCAAAAAGTATTTAGTCAGCCACCAGTTGTGCAAGTTCTCCCCCTTAAAAAGATGAGAGAGGCCTGTAATTGTCATCATAGGTATACCTCAACTATGAGAGACAAAATGTGGAAAGAAATCCAGACAATCACATTGTCTGATTTTTGAAAGAGTTTATTTGCAAATTATGGTGGAAAATAAGTATTTTGTCAATATCAAAAGTTCATCTCAATACTTTGTTATATATCCTTTGTTGGCAATGACAGAGGTCAAACGTTTTCTGTAAGTCTTCACAAGGTTGTCACACACTGTTGCTGGTATGTTGGCCCATTCCTCCATGCAGATCTCCTCTAGAGCAGTGATGTTTTGGGGCTGTCGCTGGGCAAAACGGACTTTCAACTCCCTCCAAAGGTTTTCTATGGGGTTGAGATCTGGAGACTGGCTAGGCCACTCCAGGACCTTGAAATGCTTCTTACGAAGCCACTCCGTTGCCCGGGCAGTGTGTTTGGGATCATTGTCATGCTGAAAGACCCAGCCACGTTTCATCTTCAATGACCTTGCTAATGGGAGGAGGTTTGCACTCAAAATCTCACAATACATGGCCCCATTCATTCTTTCATGTACACGGATCAGTCGTCCTGTTCCCTTTGCAGAGAAACAGCCCCAAAGCATGCTGTTGCCACCCCCATGCTTCACAGTAGGTATGGTGTTCTTTGGTTGCAACTCAGCATTCTCTCTCCTCCAAACACGACGAGTTGTGTTTCTACCAAACAGTTTTACTTTGGTTTCATCTGACCATATGACATTCTCCCAACCCTGTTTTGGATCATCCAAATGCTCTCCAGATGGGCCCGGACATGTACTGGCTTAAGCAGGGGGACACGTCTGGCCCTGCAGGATCTGAGTCCCTTGCGGCATAGTGTGTTATTGATGGTAGCCTTTGTTACGTTGGTCCCAGCTCTCTGCAGGTCATTCACTAGGTCCCCCTGTGTGGTTCTGGGATTTTTGCTCACCGTTCTTGTGATCATTTTGACCCCACAGGGTGAGATCTTGCGTGGAGCCCCAGATCGAGGGAGATTATCAGTGGTCTTGTATGTCTTCCACTTTCTTATTGCTCTCACAGTTGATTTCTTCACACCAAGCTGCTTGCCTATTGCAGATTCAGTCTTCCCAGCCTGGTGCAGGTCTACAATTTTGTTTCTGGTGTCCTTCAGCAGCTCTTTGGTCTTCACCATAGTGGAGTTTGGAGTGTGACTGTTTGAGGTTGTGGACAAGTGTCTTTTATACTGATATCAAGTTCAAACATGTGCCATTAATACAAGTAATGTGTGGAGGACAGAGAAGCCTCTTGAAGAAGAAGATACAGGTCTGTGAGAGCCAGAAATCTTGCTTGTTTGTAGGTGACCAAATACTTATTTTCCACCATAATTTGCAAATAAATTCTTTCAAAAATCAGACAATGATTGTCTGGATTTGTTTCCACATTTTGTCTATACCCATGATGACAATTACGGGCCTCTCTCATCTTTTTAAGTGGTAGAACTTGCAAAATTGGTGGCTGACTAAATACTTTTTGCCCCACTGTGTGTGTGTATATATATATATATATATATATATATATATAAAAGTTTTATTTATTATGGTTGTTATGATTTTCTCATTTTCGGGGTTGATTCATCGATTTTATGCTATTTTAAACTTTATTGTGGAGCCAACACCATTTCCATATTTATCTGATTATCAATTGTTAATTGATTGATTTATGTATTTATTGAGTGCTTTATTATACATATGGTATGTGATTGCAGTGTGTTAGGAGTAAACGCCTCAAAGCATGAAACACATTAACATGCTTAACATGCACATTAACAGCCGCTCGGCTGTTATACCGGAGGAGCGGGAGGGGACATCCCCCCCTCCCGCCGCTCTTACCGGGCCTCCCGTGCGATCGAGAGGCCCGGTGTCCAATCGGCTGCTGGGGGCGGGATGAAACAAAGCTGTGGGCGGCTTCGTTCCAGCCTTCTCATTGTAAACGCGGAAGCGACGTCATGACGTCACTTCCCGTTTACTCGGCTGCCAATAGCGCCGGTTTTTAAAAAATATACAGTATTCAGAATCGCCATTTTCGGCGATCTGAATACTTTGAAGTGCAAAGGAGGGATCGGGGGTCTTTTAGACCCCCCGATCCCTCCTTAAAGAGTACCTGTCACCACCTATTACTGTCACAAGGGATGTTTACATTCCTTGTGACAGCAAGTAAAAAAAAAAAAAAATTTTTTAAACACAATTTATAAATATAAAAATAAATAAAATAAATTTAAAAAAAATTTTTTAAAGTGCCCCCGTCCCCGCGAGCTCGCGCAGTGAAGAAAACGCATACGGAAGTCGCGCCCGCATATGTAAACGGTGTTCAAATCACACATGTGAGGTATCCCTGCGATCGTCAGAGCGAGAGCAATAATTCTAGCCCTAGACCTCCTCTGTAACTCAAACCTGGTAACCGTAAAAAAAATTTAAAGCGTCGCCTATGGAAATTCATAGGTACCATAGTTTGTCGCCATTCCACGAGTGCGTGCAATTATAAAGGGTGACATGTTTGGTATCTATTTACTCGGCGTAACATCATCTTTCACATTATACAAAAAAATTGGGGTAACTTTACTGTTTATATTTTTAAAAATTCATGAAAGTGTCCCTTTTCCAAAAATTTGCGTTTAAAACACCGCTGCACAAATACCGTGTGATATAAACTATTGCAACAATCTCCATTTTATTCTCTAGATTCTCTGCTAAAAAATATATATAATGCTTGGGAACTCTAAGTAATTTTCTAGCACAAAATACGGATTTTAACTTGTAAACACCAAATTTCAAAAATAGGCTTAGTCATGAAAGGGTTATAGTGGAACTAAAGTCCCCATACTTACCTGTCCAAGGGTCCTGCGTCAGTATCTTCTGAGTGTCGATCTTCGGGCCTATTCATTGGCCAGCGAGGACTGACATCACTGCTGCGCATGCGCAGGAGGCCATCATCCCAGCACTCGAAGAGCAGTCCACACTATAAGTGAGATGCGCATGTGCAGCTCAGTTTACAGTGCTGGAGGAGACGGCAAGCAGGCAGGTTACATGGTGGTCTACCCTGGTTGCCCATCTGCCCGTCCAGAAGGTGGTGCACTTTTCAGCCCCATCTATTGAGGATCCTTCGACTGATCCATGCTTGTATGTTTATGTACTGTATACTGACTATTGTATTTGAAACAGCCTTTAGGGCACCTAATACATTGTATATACACATTTTTTTTAATATATATTCAGTCATACTACAGTATATTAATTGATGATTAATCATATTTGCATTTTTAGAAAGGACATAATATCCAATATGCCCCTGAAGAAGGAATATAATTCCGAAACATGTTGGCATCATCAAAGAAACTCATGTGGACTGACCACAGTCCATCTCTGGCAGCACCCAGGATGCATTTTGATATTTTTGGGTATTTGTTTTTATGCCTTTTGTTCAGTGTATTCCTGTTAGCATTGATGTACATTTTAAAAATATGTGCTTTCTTAGAGCACATGCAGCCCTCTCGTTTTATACTGGTGTTATTAAAAGTGGCGTTGTTTTAAACCTATTTATTTTCCTATATATTTTCTGCCTTGAAAGTTTATGAAGGGTTATACCAGGCAGGCAGGGGCATTTTATTGCAGAAAAGACTGCATGTCTCTTCTGCAATAAAAGTCTGGCTGCCTACAATTTTTTATAGCAGGACTTTTGTTCTGCCTTAAAGAGTCCTGTGGCTGGTTGGGATGTAAGGTTCACAAGCATCCAGTAGTCTAAACTGCTTAAAGGGTAAGTTCACCTTTACAGAAAAATCTGTAAGGTGAGCTTACACAGGACCCCCACCTTGCCGCCCCACCCCCCTCCGGTAGTCCCGCTGACCTGACCGCCGGTATAGCCGCCTCACAGCTCCGGGGGTTAGAAATCCGCGGAGCTTAATCTCCAAAACGTACTCTGTCAGGAGGTACCTTTAGGAGCATTCTAATTGGTCGGCGTTGTTACACTGTCCTGGCATTTTAGGGCCTCAAGAAATGAGATAGGCAGTCAGTACATCAGGATGGAGCAATTTTCTAATATATACTGTATACCATCTAGATTGTAGACTCTATAGCTTTCACACAGACTAGATAATATACACTAATTTGGGTTACTTTTACCAAAGAAATGTAGCAGAATATATATGTTGACCTAAATGTAACCTCTTCCCGCCCACCGGCCATCAAATGACAGCTGGGCGGCGCAGCTCTCGTTCTGGGTGGACGTCATATGACCGCTCTTGCACGCCCCCGGGGTACGTAGCGCGGTGATTGCAGTGTAAAGAATCGCGGCCCTTTAATCATGTGATCGGTGGTGTCCAATCACAGCCGGTCACATGTAAACATGGAGATGCAGGTAATCCTCGCCTCACACTGACAGACTGAGGAGAGGAGAACCGACCAGCGGCATCTCCTCACAGAGGACATCTAGGGATGTAATCAGGGCACTGATCATCAGTGCCCTGATTGCAATTAAGTGCCACCAGTGCCAGAACTGTGTACCCACCACTGCCAGCAATCAGTGCCAACCAGTGCCCACAATTGCCACCAGTGCCCACAAGTGCCAGCAATCAGTGCCCACAAGTGCCAGCAATCAGTGGCCATTAGTGATGCCAGTCAGTGCTGGCTATCGGTGCTGCCCATCAATGCCACCCATCAACGCCCATCAGTGCCGCCTATCCATGCCCACCAGTGCCGCCTATCTGTTCCCACCTGTGCCGCCTATCTGTTCCCACCTGTGCAGCCTATCTGTTCCCACCTGTGCAGCCTATCTGTGCCCAGTGCCCACCAGTGCCACATATCAGTGCAATCAGTGCCCATAAGTGCAGCATATTCGTGCCTCCTCATCGGTGCCACCTAATCAGTGCTGCCTCATCAGCGCCCATCAGTGAAGGAGAAAAATTACTTATTTACAAAATTAACTGACAGAAACTAAGACCTGGGAAATGCCATGCAGCTGATAAGCACAGTACACAGAGGTGTGGAAAGCACCACAATGCATAGTCCAGTACTCAAAGGTCTCATTCCAGACAGGCATCGCTATCATCCAGTCCAGCAGAGTTTGTGTACAGCCTCCGAAGCTACGTTTAGGGCTGATCTGGATAGCTGCACAAAGACTCTCAAGCAGCTTGAAGTCTCGATTAAAGAGGAGTTCCACCCAGGGGGGCCATAAAAAAAAAAAAATATTAAAAGTCAGCAGCTACAAATACTGCAGCTGCTGACTTTTAATTGGACACTTACCTGTCCCTGGGTCCAGCGATGCGGGGGATCGAAGCCCCCCTCGTCCCCCCCCCTCCGCTCGTCGGCGCCGGCATTTCAAATGTGGGCGCCGGGCTGTGGCTTCACAGCCTGGCACCCACTGAGCATGCGCGAGCGGCGCCGCGCGCCGTGATTGGCCGCTCAGTCACCTGGGACCTGTAATGGGTCCCAGATGATTGACAGGAGGGAGGGAGAAGAGCCGAGCCCTTCCTGTGCCAGGGGGAAGTGATGTCACCAGCCCAGGCAGAGGAAGGGGCAGACTACGAGGGACCACCTAGCAACAGGCATTTAGAGGTAAGTAAAAAAAAAAAAATATCCAAATGTTTTTTTGGTTTTTTTTTTAGAATTTTTTAGATATGTTTGTTTTTTTGGGTGGAACTCCACTTTAAAGTGGTTGTAAACCCTTACAAATACCCAGGGAAGTGATTGGCCTCAGGTGATACAGAGATGAAACAAGTCATCCTACATAAGTTGTATATGTCTACCTACAGCTGTCTTTCCCCTAAATCCATTCAAGTGCAGAATTTATACAGGATCTATCAGATCTGAAAAGCATGGGGTGGGTACCTAAAGTTACATAAGCGAGGAAAGCTCTGAGAGCTGCTTGTATGGAAGGGACACAACAACCCTTCCACCCTTCCACACAGCACACAGGAGCAGAGCTTAGGCTGTCTATCACAGACTGTGCCCTCCCCATCACCATTTTTCTCTTGGTATCAGAAAAACTAATCAGAAGTGACTCATGCTTATAGCAGAGGAACGAAGCAACAGACAGAAATTACACTTAGTGTTCTGGACTGAGACAAGCACACACTATAGAAGGATATGCTTTGTTCATATATTTTACGTCTGAGGTTTACAACTAGTTTAAAGAAAAAATATTCTGGGAACACAAAAGGTAAGTAAAAGCACTCAAACTTTTTTTCAGTAGATAAAAGCCATCCAACCTCCTAGGACACGGACAAAAGAAACTGAGGCATGACATTGGGCATGGGGTTATATAGAGCAATGGTTTAACCTTTTTGTTTGATAGTGTTCCAACCTCATGAAAGGGGCTGTATAACCCAAATGTTTAAGATTAACTACTGTCTCCCCAAAAGGAGGATGGAAAAATAAATATATTGCTTGTAGTTTATTTTAGTAGCATTAACAAACACAACAAATGTTAACTGTAGTTTCTAGTCATTATTTTGGATGCAAAAGATTAACAGAACATGTTACAAATCTTTTGGATATAGGGTACCACAACTATCAGCATCAGAAGTTATTTTTGGACTCCAATGCCAGAGAGAATTTCTTACAATGCCTTACAGATGAGGACTGTGTTTAGCCACCTACACAGCACTGTAGTGGCATGCGTTACCATGGCAAATACTTTATTACAAATAGAGAATTATGGAGGTTAAAAGTTCAGTATACGTCTAGAGTGGGGATTTCAAAAGGCATTATTAGAGCAAATTAAAAAAAAAAAAAAAACACATGCAAAGTATTTTCCAGTGCATTTTTTTTCTGTGCTTTTCTAAAGTAATTTATTGCAAAGGAACCATTTTACTGATATAAAAAATGTCAAATATTTCTGATTAACATGTAAACAATTTTATGCTGAATGTATGAGGTTATTCTATGGTTAAACTGTGGCCAGCTCTAGACCTGGTCTCATGACATCAAGTAAGATGGGAACATTTCAAATAGGGCAAATAAATACGTCAAAAGCCTGTAGCAACTTACATAAATACATGAGCTAAAAAAAACTATTTACAAACTGTTTTACAGCAGTATCTTGTTTTGACATAGCATGTATTTGTCTCAGAGGTGAAGTTACATTTTAAAAGCATTTGAATCCTCTGCTTTGCAAACTAATATGTGTGTGCCACCATTCCCATCTGATTTTCTGAATATGAAGATCTCATATTTCCAAGGTATACTGTAATAGCAGAATGCTGCACTATGATATTTATCAACAGAAAACAGAGAACAAGTGTTAACCACTTGACCACTGGGCACTTAAACCCCCTTCTTAACCAGACCAATTTTCAGCTTTCGGTGCTCTCACACTTTGAATGACAATTACTCAGTCATGCAACACTGTACCCATTTGAAATGTTTGTCCTTTTTTTCACACAAATAGAACTTTCTTTTGGTGGTATTTAATCACTACTTTTATTGTTTGCGCTATTAATCAAAAAAGACTGAAAATTCGGTTAAAAAAAAATAATTTTTGTTTCTGTTAAAATTCATTGCAGAGTATTGGCGAGTATTGCCATAGTATTGCAGAGTATTGCATAGTATTGCCATAGTATTGCAGAGTATTGCCATAGTATGGGCAATGAGAAGCGCAGTGGGCTGGATCTGTAGTGCCCACAGCGCTGCAAACTTTCCCTCCCTCTCTCCTCTTACACTGTACCGATCGGTACAGAGAGGGGAGGGAGGAACCGGCGTCTTGACGTGATGCCGGTCTGTTTACAAGTGATGCTCCATCATTTGACGGAGCGATTACGTGGTAAACGGCCGCTATTAGCGGCAATTTACCATGATCCGCGATGGGACCCAGTGGTAACAGATGTTCCCGGGTGCGTGCCCCAGGGGGTGTGCGATTCTGTGAGGACGTCCATGGACGCCCACCCAGAATAAGCCGACCATGCTGTAGCCGTCTTTCGGCTATGGCCTAGTCGGCATGTGGTTAATCAAAGTCAAAGCATGACTATGTATAAAGAAAAAATTGTTAAAGGAAAAGTATGGGGTATATTAAAAAAACAAACACACATACTCGCCTGTATGCTGCAACATCGGTGTGATGTTGCAGCTGTCCCACGTTGGCTGTGCGATCACATGAATGACGATTGCCCAATTCTTGGTCTGCTCAGTGAAGAGAGTAGTGAGTGTCAGTCACCGCTCTCAACTCTGCTCCTCCAACACTCACTATTGCACAGAGCTGGGGAGAGTGCAGACACAGCTGGCAATGAGGCAGCTGGGTGGATTCAAATATTGTCAGGATCCTTTTAAAGCCTGGGGCAGCTCTGCCACATCAGCCGATAGCGGCTATTTCCCTCCGTCGGCCAAATGTGGGTCACAGGAGTGGAAAATTAAGTTCACTCCTGTGACCCACAAGAGAAACATGGCCAAAAAATCTCAGACCATACTATTCTTTTAAAGCTTGCAATAAATAGGCCTCATTTATCACAGTTTTTAAAAGGAAATGTATTGCTCATGGCAACCAATCCCATTTCGATCAATATAGTTCTAGTAAAGACTTGAAATGAAAGAGAAAAGTTGATTGTTTTGGGCAACCTAGAGTTCTTCTTTCAGACATTTTGACATACAAAGTTTGCTCTCACTTTTCACCATGCAAAAAGTCTGCCATTGATAAAAGCGTTTTCAATATTGTCTTCATGAAATTATATGTATGCAGTATATTTTGATTGTTGTTATACATGAAATTACTCCAGGCATGGTTTTAACCACTTAAGGACCGCCTCACGCCGATGTACGTCGGCAAGGCGGCACGGGCAGGCAAAATCACGTACATGTACGTGATTTGCCTCCCGCGGGTGGGGGGTCCGATCGGATCCCCCCCCGCCGCCCGAGGCGGTCTCGTTCTGTCCCCCGGCGATCAGAGACGAGGGGGAGGCCATCCGTTCGTGGCCCCCCCCTCGCGATCGCCGCCGGCCAATGGGAACACTCCTTTGCTGCTGTATGCTAAACAGCAGCAAAGGAAGTGATGTCATCTCCCCTCGGGTCGGTAGTTTCCGTTCCGGCCCGAGGAGAGAAGACAGGTATGTGAGTGCACCAACACTACACACACAGTAGAACATGCCAGGCATACAAAACACCCCGATCCCCCCCCCCGATCGCCCCCCGATCCCCCCCCAATCACCCCCCCCCCCCCCCCGTCACAAACTGACATCAACAGTTTTTTTTTTCTATTACTGCTAGGTGTCAGTTTGTGACAGTTACTGTGTTAGCACAGTTACTGTTACCCCCCTGTAGGTCTAGGGTACCCCCCTAACCCCCCCTAATAAAGTTTTAACCCCTTGATCACCCCCCGTCACCAGTGTCGCTAAGCGATCATTTTTCTGATCGCTGTATTAGTGTCGCTGGTGACGCTAGTTAGTGAGGTAAATATTTAGGTTCGCCGTCAGCGTTTTATAGCGACAGGGACCCCCATATACTATCTAATAAATGTTTTAACCCCTTGATTGCCCCCTAGTTAACCCTTTCACCACTGATCACCGTATAACCATTACGGGTGACGCTGGTTAGTTCGTTTATTTTTTATAGTGTCAGGGCACCCGCCGTTTATTACCGAATAAAGGTTTAGCCCCCCGATCGCCCGGCGGTGATATGCGTCGCCCCAGGCAGCGTCAGATTAGCGCCAGTACCGCTAACACCCACGCATGCAGCATACGCCTCCCTTAGTGGAATAGTATCTGAACGGATCAATATCTGATCCGATCAGATCTATACTAGCGTCCCCAGCAGTTTAGGGTTCCCAAAAACGCAGTGTTAGCGGGATCAGCCCAGATACCCGCTAGCACCTGCGTTTTGCGCCTCCGCCCAGCCCACCCAAGTGCAGTATCGATCGATCACTGTCACTTACAAAACACTAAACGCATAACTGCAGCGTTCGCAGAGTCAGGCCTGATCCCTGCGATTGCTAACAGTTTTTTTGGTAGCGTTTTGGTGAACTGGCAAGCACCAGCCCCAGGCAGCGTCAGGTTAGCGCCAGTACCGCTAACACCCACGCACGCACTGTACACCTCCCTTAGTGGTATAGTATCTGAACGGATCAATATCTGATCCGATCAGATCTATACTAGCGTCACCAGCAGTTTAGGGTTCCCAAAAACGCAGTGTTAGCGGGATCAGCCCAGATACCTGCTAGCACCTGCGTTTTGCCCCTCCGCCCGGCCCAGCCCACCCAAGTGCAGTATCGATCGATCACTGTCACTTACAAAACTCTAAACGCATAACTGCAGCGTTCGCAGAGTCAGGCCTGATCCCTGCGATCGCTAACAGTTTTTTTGGTAGCGTTTTGGGGAACTGGCAAGCACCAGCGGCGTAGTACACCCCGGTCGTAGTCAAACCAGCACTGCAGTAACACTTGGTGACGTGGCGAGTCCCATAAGTGCAGTTCAAGCTGGTGAGGTGACAAGCACAAGTAGTGTCCCGCTGCCACCAAAAAGACAAACACAGGCCCGTCGTGCCCATAGTGCCCTTCCTGCTGCATTCGCCAATCCTAATTGGGAACCCACCACTTCTGCAGCGCCCGCACTTCCCCCATTCACATCCCCAACCAAATGCAGTCGGCTGCATGAGAGGCATTTTTATGTCCTCCCGAGTACCCCTACCCAACAACCCCCCCAAAAAGATGTCGTGTCTGCAGCAAGCGCGGATATAGGCGTGACACCCGCTATTATTGTCCCTCCTGTCCTGACAATCCTGGTCTTTGCATTGGTGAATGTTTTGAACGCTACTATGCACTAGTTGAGTATTAGCGTAGGGTACAGCATTGCACAGACTAGGCACACTTTCACAGGGTCTCCCAAGATGCCATCGCATTTTGAGAGACCCGAACCTGGAACCGGTTACAGTTATAAAAGTTAGTTACAAAAAAAGTGTAAAAAAAAAAAAATATATGAAATAAAAAAAAATAGTTGTCGTTTTATTGTTCTCTCTCTCTATTCTCTCTCTCTATTGTTCTGCTCTTTTTTACTGTATTCTATTCTGCAATGTTTTATTGTTATTGTTATTATGTTTTATCATGTTTGTTTTTCAGGTATGTAATTATTTATACTTTACTGTTTACTGTGCTTTATTGTTAACCATTGTTAACCACTTTTTTGTCTTCAGGTACGCCATTCACGACTGAGTGGTTATACCAGAATGATGCCTGCAGGTTTAGGTATCATCTTGGTATCATTCTTTTCAGCCAGCGGTCGGCTTTCATGTAAAAGCAATCCTAGCGGCTAATTAGCCTCTAGACTGCTTTTACAAGCCGTGGGAGGGAATGCCCCCCCCGCCACCGTCTTCCATGTTTTTCTCTGGCTCTCCTGTCTCAACAGGGAACCTGAGAATGCAGCCGGTGATTCAGCCAGCTGACCATAGAGCTGATCAGAGACCAGAGTGGCTCCAAACATCTCTATGGCCTAAGAAACCGGAAGCTACGAGCATTTCATGACTTAGATTTCGCCGGATGTAAATAGCGCCATTGGGAAATTGGGGAAGCCTTTTATCACACCGATCTTGGTGTGGTCAGATGCTTTGAGGGCAGAGGAGAGATCTAGGGTCTAATAGACCACAATTTTTTCAAAAAAGAGTACCTGTCACTACCTATTGCTATCATAGGGGATATTTACATTCCCCGAGATAACAATAAAAATGATTAAAAAAAAAAAATATGAAAGGAACAGTTTAAAAGTAAGATTAGAAAAGCAAAAAAATAATAAAGAAAAAAAAAAAAAAAAAAAAAAAAGCACCCCTGTCGCCCCCTGCTCTCGCGCTAAGGCGAACGCAAGCGGCGGTCTGTCGTCAAACGTAAACAGCAATTGCACCATGCATGTGAGGTATCACCGCGAAGGCCAGATCGAGGGCAGTAATTTTTCCAGTAGACCTCCTCTGTAAATCTAAAGTGGTAACCTGTAAAGGCTTTTGAAGGCTTTTAAACATGTATTTATTTTGTTGCCACTGCACGTTTGTGCGCAATTTTAAAGCATGTCATGTTTGGTATCTATGTACTCGGCCTAAGATCATCTTTTTTATTTCATCAAACATTTGGGCAATATAGTGTGTTTTAGTGCATTAAAATTTAAAAAAGTGGGAGGGGCGTGACCGGAAGCCGACCTTAATGGACGCCTAAGCTCACAGCTCCATCAGCCCACAGCATTGAGGGCACATTAGGGGACGATCCACAACACCCACATGGGCAAATCGAGGACCACCCGATCCTCCAAACAAAGGGGCACATCGCAACCCCCTCCATGAACATCCGCAGACCTCCGCACCTTCTTCCTCCAGACTGACATGTCTCAGAGCGGGGGAGACAAGATGGCGCCGGACACTCAGGCGCGCGGTCAACGGAGCTCCCCGCAGCCCATGCCGCCTCACACCACCCAGCAACACCACCCATCTGGCTCCCCGCTGAAGGAGACAACCCCAGGGATCCCAACACATCACGAGGGAGCGGTGAGTCCACCAACCCCCCCCGATCCCCAGTCTATGCAGACACGCGGGCCGTGGCCCGCCATGACGCCGGCCGCCTCACAGCACTATACACAGTGCTCAGCTGCATTTCCGCGCCTTCTCAGAGCGGCCTCAGACCCTTACATGCAGGGAACGGCTCCGCTCTCCCCAGCATCCTCAATCCTCTCCCAGGACTACCCACCACTACCTGCCCCGGCCTACCCTCCTGTGCAGAAACACCAGGACCTGGAGGATGACAGTGAAAGTCCCTGGGCCGTGCCTATATCGTCCCCCCCACCAAAAGCACAGAGACTCTCTAGATCCAGAGACCCCAGTGTATCTAGGCAGCAACAAGCCTTCAATCCCTCATATGCACAGAAAGCCAGCACCCCCCCCCCTGTACAACATCAGACAACCATCACATGAGGCCCCCCCAGCTGACACAGGCCCTGCCGTGGTCGGAGCAGTGGGAACCCTCGGTGTCTGGACCCCCCGTGCCATCTGAGGCAGGCTCACTCAGCCCACGCTCTCCGCCTCCAGCCCCATCCCCACCGTGCCAGCAATTTGGACCGATGCAACCCCCACACATGCCACCTCAATGGCATACATATCTCCAGGCCATGCCAACTAAGGAGGACTTCAGACAACTAATAGAAGATGTGAAATCCACATGCCGCACAGAAATTCAAGTTCTCCAAACAGGCCTTAAGCACCTGGCAGACAGAGTGGAGATGGCGGAGGAAGAGATCCAAGAAACAAAATTAGCTGTTCACAGATCACAACTTCAAGGAGCGGAACATAGATCACTCCTCAGAGATATGCAGAAACACGTGGAGGACTTGGACAACAGGGGGCGCCGCAACAACATTCGCGTGAGAGGTATCCCAGAATCGGAGGGTAGCGAGGACTTACAAACCATTCTACAAACCATCTTCAACAACCTCCTCGGTGAACCCCCCACAAAACATATAGAGATGGACAGGGCACACCGAGCCCTACGACCTAAAGGAGCAGCATCCAAACCAAGGGATGTTATCTGTAGAATCACCTCCTACCCCCTCAAGGAGGGAATCATGAAACAAGCACGCCTGGCACGCAAAATTATTTTTGACGGGACTCAGCTACAACTATACCCTGATCTTTCCTGGATCACTCTGCAAAAACGCAGACTCCTTCAACCGTTACTGCAACTACTACAGACCAAGACAATCCCTTATCGGTGGGGCTTCCCCTTTACCCTCACTGCAAAGCACCAAGGCACAACAGCTGTTCTGAGATACCCGGAGGACCTCCGCACATTCTGCAATACCCTGGACATTCAACCCCCACAGCTTCCAGAGTGGGACCTAGTAGCCACCCCTCCAACACCACCTACAGTCTGGCAGAAGGTCCCCACCTCCAATCGGCCCAGAAACCCTGAGGCATCACGCAAACCTGCCAAACACAAGAACGGATAAGCTCCACCACTCCATGAAGGCTTGCACCTCCGTATGGAACACTACTACTCAGGAACTTTGGTTCTTCCTATTCGGGACTTAAATGCCCACTATATTTCTAGTTTATAGTCTCCTAAATTGCCCCTACACCATAGAAAGATTAACTACAAGGGCTCACCTAGATCGAGCTTTGAGACCGTAGATACTCTTTTGATCGCCCCTCACCCCCCCCCCGTTCTTTTTTTTTTGATTCATAGTTTAGCGAATCATAAAGTTTGATTGTACAGCTATACTAGCGGCGGGCTCCTTGGTGCCTTCTCCTGGCTGGTCCTTCTGGGTTGGCGGGGGGGAGGCATCTGGGAATCCGTAATTGTCAAGGCCTGTTGGCCAGAAAAGCACTAAAGATAATGTATGCAACATGTTACCACTTGGTTTTATTCTCTCACCCCTCTCTCCCTCACCTTTCTTCTCTCTCTCTCCCTCTTAGTCGTCCTCAGATGTACACAAAGGTGACAGTGCAGTGTCCTGGTTCCCTCCCGGAGAATGCCGGCTCCTGGCTTTTGACCACAGACCCTGGTGCATCCTCGGTAAGTAAGCTCACACACACCCACCCACATGTAGACAGATGGCAAAGATACTATCCTTAAATGTCCATGGACTGAATTCTAACAAAAAAAGGCATCTGGCGCTGAGGGAGTTCAGACAATCGGGAGCTGATATAGTAATGGTACAGGAAACACATTTTAATAAAGAGGGCTCATTCGCGTTCGCCTCCAGATATTTTCCTCAAATATATTTATCTTCTAGCACTCAAAAAAAAGCGGGTGTGGCTATACTTATTAAAAAGGGAGCCCCCTTCACTTGTGCAAACCACTATGCTGATCCTAAAGGTCACTTCATTATCCTACAGGGTACATGGCACGCACAACCAATCACGTTATGCGCCCTATACGCACCGAACACCAAACAATATAACTTCCTCTCCAAAGTATACTCCCGCATCTTTAAATCAAATCCAGGGGTTTTGGTGGTGGTGGGGATTTCAACCTTGTCCAATCAGCAACTGCGGACCGTCAGGTGGTGGGCACCCGAACGTCACCAACAGGAGTCCTTAGGGACTCTAGACTCTTCCGACAAATCTCTAGACGATATGCGCTCTTTGACACGTGGAGGGCCCTTCACCCAGGCGATCGGCAGTATACATTTTATTCCGCCCCCCACCGCACCCACTCTAGAATAGATTACTTCTTCGTCAACAATCTCACGCTCAAATTAACACAAGCAGCTCAAATACTCCCCATCTCATGGTCAGATCATGCCCTCATCCTACTCAGGCTGAACTTAGATACCCCCAACCGCAAATCCTATAACTGGAGACTTAACACATTCCTCCTCCAACACCTGCCCTCTCAATTGGAATTACATTCCACCCTTAAATATTACTTTACAGAAAATGCCTCCTCAGAAACTTCATTATCTACAGTATGGGAGGCCCACAAGGCGGTCCTACGCGGTAAGTGTATGGCACTGTCCTCAGCAATGAAGAAAGATAAACTAGCAGCGAAATTAAACGCGGAGAGGGACCTCAAAGTATTGGAGGGTAAGCTCCAAAATACCCCCACAATACCCCTTCTTCGGAAAATAATTAGTCTCCGCTCCGCCCTTAAAGAACTCGCATTAGGCCAAGTAGAAAAAGCACTGACTAGACTGAAACAAATGTTTTATGACAAGGGAAACAAGGCGCATTCCCTTTTAGCCAACAAATTACGAGACAAGTCCCACATGCAAACACCACACCAAATTAAAAATAAATTAGGACAAATGGTATCCCACCCCACAGAGATTGCCCATACTTTTGCAGACTTTTACAAAAACCTATACAATAACCCAGACATACCCAGTAACCCCCCCTCACAGGACCTATCCCACAGACTACGACAGTATCTAGAATCCAGCGGAATCCCCCACTTGACGCCAACTGACTTGCTATCACTAAATGCACAGATCACAGACGAGGAAATAGAACTGACTGTTAAAAGTTTGCCTTCACATAAAGCCCCAGGACCGGACGGATTCCCATACGAATACTACAAAACGTTCCTCCCCACCCTACTCCCACATATGCGCAGGATATTTCAAGCCTTCCTACAAGACACCCCCATACCTCCAGACATGCAACGTTCCTTTATTACGCTTATACCCAAACCGGATAAAGACCCCTTCATATGCGCTAGTTATAGACCCATTGCGTTACTGAACTCCGACCTAAAAATCTTTACCAAACTCCTTTCCAACCGCCTCACTCAGATCCTCCCCTCCCTGGTCCACAAAGACCAGGTGGGATTTGTCCCGCTCAGACAAGCAGGCGATAATACTAGAAAGGTAATAGATTTGGTGGAGGTGGTGAACAGGGAAGGCCAGGCGTCCTTGCTGTTAAGCCTGGGCGCGGAAAAAGCATTTGATCGGCTGGGGTGGCCTTTTCTGTTCGCCACCTTGCAGTTTATGGGATTTCAGGGACCTTTCCTACAAGCAGTCAAACACTTATACACTAACCCCTCATCCCAAGTTAGAACCCCCTTTGCACTCTCTCCGACATTTTCTGTGGCGAACGGGACTAGACAGGGGTGCCCACTCTCCCCTCTCCTATTCGCACTCTGTGTAGAACCCCTAGCAGCATCCATCAGAAGCAACCCAGATATTAAGGGAATTTCGGTCAGAGGTAGAGAATTTAAGATCTCCCTCTTCGCCGACGATATCATACTCACACTGACTCAACCCCATACCACCCTTCCGATCCTACATACAGAACTAAGCCGCTTTAGAGCCCTTTCAGGATATAAAATAAACAAATCAAAATCAGAAGCACTCCCAATTAATATCCCGGCCACCGAGGTTACACTCTTAAAGTCCAACTTCCCGTTTACATGGAAAACAACATCCCTGAAATATCTGGGGACGCACATCACCTCCAAATTTAACACCCTGTACCAGGAGAACTTTCCCCCATTATTCCGGTCAATTAGATCCTCCATGCTCCAATGGAAAAAGCACCATATCTCCCTGATAGGCAGAATAGCCTCGCTTAAAATGACTATCCTTCCGAAGCTCCTTTATCTTTTTCAAACACTACCCATACCAATTCTGCTCCACCAATTGAAAAAACTTCAGTCTGATCTCCTACAATTTGTTTGGAATTATAAAAGACACAGGGTGCCGGGATCAGTGTTGATGGCGTCCCGCAATGAAGGGGGACTAGCTTTCCCTAATATTGTTAAATACTATTACGCAGCTCAACTACGTGCAATAGCATCGTGGTACACCCACAAGTCCTACAATAAATGGACGGAAATTGAGAAGCTATGGCTAGCTCCCACACACCCAAACAACCTATTATGGAGTGCGAGCGCGGATGTGGCCCCTGAGCGTATGCTAGGCCCCATGTCCCTCTTGCGGAGGGTATGGCGCAAACTGGCTCCTACTCATGGACTGTCATCGGAAAAATCGCTCCTGACCTCTTTTGTCTGTAACCCCAAAGTGCCGGACAGCCTCACTTATCAAATGTCACACCCCTGGACCTCCCGGAATTTATTCCACTTTGGAAGCCTGGTGGATCCTAGGACACGGAAACTCTTGCCATTTACTGATCTACAAAATAAATATGAACTCCCTAGACAGGCATTCTATGGGTACTTACAAATCAGACATTATGCTCTTACTATAACACCCAACCTACAATTTTCACCTCCTTCCCCATTCGAAACTATGATTCTGGCAGGCAACGCCCAGAGAGGGCTCATATCGGGCATATACAAGATCCTAAACACATTCTCCCAAGATGGGCAGGGCAAACATTCTTATATGACCAAATGGGAAAAGACTCTTGGTGAGGACATTCCTATGACACAGTGGCAGATCATTTGGTCCCAAGCAGCAAGGAGCTCAATATGCACACTGTATAAGGAAAACTCCTATAAAATTCTCCTACAGTGGTATATGACCCCAGAGGTGCTCCATAAGATCTTCCCTAATACCTCCGATAGGTGCTGGCGTTGCCAAGGAGCAAAAGGCACCTTCCTACATATATACTGGAGCTGCCCACTACTGGCCCCATACTGGTCCACAGTCCAGAGACTACTAGACCGCCTATTGGACACACAGGTCCAGGCGTTTCCAAAGTTCTTTTTATTAGGTCTATCACCACTCAAACTCTCCACCCCATATAAGAAATTAGTGCGTCATGTCTTAACGGCAGCAAGATGCCTCATAGCTTTACACTGGAAACGCTCCGACCCACCAACTGCTGAGGATCTTTATGCCAGAATTAAGGACATAGAAGTGATGGAAAATATGACAGCCAGAATACAAGACAGACTGGAGGCACATAACAGGGTCTGGGAGCCATGGCACCTCCGGGAGGACCCACCTTGACCAGGTAACACCGCTATCTCAACGACTTCTATATCACCCCCCCTTTTTTTTTCTAAATCTCATTTCTTTTCTCCTCCTCCTCTCCCCCACCTTCTTCTCTACCTCCCACTATCTACCTCTAATTTCTTTTAAATGTATAGATTTATGACTTCTACAGTTTTGTAATATATAATCACAGTTATGCAGTGGTGAAGCAGGTATTCCAATAACATGTAAAACAAATGAATCACTTAGTAATACTTCTATCTATGAGTAAAGAAATTTAGCATCAGCAAACTATATGTTAACTTAAGTTTAGATACCACCATTGCTCAGAATGTTCTCACTGCAATGTAATGCACTTGTGTTTGAAAATAAAAACGCTATTTGGAAAAAAATTTTTTAAAAAAGTGTGTTTTTTCCCCAAAAAATGCGTTTGAAAAATCGCTGCGCAATTACTGTGTGAAAAAAAAAAATGAAACACCCACCATTTTAATCTGTAGGGCATTTGCTTTAAAAAAATATATAATGTTTGGGGGTTCAAAGTAATTTTTTTGCAAAAAAAAAAAAAACTTTTTCATGTAAACAATAAGTGTCAGAAAGGGCTTTGTCTTCAAGTGGTTAGAAGAGTGGGTGATGTGTGACATAAGCTTCTAAATGTTGTGCATAAAATGCCAGGACAGTTCAAAATGACCCCATTTTGGAAAGTAGACACCCCAAGCTATTTGCTGAGAGGCATGTCGTGTCCATGGAATATTTTATATTGCGACACAAGTTGCGGGAAAGAGACAAATTTTTTTTTTTTTTTGCACAAAGTTGTCACTAAATGATATATTGCTCAAACATGCCATGGAAATATGTGAAATTACACCCCAAAATACATTCTGCTGCTTCTCCTGAGTACGGGGATACTACATGTGTGAGACTTTTTGGGAGCCTGGCCGCGTACGGGACCCCGAAAACCAAGCACCGCCTTCAGGCTTTCTAAGGGCGTGAATTTTTGATTTCACTCTTCACTGCCTATCCCAGTTTCGGAGGCCATGGAATGCCCAGGTGGCACAAAACCCCCCCAAATGACCCCATTTTGGAAAGTAGACACCCCAAGCTATTTGCCGAGAGGTATAGTGAGTATTTTTCAGACCTCACTTTTTGTCACAAAGTTTTGAAAATTGAAAAAAGAAAAAAAAAAATGTTTTTTCTTGTCTTTCTTCATTTTCAAAAACAAATGAGAGCTGCAAAATACTCACCATGCCTCTCAGCAAATAGCTTGGGGTGTCTACTTTCCAAAATGGGGTCATTTGGGGGGGTTTTGTGCCACCTGGGCATTCCATGGCCTCCGAAACTGTGATAGGCAGTAAAGAGTGAAATCAAAAATTTTCACCCTTAGAAATCCTGAAGGCAGTGATTGGTTTTCGGGGTCCCGTACGCGGCTAGGCTCCCAAAAAGTCCCACACATGTGGTATCCCCATACTCAGGAGAAGCAGCTGAATGTATTTTGGGGTGCAATTCCACATATGCCCATGGCCTGTGTGAGCAATATATCATTTAGTGACAACTTTTTGTAAATATTTTTTTTTTTTTTTTTGTCATTTTTCAATCACTTGGGACAAAAAAAAAAATATTCAATGGGTTCAACATGCCTCTCAGCAATTTCCTTGGGGTGTCATTTGGGGGGGTTTTGTACTGCCCTGCCATTTTAGCACCTCAAGAAATGACATAGGCAGTCATAAACTAAAAGCTGTGTAAATTACAGAAAATGTACCCTAGTTTGTAGACGCTATAACTTTTGCGCAAACCAATAAATATACGCTTATTGACATTTTTTTTACCAAAGACATGTGGCCGAATACATTTTGGCCTAAATGTATGACTAAAATTTAGTTTATTGGATTTTTTTTATAACAAAAAGTAGAAAATATCATTTTTTTTCAAAATTTTCGGTCTTTTTCCGTTTATAGCGCAAAAAATAAAAACCGCAGAGGTGATCAAATACCATCAAAAGAAAGCTCTATTTGTGGGAAGAAAAGGACGCAAATTTCGTTTTTGTACAGCATTGCATGACCGCGCAATTAGCAGTTAAAGCGACGCAGTGCCAAATTGGAAAAAGACCTCTGGTCCTTAGGCAGCATAATGGTCCGGGGCTCAAGTGGTTAAAGATATTTGAATTAGCAATTATAGAATAAGCCTAGCAAGAGAGATTTAGGCAGGGATCCTCAAACTACGGCCCTCCAGCTGTTGCAGAACTACACATCCCATGAAGCATTGTAAAACTCTGACATTCACAGCCATGACTAGGCATGATGGGAATTGTAGTTCCTGAACACCTGGAGGGCCGCAGTTTGAAGACCCCTGGATTTAGGCATTGCATATCTTGCTGGTATAGCACAGTCTACTGCTTCATTTCTAATTCAGTGAAAGTCGAATCCCTTCCAAGCTTTGAAAGAAAGTTGAGATATTAGACACAATCTAGGGAATCTTGCATTTTTATAATACCATGAGCTCATCCTCACTAAACCAAGTAAGCCAACCAAGTTCCAGCCAAGGAATGTTATTTCTGAGGAACAGAAATTAATTTGAAAAGTTATGAGACAGCCAAATAAGTCAATCAAATTGCTGTTTAATGAAATGTGTGCATTTAACTATTAAAGTCCTGTGAGTAGGGTAAGACTTTTTGTGGTAGCTTGTTTACACACTTTTTAGGTCTCATACACACTGTGCATTAAAACTTTTAAGGATGTTTGACAGTTTTTTTTCTGCCTTTAAATGCCCCTCTATGTTAGCCAATGTGCCCTGATACACATAGGCATTTACAGGTGTTTAGAGGTAGGTGTGTTTGGAGGCAGAAAAACCATGTCAGCAAGTTCAGGAAAGGAGCATTTTGCCCAACATGCTAGAAGCCCAAGTGCTAGGAGCGTTAGCAGACTTCCTCAGAGTGGAGGAAGGTGGAGTTGGATCAGTGGCTGCCTAGTGTAAATACTGCCCCATTATCGACTCTTCTGCTGACTGCCCCTGCTGACGGTTTGGAGTCCAGTGCTTGCCAGTGAGATCCCGGGCTGGGGTTACAGCCATTCGCCCAGTGTGGTCCCCCGTAATAAGGGACCATCGATTTCTGGTAAGCGGCAGTACTTTTCAGTGGTGGAGGATATATATATTGCACCTATCACTTCAGTGTGGAACCTCACTATATATCACTGTGGATTTGCATTCATTTTTGAACTTTTTGATTGTTTACTTTTTCAATATGGATTAAATTTTTTCACTCATGGATTGACTCTTGTTTCTATACTCTACCTATGGACTTTTGTTATTTGGACTTTTTTGTCACATTTTCTTTCACATTCAGCATTTGCACGCGCACATTTGATGCACAAATTTAGATACGTGCTGGTAGATGCACCCAAGTCCAATTTTTAGTCATTTATTTTTGTTATCAATTTGTTTTTGTCACTCAATATTTTAGCTTATGCCCATCAATTTATACTATTCACTGATTAGCGCAAATTCTTGCTTTTTATATATCTAGGAGCATTAGCGTTTGGCATTCATTCATTCCAAAAGCCAGAGAAAATGAATATTCTGGCCAATGGAGTAAAAGAACACCCAGACACTTGACAGGCCTAAACACTTTTGCAAAATGTGACTTTGAGCGTGTTAACACCGTTTTTTCCTCCCCCGGGAGCAAAGGCATCCAGGGGGAAAAAAAATCATATTAGCACTTCCCCCAATAGATAAGCTATTATATTCACCTCTTATTCTGTCTTTATCTTTTGCCTGCCCTTCATTCCAATGCTGCAGACTCCGTCAGTGGGGGGGAGTGGGAGGGGGGGTGTTTAACAATTGATTGAGAAGGTAAGACAACCTTTTCATGATCAAAGCTGTTTCTCATCTGATAAGCAACTGCGGGCTCCACCCCCAATTTTGCCCATCCCCCTCACTATAAGGCCTCGTTCACACTATTGTGCAGAGACGTCAGTTTTGCTGCACGCATTCTGCAAGGCCACAAAAAAAAACAATTGTTCTCTATGTGCCCTGTTCAAACCACAAAACTGGTATCACACACAGACTTTTTCTGTACAGGAAAAAAACTGACATGACACTCAATGAATAGGGCACATAACTGACGCGCATGAAAAAAAACTGTCAGAGGAGAGCGCATGCGCGGAGCTCAGGAGATGGCCACCTGAGCCGAGAGCTCCGCTCCAGCCTAAAACAGCGGCGCTCGTAGCGAACTACACGGCGACTCCACAGCCCCCAAAACGGACTGACTGACCCCTTAACAGCCAGGGAACACCCCCATCCACAAAAATCCCCAAATAAGAGGGGATTTATAGACGAAATTCGAGCTGGTATTACAGTACGAAAAATCCAAAATGGCCACCACAGCGCAGCACTCAGCCTCCAGCGCGCTCTGCCTCACTGAACACAGGCAGGTTATTCATTCTGCAGCTCCAACTTTTACCTCAGGACACCGAGCAGGACTCTCTCAGGTACCTACATTGGCTCCAGCCTCCTCTGAGCCATTTCCTGGTCAGAATATGCCCTTTCCTCCCCAGGACACAATTCTGCAGTCCAAACTGTTTCTGTTACCTCAGAAGCCTTTCCCAGCAGTGAAGCAAAACAAATGGCGGATTTATTTCAAAAGTTTTCTGACCTTCTAGACAGACGACTTGCACAAACAGCAGCCAAACTCACTGGAGACCTGAAAGCTGACTTTCAGAATTTGGGGTCAAGAATTGACTCAATCACAATCTGGAAGAAATGGTGGCCTCATCAAATCAAAATATGAAACATATATATACAATTCAGGAACAACTGGATCTTGCCATCTGTAGAATTGATGAACTCAAGAATAGATCTCGCAGATACAACATCAGAATCAGGGGGCTCCCTGAAACAATTCTAGATGTATCATCAGCAGTCCCGGAATTATTCAGAAACTTGCTACCTACTGTACCTCACCACCGCCTGGAACTCGATAGTGCCCATAGAGCTCTGGTACCCCCTAAGAAAGATGTTAAACCCAGAGACATCATTGTCAAACCCCACTATTTCTCCATAAAGGAAGAGGTAATGAAACAGGCCAGATCCTCCCCCCAAGTAATACACCAAGGCCACTCAATACAATTTTTTGCGGATCTCTCCCCTTCTACTATTCAGCGCAGGAGGCCACTGAAACCATTATTATTGGTTTTACCACAGAAAAAAATCAAATACAGATGGACCTTTTCTTTTGAGGTGAAATTTTCTGATAAAGGAAGATCCTACTCCTTCTCCAACCTTACGGACACCTACTGCTATAACTAAAATTCATCTCTCATGAAGCGGAAATGGACACTGCCCAAGCCAATACCGGATCAACTAAAAGACCCACTCTGACAAGCCCACAATCCCCAATGTGGAAAAAAGGAAAGGCAAAGAAAATAAAGGACAATGGTCCCAACGGAATAAGGACTAACTTTTTTTTTGTCATGTTCCCATTTTGGATCGAGAATCCAAACACAGACCCATCTGAAATTATTGATGGCAGAGAGGGATTGTTCCCTTTTTTCCCCCTAGTTCCTTCTTCCCTCTTATTTTTTTGTGAGGGGATTGACAAAGTAGATTTTGCTAGATTTTTGGGAGAACTAGGCATTAATTATATTGCCGTGCTGTTCACAATTGTTCATAAAAGGTCATATTTGTTAAGGGTAACCCTGTACAGGGGTGGATCACATGTGCCTCCACCTATCCCTGGGAAACCAGTTGGTCTCTGAGGGCTAGGTTGTCTAAACCCTAGGGTTAGACATTTTTTTAAATTTATTGTAGGGCTTCGGGGGGGTGTCTTCCCTTCCAAACCCCGGAAATACATGTTAGGAGACAATCCTACTATCTTTCTCTTCCTTCCTTCTTCAGAACTTCAAATTTCCAGATTAATGTTGGACATCTTATGCCTCTTCCCCCAACGAAAGAAAGTCCCCGATACGACTTCAGAGGACTACATATGGTAAGTGAGGATATTATCGGTAAGTGCATCCCTTTAGATCTCCATTGCTGATTCCACACAAACTTACCTAAAAATAGCCTCCCACAATGTTCAGGATTTAAACTCTCCAAATAAAAGGAGAAAATGTTTAGATTATTACAAATCTCTCAAAATGGATGTAATTCTAATCCAGGAGACACATTTTCCTATGTGGTATAGTCCCAAATATATTCACCTCCATTTCCCACAATTTCATCTGGCCTGTGCAGAAAATAAAACCAAAGGGGTAGCCATCATTTTCTCAAAACACTGTAAATTCGAAAAAACTTTTGAATACATTGACCCGGAGGGAAGAATCCTTCTGGTAAAAGGCACTATAGAAGGACATCTATTTTCACTGGTATCCTACTATACCCCCAATAGAGGTCAAGCTGCTTTTTTCAAAAACATGATGGAAACACTTAACCCTATGCTAGCTGGAACAATCATTTTCGGGGCAGACTCAAATGCAGAGTTTGATCAAACTTTAGACTTGAGGTGATTGTAGCCGTATTAGTGCAATTGTGACAGAGAAAATGGAGTACGGATTCTTTTTTTTATTTGCACTAACATATCATTTTTCATGGACAAGCTTTTGGGGTGTGTCCCCTTCTTCAAGGTCCAAGCAGTACTGATTCACAAAAGTTTTCGCAGAAGGTAAAATGTTAAAACAAAGCAAAACAAACAAAAAAAAATCTCTGAGGGAAAGGAAAAAGAAAAAGAAACACATACAAATCAATAGCATGGAAATGGCAATAAAGCTATCAGCAAGTGAGATAAGACAGAGGGAAAGCTATAGACTGTGGGGGGTGGGGGGGGGTCACAGTAGGGGTTATAAAACTGTAGTATAGTGGGGGAGGAAACCAATATCTAAATTTAGGCCATTGTTTTTGTGTCAAAAAGAAGTATCATTCTTAGCTCAAACGTTTTCCTTTCCTGTGTAGTTCTGAAATTCCCTTTAATAACTAAAACAGCAGTCTTCTATAGTATGGTACGGTTGTGAGAAATGATGTCCCACAGGTGTGCAGAAACTGTCTTCCTTATGTTCCTTGATGGTATGTCTGTGCAAATTCATCCTCACTTGTAACTTCTGTCCTGTTTCACCAACATAAGATCCTTTGCTACACCTGTTGCATTGGATGAGGTACACCACATTACTGGAGGTACAGCTGTATGATGGAAGCATAATGGAAGCAAACCCTGCAATAAAAAACGCTGCAAACTATGCAGCCAGATCAAGCTATCCAAAAAAGTGTCACACACACTAATGGGACCTTCAATATTACAGGATCATACAGCTGTATTAATCACTGTATCAAAAACTTGGAGATACTGGATTCAGAAAGATCCCGCTTCAGCCAAATCTCTCAATACCTACATCAAATTTGGTCAGATATTTCACTAAATACGAGGCTTGGTGCGGACAGGTTACAGAGCTGAGGGGTGGCATTTCTGTGATATATTCGTCCCTTACTTACCCTACAGTGAAATCTTCATATATGGAAGCCTGGGAAACAGATTTCATTTACAATTGGGACCTGGATGCCTGGCATAAGGCTTGCTCAATGTCCTTCAAGGGAATTCTAAATGTTTCCCTAATGGAAGCTAATATCAAGGTGTTAACTAGGTGGTATTTCACTCCCACTAAAATAGCAGCCATATATCCCTCAGCGGATCCGACTTGTTACAGAGGCTGTCAACTTTCTGGGTCAATGGCCTGCATATGGTGGGAATGTCCTAAGAATTGTCCCTATTGGAGAAAAAAATTTTATTTAATTTTCAAGGTCACTAATTGCCAGGTTCCCAGGTCCCCACTTGCAGCCCTCCTAAATGCTCAAATACCTCATATATCAAAGGCTACACAAATATTAATTCACTTTATCCTTTCATTTCAGAAACTAAGCGGAAAATATCATGGATAATGACCCAAGAAAAATTATCCAGCATCTTGAACAACACAATCCCGACATGGGAAAAAATCTACAATACTTTATATAGTTAAGCACATTCCTCTTTCTATACTCTTCTTCCTTACATTCCTTCTTTTTTCCTTCCTTTTTTTTTTTTTTAATTCTTGTTTATCGATCTCAGATTGATGAGAAACCTGGAGAAGACCTTAAGGATAGCTAATTAATTTCTATTCACTTAGAAGATGAAGTGTTAGACAAGTATGCATGATACCTCAAATACATAGTAGAGCCACTATAGTGGGTTTCGGGTTGAGGTCACAAAGGTGACTGGTGATTCTCTTTCTTGGCACAGTCTGATCCTGATAGGGGTGCTAAGAAGACCTTAATCCTCTCTAAAAAAAACTTATATGAAAGGCCCCACTGAGATTTTCTAAAGCTAAAAGCATTTTTATGGTTATATGTTACACTGAAACAATTTTTAAAATGTCTTATTTTTTCTTTATACATATTTTGGATATGTGATTAATTTTCCAAAATTCTCAGCCTCCAGGTTCAAATATTGATTTATTTATGTAATATAACTCATATATAAAAATGTTACATTATACATTGTATTGTATACCGTTTGAAAATAAAATATTTTGAAAGGAAAAAACGGTTAGAAACTGATGTTAAACTAGTGTCGATTTTCCCATCAGTTTTCACGCACGCACGGTGTGATCGAGCGCTAAAGGATTCTTGTAAGATTGTCTGAGCCAGAATTATGCCTGCATGATCGATCCCACCATGAAGTGTATGAACACTTTATTTTATATTTGTGTATGTATCTATTGTAACCCAAACTAGCACCTTAGAAAAAAAACAAAACAAAAAACGTAGTAATGGTAATATGCAGACTGCAGTGATCAACAGTTCTGTGGTATACAGTAGATTTTTTTCCCATCACAGTCTTAGCTTCAAATCATGTTCTTACCACATGGCTGGTTTTCTTATGGTAAATGTGAATGGTAATAGTTAAGAGTTTGCATGCATACCAAAGCCACAAATGTGTCACTGGGTGGCAAACATGCAATAACAGTAAAGAGAACAAGGAGATGTATTCAAACAGAAAGATGCAGTTATAAAACGAATCCGCACGTAGGTCACTAAATCTAGAACATGACCTGAAACGACACCTATAATTGTTACCATTGTCTACACAGAATGCTAGAAACAAATTAGAACATACAGCAGAGCTGGTAGCTCCTGTAATTATGTTTTGAATGCTTTTAATTTGGATTGAATCAAACAAAAAAAAAACAAAAAAAAAAAATAACATAAGAAGGAAAAGCAAATGACTATTTGTAAAAGAGGGTAATTGGTGGCTGCAAAATGTTTAAGATTCAAAAGTGTGTGGGGCATTGAAGGGTCTCTTAGCATTAACCAGTATAATGGGGAGATGAATGTATCCTGCTCCTCCAAACAGGATGACACCTTCCAGAAACCTAATTCTCTTTTTTTAACTCCTTCAGATCCACGCTATAGCCGAATGATGGCTACAGCGCTGATCTGCTTTGCTGGGAGGGCGTCAATAGACATCCTCCCCTTTGCAAGCTGGCCACGCCCCCTGAAGGGTGCACGCATTGCGCGCTGTGATCACCCGAGCCAATGAGACTCGGGTGATCACAGATCGTAGTAGGGGGTTGATCCCAACTCCTTACCACGTGATCAGCTGTCAGCCAATGACAGCCAATCAGGTGATGTAAACAGAAGATCGGTAATCTTTTTTTTTTCCCGCTGACAGCGTGAGGAGAAAAAAGCTGATCACCGGCCTCTGTTGAAGGGACATTGGTCCTGAGCAGGGAGAGGAGAAGCCGCCTCATATGTGCCCACAAGTACCGCCTGCAAGTACCATGAATCAGTGCCCACAGTGCCCACCAGTACATCAGTGCCGCTATCAATGCCCATGAGTGCCACCTATCAATGCCCACCAGTGGTGCCAATCAGTGCCACCTAGCGGTGCTGCCTATCAGTGTCACCTACCAGTGCCGATCAGTGCCCATCACTGCCACCCATCAGTGCCAGCTATCAGTGCCACCGATTAGTGCCCTTCAGTGCCACCTATCAATGCCCATCAGTGCCGCCCATCAGTGCCACCTCTCAGTGCCACCTCATCAGTGCCCATCAGAGCCCATCAATGCAGCCTATCAGTGCCCATCAGTGTAGCCTCATCAGCGTACATCAATGAAGGAGAAAAATTACCTGTTTTTAAAATGAACAAAATATAAAACGGTTTTGTATTTTTTTTAAATGAAAAATGTGGTCTTTTTTTTATTTTTTTTAACAAAAAAAACCTAGAGGTGGAGGTGATCAAACACCACCAAAAGAAAGCTCTATTTGTGGGGGAAAAAAAATGATAAAAATTTAATTTGGGTACAGTGTTGTATGACAGCGCAATTGTCATTTAGGAAGTGACAGCGCTAAAAGCTGAAAATGGTCTGGGCGGGGGGGGGGGGTTAGGTGCCCAGTAAGTATGTGGTTAAAAAGGTCAGTGTGATGATCTAGTGTGCTAGCTACACTAGTTTGAAAAAAAATTGGATTGGCAGACACGGCCAACAGCAATTTTATGAAAATAGTACTGCTCAAATGCCCCCTAAACTTGTATCAGTTAGATCAGCATTTGGATAGAACGGTGCAAGACCGACAGAAACAGCTTGTGAGGCTCCAGTAGACTTCAACAAAATGGTGGCCATCTGCACAAAGACACCGACTCCCTATTGCATAAATGTGAATGAAAATGGTAAATAGGTGGTGATCAGAAAAGTGCACGTGGAAAACGTGTCTGAGGAGTTCTCTACAGGTGG